>JAJLZS010000009.1:0-605611 GCA_030572335.1 Petasospora nakhonratchasimensis
AAAAACACCCGCACACCAAACAAAAACACCCGCACACCAAACAAAAACACCCGCACACCAAACAAAAACACCCGCACACCAAACAAAAACACCCGCACACCAAACAAAAACACCCGGATCGTTATTAACATTGTATGTTATTACGGATGCCATTTCCAAGAGCATGAGGTTTTTCCAAGTATTTTAATAAAGCTCTAGGTAGCATTAAGAATGGTAAAATATTTTCCTTGATTAAGACTTGATAGTAATATTGTCAAACATCACTTCAAAGTAGCTGTCTTTTTTTTCTATATATTACTCGCTTCTTCTTTATATGCTTCACTTTTAACAACATTTCTTTACAAAAGTAAAAATTTGACAAGTGTTCCAGTAGTGGTTTAGCTTCTTCTAGTTATCATTTTAAATTTTCAAAGGCTACTTGTTAGATTGAAGAATTTACGGAAACGCAAGATAATAATTTACACTCAAATGCACCACTATGTATCGTTCTGTAACGACAGAACTCGTAAACATCCTTTTGCAAGAACACTGCAAATTGGCACACTAATATTGGCGCGGCGAATTCTCACCCAAATAGGTAAATATATTTGCGCAAAGGCGTTACCATATATAGAATTTCTTGCAAATTTGCAATTGGTTGAAAGTGCGGCAGGCGAAATATACGGCAGATGCATCATCTCGTAAATAATGAACAACAAAGAGAGCACATTGGCGAAAGTGCGCAAATTGGCAAAACTATATACTCATGTGCACACATAGTGAAAAGAGACAAGTTATTTTGTGACAGTTGTTCAACACTTGAAAAGTCTTTCTCCTATATTAGATTTTGTCGGAGACTCTTTTAGTTATAGCTATAAACTTGAACTTAAGCCGACTATTATAAACTAGTTTAGAGGGTAGAGTGAGAACATCAAGAACTATCCAGCTATTTTGTGATGCTGGACTCCAGGTCACGGAATATATCTCTCATAAATCTATCACCGGTAGTATCAAGGAACTCCCAAAATGTCGAATCAATTGGTGACGGCTCGTTATTTCTAGCTGAGGGTTGTGGAGCGTCCTTCTCAGTAGATTTAGCGTGCTGAAGGCGATTCTCCTCTTCTGCAGATACCCATAGCTCATGAGGATCGTAGTCCAAATATTGATCAATTCTGATACTAGCCATTTCAAGAACACCCGACAGCAACAAAGATGAATCCTTTGAAATCTCCACATTTGATATTTCATTGGCCTCACTCTCCAACCTATACAGTACTGTATTGGAGATCCTTTCAAACGTGTTCCTGAATACAGCAGCTTTCTTAAACTTTTCCGCAAAAACATATAATATCGAAGAGCATGATCTCACTGTGTCATAGATTAGTCCTTTTCTCTTTAGTTCAAGGACATGCACACCAGTGGAACTATCAATCCACAAACAGTACAAGAAGGACAATCCGGCCACAAACACACAGTGCATAGATAACCAAGTGTAAGACAGTTTCCCTTTTGCGTGGAGATCTTTGTAGTTCATACAGATCACAGAAGTTGATTGTGTAAAAACTTTGAACCACTCTAATGAGCGATGGGATGGGGGTGAATCTTTTATTGATGTTGCGACTTCCAGTACCACTGGCCTTAGAAGTAGCATCAAAGCATTGTGGTACGAGATTTCAGCCCAGTTCCTTGTTTCAAAAGCAGAAGACGCCATCAACTTACTAGGAAAAGTTGACATCCAATTATTCAACTCTAAGATGATCTGAACTCGCGTGTCATCTACGTCGTCAACTCTTCCTCCAAATGGCGTGTAGACAAACGTATGAATGCTGGAAAGGATTCTTCTCAGTTTAATAACATGATTGGAAACACCAAGCTCAGGTGTATCAGTTGGTAATTCAACATCAATGTCAATGTCTGAAATGCCAAATGGACGTCCTAATACAATTCCATTGATTCGTTCCATTCCATAGGCACTCCAAAATACTCTCCTCTTCAACTCGCACTCATGAGAAGTTAGTATACCAAGATTGTGCTTTCTGTATGTTGCTCTGTGGAGTCCCATAATTACAGAGGTTCTGATAGCCAATCCAGTGGTTTGCCAAATAGAGCTTGCGTCTGGCATCTTTTGAGAGAAAACAGAGAGCATCAAATAAGCCTGCACAGTCTTTAATGAGGTGGTCTCTACAAGTAGATGAATATGTTCCATGGCCTTATCGTAGTACATCTTTGTGTAGATATTGGATGAATGCGAATGGTTACTGTAGATCTGGGATCCAATAGCAAATATCATGAATATGAAAAATGCATCCTCATTCGTCCCTTTACCTGTGATGAAGGTTTCATAGCTGATACATGTCTTATCCCAATCAAGAAAAGGGTATTGACAGTGAACATTGTCGTGATATGAAGATAAATAGTTCTTTGACATCGTTGAAGATGGCATAGTAAACGGGATGTTCTTCAGATCTTCTTGCATCTCTGGTGGTGTGACTGTGGAAATGTCCGTTGTCTCTGGTACGGGTTTCTTGTTGTAGTAACTTATGGTTGTAGTTATGGCTCGTGCGATCGAATAGGCACTTGAGTCGCCAATGAACCCATTGGACTCCGACCCAGCCCCAAGTGTGATGTAACCAATGTCCATATCCAAATCTCCTTTCACTTTGGTGTTGGATCTGGTATTTAGAATATCCGCCTTTAATGAGCGAACTTCTCTCTCCAATTGTTCGATGTAATTTCTTGGAACGATCCTTGAGGTAGCCAAGTCTACAATTGTGCATTCAGTACCAGAGTTTTCACATCCACCACATACCGGATATGCGCCGTCACACTTCTTCTTCTTGGACTTACAAGCACAACATGCCCCGATCTGGTGTTTGCCTCCTTTTCTGTGTTTGATGGAGGTGGGGAGCGGGCTAACACTGTTAGCTTGTGCTTCTTTCTTGGAGACTCTGAACGTGAGTTGACCTGGGGTTGATGAGACCATGATGTTTACCCTCATAGAGCCAAGTCCCCCCCACTTCTTCGAGAAAGGTAGAAGGAGGGGCTAGATGCGTTTATCATATCGCAAGTTACCGCTCTTATCGTGTTCGCGTTCATCTTCCTAATACGGTAATGCTGATCGGGATATTCCACAGCTCATTGGTATAAGATATTACATCAAGCTAATCAAAGTCTAATATAAAAAGAGAGTACTTTGATGACGTTGCAGCCTTAGGGATTCTTTTGAGCCAATGAAAAATCGAGTAAGCCATGTCTACTTATCCACCACGTGAAGAGCTCCCTCCTCTCGGTGCCCTTGCGCTTGACTACACCGATGACATCCATCGACCACCAGGTGACCCCTTGAACGAGTTATCGTTTCCTTTCCCGTTGATTCACGAGAAGGTCAAAGAGGGAACTGTACAGAATATTGTATTTGGTGGCAAATTTAGTGAGTCTTTCCTTGATGGATTTGTTGAGGCCTGTAACAGGCTGGCCGATAGGGGAGCTATCGGTGTCATTACCTCCTGTGGATTCCTTGCTCAGGTCCAATCAAGGCTCTCAGAGGCATCACGAATTCCCGTGGCAACAAGCAGCTTACTTCAGTTACCAATGGTTCTTTCTATTGTACCATCGAGCAAGAAAGTTGCTGTCTTGACATTTGATGGGTCCCAGTTGGGTGCACTTCATTTCCAAGGTGTCGGTCTTTCTGCGGAGCAACAATCACGTATAGTTGTCCATGGTTGCAAGGATGATGGACACCTGAAGAAGTTAATCATTCAAGGTGAGCCTTACATCCATGAGGAGCTTGTAAAAGAACTTGTGGCCCTGGCAAAGTCTGCCCTTGAACAGGACTCCACTATTGGTGCTTTTGTCTTGGAGTGTACCCAAATGCCCCCAGCTTCTATGGCCATCCAAAATGCTACATCTCTGCCAGTTTATGATGCTATTACCATGATAGATCACTTCTATAGTGGTCTCAAGGCCAGAAATCTACCTGGTGACAAGTTTAAAGAAGATGGACTGAGAATCCGGAAGAGAAGCGAGAAGGAGTTTGGTGCTCCAACGTTCAAGCCAGATTCTTAAAGTCACTATCATAGGCTGATATAGAAATACAATAATATGTCAGACACACTTATTTAGGTATACGACGATACACTCAATAAAGTTCATATTTAATGTAGCAGTTATTTATAAACTTTGTCACTGATTGGTCTGTCTTTTGGCAGCTCAAAGAAATCTTTCCCTTCTTTCAACTTAAATTGCACCACTTTCAACAATTGATAGATCACGGACAAGACTGGGGTCTCAACTTTCAGCTCTTTAGCAACGACAAGCAAATTACCCAAGATCACTTCCAGCTCAATTGGGTTTCCCTTTTCGACATCGACAAGCATAGAAGGTTTGAACCAATCACCATCATCAGAGTGAACAACAAGATTGATAACATCATCTGGTAAATCAACACCGTCAGCTTTAGCAATACTGATGACTTCTCTCATCGCAGGAATTGATACAGCTTCCAGTCCACCAGAAAGATCCAGCCTACCTGTGTCAACTTGGGTTAATGCGGCGACAGTGTTCAGTGATGCATTGTACACAAGTTTTCGGTATCTGTACCATTTGGCATCTGCAAAGTACGTACAGTTGTTTTTCTCATTCGAATAAATGGAAATGAACTCCTTGGTCTTCATCTCTTGAATCTCCTTAGATAGGTTTGGATTCTCAAAATATGAAACTAGGGACTTGTCGTTTTGTGTTTGATGGATCACACCGTTCATGTTATGGGATCCGATGTGGGAAACACCCGAAACACAGACGTTCTCAGGGTACTTAGCAATTACTGGACGCCCCAAATCAAATCCATTCTGGAACAATACAACTGTAGTTTTCTTTGGCACAACTACTGGCTCAATTAGTTCCTCCACCTTAACAATATCTGGTAGATTCTTTGTTGCAACAACAACAAAGTCATATTCTTTGACAGCAGCAGCCTCAACCGTTGGGTAAATAGCATCCGGCTTCCAGCCTTTGATCTCACCGTAGTCGCAGGAGTGAATTTCATAGCCGTCCTTGTTAACCTTCTCGTAGTCACGACGGACTACAACAGAAATATTTGCTTTCCCAACATGGGAAATACCGTAAGCGACGATAGTGCCGACACCACCAGTACCAATGAGGAGAACCTTCATGTTTTGATGTTAGGACCTTAGAAGCAAAGATCAGGAACTAGCAGGAAAAATCCAGGAGAAATGCTTCATTATCTAGCACAATTTTTCACAGAGCTTCATCAGTTTTAAAGGGATGGTATTATTGGTATTTTCCCCTATTGAACAGAACAAAGGAAAAGATAAGCGCATCTTTCCGAAAGCTGTGATTCCCAAATGTGGAAAGGCGAGCACTCCCGGTTATATTGCCTTTTTAGGAAGGCACCGAGAGACATGCTGGTGTAACGGGAAATCAATATTGGCTCTGGTTCTTCGGTTTACTGTGTGAGATTATGTCACCTAAAGATGTATTAACATAGATTACATAGTTTATAGTTTAGATTTTAAATGGTCAATGTACCAGTCCTTAGATGTTGCCATCTGCTGGTTTTGAAGTGCTCTTGGATCATCCAAGCCCAAGTTAATTTCATTGATCTGTTCTCTTTTCCTCTCCCAGGAGAACAGGTGCTCTAAGAACTCGTCACCTTGTTTTAGTAATATATCCTTTATCACATTACCTAGGCTTCCGAGCATCATAAACGCATGTCCTGAGTCACCTGCACCCACAAAGAGCGACTCATCAGCATATTCTGGGCAATATGAGATCAAGAAATCATTGTCTGACGTATCAGAGTACCAGCACATGCGTGTCAATTCAATTTGCTTGATCTCTGGGAAAAACTTCTTAATCAAATTCTTGATTCTTAGTAATCCAAATAGTGGAACATTAGTCTCCTTGTCAGCGGTATAAGCGGTCTTAACCTTGGAATTGACCGAGCCACAAGGGTTGATCCATTTTAAACCTCTGTAACCAATCTTTAGGTAGCCATCAGCTGTAACAGGGAACCCATACAAACCACCCATGGCACCATCTCTCATCTTGTAAGTCCAGGATGGGAAACTTTTCTGACTGTACTTCTCCAGTGCTTCTGGTGAAGTGAGCTTACAAATGGCAACTGTGCCCCCTGTAGCCTCCACTTTTGTAGATGCTTCTGGAACAATTTGCGACAACCAAGCACCCACAAAGATAGCTGTATGAGCTGATAAATGCGACTTACCATCCTTGGTCTTGATACCTACGCACTTCTTTGTCGAACCTTTGAATTCAATGATCAGATTCTCCAATTCTCCAACCATTGATCCCAAATGCAAATGCAGACGATCTTTACCAATACGTTTGCATAACTCCAATACCCAACGACAGCACTTCTCAGCAATCATGATACCTCCAGTGGTGTCAGTCACACCTTTGAGTTTAATTCCAGATTCCTTGGTGTTAAAAGGATCAACTGCCTTGGCTGAAAGACCCTTGGCCTTGGCCTTTTCGGCTGCTTGTGGATCTGAAATTTCAATGGCATCGTCATTTGCACCCATTCTCTTTAGGGTCTCCCGTTCAAATTCTGGTAATTCATCGAGGTCGCTCAAGTGAGTGTTACCGGAGTTGATATAAATCGGCTCACCACCTTCCCATAATTCTTCAGCAATTTGTTTATTCCACTGAATAAACCTGTCTCTGCTAACCATGGACATCTTCTGGTAGTGATCTTGCGAGCCATATGATGCCCTGAAGATCTTGTTCATATCAGAGGAAGCACTGTCACATCCTTGGAAGTAGGAGTACTTCTGTTGTAGGTAGTCGTTCTTATCAAATAGATGGATTTCCTGGAAATCGTTTTCTAACAGAGAGAGGGCTGTAGATAGTCCATAGACTCCGGCACCGACGATAATAATCTTTGACTCTTTGTTTGGCGCCATTACTGTGTTAATAGGTTCTCCAACTTGATGAACACACACATATACAAGCAAAGAGATAGTAGTAAGCTTAAGTACAAAGAAGAATTAGAGAATTGTACCATAAACGATTCAATACGCCAGTTGCTGATATTTCCCAAAGTGTATCATCCTGGCGACAGATATCTGCTACCTCCAGAACTAATATGTTGATGTATGTGGAGTGTGGGAGTAATTCGTATCTCTCCGCAGTGTGAGATTTCCTATTTGGGACTAGTGCAGATTAGGGCCCATTGCGTTCGAGCACCAGAAATGTCACATTGGCTCTCGTCTATCAATTGTTATCTATAAGAGCTATAAATACGGAACGTGGGTCCCTTTAGGGCCTTTGTCATTTTACTTCTTTTAAAGATGTAACAGCAACATGCCTGACCATAAGAAGAATGACCACATTGAGTCCTCCAGCGTAGCTGATGGAGAAGTCTCAGATGTTAACGTTGTGCTCTCAAGAGTGATGTCCCCGAGGGGCGATCTCATTGAGGTAAGACTCAATGATGTTGATGAAGCAATGAAATACGCAGAAGATGACCAGGACATCGAACTTGACCCGGTATACGAGCGAAAGCTTCTTTGGAAGATTGACATAATGGTTCTCCCACTTGTTGTCGCTCTCATGTCCTGTCAACTCATGGACAAGACCACGAACTCTTACGCTTCTATTATGGGCCTCAGAACAGACTTGAAGATGACTGGAGAGGTTTATTCGTGGGTTGGATCCTCGTTCTATTTTGGTTACCTGGTGTTTGAGTACCCTGCCAACTATTTGATCCAGAAGTTCCCGTTATCCAAGACGCTTTCTTTTGCTGTCATTATTTGGGGTGTTATCTTGATGTGCCATGCCGCATGTTCAAACTCCGCTGGATTCTTGGTATGTAGAGTCTTGCTCGGAGTATTTGAAGGCTTTATGAATCCTGCTTATATTAAGATGACCTCTCAATGGTGGAGAACCAGAGAACAATTTTTGAGAACAACAATTTGGTTTGGATTCCAAGGATTTGGCACTCTTCTCGGTGCTGGTATCGCATATGGGTTGGCAACTGGTCGTGGCGAAGAAGGTCACGTTTTTGCTTCTTGGAGATTACTTTATGTAATTACTGGTATCATCACTATAGTTCTTGGAGTGTTATCCCTGGTTCATATTCCGGATATCCCCACAAAGGCTTGGTTCTTGAACGATCTGGACAAGAAATATGTTGTTGCTAGGGTTAGAAACAATCAACAAGGCTTTGGATCTCATAAATGGAAGACCAAACAGGTGAAGGAGGCCTTTAGCGATATCACGGTGTATCTGTTCTTCTTTTACGGTATGTCATATGCTATTCCAAATGGTGGATTCACCAAT
Organism: Petasospora nakhonratchasimensis; assembly: GCA_030572335.1. Taxonomy (NCBI): domain Eukaryota; kingdom Fungi; phylum Ascomycota; class Saccharomycetes; order Phaffomycetales; family Wickerhamomycetaceae; genus Petasospora; species Petasospora nakhonratchasimensis. Next base: position 8,299 of record JAJLZS010000009.1, read on the forward strand.
TTTGGAAGTATTCTCTTGAACCAAGACTTTGGGTTCTCCACTTCTCAGTCTCTACTCATGAACATGCCTGGTGGTGGTATTGATATTGTGATCCCTCCATTGGTTGCTTGGTTCAACTATAAGTTCATGAAGAACAGAAGATTGATTGCATGTGCTATCGTAAACATGATTTGTATCGTTGGGATGTGTCTCTTGAATTTTACCCATCATAAAGGTTCCAAATTGGCTGGTTATTACTCTTTTTACATTGCTACCACCTCAGTAAGCGGTATTTGTTCTGTTATTTCTTCTAACATTGCTGGTTCATCAAAGAAAAACATTGCAAACACAGTATTCCTTATCGGTTACTGTGTTGGTAACATTGTTGGTCCTCAGACTTTCAAGAGCAGTGAGAGTCCAAATTATGTCAGCGCTAAGATTGCCATGCTTGTTTCCTTTTGTGCTGGATTCTTGATTCTGCTGGGCCTGCATTTCATTTATGCCAGAAGGAACCAAATCTTGGACAAGAAAAGAGAAGAGCTTGGGGAGAAGTACACTGTTCCGGAGAACATTGCCTTTGCAGATCTCACTGACTTTGAAAACCCAGAGTTTAGATATTCTTTGTGATTGTATCTTTTATAAATTATTTTCTTCTAATACGTCGTTGGTTGGTTTCATACATAAATATATTTGCAATTAAATAACGTGGATGTAGCCAGTCTCTTCATCATATCTGAATTTCGTGCCCCACTCTTCAGAAGCCTTCTCCAAGTATTCAACACACCATTTGGCAACATCTGGAGTGGCCCATTCTGGAAGACCTCTTTTGAGTTTATTCTTTCTAGTGTCAAGACCCAAGTCGATTGGAATAATCTTGAACTTGAAGGAGTCTTCATCGTCCTCATCAATCTCTAATTCTACCATGATGTTGACGGAGAATGGACGACCACCTCTGAAACCAATGTTCTCACCGTTTGGACCATAAGATCTCAGGTTGTGCAAATCAGATGGACGAGACTTATATGGGTCCAATCCGTAGTTGGCATACATCTCTGGACCAATAAAAGAGTCACCGATCTCAAATTCCATTAAAAAGGAGCCAACATTGTAGAAAATTGGCTTTCCCTTGTAGATCTCAACACCTCTAAGCATATGAGCACCGTGACCGACAAAGGCCTTAGCACCAGCATCAATGGATTTTCTAGCCATTTTTTGGATGAAGTGTGGTGGGGTAGTGGTGTACCAGTTATTGTTATCACCCTCATGTGTGTGAAGAGAAAAGATTGGTAAGTGTGACCTTTGAACACAGTCTTCGATGGACTTGACAATTCTTGCAACGTCCAGATCATTAGCAGTAGTACGAACATGTGCGCTTTCACCTTCCTTGGCCTTAACGATAGTGAGATTAGCTTCAAAGATGTGACCAAAGGAGAAGCGTTCTGGGGTGACCATGTTCTTGATTTCTACAGCAGAGTTGACGGTCATGGAGTGACGGGTGCCCAAAAGCTTGTCAATCTCATCAAGCTGCTTAAACTGCTCTTCCGGCAAAACGTAAGATGGGGCCCATCTCAGAGGTAGTAGACCAGCTCTTGCTGGGGTGCGCGCACCGTTGTTCGAGGCAACGGCCCATTGTGCTCCTGTGGAGTTGGCACAAACAAAACCAACTCTACCAGTTGGCGAATCGTAGAATCTAGCCAACTTGGCGTCGTCCAGCGATCTTCCGACACCGATGGCAGTGAGACCTCTTTTCTCAACCTCTTCTAAAGTATCCAGCAGACCTTTCCAGCCAAACTCGACGGTGTGGTTGTTGGCGAAGGAGAGCATCTGGAAGTTGAGCTCCTTGAGGTCATCGAGAGCCTGTGGCTTTATACTTGTGAGATACATCTTGTTGTATGTGGAAGGCGTGTCATGTTTTGGGGTCTGGAACTCAGCATTAAGGAAACAGGTGTCGGCTTCCTCGAGAACCTTTACAATCTTGGGATCGATTCTCTTTTTGAGGTTTGTGGAGGAGTAAAGCGCATCACCTCCTGCAACGATTTTGACCATTTTAAACGATGATTGAATGAAACTAACCCGTCTATAAGGAATTACTCATATATTAGAAAGGAGATCACACAATATTCCCTGAGACAGTGCTGTTTTTATATAATTTCAAAAGACAAAATGATCGTTTCCCGACGCACACACATCTGCAATATGGAGTCGGAGACGCCACAGTTTGCATCATATGGCGGGGATGGCGGAGATGACTGTCCGCACTCTGGAAAAGTTTCGGTCTCGATCACCAAAGGTACTTGAAAGAGCGGTTCTCGATGTCCGTTTGGTCAGCGAATGTGTATTCGTTTGGGTCTCCGCTTCTGTTCTTGTTTTCCTCGTAGCACAGCCAACCCACGAGCCCACACAAGAAAATGGCTCCGACTTGTGTTGCCAGAATGGTAATCTTAGCAGGCACGTAGTCAGGATAGCTGTAGGACTGGAACAACTGCGGACCGATAATGTTGGCCACACCAAAAGCCACCATTGTTAGAGCACTTCGGAAGATTCTCTTTGTGTAGCCAGCAGTGTTGGCTCCGTTCCAACAGTATAGCAGCGTGATGGTACAGGAGCCCGGGTAAAGCAGGTACAAGCCAAAGAGCTGCACAAACTTTTCTTTGGAAAAGAGCATGCCGGCTCCGCACACTGATGGCAGGTACATTGAGATCTGGATCAACGTGAAGTGGCCATATCTTGAGATCAGCCAGGTTGGGAAAGCACAGCAGATGACGATGATCACGCCGATAGGTATCTGAAGAAGCGCACTTTCCTTGTTGGAAAACCCAAATGTAGAGACTACAGTGGTACTGAATGTTCCCAGCGCACCTGTCACAATTTGCGATGTGATGGTGAGAATGATCATCAGCCACGTTAGTTTGTCATGGAACAATAGCTCTTGCAATTGATGCATCTTGAGCTTTTTGTTCTCCACTCCTGTTTGGTTGCTTCTGATATGCTCAATAACCATTGCCTTCTCCACTGAATCCAAGAAATAAGCGGATGGCAGGTTATCCGGCAAGAAGAGTAGAATGATGACTCCGAACATCAAAGTCAGCACGCCAAATACCAAGAACAGGATACGCCACGACTCAAAGTCTGAAGTATGGATAAACTGGAATGCAAATGACAGCAAACCACCAAACATTGTTGCTGTTCCAGCCTGACTTGCCCAAATCCCTATTCTCTTGGCCTGCTCACTCTTTGTGTAGTACATACCGGTAATCGATACCAAGCTGATCACGGTACTGCTTTCGAAAAACCCTAAGAGAACACGCATCACCATTAGAGAGGCGTAAGTGTGACATGCAGCATGGCATGCCAGTGTGATGGCCCAACATGTGATAAAACAGCAGAAGGTCTTCGCCAAAGGGAACCGTTGAAGTAGTACACCACTCAAGGGTTCACCAACGATGTAAGCCACGTTGAAGATGGTGCCTAAGTTGGCAAATTCATTGCCTTTCAGGTTGTCCTTAATACCCATAACTGCAGAATAGTTCAAGAGTGCTTTATCAATGAACTGGAAAAAGTAAACTGCACAGATAATGGGCATGATCTTCAGGTCAATCTTCCGTAAAACAGGGCCATAGTCCTCATCCGAGAGTTCACTAGGCTTGGAGACACAGTCTATAGCAACATCATAGTCCTTCATTATGGTCAATGAGGCTCCATGTAACACATAATGTCTAGCACAACTTTAAATCGGCAGCTCTGGACCTTTTTATGCAAATCTATCAATTTTAGCTAGTTTCCAAAGGGTGAACCCACTATAACAGCATCATTCACTTAGAACGTTTTATGACTGACAGGAGATACGATACCATGCTCATACGGTGTTGCGGGCAAAAAAAACTTACCTAATAATTGTAGAAAATGAAGCAAAAGATTCATATAGTTAAAACCTAGCGCAAACAACATAACTAGTTCATTTAAAATGCATATGAATTTATATATCAACTAACAATGTGGTTTCCTTTGTCCCATCATCGGGTGAATCGGAGTTAACAGGCAACACCCGCACACCATGATACCTTCATCCGGCCGAGATGAAAACGGTCAGATATGAATGAATGAATATACAATAAAATTGATTAATTGTTATAATCTCACAGACATGCAAATGGAGGTTCCTGTACAGGTACGGGTGGACCCAATGGTCCCTAAGCGCAGGCGCAACAGAACAATTCAGTCCTGCTTCCACTGTCGTACTCGGAAGCTCAAGTGTGATAGGGAGAAACCGTCTTGCTCTACTTGTGCAAGATTGAACACCACATGCGAGTACATTTCCTCTGGTGCTGCTACTGATATTCACAACGTTCATGCTATCTCTGAGAAAGTTGAGAGACTGGAGAAGGAGCTGGCTCTGCTCAAGACTAAGCGCAACTCTGTCCTAAAAGCTACGAAAAAGGGGAAACCATTTCAACTGGAGGAGCAGATCATCTTTGGGCACGTCCTGTCTCTATTCTCCTCAACGAGAAAAGACCCATTTCTGAACAAATTCCTGGATATTTACAAGTCCAATACAAGGGAATCTGTACCGGGTGAGTCCAGAGAAATGACAAAATCGATTAGCAAGACCGATAAGGTCAAGATCACTTTAGAGAAAGACCACAGGCCTTTATCGGACCTCATAAAAGTGCATATCTCTGATTTGAACAATGTATGGTACTTGATAACTCGTTTCTTTGATTCTGAACTGTTTTCTGTTTTCTATTTCATTGAAAAAGAGGATTTCATCTCCAGGCTGTCGACTTTTTCTACCCCAAGAGAGAGATACGATGACGATGACTACCTGTTTGTTGGTCAAGTCTTAATGATCATGAGAATCACTTACTTGTCTTTATACAACTGTCGATATAATGACGTTGAGGTACGTGCTATGAAGAACGTGGATCCAGAAGTTTACCAATTGACAAGGTTGTGTTTGGAGCATGTTATGCCGACTATGCATACAAGTCTCCCATATATCCAGTTGCTGACCTTCTCTATCATGTATAGAAATTTCGCTCCAGAAGAATTTGGGGCAAATCATGATTGGGTGATGAATGACTTGAATAAGCTCACTAGACTTTGCTATATGGGTGGATACAATTTGGATCAGGTCTCTGACATCCATCGTAAAATTTGGTTCATTACCCTAGAACTAGATACTGTGAGATTCCTGTATGAGGGACACCCTATATCGGTTCCATTTGATTCTTATACCACTGATCTTCCATCAGCATCGACTAATTCGTTTCAAAAGACTGTTAACACTACGATCGGGGAACGAGCATTGGCGCATCAGCTAGTTCAACCAATATCTGAGCAATTGAATAACGCAAGAGAACCGCAGACTATCCGCAGTTATGAAAGACAAATTGACAGGGTGATGCAGTACCTGGAGCCTTGTAATTTGAGTACTATTATGACAATGCCTTCTTACACCGTGGAGCAAAGAGTGGTGAAGCTGCACAAGTTTAACAACTTTTTGGATTTGTCGTCTTTATGTTTCATGCTCTGTTCTCATATGCTTCTACATTTCTTTGAGAACAATGATGTTGATAATTCTGCGAGGTTTTCACTGAAAATTATCACCTGTTTGAATTCCTTGACCCCCATAACTTATTTCTTGGATTCAAAGGCAAATCACGAGTTCAATCTGCAGTTCCATTTTGGTCTCACATTCCATTTAATCCCTAAAATCACCCAGATTTTACGTCGCTGTTTCCAAGTGATGTTTTCTCTGCTATTGAGGTTGGTGTTCTTACAGTCTCATGAAGCGAGAGCAAACGTACAACCTGCTATTTCGTTGTTGATTTCGAATGTTGAGATATTGCTAACGAATTTTGAGAAGATTGGCCACAATTATCCATTTGCCCACAACTTATACACGTTTGGTTGTGATACCATCTTGACCATCATCGGCTCCAAACCTGAAAGCACAGAGCGTCATAGACTACTGCAAAGTTTCAGCTCAGATCCAAACCTCCACCTGGATTCAGATTTCCAGTACATTTTACCAAAGGACATCACCGATAATCTGGTGCCATTGAGCGGTGAAGCAAATATGGTTGAATCTAGTCTACTCGATTTATTGCTAGAGGAGGGAGATATCGAAAGCCAGCTATTCGGTACATAAAAAATATACAATCACTTGTTTTCACTATTGTTTTCTGTAGCGTCTGCATCTGGTACAGCAGTGTCCTCTTGAATGTTCTCCATTGCCTGGGCCGCCTGAGCCTCTCTAGCCTCTCTAGCCTGTCTCTGCTGTTCTTCTTCCAAAGACATACGCAATGCCATGGCAAGTTCGTCGTCAATCTCGCCATCCATGCCAAAGTCGAATGCATTAGCATCATCGCTAGCCTGTGCAAAGCCATCGTCACCTCTAGCAATCGCAGATGAGCGCACAACCTCACGCAAAGGTCTTTGGCCCGGAGGCACGGTGACAAGATGGGAGTTATCGTTGGAGTTTACTGTGGCAATGAATTTCTCGAGTTTGGCGGTGTTAACGGACTCCTCGCCGTAGTTGATAAAGTCGACGGCAATGTTGTTCTTCTTCATTCGCTTGGCAAGCTTCTCGAGGTCCTTCTCAGACTCCTCGATAGGGCTCCCAACGAACGCAATGATTCTCTGATGCTGTACCTTGTTCTGGCGGTGCTTGAGTGCGAGGGCCGCAACCTGGATCCCCGTGGAGAAGTGGAGTTGTCCTTGGATCTTTGTGTCATGGAGCCCGCTCAGCAGCTTGCCGTAGTCCGATGTAAATGTCGAAAGAACCTCTGGCCCATCTCCACCGTACGCCATCAGTCCGACAGTCGTCTCCGGGTTGGAGCCCACCTTGTAGTGGAAAAGTGCCTCCACAGTTTCGAGCTGCGCAGCATAACGGGTGCTGCCGTAGTCACCGTTTCTGGCAAACTCTGTGTTGTCAACAACAAGCATAGCAGCCTCCAGCACCATCTTTGAGAGCCAATTAGACGTCTGTTTCCTTGCTGCCCAAAGAAAACCGATGCCTCAATGGGCCTTTATCCACCATGTCCCTATTTACGTTTTATAAAAGCGGTGGCGATTCAAAAAGATGGCTTACGTAATATTTCGCGGAAAAGGGTTACGCATCCCTGGCGACGGTGACTGATATATTATAATGTCCCGGCTCAGTGGTCTATGGACACCGCGTGTGTGTGGTGCTCCTGGTGTTTGTTTCAGTGTGTAACATTACCCAGAACAGAACAGAAGGATGTCCGTGAATCTCGCTATCATTGGTAAGTCGTTTTTTTTTTTTCAGTTTGTTGGCAGCTTCTTCGTCGGTGGGCCCTTAGTTTCCTCAAGGACTAACACAACCCAGGTACCGGTGTCGTTGGTGCCTCTTTTCTCAACCAGCTTGCTGGGCTCAAGAGTGCCATCAAGTACAATGTCATTCTGATTGCCAGATCCAGAAAGTCCGTCATCTCCGAGGACTACTCTCCATTGGATGTCTCCGACTGGACAAAGGTTGTTGAGTCCGCCTCTCAGGACAACCTTTCTACCGAGCAACTCATTGCTTTCTTGAAGAAGTCTCCATCTCCAGTCATTCTCGTTGACAACACCTCCGACGCCCAGATTGCCGACTCCTACCAGCAGTTGGTATCCAACGGCATCTCCATTGCCACTCCAAACAAGAAGGCTTTCTCCTCCTCGCTGGACTCTTGGAAGAAGCTCTTTGAGACTTCTGCTAAGAAGGGCTCTGGTTTAGTCTACCACGAGGCCACTGTTGGTGCAGGCTTGCCAATCATTGGCACCCTGAATGACATGATTGCCACCGGTGATGAGGTAGAGAAGATTGAAGGTATTTTCTCCGGTACCCTCTCTTACATCTTCAATGAGTACTGTGCCGGTGATGCAAAGTTCTCTGAGATTGTTACCGTAGCTAAGAAGCTGGGCTACACAGAACCAGACCCAAGAGATGACTTGAATGGGTTGGATGTTGCTAGAAAGGTGACAATCTTGGCTAGATTGGCTGGCTCTCCAGTCCAATCCCCAACCTCTTTCCCAGTCCAGTCTTTGATCCCAAAGCAGTTGGAATCTGTAGAGTCTGCCTCTGAGTTCATGGAAAAGCTCCCATCGTACGACCACGAATTGCAGCAGCTTAAGGATGAGGCTGCCGCTGAGGGTAAGGTTCTCAGATTTGTTGGTAAGGTTGATTTCCCAAACAAGGTTGTCTCTGTTGGTGTTGAGAAGTACGACAACTCCCATCCATTTGCCTCCTTGAAGGGCTCCGACAATGTGATCTCCATCAAGACAAAGCGTTACCAAAACCCATTAATTGTGCAGGGTGCCGGTGCCGGTGCTGATGTTACAGCTGCCGGTGTGCTTGCTGACACTATCAAGATTGCCCAGAGAATTGCCTGAACATATAGAATTGCTTCGTTTTAGAAGAGAGAAATTGGAGACATCTGTATTAGCTCAACTATAAATGTAGCCGAGATAAGACATCAAGTAACTCATTACATTATTTACTTGTTGGTTGCATTTGATATGGTCAGTGAGTTTGAAGAACAGATACACTTCGCTCTACTTGTGGTATCAGAAAGTCTCTACTGGGGCCCATATAGTAGTATCATCAAATAAAGTCGAAGAAATGTCATGAGTTTATTAATTTCATTAAAACGTGGGTCAATTACCCATCGGGTTATTCCAATTTAGTTTAGCTTCTTTGAAGATTTTTCTCAATCTTTTGCGATCTAAACAGGTCGCTCTGAACTCCAACATAATCCGTTGAGAGTCTAATACAAAGCTTGGCTGGGCACTACCTGCGCTCACATTCACATTGACTCTGGATATATGCGTGTTGTTCGGTGCTAAGAATAAATCACCAGTGTCTCTAATCTCTGCAATGTATGCGCCCGTCTTATGAATGTACTGTGCATATTTGAACTCAGGTTTACCCCAAGAATAGTTGATCTCAAACTCGTCATCCGATTGGAAGAACAACGACGCTCTGTTGTCCATTAAGAAACCAGAGTACTCTAATAAGTAAATGTGATAGTAAAATCTACTTTTATCCATTATTGTAGGAGTATTAAACTCCTCATCTTCCCACGGGTTGATAGCGAGAACAATATCCACAAAGGAATGGAATGGGTTTAATCGAGGAACTTCACAAAGTTCATTCCATGGTGTTTCCACAAGTTTTAGCCCGTATCTCTCACACATTCTGGACCAGCTGTTGATGGTATCATCAATTAGTTTTGGAGTAGCAGTCAACCATTCAAGTCTGATATGGAAACAATGGTTTGGGTTATGGACATTATCATAATGAACTCTCATAACTTCTCTTCTGTATGAGTTCTTGGAGCTATCCAAATCATATCTCAAGGTCCATGATAAAGTGAAAGATCGACGTCCTCCTTCAGTATCAGACGTTACGGGAGCCACGGTATTGCTGCCTGAGTGGATCGATCCTTCTCTGGACTTCTTTGAATCTTCTGGCTCCTTCTCCTCCTGGGCGTCTTCTGAAAGCTTATAGAAATAATGTCCATCTAAAAACTTGTGACGATTCTCAACATGGTTGACAACACCTTGCTCCATCAACGTGTTACCAAATGCCACAGAATCCTCTCTGGTGTCTATGTCACACAAGTTATCAAGCAGCCAGTTTACCAGATCCAGACCTCTGAAACAATTTGTATGGACCTTCCAATGCCATTTTCTGTCACTTAATTTGAGACCCTTAGGACCACGAAGAGCAGTCGAGATCTCAACAATGGTGGATGCCTTTGATAATATACCCGATATTGCAGCAGACTGTGTTTGCTGAGATCTTGATAATGAGTTACGTTGTGTGTATGGCTGATCATTACCCTGCTCCTTCAAGAATGAAATCAAATCTCCAGTGTAGAAATTAATCTCTGGGAAAATTTCTTCCTTTTGTGATTTCATTCTCTTTCCCTCTGCATTGAAAACTCCACGATGTAAACTTGCAATCAAACGGCGAAGCCCCTCAACTCTAATTTCTTCAGCTGATAACACATCTTGCTTATCAACTCCAGTGGTCATAAATGTGCTCTTTGGAATATCAGACGGAAGCAAGACAAACTTCATTCGATTCAATGTTTTCTTATCAAAGAAGTCATCATCCTCTTCATACCCAGCAATTTTCTGGTCAAGAGAGTTCCATTTAAAAGTTCTTGGCTTGACAACAACTGGATCTGGATCGTACGGATGATAATGGTTCTGATATCTGGTTTTAATCATAACTCTGTTGAAGCTGTCACGGTAAAATTCCTGCTGTCTAGTTCGGTTATATCTCTGAATGTTAATGGTGCCGTCATAGTCACACAAAATTCTGTGTATTTCCTCATCCAGAGACAAGTATATCCTTCTACCAATGATATCGTTCCTATGTGGAAGGGCCTTCATGAGAAGTGAACTGTCATTACCTTCAACCTTTTCAACTCTAGGACCATAACAAATCTGGAATCCAACCATCAATCTCAAATATATCATTTCTCTCATCAAGTCCGTTGGAGTCATATACTTTTCACGTTCAGGACTGAGTGTTACTGTATGAGTTTGCACACTAAAATTTGAAGAGAAATCCTCTGGTGTCGGAAAGATTGGTGTGGTGACTGGGAGTTCTGAAGGAGTAGCAAGTGATCTCCACTTGATTGTTCTTCTCTTGACATGCATTGGAAAAACATCCTGCCATTTACCAACACTCAGAGATTTAACAACATCTGGACCTAGCTGTCTCGATGGGTTATCAATATCTGTCCACATGACGTACTTGAGTGTGTCTACTGAAGTTAGTACTTTTTGTTGGTCCTGGTGAGATTGTTGTGCTTGTTGCTGTTGTTGCTGTTGGAGGTGGTGATGTGTATCTCTTATTGCTGGTGATGCCACATGACTAAGTGAGTGAGCACTTGAGACAACCTTTGATTTTATTGATTGTAAATCTGATGGTGATGAATCTGGTCTTTTACCGAGTTGTTGCAATGACGATAAGGCGGTTTGTGAGATACTGAAAACTGGTGATGATGTTGTTCTCTCTGTTTTGGCCTTCACAGGTATATGAGTTGATACCTTCCAAAACAACGATGAATTCGTTTCCTTCCTTTTTGGTTTCTGAATCTCAACTTTGGAGATGTCAGGGTTGAATAAATTTTTGTCATAGTTTTCCATCATCTCTAGCACTGTGGAGCTTTGCAGCTGTGGCTGTAAATGCTGCACAGTAACAGCACTCATTTCATTCTCTGTGATTCCCATCATTTGCAATTCATAGATTTTACAACGTGGGATCCATTGGTTATTTCTGAATCTCTCTTCGTTCCAGTAGGAAACATCCAGCCAACCTGGGATACAGTGGTGTAGTTGGCCTGAATGGTCTCTATATCTAAAGAGTGGAGTGACATGAAGAGGTGGTTGGGACATGCACAGGATATCAACAGATATTTCAGATTTAAAAATTCTCTTGCTCGTATCAAGCAAATCGTCATACTCGACGTCAAAGAGACCATTACCGGCACTTACCACAATAAAGTGGGTAGTTGTATGTCTAAGATCTGGGTCTCTAAATTTGTCAACAACCAGTGTTGTAGCCAAGTTGATTGTGTTCAAGATGTCTGATTTGATGGTCGGAACAAATCTTGGTGTCATTGTGTGTTGTCCAGATCCTTCATTCAATTGATGGGAGATGATGTCTTTTCTGAAGTTTGCAAATTCATAACGTAAGGAAATCATAATTTCGTTCCAGTGAACAATGTTAACCTGGTCCACAACAACTCTATAAAAGTCCATGGTGTTCTTCGGACGCTGTCCTTCCTTGAGCTCGTTCCAGCTGCTATCTGAAGTATCAACATTTGTGGCAAAGACAATTGTGATCAAGTGATGTGTTCCTTCGTCTCTCCATCTTTTGAAAATTGTAGGGAACAGTGAGCTGACAAACTTGTGAAACATTACCTCACCGTCTTCCTGGAAGTGGTACATTTCTTCTGTCATCTGAATTAAAAACACCAAACGGGCAGACTCTGATCTGAAGATAACCTTAGTCTTCTCTCCAACATACGATGAAAACACCTTCTTGCCCTCTCTGTAGATTGAGCTAACGTTGACCCTAATTGTATTCAGGAAGGTGAGTCGTTGTGTCTTATATACACATGAGTTCACAATGGAGGATGCTAGTGTCCACATGTCGCCTCTGGAGAGATGGATGTCCCTGACTAGGATCTCTATGAGATCGGCTTCTACTTCCTCCTTGCGTTTCAACTGTACCACAACTGGACTCCTACTTGAAACTCCAAGCGTCTGTTGTAGTGTCCCAGATAATATGCTCACTTGTGTGTTCTTAGCTCTTCTCATAAGCTCGTCGTTCATCTTCTGGACAATGAAAAGGAGCTTCTTGTGCGTGTGCTTCTCCACAAGCTGGAGCTCTGCGACGTCGCCCTCTTTAGCACCGGGAAGCTGAGAAATATCAACTACTACCTGATCTGTACATACACGTAGATCATGAAAAGCAGCTGTGAGGTTGACCGGCTCATCAATGTGGTCCTCATCTGAGTCTTCGAGCTTGCCGGCGAGGCTGGTCTGACTCTGGTTGCGAGACTGCAGCTGCCGCCTTGCGGGTGTTATAGGACCGTTGCTTTCAATGGTCAGCACATTGTCTTTATCTCTCTTGACTGTACGTAATGTGAGCACATTGGAGCGCATCGCCGTCATTTTCGGTGGTTCTATTCCTTATTTCTCTCCGTTGAGTTTCGCAGGGATGAGAAGGCATAGTTTGGCCGCTATTGTTTGTGTTGAGGATAGCGCGAACTAGTTTTGTGGGGGGGGGGAAGAAGCACTTAACGTATAAAGTCTCTTTATATAGGTGAGAATGTATAGATATACACAGATACATAGAAGTGTTATTGTGATAACATACCGAGCTTCCAGTGGTCATTCAGTGCGCGTAGATCCATCGGGATCTCGGTGTACTGACTCTTCAGGTACTCTTTGAGAGAATCAAACACCGCTTGGGGAACATCAACGAGCTCAATCTCGCCCCTCTCTTGTCTTGCTTCCTCAATCGCTACGGAATCAGCAGTGTAGTACAGCTTAATGGCATCTGTGTGGAGTCCTGAGGTTGTGACGTAGTCTAATCCCACGTTGAACACCCACAGCAGCAGTCTCTCATCGTTCTCAGAAGCGTACTCCACCATTCTTGTGGCAGATCCATTCACATTGTCCAATAGTGAGCTGTAGACGTAATTCCTAGCATGGTACAAATCATCGTTGTTCAACTTCAGGCACCATTTGAATAGCTTGTCAAGGCCCGAGCTTTGATCATGTTCACCGATGATGGTGTGGCACTCATGGCAATAAAGTTGATTCTCACCTTCATCAACACGGAACGCCGAATCTGAGGCTCTTACAGCAAAGTAGTACGCACCGGTAACCATGCTGTTTTTCAAGGGTCTCAAGTTGGAGAATCTATCAGCATCGGCTAGACCGTGATGGTGCTGATGATGCCCTTCGTGAGGTTTGTGACAGTGCCAAAAGTCCATCATTTCAGCCCACAGCTCCGAGGGCATCTCCGTTATAGAGCTGATATTATTGGAGTCCACCACACAAGAGTTGCACTTTAAGCAATTGAAAGTAAACCCTTCCTTCTTATGTTTTAATTCTTGTGCATTCCACTGGTACCGGGTGCTTAGTGTCATGATAAAGTTGGAAGATCTGTCATGTTGGAGAGCCCCTTTTAAAGGGATCCTCATCGATACAGTACGGTCTCGTACTTTTACACAAGAGAGCATCTGTTCTTGTGTCATCTGAAGTACATTACGTGCTAGAGGAATAACTGCCTGTTCCCCACTGGAATTGTGGACCCGTACAGTTCCATCGTCGTCAATTTTGATGCTCAGCTCTTCCAGAGTCACTTTCTGTTCAAACTCAACAGCTAGCGAAACACTCCGAATTCTCTCCAGAATCTCTGCATAGAATCTGCACCCACCAACAGTCATCTATCACAATAACGTCAAGTTATTAGTTAATTTAGTCCTCTTTTTAGTTATGAATTAGGGAAAAGTGGGGCTTTAATAATGGAGGTTCATATTATATGTACACCCGCACACCAGAAAACCCACACACCGTCATTTTACCTTTTTGTAGTCATATATCCATATTTCAAAGAGTTTCATAACCATTTGTTAATGCTTAAAGCCCTTACTCATAGTTTATGCATTAAGGGTTTTTTTAAATTTAATAACAATTGATTAATATTAGTCAAGAGAAAACTTGAGGACCATCAAGACCCTATAATTATAATGACTGATATCTAAATCTTTATATATAAATAGTAAATATCCACTCTTCACTTATTTTCCTTGAGTAATCTTACTTTCGGATGAAGAGAACCTGTGTTTACCTCAATAGATTCTCTGTCAATTGATCTGTGGCCCTTCTTGATCACAAAGTGTGCCATTTTAGTTTCCTTAGACACCGGTGACTGGACATCTACACCAAAGTAATCAGCAGTGATCTGGTCCATCGTCAATGTGAGCTCGATGTAACCTCTCCAGTAACCGTCGTTCCATATAAGATCGTTTCCCTTTACCAGCTCGCTTGACATTAAGTCACTCTGTGAAATGGAAATGCCAGCAGGGAACGTCGAAGGCGAACTCACAGCACTCGTGGTAAACTCTACAACAATCGTTCCTTCTCCGGTGTCAACTTCATACTTTCCCTCTGGCATTCTGAGTTCACTGACAATGGCAATGTGGAAGTCACCGGATAGAATGACAGTGTTTTGAATATCATTCTTATTGATGAAACTCAACAGTCTGTTTCTATTCGCAATGTACCCGTCCCATGCATCTAAATTGAACTCCTCAAAAGGATACCCAAGACCACCGGTTTCTGGGAGAGTAAAATCAATATCCCTAACAACACACTGGCTAGCAATGAGGTTCCAAACAGTGTCATTTTGCAACAACTGTCTCTCAAGCCATTTCTCTTGATCATATCCCAGGATGGTTCTGTCGTCATATTCTTTTAAAGACTTGATGAACTTTTGGTTTGTGTAGTAATCCGTAATATCTCTAGAGTAATGTCTTGTGTCAAGAAGATTGATGGTAAAAAGTTCACCAAATCTGTAGCCTCTCCAAATTTTGTTGGTATTTTTCTGCGGCCTTATAGGTAACCATTCAAAATATGCCTGTGTTGCATCGTCTTTACGCACCAGGAAGTCATATCCTTTGGTATGAACACTTCCTCTCAACCAAGAGTTATCAGTTACTTCATGGTCATCCCACACAAGGATCCAAGGGAATTTTGAGTGAGACAATTGAAGATCCGGGTCTAATCTGTAAGAGCCGTAACGGATTCTATAATCTTGCAATGTGTGGCACTCGTTTTTAGGTTCATGATATCTTCCAATATGGCTACCATTGGTGTACTCACCATCGGCGTATTCGTAAATGTAATCACCAAGGTGCACAATGTAATCAACAGAGTCCTTCATTGCAGGGTAGCGATATGCGTGATAGAAACCACCGGCATAGTTGGAGCATGAGTACACGGCCAGCTTCAATGGATCTTGTTGGTTCGGGTGTGGCAATGTTCTTGTTCTTCCAATTGTGCTGCTGATGTTAGAGTAATTGAAAGAGTAGAACTGGAAGAAGTATGTAGTGTTGGGTTCTAGCCCGGTTATATCCAGCTTCACAGTGAAGTCAATTAACGAGGATGTAGTTGTCTTTCCTTGGGTAACCACATCAGTAAGCTCTTCATCCCGTGCCACTTTGTAAAGGAGAGGAACCACTGTGGTATTATCAACAGGTAAATCAGGAGTAATTCTGGTCCAGAGGATCAAAGCATCCTCTAGTGGATCGCCGGAGGCCACACCATGCACAAACTTATAAGCGACTGAAGTAGACTCGTGGAGCTTAGAGAAGTCAACACCGGCATTGATGTAGTCCTCTGGAAGCGTAATAACTGATCTCTCGAGGAGATCGAAATTGAGGTTTGGGCTGAGCTGTTGGAAAAGCTGAACATGAGACAACCAATTGGTGATAATATCCAAGTTCAATTGGGCCAACAAGGCGATCACAACACCC
Organism: Petasospora nakhonratchasimensis; assembly: GCA_030572335.1. Lineage (NCBI taxonomy): Eukaryota > Fungi > Ascomycota > Saccharomycetes > Phaffomycetales > Wickerhamomycetaceae > Petasospora > Petasospora nakhonratchasimensis. Next base: position 24,351 of record JAJLZS010000009.1, read on the forward strand.
ACGAACAACCAGTACGAAAACATGTCCAGTGGACCGAGAAAGGATGTTTGCTTGGCTAGAGAGGAATACTAACCAGGGAACAGGGAGAAGGAATGTTTTTTCCTCATATTTTTGCATTTCCTCTTATAGTGTTGAAGGGTAGCACATGCATGTGTGTGATTACCAAAACCACCACCAGAATTCAGGGTCCGCAAAACATTAGCCAAAATAATTGATCTCCGCTGGATCGTGGGTACCCTGACTTCAACAAAGGCCACCAACAGGTGATCCGCATGCTGTATATCCCTGTGGACGATTATCGCCGCTCTTTTGGGCCCACGTTTTACCTTTATGACGCTCGAAAAATTAGACTGATCGATCCCTATGAGACGCCCCTTAGCGCAGTATTCAAAGGGAAACGCAAATAAGTCTAGTGAACATTTTACGTGATCGCCCATCTAACCCACGTTTTCTGAATGCATAGTCTAGAGAAGGGATGTCAGACATATTGATTGAAGCGGAAGCGGAGGGAAGTGCAGAGACGGAGGAGAATGGTGAGGTAGAGAGACGATGGTATAAAGGCAATGTTTTCCACCTCGAAGATCAATGCTCTGTCGATCTCGAGAGGACCACGGACAGTAATCCAAATGACACAATCAGACGAGCTCAAAAAGAACTTTGAAGTTGAAGAGGTGGTTGAGATCCCAAGTAATCAGTATGACCTCGAGTCAGAACAGCCTCACGAGTCAACCTTGAGAAAGTATGCCGGTATTATTACCGGTGGTGTCGCTTTCATGTCTGATGGTTACCAACAGGGTGTTATGACTATGGTCAATGTGATCCTCGCTCACGCACTTACCAATTACAGCACTCGGTATAAGACCATGGTCTCCAACTCCATGCTTGTTGCTAACATCATTGGTCAGATCGTCTTGGGTCTTGTCTGTGATAGATGGGGAAGAAAGCAGGCCTTTGTCTGTACAACAATTTTCATCATTGTTGGTTCCATAGTATGTGCTTGTGCAAAGGGCTCCAATGACAAGCTGTTGTGGACCCTTATTATTGGCCGTGGAATTGCCGGTTTTGGGGTTGGCGGAGAGTATCCTTGCGCAGGTACATCTGCAATGGAAGCTGCAAACGAGAAAATGAGCCCAAAAAACAGAATCACGCCATTCGTCATGGCAACTAACCTTCCTATCTCCCTTGGAGGGCCAGTAGCTGCCATTATCTTCCTGATTGTCCAGGCCATCTGGAAGGACAACCTCAACGGCATTTGGAGAACGCTGTTTGGTATCGGTGCATTTGTCCCATTGTTCATCTTCTACTTCCGTTGGAAACTTGACCACGCTAAGTCATTCAAGAAAAACGCTATTAAGCGTAGGGTTCCTTACGGCCTTGTGATGAAGAAGTACTGGAAGCCTTTTGTATCCACAGCCGGTATGTGGTTCCTTATGGACATGATTATTTACCCAAACAATATCTTTTCAACATCCATCCTCTCTGTTGCTATTCCAAATGCTAGTTTGAAGAAGCTCGGTGAATGGCAATTGTTCCTTGCATCTTTTGGTACCTTCGGTACCTTTGTGGGTATCATTGTTTTGAGATACATTAACAAAAGACAGGCTGCCATCATTGGGTTCTTTTGTTATGCCGTCGTCAGTTTCATTGTTGGTGGTTGTTTCGAAAAATTCACGGAGATCCCAGCATTGCTTATTGTCTTCTATGCTCTTCTTTCGTTGGTATTAAACATGGGCCCAGCTTCTGTTCAATCCATGGTATCCACAGAGAGTTTTCCAACTGCTATCAGAGGAACACTCTACGGTATTAGTGCTGCTATTGGAAAGGCTGGTGCTGCTATCGGTACTGAGATCTTCACCCCAATCCAGGTTAACACTGGTAAGCGTAACACCTTCTTCCTCTCGGGAGCACTGGCCCTTCTTGGGGCATTTGTCACGTGGTGGGGGTGTCCAGATTATGGTGACAGAACATTGGACTTCTTGGATGTGGAGTTCAACGAATATTTGAAGGAACATGGCTGGGAAGGTGAAGTTGGTGAAGTTGGTGAAGTTGAGGAAAATAAAGAAACTTGAAATTTTCTAGTTAGCAATTATCAAATGCAAGGTATTAATTAAAATTAAAATAAATAGATAAACGGGAAACGTTATGTAAATGGATAGAGGGAAAAATTATTAAACACTTCGTTAAACATTAAAAGGGCGAGACATATGAACTAATGTCATGTTGTTGTAAAGATGTGTGGAGAGACAAATGATGGAGGGGGGGTAGTATATATATACATACGTTAGTGAAAAAAGGAGTTCTCCAATAAGCAAAAAAAGAAAATCAATCAAGTCTAGTTTTACCCGAGGATGGTGTTGGAACGGGGTATCCTGTTCCCAAGTCAAATTGACTCTCAATCGATGTAGCAGATGTATTAGATGATCTGGAGTAACTGCGTGGCACTTCTTCAAACACTTCTGAATCAGAGTCCTCTGAAACGGTGGAGCTGGTCATTGGAACGTTGGGGCCAGTGTTTGAAGTAGCTGACGTGATGGGATTATTAGTCGCAATTGTTGTTGCTGTTGTTGTTGTAGATGAGGCAGAACCAGGAGTGGATGGGATAGTCTGTGTTAAAGAGTTACCACGCTGTCTGTGAGTCGAAGAGCCCAAGACGTCCATTTCAAAAGTTTGTCTAATGGATCTAGAACGGGCCCTGGTGATGCTTTCCACACGGGATTCATCGTCAAAGGAGTATAGAGAAGCCAATGGGTCAATCTTGAAGATGTTGATCTTTCTAATGTCCGCATACGACCAACGGTTCTTGCAGTTCAAGTCGTTAATAGGCAAGTGGGTGTACTTGGTGTAGGAGAACACGATAAAGGACAATGTTGATCCTGCAATGACGTCGATAAAGTAGTGGTGTGTGAGATACATTGTGGACCACCATAGCCAAGTAACATAGAGCGCAAAGAGCGGTTTGAACTTTGGGAACAACCAGGACAAGAACAACGCATCCATGGTGGCGCTTCCCGAGTGCAACGACGGGAAAGCACCAAACACGACAGGCGAGTTTTTGGAAAAGTTTGTGGTGTACATATCGAGGCCGAGGAGGGCGTCAATACGGGCCAAACCACCTGGGGAGCCGAGCATCGAGTAGTTTGCTGGGTCCAATCCGTGGATAATCTTGTACCACGGAGCTGCGGATGGGAAGAGAAGCTGCACCACCACGCCAATGAGATTCATGTAGCCAAAGGCGAATGCAAATGATCTGAGGGCCGTTGGGGGTCCCCACAAGAAGATGAGGGCAGCCACGACAAACGGCAGCGAAAAGTGGATCAAGCCATACGGCAGCCACGCCAAAATGTCGAGCAGTGGGGTAGTTGAGGTGGCCAAAAGCTGTGAGAGGTTGTCTCCGTAGAAGATGGTTTCCATGGCCGGGAGCACCTTGACGCTGATGGGAGGTCTGTAGTGAGGAGGGATTTTAGTCGAGGAGAAGAAGAAGAAGACCCAGGTGAGCACCGGCAGCGCGTTGAGAAAGAACTGTGACGTCAGCGGCACGAGTAGGAGGCCTGCCATGAGCATCGTGAAGGCAATCTTCAGCAGCAGTGGCGCTGGGTTCAGGAAGAAGGCCCATGTGAGGAAGAAGGCGCATGTACCGTAGTGCACCACGTCGTTACGCTTCCAGTGGAACTTCTGAAGCCTCTTGATGGACGTCTGTGGGTTGGTATCCCAGTCCAACTCCGCCACGGTGGCACCTGTGGGTCTTTCGGAAAGGAAGTAGCCCTGGTACCAGCTGATTAGGGCAGACATGTAGATAGCGTGTTTTGGAGCTGTGTTTTGGAGCTGTGTGGTAAGCTGAGCGGCAAGATGAGCTGAGAAACCCAGGATTCCGGGGGCGCAATGAGGCAGGAAAAAGGCGGCACCTGTGGGCAGCGCTAGAGGCACGGAAAGGGAAAGGCAACAAGCAGGAAAGAAAGCAACGACTGCTCGGTGTATATGTTGATTCAACGGTGCGTGTGCTGCGCGGCTATCTGTGTGGGCGCTCGCTCTTTAAGTAGGCGGATTCTCCAGACGGGCTGTTCGGGTGCAAGCAAAAAAAATTAGCCGCTGCCCCTTTTTTTGAGAAACAAAAACAAACAGAGGGAAAAAAGAAAAAAAAAGAGAGCATTGAGAAAATTAAAAAAAAAAGAAAAAAGAAAAAAAACAGCAGTTACCCGGAGCGCCCCTTTAGGGACTCAGTGTGGGGACTCAGTGTGGGACTCGCAGGTTGGTATGCGAACAAGGTATAACGTGGTATCAAGACGGGGCGGTACAATTGTATTGGGTGGATGGGTGGATTGTGAATTAGGTTGTGGGCTGTGGGCTGTGGGCCACAGCCCAGAGCCAGAGCCAGAGCCAGCGGGTCCATCGCCCTATGCGTGCCTGTAACAGGAAAAATAATAAGCCTTCCACAAACACTCCATTATCAACACCTGCTCTCAAGGACAAAAACCAACCAGAACACCCACCGGGGCCCTGTTTATACTGATATATTCTGATATATTTGTTTATTTTTATTTTGTTTATTATTAGCCTTTTTGCCACAGCCGAAGTAATGTCGCTAGTACGCCGCTCAAGTCGTGCCAACAAGGGCCAGAACCCCCGCCTCCACCAGGAGGAGCAGGAGCTCATGGAGGAGGCACTCCGGAAAGCAGAGCAGGAGGCCGAGGAGGAGAGGCTCAAGGCTGAAGAGGGACACGTCCTCTGCCTGGTGTGCGCCACCACAGACAACAACTACAACCCCGAGGAAGACGAGCGGGACATGATACAATGTGAAAAGTGCAAGACATGGCAGCACAACGTGTGCATGCTGCCTGACCCTGAAACGGTCCCGGAAGAGTACCTCTGTAACCTGTGTGATGAGGGAAACCAGTACTACAAGACCTTAACGTACAAAATGGACCCGCAGCACACAAAGCAGGAGCTCGCAAAGGACGACCTCAGAAAGTCAAAGAAGCAGACTGCCGTCCGCAAGATCCTCAAAGACCTCGAAGAATTGAAGAAGACTGGCAAGTCCAAGCACCTTGGTAGTGATGAAGACGACGAAAACAACAACAACAACAACAACTCGAGTCACAAAGAAGAAGATGACGATGATGACGACGGTGACGATGATGACGACGAAGAAGAAGTGCTCTCAGATTCACAGAAGAGAGCACCAAAGAGATCCCACAGTGCCTCATCCTCCAAACCAGTGACCCAAAAGAAGAGAAAAGCACCAACACCACCAATTGCACACGATGAGATCGAGCACAAGGCCAGACAGGCCGTTACAAAGAGATTTGAAGGAATGTTCGCCAATCTCTTGGACAACAAACCCGTCAAGGGCGAAGAGGGATCTGCACACGACATATCAGCCAGATGGTCCAAGAAACTCGAAGAGGACTTATTTGATGCATACCATGACCACGAGACTGGTAAAGTCACAAAGGACTACAAGGAGGTCAGCACAAGAATCTTTGTTAATGTCCGGGATGCAAAGAATACAAAGCTCAGAAACTCGATTATCAACAGAGACATGCCCTTCAACAAACTGGTTCGTATGCCAGTCAATGAACTGCTTAACCCTGACTTGCGTAAGGAGAAAGAAGAGGCAATTAAAGAGTCAATGACATTGGCAACTTTGGAGAAGTCTAAGGTCTCAAACATCAGAAGAACTCACAAAGGTGACATAGTTCTCGAGAATGAAGACGCTGCAACAATGACTCAGTTTGACTTCAACGTTGGTAGCATGCATATTGACAGAAATGAGGATGAAGATGAAAAGTTTGTCAAGGCTGATAACAATTCTTCCATAACTACACGTACTCAATCACTCTACGATGGTCCTATTGGCCATGGTGATGATGATGAGGACGATGATGACGAGGAGGAAGTAGTAGGACGTGAAAAGATAAAAGGTGAAGACTATCAAAATGCAACAGCAAAAGAGGAAGCTAGGACTACATCAATTCTAGATGATGAAGATGATGACCTAGCTGCTATTCTCGGTGAAACGAAAAAGAAGATTGAACAACAAGTGGAGTCATACGACCCCTCTGCGGTCGTGAGTGACACCAAGTGCTGGGAAGGCCAGACTGTTTTTACAGGTGTTACGAACTTTGCTGGAACACTTCACTACAAGGCTACAACTTTACCATCCGCACAGTTTAGTTCAGTGTTCACAACTATAGTGGATCCAACTATCCCTATGGAGATTGAAGGCCGTTTGGATGCTCGTAGGGCAGATGACTATCTGACCAAAGTGGCTTCCACTAGAAAGTTAGTTTTGCTCGAGTTGAAACCTCAAGCTCAAAACGACCCAAACTTCCAGAAACTGTACAACTACTTTGCTTTAAAAGCAAAGTATGGTGTTGTCCCAAATAAACAAAAGTTTGTAAAGGACTGTTATATTGTTCCATACACTTTAAGCACTCCCCCTCGATTCATGAGGGTGTTTCAAGGACTAAACCTCGACTCAACTGGTGCAACTAATAGGTTGTTCTTGGTATTTGTGGTTCGTCAAGAACTTATAAAAGAGGCTGCTCAAAGCAACGACGACGACGATGATGAATACGACCCTACAGCTACTAGCACTAACCGCAATAGTGCTCAAGACTCTTTCGGTTTCCTCTCAGCTTTGAGCATGCAAGAATTGGTTGTTGTGAATAGGATATTTGACACTTACCCTCGTGCAAGAACAGACCCAGTTTTCCTGATACAGCAACTGCAGATTATGATGAACAAGTAATGATATATGATTCCATTTCATGACTATTGATGACTTTATATATGTATAATGTGAGAATTTCATATTTTTCTTGAATCATTTGATCACCGTATGCTCTTCTACTAACATATTATAATTCAACTGGGACAATCTTTAGTTTATAATACACAGCTACACACGCTATCATACATAGATGACATGACTTATTAGAAAATTATGTGAAACTACTTCAAAAGTATTGTTTTCTCATACTTTGTTTGTTTAGAACCCGAAATTTTTATACATTACAAGAAATCGTTACAGACTGATCTTAAGCCTTGGCAACAGCCTTCTTGACAGCAAATCTTCTCTGCTTCTTCAAGACCATAACCTTGAATCTGTCAAAGTCAGTAAGAGCACGACGTGTCTCTTTCTGAGCGATCTTCTTAGCCCAGGAAGACTCGGCCCACTTCTCAGCGACACCGGCAGCAGCGAACTTCTTAGCAACGGTGGCAGTTCTGGAACCTCTTGGGAGGGAGTAGGTCAATGGGGTCAAGACAACGTGAGCCAAAGAGATGGACTGTCTTGGGACACCAGTGGTTGGACCGTCAACCAAAGCCTGTTGGGAAAATTGTTAGTAAAACTGTATTTTAGAATAAGGAATGGGTGTTAGGAAGTCCAAGGAAAAGTCTTGGAGTAAAGAGAAAAGATAGTGGTGGATGCCATGGGTATACGGACAATAAAAGAGCATACGGCCTTTCGTGTGATGCCACGCTTCAATAGTTCAAATGGAATTTGATCTTAAGACTTCCTGAGCACTCTGTGATGCCTTTGGCCTCGTGTGTTTCCGTCACCTTCATAAGTGTACGGTGCCGCAAGTCTTCCTTGATTTCCATGGTGTGCGTCCTTTGAGGTCCTTCACATCTCCTCCTGTGGCACTTAAATAGCCCGTTGTGTGTGGTCCGTCTGTGTACGACCGACACATATCCACTCATCCTTTCCTGTACGTCTCTGTTCCAAGGCCTGACCGCAGCCTGTTTTTCCTTCCCGTGTCTGTTACTCACTCTCTTGTGGTCGATAATCTCGACAATGGTGGCCAACTTGCCGGCGTACTGGCCCTTGTTAACAAGGACAACACGGCCAACCTCGACCAATCTCCAGTTGGAAGCCTTAACGGAAGTTTCAGTAGACATCTTTGACTGTTGTGTGTAAGGGGTATCCTCTCAGCTCTTTCAACTCTATAGGTGAGGGTTCCCAAGTGGAATTTTTGTTGATGGTACTGAAAAATGTCGCGACCCTCACACACCGTAGCCAGCGGGACTGCCACAGAGCTGAAAAATTCGCGGGTGCGTCGCACTTTTGGGCTGGCTGATCATATTACTGGTGTTCGGGTGTAAAATACGCCAGCTTTTGCCTTTCGCGCCAAGCTGTTGCCCTAGTTTTCCTTAAAATGTATCACGTGGTTCTTTGCTGCCCTAAGGCCATACCCTACACGCAAGAAAGAATAGAAAAAAAAGAATGCCATCAAAAAAAAGTACGGAAACTTCATCTTCTACTTTATTGTTCACACTCTGTGTTGGAAAAGCACGAGCTCAGGACTACATACACGTGCCTCTTTGAGACAGGTTGCAATGCCGTTTTCCCAGGGGTGTTGTTCCAATTGATAAGAGGTTTCAACGAGAAGGTTCTCTTTGAAGGGTATTAATGTGCATTTAGCATCTGAGGTGCTCCACACCGATTGGGAGAAGCTCTTGGTGCAAACGGTAGTCGACTGCTGGGAATACACGTGAACACACTATGGCAGAAGGAGAGACCTACTGATTCAGCTGATGATTTAATTTGCGTTTGAGTGCACAGGTCACCGGGACACGCCTAGTTCCACTTATGGGGCCTTGTGAAACATGTAACCAATTTTTGTTCTGATATATCTTTGAGGTTTCTCTTTTGCGTCATTGGTGACTGTGTTGTCAACACCACACGAGTCCATATTGGTTCCTGTTGGAATCAGGCCCCTCAGGGCCTAGTCGTTTCTGGGAAGTAAGTAATCCCACAATACAACATTTCAATTCAATCTGGGCTTCAACCACAGGGTTCCGTGCTGTTTTATCGGGATGAGAAACGTTCGCCTAAACTGACTCTAATGAAGAGACAAAAACTAAACACCAAGATCTACGCTGAGCATATTCAACGCATGTGAACCCGCGTTGGCGCAGAGATTGATATGATAACGACCTGAATTGCTGATGTACTAACAACACACTTATAGCGAAACAGTGACTTAATAATACAACGTGATTTTCTCTCAACTAAAATGTAGACTCTCTAGTAGCATTTAACCATTCCACTTCGTCGTATCCAAAAAAATCAAGAGGTGGCGATGCTGTATTACTACAGCATGAAGAGCACAGCTGCTACCAGGACCGCGAATTGTTGATGGAAGATGGAAGTGTAAACAACAGCTATCTTACAAGAGGACAGGTCACTTGTATCAGACACTTGTGCTAAGGACACTACTGAGATGTCACGTTATACACAGGCAGAGAACGAGAATAATGCACGCTTTGACCAGCTAGCCAACACGCTATCCCAATTCAGAACCGTAAACCAAGACATTCACAACATTGCGCAGGAGGATTCGTTGCTGGGTTCCTTGAATGAACAGATGTCCCGTCTGTACGACAATCTAAAAGACAGCTCACAGGGCCTGACACGTTCTATGCAGTCGGGCCATGGTGTGTGGAGATACGTGGGCCTGGCGTTGGTGGCGTTCTTTGTGTTGTACACGTTGTTCAAATTCATTTGAATGATGGTTGCATGTGGTGTGTTGATAACACGCATGCTCTTACGCTCATAACTGCATCGATATTTATATATTTCTTCCCCGTTTTGCTTGTTACTTTTCTGAAAAAAACACTGTTTTAATGGAGTTGTCATTTACTTCTGAGTTGTAGTATAAAGTATAGCAAGATACCAGGTATGCCGAGGAGAGAGAATAAAATCAGTTTGTAACGTCTTTGCCCAAGCGATAGTTACCAATAGCCTTTCCCCACTGTACCTTGGATCTCGTCACAGGCAACGGTCTTCTCAAGTGTTTGAACTGTGTGGTGTTGATATCGACAATCGCCTTTTGCAAAGCCAGTTGGAGCTTGTCTTCAAGCTTAGAGATGGTCTTGGAGATGGACCCAGAAATGAGCGGAGACTCTACAATCTCCACTGTTTTCAAACGGACATTACCGTCCTCGTAGTAGTGGACATCAATGTCGACTGTACCTGTGAGGAGATCTCCATTGAGCTCATACTTGGAGCACCATCTGGAGTTCCAGAAGTTGGCGGGACTCGACTTCTCACCAACAATGACAAAGTGCTGGACGTCTGGTGCAACCAGAAGCGCATACTCAGAAGGAAACTTTCCCTCGAGGTACTCTGTGATCTCCTCGTGAAGCGTTACGCATTCCTGGCTGGTCTCCATGGTTTCAACGGACGCGGCTTTCATGTTCAGGTGGTCCACCTGGACCATCAATCCCTGTGCAAAATCAACAAATGTGTCGTTTTCATCAGCATTGTACTCTGACAGCACGATTGGCTTACCTTCTGCTTGCAGAACGACGCAATTCTCCACGTTGTATGTTCTCAATGCAGATTCCAGCTCCGTGCTGATGTTCTTGCCAACAATAATCTTGAGGTCCTTGACGACTGAGGATACCTCAGCAACAGGCGCATCGTTCAGCAGATCAGCTAGCACAGTCCCAATCGTCAAAGACATTGTCGTTTATTTGATCTCCAATGAATGTAGGCTTATATCTCTTGTGCCTCGTAGTGCTCTCGTGGTATTAAAAGCGTAGATTCAAGAGTGGGAAGGTTCGCGATCTACAATACTATGGGGGTGTTTGGGTGTTATGGTCATACTATATATTTCCACTAAAAGAAGTATACAAACTACTGTGGATAAGGAAGATTACCCTGCGGATAGTATTGCTGGTACTGTGGAAGCTGTTGCTGATGGGATGCTTGTGGTTGCTGCTGCTGGTGTGGCTGAGGAGACTGTGGCTGAGGAGCCTGAGGAACATGAGGAACATGAGGAACATGAGCAGCCTGGGCAGCCTGGGCAGCGTTAGGCACTTGAGGAGCCTGTGTCTGAGCATGTGTTTGTTGGTACTGATACTGCTGGTGCTGGTATTGCGGTTGTCTAAGCGGATCAGTAATCTCCTCATACATGTTTGTGGCAGACTTGAGCTTCTTGTAGAGATCCATAAGATCGTCCTTGCGCTGTCTGTACTTGTCAATCAGGTTTGCGAGCTCTGGCTTGATGAGAACAATGTCCTGGTAGAGCTGCTTGAACTCTTCTGACTGGGTCAATTGGATAGCTTCGTCCTCGGACTGAGCGTTAGTCAACAAAACAAGTAGCTTCTCAATCTGTTTCGACTTTGCGAGGATCTCATCCTCCTTTTGCACCTCGAGTGCCAGCTCCTGTGGGGTCGGATCGTACAGGGGAGTCACATAATTGAAAGGAAACAGTCCAATGTTTCCCCTCAAGGAACCTTTGCCCCAGTCCTTGTATACACGCTCAATTACCGTGATCACATCACCCTTGTGGAATTTGAGATCAGCTGGGTCGTTAGAGAAGGAATCATATAGAGCACGCACACGCGAGAAGTTGCGCTGCTGTGGCTGCTGTGGAAGGTGCTGCTGTTGTAGTTGTTGTTGTTGCTGCTGCTGCTGCTGCTGTTGCTGTTGCTGGATAGAAGCCTGTTTTTGAACAGGCCGATAAACACTAGACATAGCCTGTGTTTCTTTTAGGGAGAGCTCAATGGCAGCCTTCAAATCGGCGTCCTCAGCGTCCAGTGCCTGCTTCTGCGGCTTGGAAGGTGGGAAATACTGCGGGTATGACAACGTGACTTCCTTGTAAGCGTCCTGGATTGGTCTGAGTGAGGGATCTTTGGCGAAGGAGTCCTTGAGCTGCGTGATGATCTGCACCACCTTGATCTTGATCTCCTTGTGGGTGGAGGGGTCCCTGAGTTTCCCCAGCAGCACTTGGGTGAACGACTTGGTGGCAATCTCCTGCTGCACACGGGAACCACAGTTCTCTGCAATTGCAACAATCAGCGACAGCGTTCTCAGCAGCACGTTGGCGTCCCTCTGCTTCAGCTGCTCCTTGAGCAGCTCCACAGCCACTGGACAATTCTCCTCAGGGTTCTCGAGCACTTTGTCGCACACATCGAGGTTGTACTGCCAGTTGTCCGCCGTCAGCGTCGGGTCGGTGGCCTTGTTGATTAGCTTCGTCAATGACATTTTCAATTGCCGTGTTTGCCCACAAAATGCCACCCTCCCCTTGGCCCTACAAGCTCAGCCTACTTCTTCCCACCCACACAGATAAATCCCAGAGCTCTCGGTGAGTGCCCGTACCGCATGTTGATACACCCGCACACCTCCACCTCTGCCCCGGCCTGTTTACTGGTGGTCTCAGCGGCTAACCCCTATTTTCGCGAAGTATATAAAACGGCGGGATTGCCGCGCAGTCATCGCCGTTAACACCACCCTAAGAAGTGAACTGGGTCGAATTGAAACGCGTGATAGCGAGCAACATGGCGGGCGCTACAAGAAAGAGAACATCTTCGGTGGGCAAGATTGACCTTGGAGACTCTGTGCCGGGGTTTGCCGCACAGGGGACAACGAAGAGGTCGCACAGAGCATCTGTGTCGCGAGTGTCCAAGCTCTCAAACCTCTCGAGCACCGACGGTGAAATTGTGTCCAAGATCTGGACTGCCTACATCGAACTCAATTACAGAAACACTTGGCTCACGCCACTGATCATTCTTGTGGTTGTGTACTCGTCCTACTTGCTCTCGGGTAACTACACGGAGTCCAACCCGCTTCACATGTTTGTGTCCATCTCCTATCAGGTGGGGAGCACCAACCAGTATGCCAAGGGTCTGAAGGACCTTGCGTTCGTCTTCTTCTACATGATCTTCTTTACCTTTACCAGAGAGTTCATTATGCAATGCATCCTCAGACCGCTTGCCGGTGTGGTGGGCGTGAAAATGCCAGGGAAGGTGAAACGTTTCATGGAGCAATCTTACTCGGTGGTATACTACGGTGTATCGGGCCCATTCGGCCTTTACGTTATGTATGGCACAGACCTCTGGCTCTTCAGAACTGACTCCATGTACAGAACTTACCCAGACATGACAAATGATTACCTCTACAAGCTCTTTTACTTGGGCCAGGCTGCCTTTTGGGCACAGCAGTCCGTTTTGCTTGTGCTTCAAGTGGAGAAGCCAAGAAAGGACTACCACGAGTTAATCATGCATCACATTGTCACAATGTTACTCATCTCGTGTTCGTATCTCTTCCACTTCACAAAGATGGGCCTTGCGGTTTACATCACCATGGACGTTTCTGACTTCTTCCTCGCCATGTCAAAGGTGCTCAACTACCTGGACTCGCCACTTGTGGGCCCATGGTTCGTTGTCTTTGTCAGCTCCTGGATCTACCTCCGTCACTGGGTCAACTTGCGTATCCTCTGGTCTGTGCTCACGGAGTTCAAGACAATTGGACCATACCAGCTCAACTTTGCAACACAGCAGTACAAGTGTTGGATCTCCCAGATCATTGTCTTTATCTTAATTGGAGCATTGCAGTTGGTGAATATCTACTGGCTGGCACTGATTCTCAGAATCTTGTACAGGTTTATCCTGAGAATGCCACCAAAAGACGACAGATCTGATGATGAGGATGACGAGGAGTTTGATGAGCACGAGGACGATGCCAAGGCAAAAAAGACCCAGTGAACTGGTCTTTCTACTAGTAGATTTTTCAGCCAAGTAATGAAACAAAAAGGGGCACTAATAGGACTGTATCCAGCCATATCTATCTATCAGAAGCTTCATGCCCGGCTTCGCCTAATATGTTGGTTGTAAATATATACGAACACATTCACATCTACCTTGTCATCTGTATGTACATATCATTATATTGTATCATGATCCCTCCTATTTACAATGCCTGTGGAGCTACAGCGAGCTCAGAGTGCTTCTGGAAAGCTCTGAGTCTGGCCTGCTGGCCTGCCTGGGCAGCCTTGGAGAGCACGCCGGTCAGCAAGGTGACGGCTCTAGTGGAATCGTCGTTAGCTGGAATTGGGTAGGTCACCAAGGAGGACTCAGAGTCTGTGTCGATGATACCAATGGTTGGAACGCGGCTCTGCATGGCCTCGTGCAACAACACTCTATTCTCAGTAGGGTTCAACACAACAATCAAATCCGGCTTGACAACGGTTTTCTGCTCCATCATGCTGAGTTGACGGCCCGTTGGGGTGTCTCCCATGTTGACCTCCATTCTGGCCCACTTGGAGATCTCTGTAGAGTTGGTCAAGGTACCAGGAACCCACTTGGAGCTGACATAGTAGCCACCACAGCGAGCAGCAGCTCTCTCCAACACTCTCTCGTAGCCATCTCTGGTACCGACAAACAAGACTATACCACCCTTCAAGGCAACACCCTCGGCGACCTTACAGGCTCTCTTCAAGCACACCAGAGTCTTCTCGAGGTCAATCACATGGATTCCCTTGTACTCACCGTAGATGAACTCCTGGTTTGAGGAACGGTACAGGGACTTGGAGTGTCCCATGTGAGCTCCTGAGGCCAGCAGCTTAGCCACAGACAGCTGGCTCACAGATGGTGGAGCAGCAGTATCTCTGTGTGGGATGTATACGTCCTTAATGTCGGCTCCAAGACGTGCTGTTGTCGATTGAAGGAACTCTCTACGCAAAAAGAGCTCTTGCTCGGTGTATGGCTCCTCCTTGAGAGATGGCTCTAGGGCTGGGAATGTCTCGCTATGCACCGAGCCAAGCGCACGCTTGTTCGTCTGTGACACCTTCTGGTTGTGCAGGTCGAGTGTGTAGTCCTTGATGAATGCTTGCAGCTCCTCACGGAGCTCCTTATTCTTGGAGATCGGCGATGTGCCGTCCAGTATTGCCCTCACTGTGCTGTCCATCTCCTTCTCCTGTGTGCTGGTCATCTTAATGGCCTCCATGTGCACGTCCGCCATAAAGTCGCTATCTGCCACCGGCTCTGTAGCCACGGAAGATCCTGTGGCCTCGCTGGCAACCTCAGATGAAGTTGCTGTCTTGGTAGCCTGCTTTTCAACCTCCTTGAGGGCCTCAACACGGAGAACTCTGGCCGTGCTCAATGAGCGACACATAACTCTGGCTGCTGTTATGGGTTAGTCTCTGAACGACGTTGCATCAAAACAAAATACATAGTGTAATCCCGAAATACTTACAAGCACGAGACAGCATCTTCAGTAGAAAAATACGGCAAAAATATTGGGCGCTGGTCTTCAATATCAAATCTTCCAAAGTGGTTTTGTATGCGGATCGTCCAGTCCGCTTGAACGCTTTTTTTTCCACTTTCGCGAAAGTGCAGCTGGTGATAAACCCAGACACCTCCAGGTTGATATCTCTCTCTACTGGACTATAACCATAAAGGTGGATTAAAAGTTTTTGGCACTTCCTTATTGGCAAAGTGGTACTCGAGAGAATCAATATAACCTATATTTACTATCAGTGTCTCCTAATTTATGTGGACCTCAAGACAACAAAAACACATCTGCACCATCACTCATGGCTCTGGTGAGACGCTCCCTCAAAACCTCGAGCGATGTGTAGTTCGGCAACTTCAAGTAGTTGGCACACGTCATCACACTCGGTAAGTAATCATCAGGCTTCAGACCATCCTCCTCGTGCTTGAGAACAACAGTAAACTCCGGCTTCAAGTTCTTGAACCCACCAATCGGAAGACGAGGTGAGCCAGTCAAAAACTTGAGGAATGCACGACGCTCATCAAGATCAAACGACGACATCACCCGAAGCAAGTTTTGTACAGATGGCGAGTCAACATTGTACCCATGGTCAGCATGAATGGAAGACAACAATGTCTCGTAACTCCAATCCTCATCGCCGTTTCCGAAGAACTTTACTAGTTCATAAGGTGAGAATACTAACATCGAGTAGTAAGGGAAAACATCAGAGAATCCCACAACAAAACACTCAACTTGCTCTTTGATTCCACTGTTCAATGTGAAGTCAACGACTCTGTGAACATACTCTGTCACATTGGATTGATCAACACTAATAGCGTTACCACCGTCAATAAGTTCAATATCGTAGCCTGGTAAAACAAAAGTGATGCCCATATCGGCAACCATTTCAGGATGCCTCAACATGTATTTCAATGATTGGTAAAGCTTTTTGTCCAAGCGCTGGAGACACTCAATGTCAATATCACGGCCGTTACCCTCAATCTCAGCAGCACAGGCCTCAAAGAACAATGGATTGAAATTGAAGTCCAAAATTCTGCTATCAAGAAGAGCACGAGCAACAAACTTGCCCAAGTTCTTAAACATAAAGTACTTTTTAGACGATTGGTCATCTTTAGGATCCAGTGGAGCAGGGAAGAGTCCCATCTCTGTGTTAACATACCCATCGGAACTATCACCATCGTCTCTCCAAAGTCCTAGACTCTTCTCAGCAAAAGCATGACATACGTTGGAATAAAACTCCAAAGTAGGCCCGAGTCCGGTACCAACTTCATCTGTGAACTCAACTTCCAACACACTTGGATGTGATCCCAGTTTCTCCAATACTTTGATTGCATTCTTCAAAAGATTTGCTCTTGCAACACGAACCTTGTGTCTTGTAGGTCTTCCTAGGGATAAAGCACCATTGTTCTGGGCATCACTACTATCACTGCTCTCATTATCCTGGGTAACTCTGGTGTTCCATAATTGAATAAGTCTTGAGTAGCCAAATGATGTAGACTGCAAGAAAAAGATACGAGTCTCCAATGTAAACAAAAATGGGAATCTTCTAGTGATGTGAATCGACCAATTTGGCAGGATACCAGACGCAACAATGAGTGGCTCTTCCAACTGTCTATTTAACTTAGCAGTCAATTTAAAGTTGAGGAACAAAGAATCTGTTCTAGTATCTGGACGGAAATCGTAGAGAACCTTCAACAAATTCAGAATATTCACAGTAATCGGGTGGTTGAGGTTCTCTAATTCGTCATCGCTAGTATCTGGGTAAGTCTCTTCAATCTCTGCTGTTGGTTGAACACTATCCAGTTTGCGGAATTCAATCTCATGAATTTCATACCAAAATTTATTGGTATCAAAGTTCGAGTTCTTACTCTGACAATGTTTGTAAAGTGCTCCATAAATTGTAGTATCCTGTGGGATGACTTCACCATCAATCAAAAACTCAACAGACCAGTTCTTTGGAGCAATGGCAGCACGGCGAGAACCAAATAGGAAAGGATTCTCAGCGCGTCTCTTGAGGAATGTTCCAATATTCGTAAATGATGCAACGGCATGAACGAGTACCACCAGCTGATTGATTCCTTCAAACAATGCAGTGCCATTGTCTTCCTCGTTCTCATTATTCTTGTCTTTATCGGCGTTGGTCAACATTATTTTTATCTGTCTTGCCAAGGAGGCCGCTCTGTTATCGCCCGTTTTCAAGCCACATCCAATGATCTCAAACGATTCAGATCTCGTTAATGACTCTTGAAGTTTCTTAACCAACGTTTCAAATGCAGCACCTTGGAAGACAGTGCTGAATGCCACTCTTGCAGGGCTGTTGAAAGATTTATACTGTGGTTTCTTGAATAATCCAGATAACAGTTCAATCACACCAGAGCTGATAAGCTCAAAGCTAGAAATTGTGTAGTTTTCTTGGGACAATGATCTAAGAAAGTTTTTCCAGAGTTGAGACCAGTCTTCCAATGTATATGATTGAATGAGGTTATGATCAATCAAATCACCACAGATTTCATCAAGCAATCTCAGGTGCTCCAGCTTGGAGTTACCAGAAGCCTTCTTAGATAAGTACACCTGTTCAATCTGGGAGGACAATTTGAGAAGATATTGCAGGAGTTGAGGAATATCTAAATCTCTGAAAAGGGTCTGAGTGTTCCCAAAATAAATAGGTTCACTCTCTTGATCTTCGTTATCCTCGTCATAAAGCTCTGTTTCAATCTCCTCGTCCTCGTTCTCCTCTTGTTCCTCCTCATTCTGATCGTCATAAAAGCCTTCATTCTCGCCTTCTTGGTTGTCATTCTCATCATCATCGTTATCAACATCAATATCATCATCAGCGTCATCGTCATTCATTTCTGCATCAACGTTGGAGTTATCGCCCTGATGAATATTTTCCTGTCTGAGTATCTCCAACAATGAAGAGGTATCCGCGAGTAAACCCTCTCTTTCAAACTCTGTGATAAATGTTCCTGGGTTTTTCTCAATTAACGAATGAGTCAATATCAACGAACCGAGGAGCAAAACGTATGGCTTCAGATCTTTCTTCTCTGATCTAATGATACTCTTATTTTGAATCACGATTGATGCAAGAAGGTTGATGATCAACAGATGGTCCTTCAAATCCGTTATATCGTCAAGAGAAGATATGATCCTCACCAAACAAACGGCAACACGACGACGGATATCAAACAAAACTGTGGATGAATAAATATTGATCAAGAGAATAAATATTTCATTGACAAACTGCTTATATTCACTCACGGTACTAGTGTAATCCTTCTGGTCCTTGGACTTTTGTGTCAAAATTGGCGAGTCTTCTGACGGTAGGATATAGATTATAAGCTCCAAAATGGAAACAATCAGATCCTTTGGCACGGCCATCAAGGTCTCGATGGTAACATCCTGAATATTGCTATCCTTCTTATATTTACCCAAGGCGGAAATGATGGTTTCTGCGAGGTGTCCCGATTTAACAATCTCTGTGCTCAAGTTGCTGTTCTGAGCACAAATGGAGAGAGAGCTGATAAGTTTCAAATTTGTTGACAATGTGGTATCAGAGCTTGAAATGACCCGAATCATCTTGTTGAGAAGTTCTGAGGGAACCACTTTTTCTAGTTGTGGAGTGTTGATAAAGTTCTTAATGATACGGGAGATGGCAAGCCATGCGCTCTCCAATTCCTGTGAGTCTGAGAACTCAACGACAACCCTTTGGAGAGTCGGAAGAATATCCTCCAAGAGATGTACCTCGGTGGTCTTGACGTGCTTCACAGAATTGGCCACAATAATTAGGGCTTTTCTCTGTGCGTGAATTGTGAAAAAGTCCAAGTACTGCAAGACAGAACCAAGGCAGCGTCTTCTGAAGATCTGAGTGCCACAGACTCTTGACATGAACTCCAATGTCTGCAACGCCTGCTCTGCCAAGTCGATGTAACTGATCTCAAAGAGCTTTGACTGGAGAGCCTCAATCGCCCCGGCCTGAACAGCAACGTGGACAAAGTCAATGTGCACCTCCAAGAAGTTGTAGAGGCATCTGCAAGCAACGAGCTGCAACTCAAGCTCTTCCTGGAAGGAAGGCTCGTTGAGGATGCTCACAAGGGATTGTGCCAACCGCGTGGCTGGGAGGCGTCTCTCTGCGATTATGGCGTTCATCATGAGGAAGCGCTCACTCAACTCATTCAGCGTCTCGAGAAGCACATATGGGTCGTCCTTACGGGAAAGACCTTCGATGAGGCCTGATATTCTGTCCCCACCGCCGTTGAACCCGCCTAGGAAGCCCATAGCATCTGGGAACATCCGGGCCATATTCTCTGCAATCGTAGCGCTGGATCTGTGTGAATTGGTCGCTAGTCCACCAGCGGAAGAGTCCTCACCAGAAGAAGCGTTAGCCAACGCACGCAGAGCGCCTGCTAACGGGTGCTCATCGCCATCTTCCTCGCCGTCCTCGTCCTCCTCGTCCTCCTCGTCCTCATTCTGCTCCATGGCACGCCGGGCATCGGAGAACCGGCGGTACTGCGAGCTCAGTCTGGCGAGTGAGTCGTCCTCGTCATCCTCCTGCTCGTCATCATCCCGGTTCTCGTCATACAGCTCATCCACCTCCATGTCAATCT
Organism: Petasospora nakhonratchasimensis; assembly: GCA_030572335.1. Taxonomy (NCBI): domain Eukaryota; kingdom Fungi; phylum Ascomycota; class Saccharomycetes; order Phaffomycetales; family Wickerhamomycetaceae; genus Petasospora; species Petasospora nakhonratchasimensis. The sequence continues at coordinate 43,977 of JAJLZS010000009.1, forward strand.
GTCCGTCCTCGTCTATCTCCTCGCCGTCATCGACCCATTCATCCTCGCTCCGCTCCATCTCAACCTCCCTGTCCTTGTGCTGCTTAGCGGGCGGCATGTTTGGCTCACTCTGTGCTATATGTGTGGGTCGCCCTGTCTTTCGCTTCGCCCCTTGGCAATTCCTCTCGTCAAACTATCAAGCTAAGCGCCGTGGCGGTTGCACTCTTGGTGGCGTTTCCGTTGCTGGTGGGGGAAACATGCCTACGTATAACATATGCCCTCTGGAGATGTTGATCGGGAAAGCGCGCCTACTGAGTGACTATCGCTTGGTGACTTACCACTGCACAAGGCGCCAGAACCCTGTGTGGAATGCAGTCTGGAGCTCTGTACTGGTAGTACCAGTCCTGGTAGGCAGCAGCTCACTGTTCCCATTGTGTGTGGAGATAACAAGGGCCCAGCGTGTGCAGAGGGAGGCCCCCTGTATTCCCTTTGCAAGACAGGGAGGGCGGTGAATGGTCACGTGTCTGGGTTATGCAGCCCTGGTACCTCATCGCATCCTTTCGAAAATTTTCTAAATCATATAGAGAAAGGTCTCTATTTGGCACATTGAGCAGACACCTCTAAGCAAAGCACAGCAGAGCAGAACAACAATATGCCAAGATCGAAACGCTCCAGACTCGTGACCCTTGCCCAGACGGACAAGAAAGGCAGAGAAAACAAGGAGAGGATCTTTGATGAGGTGCGTGAGGCGCTCGATACATATAGATACACCTGGTTGTTCTACTTGGATGACGTGAGAACCCCGGTGCTGCAGGACATCAGAAGCGATTGGACCGGGTCCAAGCTGATTCTCGGTAAGCGTCGTGTCCTGGAGAAGGCACTCGGCGACACCGTCGAGGAGGAGTACAAAGAGAACTTGCACAAGTTTGCCAGATATGCGAGCGGTGTGACCGGGCTGCTCTTTACAAACGAAGAGGTGTCGACTGTGTCCGAGTACTTTGTGTCGTACTCCAAGAAGGACTTCTGTAGAGCCAAGCAGAAGTCCCCAATCGCCTTCACAATACCTGCCGGTGTGATCTACTCCACGGGTGGTCAGATGCCGGTCGAGGAGGATGTCCCAATGACCCACTCTCTCGAGCTCACAATGAGAAACAAGTTCAAAATTCCAACCAAGATCAAGTCTGGTAAGATCACAATCGAGGAGCCATACCACGTTTGTGATGAAGGAGAGGTTCTTGATGTCAGAAAGGCTCTGATCCTTAAGCAGTTTGGTGTTGCTGCCTCCGAGTTCAAGGTTAAAGTCAAGGCCTACTTCGACTCCGAGTCCTCTGAGATCAAGGAGGTCAACCTCAACATTGAAGACGAGGAGTAGTGTGCCGTTTTCAATGGTGGCATATATCTGTACATTATATTAAAAAAAAGAAAAACAGAGAGAGAGAAAGGAGGGAGATGTTTTGCCTTGTTCTTTGCATGTTCTTTATGTGTTTGCTTTATCGTTATATTTCATATATAGATTCATAATTATTCTTCGTTAGCATCAGGTAGACTATTCACACACATGGGTGATGGGCCGGCACCACTTGGCCAGGATGGGGTACCACGTTGTTTGTAGATGATCTCTGAGCGGTTCACCGAGCGACACTTGTAAACAGGTGCTTGCTGTGCATAGTCTGCTGAGGAGGATGTGGATCCTTGGGTCGGTGCTGTGAGATGAAAGGAGCCCCCAGACTGCGACCCGTGTGTAGTAGTGGTCCGTCATAAGCTTTGTCGTCAGCACAGCAAACGTCTCAAGCTTCTGCAAGTAGACAACGTCCACGAGCTCGCACTTGTGGAGGTACCATGGCGAGGATCTGTGTCTTGTGTTGAAGCTTGGCTCTAGCTCTTTGACATCGGTAGGGTCCAGCACAATGAGCAGTGCTTTCCCACTCCCGTTTGTAACGAGGCTATCAACAAACAACGCAAATGGCTGTCCCAGCAGCGCCTCCATGTATGCAAGGAATTTGTATATATATATATATATATATATATATACATATACATATGCGTATGTGTATCTGTAGAGGCATCACGACCCCCGGAGGCCGGGTAATATGGTGTCCAGGTGTGCGCCCGGACCAAATCTCCCCCCCTCTCGGTAAGGCAGGCGTGCGCGCTAACGAGAAAAAAAACTGAGAGGGCCAGAAGAATCGCCAGCCAAAACAAATAAAAACAAAGAAAAAGGGCGTTCAAAAAGGAAAACAGGCCCGCTTTCCTTTTTTTGAAAGAGAAATATCTCCTTTACCAGTACCCCCAGCCCACACTCCATCAGGTCCCCTGAATTACCCTGTGAGCCCCACTGAAAGCCGCCGCCGTAAGATTGAACCGCCCGCAGCAAGCACACTCCTTCTCGCCTTGTATAGCTTTCTGCTCTGAGATTTGAGTGTTTACCGCCGAGCTCCAAAGGGCGATTCCCCTGATTACCCAGCAAACGACGCGTTTTGCACCGAAGACGGACCGCCGCTGTGTGTGGTTTACCGAGCTGCTTGTACGTGTGAGCGGTGGACAAGAGAGATGTCATCGGACGGCCAGCTGACGGCCAGCTCGTCCTTCAAGAGCTCGCTAACCCACGTCGAGTCGAAGGGTGATGTTACAGAGCATACCAAGAGCCAGCGAACCACCACGCCACGGGCTTCAGAGGCTGAGATGGACGTGTCGCTCTCGCCAGGCTCGCTCCCAAGATACCCAGGTACGCTCAACGTGACTGCCCTCGCAAGCTCAAACACCTCGCTCAATCCGGCGACCGGTGACGACGATAACACCCACACACCGGGGCCCGAGCAGGTGACACTGGACCCTGGGAAGCCTGCAGGAAAGGTTGATAAGCGTGTCAACGAGCTCGTGAACTCCCTCGACGAGCCAATTGACTTCAAGAGAGTCTCCACAATGACTACGGGTTCAACCGATTCGGACGAAAGCTACAATTCGAGCATTCCCTCGGCCGAACAGAGCCCAGGCGCTGCAAGCAGCACTAACAACGACGACATCACTGTCGGTGTCATAGACACTGCTACAACAACAACGCTATCAAAGGCGACTCCAACAGCTAGACAGGTGAAGTCTCCACTGGTCCCTTCCACAAATAGTCACAATGACCTCGTCGAAGAAGAAGAGATCGAAGATGACACCCTTGATTACAATGACAAGAACGAGTTCATCAACCTCGATACGGACTCAATAATTCAAAATAACTTCAACACGAGCGAAACGAGTCACACATCCCTGGAGGATGACGATACCACCCTGAAATCGGTAAACACACCCAGACTTCAAGATCCAGTTGTGATCCAGCCAAACCGGATCGCACGCCAAGATGAGGAAGAAGAAGATGAAGCCCTAGACAATGACGATGACGACAATGACAACGGTGAAGAAGAAGAAGAAGAAGATGATGATGATGATGATGATGAAAATGTACCAATAAGGAATGTTAAAGATTCAACCAAATCATCATCCGATAGTGTTGCCCTACAAGATCTGAAACATCTTACAAACAACACCGCTGCAGACCAGCACTCTGCCGTTGCCTCCTCACACATGTCGTCAAACTTTGAGAACAAGATCATCGATGACTTTATTGGCGCCTCGGACGAGAAGCTTGCTGGTGACAAGACGTCCTCACTTGTTGACACCTTGGCCAACAAGTCTATTGACACATATGATAAACCAATCGCCGCTTCTTCAAATGTGAATATCTCAAGCTTAAGTTCGAGCATGACCGACATTTCAGGAAACGTTGGTGATATCACAATTCATGAAGATGATGACGAGGATGACGATGATGAGTTTGAGAACGATGAAAAGGAAAATAAAGGAGAAACCCGTATCAACAGCGATCTTGATAATGAAATGGACGACACTTACAACGTCCATAACACTTCTGGTGGCTCTTCTGACTCGGGTCCGCACAGTTATAGCTACGGTTCAAAGACTTCCACTTCGACAGAATCAAGTTTCCTTCCAAAGATTGAGACTCCAAAGACGCGAGACCATGTCGCGGCTAGACATTCCAACCCTTCAATCACGCCTTCAGCATCTTCACTAGCACATACAGCTTTGCCAAAAAGCGCGGGTATCGGTGGAAGATCTGTCAGCTCTCCATTTGGATCCTCCAAGAGAAAGAGTGGTGGTAACAAGGTTAAGGGTGTTTTCTCCAGTTTTGTCAACAGCATGAGAAGCTCAAGTTCAAGTGAAGGAAAAAATTCCTCAAACTCTTTCAACAGCAGCTTGAAAATCTCAACCCCATATGATGCGAAGCACGTTGCCCATGTTGGTGTCGATAAAGATGGCCAGTACACTGGTCTGCCAGAAGAATGGGAAAGATTACTTGCATCAAGTGGTATTTCCAAGATTGAACAGCAAAAGAACCCACAGGCTGTTATGGATATTGTTGCATTCTACCAGGACCAAACAAAGAACCCTGATGACAAGGTTTTCAAAAAGTTCAATCAGACAAACACACAGCTATCATCGACAGCATCATTCAGAACTCCAAGAACACAACAAGGTGCGTTCACTCCACAATCTCAACCACAAAGTCAGTTCTCGTTCTCGACGCCAAGGCAGGCACCACCCTTGCCGCTTTCAATCCTGGAGAAGGAGAAGGATAAACAATTCATCCCTTCAAGACCAGCTCCAAAACCTCCACAACACGGTTCAACGCCGACTGTTGTTTCTCCACTGTCAAGATCTCACTCAGTAATGAGTTCACATACCAAATCTGCAAACTCAACACCATTCATGAGAAACAATATGCACGCCCAGTTCTCTCCTCAGAGACCTGTTCCAGCTCCACCTAAGATGCCACCTCCTCCACCAAAGCAGGATTATTCTAATGAGCATCCGCTAAATGAGAGAAGACATGATGTGAAGCATTCTCCACACCAACAACAGCAGCAACAGCAGCAGCAGCAGCAACAAGCGCATACCAGTGAAGCTGAACATGCCGCTGGATCACCTCAACCACAACCAGAGGTTCATGGTCAGCAACCTGCACCTCTTCCAAAGAACCAGCAACCTGTCAGAGACCCACAGCAGGCTGCTGCTCATAATCAACGCAAGAAGGAGGAAAAAAAGAGACGTAACGCGCAAGTTTATGCCAAGTTGGCTGCCATCTGTACGGAAGGCGATCCAAGTAAGACCTATAGAAACCTTGTCAAGGTTGGCCAAGGTGCTTCTGGTGGCGTTTATACTGCGTATGAGGTTGGAAGCAACATGTGTGTTGCTATCAAACAAATGAATTTAGAGAAACAACCGAAGAAGGAGCTCATCATCAACGAAATTCTGGTTATGAAGGCTTCCAAACATCCGAACATTGTCAACTTCATTAATTCTTACTTGTTGAAAGGTGATCTGTGGGTTGTTATGGAGTATATGGAAGGTGGTTCCTTGACAGATGTTGTTACACACAGTGTCATGACTGAAGGCCAGATAGGTGCCGTCTCCCGAGAGACGATACGAGGTTTGCAATTTTTGCACTCCAAGGGTGTCATTCACAGAGATATTAAATCTGATAACATCTTGCTCGCTATGAATGGTGAAATCAAGCTTACTGATTTCGGTTTCTGTGCCCAAATTAACGAAGTGAACTTGAAAAGAACCACGTTAGTGGGTACCCCATACTGGATGGCGCCAGAGATTGTTTCCAGAAAAGAATACGGACCAAAGGTTGATATATGGTCTCTTGGTATTATGATCATTGAGATGATTGAGGGTGAGCCACCGTATTTGAATGAGACACCGCTGAGGGCATTGTACCTCATTGCCACTATTGGTACACCAAAGCTCAAGGATCCTGAGTCGTTGACCGATGCATTGAAGGACTTCTTGAACTGGACACTACAGGTTGATCCTGATAAGAGAGCTGATGCTACTGAGTTGTTGAGCAATCCATTCATCACGCATGCCGACCATGTGAGTTCTTTAGCTCCTCTTGTAAAACTTGCAAGAATGAAGAAGCTCGCTGAGAGTGCTGAGGATGACTGAATGAACACAGCGCTGTTAGCATATACACGCCCATAAATACACTTCATGACTGTAACAAATATATATTAAACAGTTTTCCGTCCCCCCCCCCTTTAGAACATTTATATATGCCATGTATTCACAGGTTATGCCAATGGTTCCAGGCCATATCCAGGTCTCACAAGTAATAGTTAGAAATGGATTGTTACAATACATACAAATCACTAGTAGATGAAACAAATAAAACCCCTTAATCCGTTTATTAATCCGTAAATTAATCCTAATTACTCCAAATAACAAACAAACCCACAAGATGCTACTCAATCAGCACCTCAATTAGAAATCCTCATCCCAATCATCAACTTCCTGGCCCCTGGTCTGAACAAAGAACAATGTTGCATCCTTCTTGCCAACGTTGATAAACTCGTAGAAGTTGCCCATTGGCACCTCAAGAGAGCATCCTTTCTTGATAACGAACACGCTGCCGGAAAGAGTCACCTGGATGATTCCCTGAATGCAATAAAACACAAAGTAGGTGCCATCCGTACTCTTCATGTTCTTCTTTCCACCCTCCGGGATCAGCATCATTCCCGAGGCAATGAACTCACGGTTCGTATCGAATAAAATGGCCAGCTTGAAGTTATCCTCTGCGGTAACAATCTCCGAACTGTAGTTTTGTGTGTTTGGACCCCATGCAACCAGTCTGTGGCTCTTCTCTTCAGATCCGTGGCCTTGGTAGGCATCCACTTTGAGGAAGCCAGTTCTCATCCACTCGGAGCCAGGAACCTCTCCGTTACCAACTGCAATCTCGTCCTCATTCTCCATCTCATTCTCAGTGATGTTATCAATACGGCGCCGTGAATGTGATGGTGGTCTTGATGTTCTAGACCTTGATTTAGATCTGGCACTCGAACGACCACGGCCTCTAGATCTGGAGGTAGCCCTTGATCTTCGTGGTGCCTCTACCAGCTCATCAACGGTAACAACCTGCTGTAGTGATGGCAGTTCCTCGTTCTTGTTTCTGGCGTACACAGGTCTCTCGTTTCTCCAGAATGCCAACGGTGGAATACGAACACGCGAAGAGCGCCTTGTAGGCATCTCTGCAGGATGTCTCGAAGAAGCACGGCTTTCCTGGTCCTGGCGAAGCCTATCCACATCAATATGATGTTCTCTCTGCTGTGCTGGGGACCTTGATTTTGAAGGTACTCTAGCTGATCTTTGAAACTTGTTGACTCTTCTCCCACGGTAAGTCTCATCCTCAGAGTCGTCGCTGTCGTCGGTCGTCGGTGCTATAATCTTGCGGCGTAGTGGTGGAGCACGGCGTGCTTTTGCCTTTGTTGTCAGTGATGTTGTTGTAGCCCTCTTTGCAGTGGCCTTCTTTGGCGGTGCTGTGCGTTTGCGTGCCTTGGTCTTTATATTCTCCTCTTCTTCCATGTCGCTATCCTGGTCCACGTTTCTTCCATCTCTGTAAGTTTCGCCATCATCATATACACTGTAAATATCATGAGCGTTGTTATCGTGCCTACTGCGTATTCCTGTGTCTGATCTTCCTCTTTTACTAGTAGCAATAGACTTTGAAAGCGTTGATATGAGTTTAGTGGACGGTTGTAGTGGGCTGTGCAGCACGTTCGGGAGTGAGTTAAGCGGAGAGGTGTCAAATCTTGGAGGTGTACGATCCGAATGGCCTCTTCTAGACTTGGAGGATGGTCTCCCTGCTGATCTCACTGTGGTATTTCTCTCCAACTCGAGCTGGCGTTCTTCATACGTTTTGTTTCCATTGTTATCACCATGATCAGTAGCCTCGGAATCACTGGCAAATAGCTTTTGGCCCCTTGGAAGCTTCGGTGTCTCTTGCATGTCTGAGTTCCTGAGCTGTTGGTGGTCCTCCACGGTGTAGTGTTGTTCGCCTCCTCCGATGCTGATATCATAGTCGTCGTTCGGGTGGTCGTCGCCCTCGTTACCAAACTGTGTGTTTCTGTTATTGACGACTTTAATGGACCCCTGGGTCTCGTCGTCAATCTCCATCTCAGCAGTGCTTGAGTGAGGTCCCTGGCTCTCGAGAGCCTGGTGTTCCAGAGCATCGTCATAGTGGTCGTCGTCTGTTATATTGCTTCGCAGCTGCTCTTTCGAGGGCAACGGCGATAGAAGCGGGGTCCTCTTGCGACTCGAGTGCCGTGAGGTCGACGGCATGTTATCAAACATCAACCGGCCGTTGGAGCCCGTCCCTATCTGGGGGTTTGTGGACGTTGTGGACGTTGATGTCGGCTGCGTCGAGTGCTCCTCGTCCTCAAAGAACTTGTCGAGGTCCTCCATCCCGTGCGAGTCTCGGTGCACGTTCTCGGGCGCCCTGAGCCCCGTCTTCCGGGACTTCACCCCAATATCAGAGAAGTTCATCGCTCTTCAGCTCGTCGTGGCTTTCAAAGACACAACTGTGACGCGTCCGTGTCAACTCGCCAACACAGGAAAAGCTGCTCAGAAAACGGCGAAAAAGGGAGCAGGTCCTCGCAAAAGTTTTAGCTGTCGTATGCGAACCCAACACCAACAAAGCACGCAAAAGAGTTCCAGGGCCGTTCCAGCTTCCTCGTCGCCTTTTAGGTGCTTCTCTTGCCCTTTTAAAGCTTTTTGTTTTGATTTTGAGGGGCCGTGCTATTCGTGGTGTGCGGGTGTACATCATTTCCTATTGCGGTAATTTCCTATCTAGGTGTTTTCCGGGTCTCACAGCACCCATATGTACATATATATGTATAGATAGATATATATATGTACATATGTCTGTGTATGTCTGTGTACAAGTGCCGAGGTGGTGCCCGTGGTTCCCGTAGTGTCTGTGGTACCAGAACAGATGCTGGCCCGTCGTTGCTGTGTACTCAGCTTCGATAGCTGTGGTACTGTAGGAGTAAAAATAACTACTACTCGGGTGCTAACAACATCCCAGAAAGACGTGCTTTCAGGCCACTATCTCTAACTTGGAAGACTGCTGTTATAAGGCCAGGAACCAGGCACAAGCTCCCAGGAAACAGCTCCAGGAAACAGCTTCGGAGCCCTCCCCACCCAGGACACAAAGACACAGCATAGCACATCTCGACCAAATGCGGGTGTTCTCCAAGACACATCTGCGTTTCCTCACACTCTCCCTAGCCCTGCTAGGGACCTGGTGTGTACTCCACCTCTACACAGCTTTTCCGACGTCCCTAGCTCCATGGGCTTCGCCATTGGCACTTCCCACGGAGCTGATCGACTACGACAGGGCCCACATCAAGCAGATCTCCCCCGCACTCATCAACTACCTGTACGAACACACGGACAAGGAGCACGTCAACTGGGACAAGCTGGCGTATGTTCTCTACGCCACGTCCCAAACACACCTGTGCAACTCGGTGATTGTGATGACGAGGCTTCACGGCTACGGCACAAGAGCGCAGCTGGTGCTTTTGGCCTCGGACGACCTCGAGATCGGTGGACACATCAAGGACGCAATCAGCAAGATCCCCAGGGTGCAGATCGTGAGGGTTGCCAGAGAACAGACTGAGAACAAGGAGTCGTACTGGGTGTCGAGCTTGACCAAGATGGCCGTATTCGGTGTGACCGGCTTTGACAGGATCGTGTACATGGACTCTGACTGCTACCTACCACACGGCCACATGGACGAGCTCTTCTTCCTGCCACCGGTGGAGCTTGCCGGTGTTCCAGCGTACTGGCTGATGAGAAACAAGTTTGATGACTCGTGGTGGGAGTCCCTGGTGCAGTTGAAGGCCAAAGAAGGGAACTGGGAGCCGCCAGCTCCGATGACACATGAGGAGAAGAAGCTGTTGGACGAGCAGCAGTGCCACCTTGCGGCGCAGTACCTTGACTCGCAAGGCCATCTGCCAGTGCGCCCGACGATGGTGCACGAGGAGCTAGACGGGCTGCTGATCAAAGAGGCCAACTTCTACAGGACGCTCTACAACTCTCTGCCGAGCTTCTTTTATCTCAGACAGTTCCAGCTGACGTCGATGCTGATGGTGATTTCGCCCAGCGAGGACCTCCACAAACGGGTGCACCGCTCGCTGGAGTCCCGGGGCACCAATGACTACGACATGGAGCTCGTCAACAGCTTGTTCAACCTGCCAGAGGTTGCCCAGAGGCAGCTGGAGCGCAATGCCACGAGCAGCCTCCCGGACGACCTCCCAGACTTTCTCATCCTGCCCCACCAGGTGTATGGGCTGCTGACGAACGAGCTGAACATGGAACGCCACCACCAGGCCTTCCTAGCAGATATCTCAGACCTACCCTTTGTGGGCAGGGCAGAGCACCGGCTCGAGCCTGGCTCGAGAGCCTACTACGACTTTGAGGACCACAAGAGCCAGGTGGGCCAATGGTACCGGCAGATCAAGTACGCCCACCACTCCGACTGGCCGATCCCCAAGCCGTGGATCGAGCTGGACCCGAGCTACGACGTTATGAAACACAGAAGACGGTGCCAACCGTTCAAAGAGGACCTCCAGATGGACAGCTTACATCCCGGTGCCGTGAGACCGGCCTTTGTGGCCACAGACTGCCACGCCGGCGAGGTCTGGGAACATCAACGGGCCACCTTCCTGAAAGAACGGAAGGCCCTGTGTGGCCTCGGGCCCCTCCAGCTCAACGGTGATCCAAGCATGGACATCAATTGAGTGCTATTGGAGCATACATGACGTCACGCCCCACGGGGTGGGCCTCTGGCGCCGCGCACTAGGCCCAAGACCCAGCCTTATGTCTCGGGCACCCAATGGGGACCCAATGAGGATCCCAAGAGACCCATTGGGATGTTCGGTGGAAACTGTAGGTTTATATTTTATATCTGTTCTTTTCCTTTACTCTCTCCTAGGACCTTCTGTGTGACCCTGTGTAGTCCCTTGTGTAGCCTGGCCCGCAATTGGAAGCCACTAAAAGCCACAAGAAGCCACAATGGACTGGAGAAAGCTGGCATCAGCCCCAAGTAGACGGCCTATCAGGGTCGCCATGGCCATCTCTGTGGCCATTGGCCTCGTTGTGATCCTTGCAGTGGGCTTTGGAAGAGGAAACGAGGCCTCTGTGCTTGAGAGGTTCACATCGTCGGCCAACTCGTTCTCGGTGAAGCTTCCTACAGAGCTCATCGACTACGACCGGGACCACATCAAGCAGATCTCGGCACACCAGATCAGCTTCCTCTACGAACACACAGACAAGGAGCACGTGGACTGGTCCCGGCTGGCGTACGTGCTCTATGTGACCTCCGAGAACCACCTGTGCAACGCCATGATGATGTTCTCGAGGCTCCACGACTACGGCACTAGAGCACAGTTAGTACTGGTAGCGTCGCACAACGTGGAGGTATCGTACCCGATGGAAAGCGCCATCAAGAGGAACAACGTGAAGCTCAAGTTTGTTGAAAAGGCATCTACAGAGGACCAGAGCTCGTACTGGGTGTCCAGCCTGACCAAAATGGCCATCTTCGGCATCACAGAGTACGACAGAATCATCTATCTGGACACGGACGCTCAACTCGTCGCCGGACACCTCGACGAGCTCTTCTTCCTTCCACCAGCGGAGCTCGCAGGTGTTCCTGCCTACTGGCTGGTCAAGGAGAACAGACAGACTGAGGAGTGGTACAGCAAGTTCAAAGAGTCGATGGGTGACCCCCTGTGGAAGCCTCCAACGCCCATGACACACACCGAAAGGGACGAGTGGGTGCTCCACCAGCTCGGAAACCTCTCCCACTACATCAACAGGTCCTCGGGATACCTCCCAGTAAACCCAACCCAACACTCCTTTGAAGACCGTGAGCAGCACATACAGCAGCTCAACTTCTACAGAACCCTCTACAACGGCCTCCCGGACTTGCTGCACGTTTCCCAGTTCTACCTCACGTCAATCCTCATGGTAATCACACCGAGCGAGAGCCTCCACACCCGAGTCCAACAGTCGTTTGCAACCCGTCAGAACAATGACTTTGACATGGAAATGATCAACAACCTGTTTTCCCTACCAGAGATTCTTGTGAGGCAAGCAGTTCGGTCTCAGTCTTCTGCCCTGGAGGCCCCACCGTTGGACATCCCAGAGTTCCTGATTCTACCACACCAAGTCTACGGCCTTCTCACGGAAGAGCTCAACATGAGAGACGATCACAAAATGTTCCTGGCCGACCTCAACGACCTCCCATTCATCGACCAGGTTCAAATGCCCGCAGATGACCCAGCTTACTACGACTTCTCCCACTGGAAGACACAAGTGACAAAGTGGTACCCGCAGGTGAAGTATGCACACTTCTCAGACTACCCAATTCCAAAGCCATGGATCAAGCTGGACCCAGCCAGCCCTTTCATGTCTCGCCGACGGAGATGCGTAGGATCCAGCAGCGAAGAAGGGGCCCTAAAGCCAGAGTTCATCACAGCTGATTGTGAAGCCGGTGTGTTATGGGAGACCTTGAGATCCTCATTTGCACAAGAGCGTAAGACGGTATGCGGGTTACAGCTTGATGACTACAACCCTGACATCAATTGAACAATAATGCACGTTTTATTCCTCACCTCTTTCCAACAATAACAAACCTCGATGCCTCTTCAGAATACCTATACAAACTCCTTTCCAGCATGCCTTTAATGCAGCGTCGTACCATGGACCGTCCACCAGCAGAATGGATGCCTCGTCCCGTGACGATTGTTAACGGCTCAATCAAGTAAGCCTTTTTAGATCCAGTATCCCTGCCATCTTTTACACGAGCTTCCAGCTCATCATTCCACCATCTGCTTAAAGCCTTGGAAGCTGTGACCTTGGCGTTATCAACATGAAATCCGTGCAAGTCCAAGGTTGAATGCTCCACAGCAGATTGTAGGCCCTTGCGTTGTAAAGTAAGCTGAGACTCGTCCAGCCCGTACTCAGAGCTATCTTCTCTCACTGTCTTGAAAGTGCTGTGTGTTCTCTTCATTCTAGCCGGTTTAAAGCCTCCTGCTGAAGAAGTAACCTCAGCATAGGAAACTGGTGGAGTTAGCCTTGCGGTATTATTATGGGCAAAGCGGGAAAATTCAATGGCCTTACCGACGTCCTTATAAGTCATTGAAGCAGCATCATTTTCTAACAAAAGGATTGCAAGTGAGATTACCTTCTCTGTATTACCTTTGAACAGTTTTGTGGCATGCTTGTAAAACTCCCAGCTTAGTTCCACCAACGACTTATCAGCGTACACAATGTTTGCAAGCTCCTGTACCTCCGGATTCAACTCACTAAATGAATAAATCTTGCTCTGCTCTTCAGCGTCGCTTGTTGTGTCGCTGATAGAATTGTACAAAGATGCGACAGAAGACGGTGCTGTGCTATTGGATGTTCTCTTGTTTCTTGATGCCCTTCCAGTGGGGGAACAAGTTGAAACCTGACTTGTAGCATTATATGAGCTTCTTCCCTGAATCCGACCACTAGGTGTGTTTCCAGGGACACTCTGGGTATGTTCTCTTTCGATTTCAGCTGCTGTGTGCCTTCTCTGTGGTATTGTACTCGGTTTGTTCGTATGATGAAACACAATGTCCACAAGGGTCTGACAGAGGTCACCGCTATTTCTGTCCAGATACGCTCTAGCGTCATCCATTGATATTCCAGTGTAGTTCACGACAGTATCAGGATTCTCTTCGATTTCATTGGGCTTCTGTGTGCTATTTCTTTCTATCTCTTCTTCCAAAGTAAGCTTGCCCTGGAGGGCCTTGGCTGCTTCATACGCCAACAACGCATCGGATACTCGTTCCGAGTCACCGTTGTACTCGTCAAAATACTGTCGTACAACATCATCCTCGATGTTGGGAAACATCTCATACATCCTGGAGAGGTTATATGCGCCAGTATCTCTTGAAGACGACAGGATGTGCTCTATTGCTGCCTCGACATTGCCATTATGGTTCTCAAGAGCCACGGAGAGCCTGTCTGGGTATATGTCCGGAAACATATCCCGTAGTGTCTCCAGAGCCTCAGGAAACTGATCACTTTTGATGCTCATATGTGTATTCACTACTGAAAAGCATATATATATGAAGCCTCAGATCAAGTGAGTATATCCCCCTCTGTTTGATTTAGAAGCCAGTATTTTGAGGTCACGTGAACTCCTCAGGTTTTTTTATAGACTCCAAAGTTCGAATCACTCCATATCTTAACTCCATGCATTACTATATACACTTATTAATTATCTAGCTTCTCATTCTTTCTCGTCTTAACTATCGTCTTCAGCAACACGAGCCACTTTGTAAGCTCCTCCTCCGAGTCCGCACAGAAGCGTATCCTCTTCTTGGGAGTAACAATAAGCATGCAATAAATGCGTGATCGGCTGAGAGGATCGAGCTCGACGCAGTCAATGACCTCGTCAAGGTCTATACGCTTATAGACCTTGTTCTGTGCATAGTCCTTGCTGTTTTTGTAGAAGTAGAGGTAATGATTCGTTAGAGTGATATAATACTTCTTCCACTGGTTGTACCTCTTCTTCAATCTGTACAAGTATCCTCGGTCAATAGCGTGCTCTGGTGAGGACGACGAGAAGGAATTGAAATACACAGTCCTCTGCTTGGTCTTTTGCTGTGGTTCTTCTTGCTCTTCCCTTCTGATATCAATTTCGGTCTCCTCTGGGATTGGAATGTGAATCTCCCTGTCCTTAAAGTGGTGCAACGACACCGTAGAGTTGTTGTTGTTACCACCACCACCACTACCACTACCAAAGAACGGTATCTTTCCCTCTGTCTCACTGATCCCTCCAGACGTAAAGTTATCGTCGGTTCCAGAGAAGCTCATCGCTTGGAAGTCCTGGTGTAAAGTATCCACTTCGCTGAGCGTTGGAGGCAGCATCAAACTGCCCTCCACCTCTTCCTCATCGTCATCATCGTCGTACTCCACGTCTATACTTCGATCAACAGTAGCTCTTTGTATTCCTTTCACCTGTTCCTCCTCCTTCTGTCTTTGTAGCTCCTTTTTCTTCAAGACCTCCTCCATGGCATGGACCCACCTCCCATATGTCTCAGCGTCGGTCGCCTTCAGGTGGAACACCCTCGAGCTTGTAACCACAATGAAGTGCCACTTGTGCCCATCGGGGATCTCGCTGAAGGAGAGTATGTCCTCGGTCGGAATCACTCGGGAGGCCTTGTACTCCTTGGAGTCCTTGTAGTACGCTAGCTGGTTGCGCCGGAGAACGCACCACTTCTTCTGCCACGAGTGCGACTTAGACCGCTTGCATAGCCACGAGGAGATCACGACGGCATACTGCTCCGGTTCTGGTGCCTCCATCTTTCAGCGTTCTCTTTATATAGCTTTTGTGATTGGTAATAAGGGTGTGCTGGGGGTATGGTACTCCTGGAGCTGGTGAAGAAAGAAAGGGATATTTCTTTCCTCCCCGCGACTCGGTGATGATATCGTGGGGGAGGAGGGAAGCATTATAAAATACACTTATAGTTAAAGGTGGCAGAATGCCATATATCATACCATATCTCTATACAGGACTATATGTCATACACGGCTAGAACTTATCCCTCACGCCCTTGTAGTGCTGGCCCATCATTGTGACCTTCTGCAGCTTTCTGAGGTGCTTCACCGAGTATGCAAAGAGCGATATTGTGGCCAGAGTGGACACAGAAATGACAAAGGGCAGGCCATAGTTGGTCTCCTCGATGAAGTTCTCCAAGTTCATTCCATACGCAGCAGCAAGGAAGAGGCCCGCACCCATACTGAGAAGGCCAATGGAGAAACGCAAGCCGAGAAGCATGAGCTGGTTACGGTTTGAGTCCAAGATGATGTTGATGATCTCCTCCGTGGTTCTCACGTTGGAAATAGATCTGTTTATTGTCTGGACAATCTCATCAAAGTGCTTGTAGTACGACTCAAGAAGCATTTCCACCTCTGCATGGTCATCAATAGCACGCGTGTGGCCATTAAACTTGTCCGTCAGGTACATCTCGGCGAGGTCGTCGTCATTCTCCAATAGCTCATCAATCACATCCCGCACGAGAGTCGCCTTCTGAGCAAACGTTGACACTTTTTTGCTCTGTATAAGCAAGAATCGAAGCTTTTCTCGCGTGATCTCTTGTTCCAGCTCTGCAAGCACACCCTTTGTCACTGTTGTGTGCACCTTCATCTCGGCGTCGAGGTTTGCAAGTGCACTCACAAGGACAGCTTCCAGTGCTCTAATCTCATACGGCAAGTCCAATTGGTACATGAGCTCACTGTTATGTTGTACGGTCTGAGGCACCGCTTTGAGCTTTGTTTCAAGCTCTGCAATGAACTGAGACTGCGCTCGACTCGACCTCGAAGTTGGGTCGTCAAAGAGAATTACCATGTCTGCCTTGATGAGGCAGCGAATGTGCAGCATATTGACAACAATAGAGGATCGTCTCACTGATATGGCCGGAGCAATCTCGTAGCTGTGATTCGTCTTGTCGATCTTTCGGAGGTCTCTGGGGAAGAGGCCGTGTTTTGAGATGAGCTCGGTACGTTTCATATCAAGCGAAGGGGCCACCATGTTCCCGTGGGTATCAAAGACGGTGCATCTGAGCGTTTGAGCCTCTGTGTAGTTCATGTTGTTTCTGTGAATAAGGTTCTTCTCGAGCATCAACGACGTGTAGTCCGGCCTGGTGGACAAGCAAGCGGTCGTTCTTATCCTGGCCATCGGTGATGCCACAGGTATTATAGGACACGGAAAGGCCAGTCCGGCAAAGTGGCTCCGCAGTCTTCTCAGTGTTAGCCTATAAGACATCTTATAGGTTACTACTATGCGTGCTCTAGCAGTTTCTCCTTGGAAAGCCAGTAGGGATATTGGTTATTTACCCTATATACCAAGAGCTCTATAGTAAGGAGGAGAATTGAGCTAGTGTGTGTCTGGTGTACGGGTGTGGTATCCAGGTGTGTGTGCCTTATAAGCCATAATTAACACCTACAAAGTACTTCAATTGCCAACTTCATACAAGAACAATATATACAAACTACAGCCGAAAAAGAAAAGAAATCCAAGATAACTCGACGTACATGAAAAACTGTGGACTCTGTCTCCTTTGTGTTCCTTTTGTATTCGAAATGGTGACCATCAAGTGGTACGCACTTACAGCACGTTAAGCCATATTGACCACAGGCTAATGCTCGAACAACTTACTCCTCGTCAGACTCCTCCTCGGATTCTTCCTCGGCCTCCATCTCCTTTCTCTCCAGCAAGGCCTGCAACTCAGCATCCTCTGTAGCCGTCACGGCCTTTGGTGCCATCGTCACTGTAGCAGAGCCACCAGAAACAGAAATCTTTTCAGTGATCACCTCAAGTGCCTTCGTCAAGAGATCAATACCCTGCTGCTTGTCCAAAGCCTGGGTAGTCACAACGTACAATGGTGCAGCCACAAGCTTCACTTTCACTTGCATCTGCTCGGTAGAAAGTTCTTCAGAAGCTCTAAGGGCCTCTTTGATGGCATCAATACCCTCATAACTAAAGCATGACACCTCAACGTCGGCACGAATCTTGATGGCCTGTGGCGTCAAACGACGTGAGATATAAGACTTGAGCTCCTCCAGCAGCTCCTCGTTTGGAGTCTGCACGCCCTCAAATACGGTCGGGTCCGTGATAGAAATCTTGAAGGCATCGTAAACATGGCCGTACTTCCGACTCAGCGGCCAGCCAATCGTCTGGTAGAGCGTCTCGAGTGGGACGCCAAACTTCTCAGCGCAGTGACGCAAGATTGAGTGTGCAGCCTTGGACTTTTGGTATCTCTCCTCGCACTTGATCACGTCTTCGGACGAGACACGACGCTTTGACAAGTCAATGTATCCCTTCTCACGGTCAACTCTCAACACGACGACAACCTCATTCTTACCAACACGGATCAGCTTCTGGATAGATCTGATACGACGACGGGACAGCTCGGAGAGCAGCACCATACCCTCAATGTTGTCGTACTCCAACAACTTTACGTATGCACCCATCTCAGCAATCTGCTGCACATTCACCATCACAACATCGTCCACCTCAGGGTACTTGTTCTCATAGTATCTACAGCTCGAGGTACTCATCTAGAAAGAGGTTAGTATTTGTATTGGCCCGCCAGCACCGGTAGTCGTAGTAATGGGAAGGAGGAAGGATAGCAGAGCTAGTGCCAGAGCCGAAGGCATAATGAGTCACTAACCAAAAGACACGCTTCAAAAACGACGAAAAAAACCTCGGATCTCTCATTTCCACTCCATTCTATACATGCCACAATTGCTTAGAACTTACTTTTGATTGGCCTTTTGCTTCTTTCTTGCCAACTTTTCCAAGCTTCCCTGCCATTTCGAAGCCTTTTTTTTCCATTTCAGTTTTTTTTCTTCCTCTTTGTCGCTGGTTCTATTTTGGGAAATTTTCGCATAATGCTGGTAATGGCTTTGTTAGGAATTTTTCCGCATCTGGTAGGCGACCTATAGCTATTAGCACCTTGGTGTTTTTGGTGTTTCTAAGAATTATTGGGGCCCTTTTTTTGCTTCTATTGTATATTCTATACGTAAGTGTGCTCCCACAGGTTATGACTTGTACTTCTCTAGCAGCTGCACAGCCTTATGGAGCTCTGCCAGCGCAGTATCAATGTCCTCATAGTTGATGGCAGATATAGCATACCTTGCAGATTTTTGTGCGGCCTCAAGCAATGCTCCACCTTCAAGATATCTATCAAGATTCTCAGTAGACTTCGGTGTGATTGAGTGGTGCTGAGCTGTGTAAGTGGCGGTGTCTGGTAAGTGTGCTTCCCCTTCCCCTTCTTCTTCGTCTGCTTCATGCACATTGTTCTTTGCTTCCCCAGGCCTAACAGAAGGCAGAGTTGGAAATTGCAATACGGGTGTGGTTTTATCCCCATCTTCCTCGTACAGTGCATCCTCAATAGCCTTTGAAATCTCTGAATCAGTCACCTCTCGAGACTCAGCTGTATCAGCCATGGATATCTGTGGATTTTCGCTGTTCTTAACAGCAGACACAATACGGCGTGCATTATCACGACAATACGTGATGCAGGCCTCAAGGTCCTCATCCGTAATTTGGCTCCACTTCTGTATCATCTGTTGTATAATGATATCCTCTTTGTCCTCAATAGTATGAGGTTCTTCTTGGGATATAGATTTAAGTCTCTTCATAATGTGATTGTCCAACACCTCCTGGTCACTATCGTTTGCCAATTGCTCCATACTTTGTACAATATCTTCAGATTCAGTTTTATAATTGTCTTCTTGCCTCACTTCATCCTCCTTAGTATCTGTTTGTATTTCATTTTGTATAGCATCTTCCAACTCTCCCTTCTCCTTCTCTTGCTTGTCCTCCTCAAAGCAAACACTATATGGAAACAGCTCCTTGGCCATCTCAAATAGCTGTGCCGATTGTAATAGACGGCTCACAGTCTTTCCAGATACCTTCGCCGTCCCAATCTCCATCGTGCATTGGTCATAAAGCTCCTGTGTATAACTAATAATATACTCCCGTGCGTTCTTATTGGAGTTTATTATGGCCGCTGTACGTGCATCTCGCCCAAGTTGTATCTTCTCGTGCTCCAGCACTGTTATCAGATGAGTGGCCATGCGGTGTTCATCCACGTTGGTCACTAGTTCAAGAATTATCTGAAGACAATAGAGTCCTGCAAAGTAGGAAAGAAGAGGTTCTTCCCTCTGAAGCTCCTTGAACTGCATAAATGGACCATTCGCCTGTGCCAACTTGGGAGGCAGTTTCCTCACCTTGAGCAATTGAATCTTTGACATACCCTGTCGCTCTATTTTTGTTTGTGTCTTAGTCTTTTATCACAAAAGAATATAAATATATTGATTAGGTCCCAACTCCAGTCCGATTCACAACTCCCCAACCCCATTATGGTTATGTGGCACTGTTGTAATCATTAAGGTCAGGAAGAGGGTCCCATCGCTTCATATATACAAATACTTCAAAAACTACTATCAGAAACTTCTTCTATATTTTCATGCATTTTAAACACTGTTAACTCTGTTCAGTTCAATTTTTAATCTTCAGTACACCCAACTGCGATGATACATCGGTAGAAAACTTCTCCTTCACAAGCTCATCAATCACACTCAAGACTTTTTGAATCTGCTCAACCAGCAAATAATCTGTACAATTACCAGTTGTATATTCTAAGATAAGCTTGATCTTGGGTCCATATCCCCTAGGAACAATCTCTAAGCCTCCAAAGGCAATCAAGTCGGCAATCAACACCACAGCAGAACGCTGCATTATGGACTCCTTGGTCTCCATTTCCAGAATACCAATAGAACAGTCCAGTGAATCCTTAATAAACTTATCCAGCCCCTGAGCATTGGTTCTCAGGGACTGACCAATCAACGACATGGCACTCATTCGTACTCTTTGATCATCTTCAAAATCTCTTACAACGGCCAAGGTCTGTGCAAGCAGTTGATCCACTAGCGAACCTTGAAGCAACTCTCCACTAGAATCAATGAATTGGGATATGACTTCACCAACTTTCAACCGGTTGTCCAACTTCTCTTTCTTATTACCATAATACGTTATCAAAAAGCTCAAGGTTCCTTCCTTGTTATAACCGATCAGCTCATTCAGAGACTTGATGACATTCAAATAAATGAATGGCTCTTGGTCTTGTAATTGCAAAATATGTAACTCCAATACAAACTCTAATGTTAACACGCTGGATTTCTTGGCAATCAATTGGCGTAATAAATAGAGGCCATGAGCACGAATAGGAATCAACGGATCATTCATACTAGTAATGGCCTTTTCAAAAAGCTCCTTATCCTGAGAACGCTCGCCGTCTTCATTCAAGACGGTTGTGTCACCCTTTAAGAAATCCTCAATACGTGACTTCAACGACATACAATGCTTATTCCGTGGGAAATCAGTCAAGTGTTTGGATATCTGTGCCAATGTTGGCTTATGTTTCAACAGCTCTCGTTGTGGAGCCTCGGAGATGATGGCTGATAGAAGCTCTAGCACAATTGTCAAATTATCGTGATATACAGGAACATCTTCATCTTCTGAGTCCTCGTCATCTGAATCAGCTTCTCTTGGCTCCTCCTGTTGCTCCACTGTCGGATCAAACTTCACACACAAGAGGTTCTCTATCACTTGTAAAACATTCTCTGGTTTCTCTAATAATACTTCTTTGAACACCTCATTCATCTTCTCTAGCAACTTCAAATCAATTAGAATGATAAATGGATTCTCCTCCTCTAATGCCGTATCAACTTTGCTCTGCTTCAAAATCCATCTATTCAAAATACAAAGGAATTGGTGGCGTACAACGTCGTTACTCAAGTTCTTCAACAGATCTATAAATACCTCCAACCCAACATCAATGTCCTCCAAGATCTCTGAACTTGTGATTTGGGAATCTAAGGGGCCCGTCTTAACAATTGAGGTCAACTTGTTTTCTAACGTGGTTTGAAATTTCCACCCATCACCCTGAGTATTGATCAAATTCAGCACAATATCCTCCAAGAATTCATTATTGGAAGTCACAGTAAAAAAAGTAACAAGAATATTCGATACAATGGTATGGTATTCCATCTTTTTTTTCTTCAAATAAAAGTAATAGCACCAGATGTTCAAGAAGATGCGGCTGAAGAGCTCGTTCAAAAATTCCGGAGATGTCTCCTTTGAGAGCGAAATAATAACATTCATAGCATCATTCAGTTGCTTTTCTGTGGTGATACAGTCACCAGGTGCTTCATTTCCTGTCATTTGCGGATCTAATGCCTTCCAAATTCTCTTAAATAAGAAATCGTGAATTATTCTCTTGTTTCTTTGATAAAGCACACTTAGGAAATTAACAACCACTGAAGTCATCACAGGTCTGTTAATAAACACTAAGATCTCGTATATCTGATCAAAAAGTTTAGTGAAGTATTCAATGCTTGGTATCTCCTTAGGTTTGACCATTAGGATCCTGTTAACGTTGTTGAACTTCTCAATATTGATTTCTTCATCATCACGGAGTCCAACAACAAAGTCAATCAAGTTCACAACGCCAGTTTCTCTGTTAACTGTAATCTCTGTTAGCCTCTGTGTGAGGAACTGCTTGTATTTGAGCACTTTCGTGGACTGAATCAGTGAAGTGTATATTGCGAAGAGGTTGTATGAGTCTGACCGCTGTTCAAACTCCATAAATTTAGGCATATAGACCTGACCAGCCTCCAATACAAGCACCATGATTGATGTCAAAGCATCAGTTAGTCCACTTCCTTTCATAAGAAGCTCACTGACGTCTCCATCTTGGCTAAAGACTTTTTCGAAATGTGTCACTGTCGTTTCCAAAATCCCAAATGATTCCTTTCCTAGTTTGACTCTTTCATATTTGTATAGCTTCATCCTCGCACCAAAACTCTTGAGTCTTCTTTGGTCAATGGGTATCCCAACACCATTTGGTAAACAGGGATATATGCACTGGCAGATTATGAGGTTTATAAGCTCATTGAAAAACTTCATATCATGCAAAGAGACGGTGATGAGATGCGCCTTTTGTGGGTCCTTCTCCTCCCGCTGCTTGCGGGACTGCTCCAACGACAAGGCCTGAATTCTGTGTACAAAGCTGAAACAGCATTCTAGCAGCACAGAGATCTTTTGAGTATTGGTAGCGGCATTCCCGTCACTTGAATCAACGATCTTTCTGTAAAACTGTGTGAGTGCATCGGGCTTGTTAGAAGCCTCTTCAATGGCCAGGAAGCCCTCTACTTCGCCGAATACGCGGTCCAGCGGCGTCTGCCTGTTGATCTGCGGTACATTGAGTCCCTCCTTGAGCCTGAGAACCATTGTCTGTGATCTGTACCGCTTAGTAGGCTATTCCTCTAGTATTACCCACAATCCCAAATCCCATTAGATGGGACTTAATAACTGAAAAGAGAGCCCGAGGTGTACGGATGTGTGCCGCCACCCCGCCGGTTTGCCAGCCAAACCGCACAAAGAAAAGATACGATCTAAATCACGTGATATATCCTCGGAATTAGTGTTATGAGCCCTGTGTAGTTTTATCAACACCATCCATTAAAGGTGGCAAACCAAGGCCTCAAGGAATTATCAACACAATCGGCCAATTGTAAGGAGAAAAGGATAAGAAAGATGCCTTCACTCGAAGACCTCACAAACCAACTGAAACAGAGCTATGACTCCAAGCAGTACAGCGAAGCGGACGCTCTGATGCCCCAGATCAAGGTGCTCATGTTCCAGTCGAAGCTACTTATCCCTGAGCTCTCCCGTCTCCAGGATGCGGACTACGTGGGCGACCTAGTGATATCCAGGTCAATCCTGGAGATTGGTGCACTCAGCACGATCAATCTCCACGACTTTGATAAGTTTGAGCAGTACATCCAACAGTTGAAGGTGTTCTACTTCAACTCTGCCGGCAACGATGTGCTGTCCAAGAGCGTCAATAAGAACAAGCTGCTCTCGCTCTATCTGCTGCTGCTGCTCTCCAAGGGCGACGTTGTGCAGTTCCATTCTGAACTCGAGTTCCTGACACAGAACTTGAAGAACATTGAGAATGACCTATACCTGAACTACCCGATCAAGATTGAGAACTGGGTTCTTGAGGGCTACTACGACAAGGCATGGGCACTCATCTCTAACAAGAATACGGAGGAGAAGACCAAGCTCAAGGAGTTCAACATATTTAATGAAACGCTGCTTGCTGCCATCCGTGAGGAGATTTCCAGGTCGATTGAGAGCTCATACAAGACATTGCCTTTCTCGAACGCAAAGTACCTGCTGTTCCTCGATAATGAACGTGAGGTTGAGCAGTTTGCACAAGAACAAAACTGGAAGTACCTAAACAACAGCCTCGTGTTTGAGGATGTCAAGGACGAAAACAAGTTCATGGCTGAAATGGACGAAGATATCTCACATAATGAGAAGCTTGTGAAGAACACGCTCAACTACGCCAAGGAGATTGACTCCATCATCTAAAGTATTATTATTAATAGTTTATTGGATTTGTTTTAATTCATTCAAGCATTGTGTAGAAGCCCTTGTAGGCGTTATCGAGATCAAAAAGCAGCTGCCTCGAGTCGTCTTCCGACAACTCGTCGTAGACGTTCATCTTATTGATCTTGATGAGCCACTGGATAAGCTCCGCGCGGCCTTCAAAGTCCCTGGAGCTCACCTTGTTAACACTCGTCATCAAGTCGCTCAGCAGAGGATGTAGCTGGTCTTTGGCCCGATAGTTCAGCTTGAGAGCGTCCATCACAGTGATGAAGTTGCCCGTGGCCTCTGCGACTGCTCTTGATGATGATATCGCCACAGGCGTCGTCTGTGAGGGCATCGCCGGCACAACAGCATGCTCCACAGTGGCTGGAACACCAATCTCAATACGGCTCGTCGCCTGTGGACAGTTCAGACCGTATCTGCGCTTAAAGTTGTCGAGGCTTCCAAACTCCCTTTGCACCTCGCTGTTCTTAAGCAGCGTGTTGTACTGTGCCAGCAGGCGCAGTACTGTCGGTGTGTAGACATCCTCCTTGCCCGAATCTCCCAACGTGTCCTTGACGTAGGCCTTCTCAACGATGTCCAGCACCGTGATTATCGAGAAGAGCTCTGCCAAGGCCTCCTGGGTCTCTCGCTGCTGTGGCGTTGAGTAGAGCGCAACGGGAACATCAAGGTTCATCTGCGACTGCTGAATCCTCGCCAGCGACGGTGCTCTGCCAGTAGCTGGAGCGTATGCCTGTGACATCTTAAGTTTTTCTTTGAAGGGAGAGGGTCCTCCTTTCGCTATGTTATTTTCTTTGGGGTTTTGTTTGCACCTTATTTGTTGGTGTTGATGGAAGTCCAGGACATTATAATTCCTTTTTTTAGTAGATCGCGCAGTAGTGATGGTATAAAATGATGGGGAGAGGGGGTTAAGACCACATTAAACCACAAACCTTTATACCTAAAGTAGAAAATATCTTATAGAAACTAGTCAATTGGGTAGATTTACGTGTTATTTGGCTAGAAAAATAATCATATAAAACTGTCCTTGTCCTCCTTGGAGTTCATCTTGGCTGGCTTCCTTTGAGGATACACCAGCGTATCGAACCTGGCATCGTAAGTAATCTTTCCCAGCTCCTTTTCCAGGTTCTGTAAGAAGCTCTCTGCCAGTTCAGACTCCCGTAGCACCCACTTGAGGAGATGGACACTCCGGCTCCTGTCAAAGGGAGCAATGGTGATCGGCTGTTTCACCTCCACGTCCTTCGCTCCAGAGAACTTCAAGTACAGCCGGAGCTCGTAGTACGTACTGAACAGCACCGAACGTTTTGTCATTGGCTGATGGTGCGTCAAGGGAACTGTGTCCTCAGTGTAGTCAATCACCAGAGGCCTTAGTTCCTGGGTACCCGTCGTGATATTGGTATTCCTGGCCTGCAAGAGCTTTGGGTCCTGCTGTTTGAGGTAGAGCTTGAACTTGTCAAGTTTAGAGTCCTCTCTCCTAAGAACAAGCGACTCTGTGAGGCCACGAACGCCTAGAAAAGTGGCCCCGTAGTTCCGTGTGCTGGACACCAGCGTCGTCTCCTTAATGAACGACTTGTCGCATCGGCAGTCAAAGATCTCGGTGATTTCCATCGAGATCCGCTTCAGCTTCACCTTGTCCACAAGTTTGGGGTAAGCAGGGTTCACTGTCATCTTGCAGTTCACCACGAGCTCCTCTGAGGGGCCGATAGCGCTCGAGGGCAGAGAGTACTCCACCATAACGTGTGTGTCCTTTGAGTCCACAACCTTTGAGATTGGCTCGTTAAACTGACGGTAGAGTGGTAGCGTGTCGTACGTTGTGATCACTACAGGGAATTCAAACTGCCTCACTGTCTTTCCAGACGTCACCACAGCCTCCAGCCGGTGGTGTGTTGACCCACGCGTGCCCTCCGATGTGGGTGCAACGTCATTGCGGATGCCAATGATGAAGGGGAAGTCCATCGACACCACACGGTCGTTCACTGGCTGTGTTAGCTCGTAGTTAACCTTCCTCATACTCCCAGGAACATCACGTGGCTTGGACTTCAAGGTGTCCACCGTCACGAACAACAGCTGGATCGAGGTGATGGGCTGTGGCACGTCCGTCGTCGTGCGCACCTCGAGCGTCCCGATGATGATGGGGTAGGTCTTAGGGACTCCGGGACACCCCTGGACCAATGGCTTGTTAGAGGGCTTGAGGTTAACAGCAATATCTGCGACCATCTCGTGGCTTTCTGGCCTTTTCTGGTAGCTATGAGGATGTTTTTAATGGTTGTTGAGACGTTTATTGTTGTTTTGATCTTTTTGGCGAGGATCGCGATGTGTCAAATGGCCCCCACGAGCTCATCTGGGCACCACCCTTGGGAACCACCACTGGGCACCACATCTGGGCACCATACCTGGGTACCATGCTTGGAAGAGGCTGTTTCCTCCTGATATCCTGGGAGTGCTTTGTGTGAGACCCTACAAGTTGGTGAAGTCAGCTACGTTCCGTTATGTATAACCATTTGAGTAATGCAATGGGGACGATATATGCAATTAAGTATCAAAAAAGACACCGCTTCATGGCTCCAGCCTGGTGACTATGACCACAATACAGAGGTCTGCCTGGAAGTCTGGCAGAGCAAACAACTCCTTCCCGTGGTTGTATCTCAGCCGAAGCAACTCGACCTCGCTCTTATCTGTGGCCAGTGCCACAGAGCCCTCAATCATTGCCTGGACGCTCTGCACCACCGTCTTAGAGTGCTCCATCGTAAGCCTTGTGACCTTGTTGTCCTGCTGTTGTATCCACCCGTTCACCAGGTGTAGTGTGGATAACGAATATGTCATTGCCTCGAAGGACGCCACAGTCGTTGATGAGTTCGAGAGCGTCGACTGGAGAAATTCAAACTGGTGGATCCCCTGTACAAGCTCCATTGGTGGGAGAGGAAGCAATTCGTTATCCTCTGCCATTACTGTATAGTGCTTTGTGTTATCTCGTGTTTGTACCTATTCATGTGGTTCACTCCCTGGAATCCATATTTTATATACTCTTTTGCTTATGTAGTGGCCAGGGTTCGTAACCGGGTCCAATATGTATACATGGTATACACACTATGTGTCGTTTGTAGAGTTTAAGTCACTCTAAGGTATCATCTTTGGTCAGCTTTTTTGTTTCTGACTGTACTGAGCACACATATCCTAAAAGTATTTCAGAATCTCTAATAGGAGAGACTCCAAGTGAAAGACTGCTTTAAAGATCTAAGCATTTGTAGTGTTTTCTGAGACTTGGAGCTGCAGGGGTGGCATACACTGCACTGTGTGTGCACACACAGTGCGGTTATATAGCGATTCTTTTGGTGTACATGGGCCACCAATGAGATCTGATTGTGGTGTCCTGGATCTTCTCCTTGGGCCTCCCCTTGGGCCTCCCCTTGGGCCCCTGCTGTAACACACGGGAAAGGAGGCTTCTACACAGCCTCTATACGATGGAAAGCCATGCGTGCATTGGGCAGTGTGTGAATCGTGTGTGTGTACATCTTAAAAGCACATTTTGTAAATACAGATGTGCCAGATCAGGACATGAACCTACCCAATCAGAGCGGCTCGCTGCTCTGATTGGGTGCCTCGTTTCAGAGGGTGTGCATATTACGTGTCACTTTCGTGTCGTTTCGTGTTATGTCTCGTGTCTTTTCGTGTTGTTTCGTGTTGTTTCGTGTCTTTTCGTGTCTGGGTGTTTTGGCGTTTTGGCGTTCAGGATGCAAAAGTGTAAACAAAGAAGTCCCTCACACATATGAAGTTACCATGGCAACTTGGATCTCTCCATGTCAGATAGGCGCACGCTCGTTTAGGTGTCCCGGCCCCCTCCAGCGGGCGGGCCCAGAACGAGGTGGTGTGTCCGCGGAACGAGGGCGATGCCGTCGGGACAGCCACGGGACAACGACAGGACAAACGACAGCTCCTTTTTGCGCCAAAAGTGGTCCGATCAAGCGATGCCGTCCTGTGGCGATCGATCCACAGGGGGCCAAAACAGACACAGACACATCCTCAGGTATATAAAAGGGAAGGGTGCTCCCGCCCCCTTGGATAAGATAATACTACGCTATAAATATCAACACAATGCTTGCTTCCAAAATTGCACACGCCAACTTCAGATACCACGGTGCCAGAACAGCCACAAAGTGGCAGCCGGTGCTAATGCTCTCGTACCTTGGGCTCGGGCTCACACTCCCCTTTGTGCTCCCACTCAGACAGAGCATCACCAAGACAGAGACACAGACACAAACGGGTGTACTGGGAATCAGCTCCTTTGTGAGAATCTGAGCCTGGGGCACCCCTGTGGCACCCCTGTGGGGCTAGAGAGCGATACAGGCTGGGTCTGTGTTGCTCTTCTCAGAGGGCCCCCCCCCCCTCGCACGATTACATGACGATGGGACTTTACGGCTTGAGCCTGGTAACGCAGGCCCTTTTGGCATTCTTATGGCTGGTATATAAGAGCTAAAACGGGCATCTGTTCTTCAACACGGTTGGAAAGAATGTCGCAATGATATATGATATGTTAATTTTTTTTGTATCTTCTTTAGTATAATCACCTTTAATGCTTTTAAATCCCCCTGTAGGACTAAAAGGTATCGCTACAGAAAACCACAAAAACATAAACTTATCTCATTACGATATCACTGTGTTGCCAATCTATTCCGAACCTCGTCCATGTGTCCACTCTTCAGTCTCGAGTCACACACGCCACCAAACTGCAACAGGAGCTCGTTCAGCTCCTCGTGTCTCTCAAGCATCAGGTTATGCCCCGCAGCCAGCTGGACATACTCCAGATGGTAGGACCCAAGCAGGTCCCTATACGACTCTCCACCATGGTGTGTGACCTTGTCCTTTGCACCATCAATAACCAGCAGCCTGCCACCTTCATCGTCGTCGCTTTCCGTGAGTCTCTGATACCCTCCGATCACCTCCTCCGCACTCAGTGGCTTCCACAACAGCGCCTGCGTCAAGATGTTGTGTGAGCTTGTCGATAGATTGAACTTGAACTGCTTAAGCTTATAGTAATCAGGCACACTCTGAAAGTCACTGCCAAAGAGCCTCTTTACAGAAACAGACTCCAGGTTGTTCAAGCGGTCCATTTTTCTGAAACACTGGAACAATGGTGGAACCCTCAACAATAACCCCAACATAAAGTGTTGGAAGCACGTTCTCTTAAACAACACCTTTGGTGGCGCAATCATCACAACACCAATGATGCGATCATCTAGCTGGCCCTGCAGAAGCTTAAGCGTTACCTGTGTGCCATAGGAATGCGCAATAATAATCAATTTCCTGTTATCAAACCCTTTCTTTTGTAGAACCTTCTTGACAAAGGAGGCAAACGAGTCCAATGTCAGCTGGGAGTCATCACGCTGCTTTGACAGGCCCGAGCCAGGCAGGTCTAGTGCCACAACATCAGTGTACTCGGCAAACACCTTGATCTGCTCATCAAACTGCTGGAGGTTTCCCCCAAGCCCGTGGATAAACAGCACCAGCGGCGCTTGCGATATCTCATACTTGATCTCCTCCTCGGCTTTGCTACTCACGGCACTATTATTCAGGAGGGACTTCAACGGGTGCGGAACAACAACAGAGTGCGTCTCAACGCCTTCGATCTCCTCGATAGCACCATACTTCTGTGTCAGCAGACACTTGAACGTCTCATCGTCCTCGATCAACAACCTCTCCAACGGAGTATGTGTCCAGAATGTCGATAGGGCAATCAACCGCTGCGAAAACCAGGCCAGCCAGTTTGCCGGCGGCTTCTGCTCCTGCAAGGCAAGCAGCTTGTACTGCTCAATTGACTCCTCCATACGATGGCTCCCGTTCCAAGCCCTGTGTACACCCCAAAAATGAAAGACAGCTACGAAGAAGCAGCACCTTACTAATATCTTAAAGTGGGGGCGACGATGGAGTACCCTTACCGATGATCAGTGTACCTGGTGTCCAGGTTTTAGCGTCCAGGTGTTCCATAACATAATCACCATAATAATAATAAAATAGACGGTGAGCGGTGATGTCATCAACACGAAGTGTCACGTGCGTGCAATATGATCACATGTGCAACCTCATATTGGAGGGCGATCCCGCTCGATATATGCATCCCTATACCCGACTGTAATATGCACAATGTTTACCTTGGGCTCCAAGGGGTCGATAAGCCCGGTTATATATACAGTTGAGATGACATATAAGGGATGAGATCGACATGAAGTGTGCATATCCTGAAACGTGGGCTCTTCCTACTATCCTCCCTTGATCCCAGTGTAATGTGTGTCGCTATATAAGGAGGACTGTATCCTTTCCATATGATCCCAGGGGTGCTGTCGAGAGAAAGGCGCCTACAACAAGAAAAAAAGACAGAAGAAAATGATCATTCCGTTGACAGCACTTCTTATCAGTGCGCACCAGGTTGTTGCGTCATGGGACTTTAGTTCCAAGTCCGGGTACTTTGAGCAGTACGACGACAGTGACTCTGTCACAACGAACCTGAGCAATTGGGGTTTGAGCAGCTCATATACTTGGGACTCGTTGATCAATGAGTTGAAGTCAAGCACCAGCGGTAGCACCTACTACAAGCTGGTTTTCTTTGCAAGACACGGAGAGGCATGGCACAATGTTGTGAAGAATGAGGTTGGCGATGATTCCTGGAAGACCGTTGGAACCCAGGACAGCTACGACGGCATCACTCTGTTTGATGACGATCTGACCAGCGACGGTGTTTCTGAAGTACAGGCCCTTCAAAAGGCCTGGACGCAGCAGATTGATACCAACGGTATGCCTTCTCCACAGTCCTACTATGTCTCTCCGCTGCACAGAACATTGCACACCTTCCAGTTGACCTGGGGTACAGACTTCAGTGGCCAGGTCGTTGAGGACCTCAGAGAGAGATACGGTAAGTATACCTGTTACGAGCGTCACAACAAGACCTGGATTGCTGAGAACTACCCAGAGGTGACTTTCGAGGATGGCTTCACCGAGCAGGATGAGTTGTGGACCTCCAGCAGAGAGTCAAAGAGCCACGTCCAGGACAGATGTCACGACTTCTTGAAGTACCTGAACAAGAACGACGACAACTACGTCATCTCTGTCACCTCTCACTCTGACACTATCGAGGCCTGCCTCGCTGAGATTGGCCACCCAGATCACGATCTTTCCCCAGGACAGGTCTTGCCAGTGGTTATTAAGGCCAAGCACAGCTGAGAGCATCGGTATTAATCGATATTAGAAAACCAAAAGCATATTTCATACACCATATGACGTGTATTCAGATACAATGTAATATTACCATATATATATGAATATTAAAAACGAGAGAGGAATATATATATATATATATCGCATCACATCACATGCAGATCACATAAAACACGTCACAAGGATTATCACCATATTAAAAAAATAAAAAAACAGGAACCTGTTACATATTGCTCGCGAACGCGGTGAGCGCGTTCGGGAAAGGAAACTTGTCCACTTTTTTTCGAGCAGTTAATTCTTCACTCTTCCTTCAACATGTCTTGCTAAGGACACCTCAATCACTAAAATGGCACGCTCAGATGCCCGTATTCTGAGATTTGCAGCCATTGCAATTGGTCTGATTCTAGTCATCTTTGTGCTCTCTAAGGGCTCCTCGACAACGTACGTGGCCTCCTCCTCCTCTAGAACCCCTGCACCAAAGGTTGTCAAGCCAACACTACACGGCTTTGCGGGCGAAAGGGCCTCGGACAACATCAATGATGTCAACCAGGGGCTCAAGAAGCAGTCACAGAAGGGTACTGTGAAGGCTGCCTTTGTGTCGCTTGCAAGAAACAGAGACCTCTGGTCGCTCATTGGCTCCATCAGGCACGTTGAGGACCGTTTCAACACCAAGTACGGCTACGACTGGGTCTTCCTCAACGACGAGCCTTTCTCAGAGGAGTTCAAGAGAACCACCACCGCTCTGGTCTCCGGTAACACCAAATACGGTCTTATCCCAACCGAGCAATGGTCTTTCCCAGAATGGATTGACCTTGACAAGGCTGCCAAGACAAGAGATGACATGAAGAAGAACAACATAATTTACGGTGACTCCATCTCCTACAGACATATGTGTCGTTACGAGTCCGGTTTCTTCTATAGACACGAGATGCTTGCCGAGTATGAGTACTACTGGAGAGTTGAGCCAGATGTTAAGGTTTACTGTGACATTGACTACGACATTTTCCAGTTCATGAAGGACAACAACAAGAAGTACGGTTTCACCATTTCTCTGCACGAGTACAAGGCAACCATCGAGACCCTCTGGGATACCACCAAGGAGTTCATCAAGGCCAACCCGCAGCACGTTCACAAGAACAACATGATGGACTTTATCTCTGACGACGGTGGTGCCTCCTACAACTTGTGTCACTTCTGGTCCAACTTCGAGATTGGCTCCTTGGACTTCTGGAGAGGCCCAGCTTACTCTGCCTACTTCGAGTACTTGGACAAGGCTGGTGGATTCTTCTACGAGCGTTGGGGTGATGCTCCAGTGCACTCCATTGCCGCTGCCTTGTTCTTGGACAGATCTGAGTTGCATTACTTCCACGACGTTGGTTACTACCACGTTCCTTTCCACAACTGTCCTATTGACGATGCTTTCAGGTTGGAGCACAAATGTATGTGTAACCCTAAGGACGACTTCAACTTCAAGGGATACTCCTGTGGTAACAAGTACTTCCAGGTTAACCAGCTGGTCAAGCCAGAGAAGTGGGAAGACTATGCCTAAAAACATTCATCTGCCAAACCATCTTCACTTGTTGTATTGACTTATTAGTTTCTTCAATTATCTTAAATACATATCTCTTTGTTTTTTCAAATAGTTTTTTTTTTTTCCTGTGCCCATTATAAATTAGTTTTATAATCCTCTGTTCATCTGATCCCTCCACCCCTCAGGTCTCTCTAAATTATTCAATAGAAAGTACTTGTGTATGCAGGCCTTTCTTGGGTTCCATGTAATACTCTTTGCTGGATTACAAGAACACTTGTTGCTCATTCTTATGTCTCTTTCTAATGGACAGACATAGAACGTTCCTGAGCTGAATCCAATATCTGAAAACCAATGAACTTGCTCTAGCGGTAGTATCAATGTTGTTATAACCGTGCGCACACTGGAAACCGTCCATAATTCATGGTAAAATCCACCAGTTAGGTCCAAGTAGTTGAAGAAGTCTCTGTACTCCTGGGACCTAAAGAATCTCAAGTCACCAATCTCCCAACCCGTGTAGAACTCGCAACGGCTAGTGGCCTTAATGTCCAAGTTGTCGTCCATGTCAAAGAACTTGGCTTTTTCAGCTACTTCATTACCAATATATTTCTCTGCTGTTGTGAATAGCGAAGGGTTTGTTTCGTGATGATAACCTCTAATAGAAGCCCCAAACGCATACTTTTTACCACCATCTTTCATGAACCTGAACACGTCGTAGTTTATGTCACAATCTATCCTCACCTCTGGATCGACCCTCAAAAAGAAATCGTATTCTTGCATCAGTGTGTGGTTCATAATAAACGAGGAGAGATATCTGTTTTTATGTCGGAACTGTAAATCTTCTGAAGGTGAAGTTCGTCCATGGTGCAACCTTACTCTATCCTGAGAGGATTTCTCAGGGTCAATGAACTCTGGGAATGACCAGTTCTCCCTTTCAGCATATCCATAGGAAACCTTTCCAGAAACTAAACTTGAAGTTACTTCCTTAAACTCAGTGGTAAGCACCATCGGACTTAAAAACACCCAGTCGTAATGATATTTTGCGTTGAACCTGTCCTCAACGCTCCTAATCATCTCCAGAACTTCGTACAAATCAGTATGATCACACAAAGTCACCATCGTAGCCCTGAGTTTGTTGCCATTGTCGTCCGGTTTTGAATCAATTCCTTGTTGGAGATCAGATGGGGTCGTCATTGGTTTGTACTTGAGATAGTGCTGATCTGTCTCGTAAGACCCCCTTCGGAGCCATTGAAACGCAATAATAAAGAATAGAACAGACAGGAGTGCATACCGCTGATGTTTGACTGTTAAGGCCATTCCGTGTATAATTTGACGGACAAAACGCTTTGAAAAGATGGTTTATTCCCCCTCCCCCACACCACCATAGCTTTCAATGTGCGTTTATATTTCTCAGGCTGTGGGGTGTAACTCTTCCTACTTGGGTGTTTAACTTCTCGGCATTCCGTTAAGTCCCTAGTTGGGGTGGAGGACCTATATCTGTAGTAGGACTTCCATTTATTTACGTAATCTCTAGTGAAGAGTATCACCACCACAAGAGATGGTAATTACGAGTTTGTATAGGCACTTCTTCAGATGCTGCAAAGCCTGTAAGAGACAATGAGTAATATATTTCCATACCTGCGTGTTGTATTTACGGTTTTGTCGTATTTTTTGGCTATACCGTTCACTTTGGTATCTAAAGGTCGACCCAAACAGATTGAAAAGCATGGTTGATGTGAAATGCACTAGTTATAGTCTCGTTACTAGCCAGTATATCACCGTCATAGGCCTTCCGCTCCAGAATTGTTTAACATACTTATGACACACTCAGTGAGGTACACTATGATTAGGGGAAACAATTAAGGTATAACGATGTTGTCTAAAAATCCCTGGGTTCCGTTCTGTCTCTAATTCTCGTCCAAAATTCACTCAACTCTACCTTTTGGTTCGTAGTCAGTAAACATAACTAACTACTCAAAAGCACCCCAGAAGGGGTATCTATCCGCTCACAAGAGCCCCATTGAGTGCTTTGTTCCTTGGCCCTCTATGACTATAGCGTGCAAGCCAAACGAAATAACAACAGGCTTCTATGGCCAAGTTGGTAAGGCGCCACACTAGTAATGTGGCGATCCTGAGTTCGAATCTCAGTGGAAGCATTTTTTTAATTATCCTAAGCAAGCATTTTTTGGTTCGATTCTCGTCTTGAACAGGTTCTCGTTCTATATTGTATTTTTATTGTCTACACAATTATGTGGGGGTCATATGGACAACGTCATTAAGACAGCAGTAGGGTGTATGAATCACCGCTCTGGAGATCCACAGGCCTGCTGAAGTCATCATTATTTAGCAAGTGGTGTGGGATGTACCCAGCAGAGTCACCCATACTTTGACCCATCTTCCACAAGTTCAGCTTCTTCAACAACTTCTTT
The DNA here is from genome assembly GCA_030572335.1 of Petasospora nakhonratchasimensis. Lineage (NCBI taxonomy): Eukaryota > Fungi > Ascomycota > Saccharomycetes > Phaffomycetales > Wickerhamomycetaceae > Petasospora > Petasospora nakhonratchasimensis. The sequence continues at coordinate 79,036 of JAJLZS010000009.1, forward strand.
TTTTGCCATGTCAATGGAATATATGGGAAGTAGCCGTTACGTTCTTCAAATTTCAGCATTTGGATCGCAAGAACAATGACGGCCCAATAAACATTGTAACTGATCACGGAGCCCCATGTTGCACTGTTGGTCCAACCAAAGAGCGCAGTGAAGAGCATCCAGAACCCATCCATCTCACCGTTACAACAGTTTACGTGCCATACAGAATTCATAATGTCATAAGAACCTGGGCCAGAACCAACCTCAGACATGTCCTGTCCGTGACACAAGTTGATGTATCTCTGTAGTTCAAACTGCCACACACCTTTAGAGAACAGGCCAGCTGCAATCAGGTAGAGCAGGCAAGTGGTGCAAATTAAAAAGATCTTCAAGGACAACGAATTCGTTGACTTGTAGAGGTAGTAACCAGCAACACCCGATACCATCACACCGAACAATACCGATAATGGCAAAGCCGATAGAGGTTGCGTCAATCCAACACCTCCGATAAAGACAAATGCTTCGAGGGATTCTCTCAAACAAGTAATAAATGGAAGAACAAACAATGCATATTTCTCCATGAAAAATTTAAATCTTGATCTCTCAGTTGAATTCCCAAGCTGGTCTATCGAAGTATGTAACAAAAGATTAGCAAGCTTGATTCTGAATTTCTCCTTCAGCTTCGATAATCTGAGGAAGAACATTCCCATGACAGATATCACAACGGATGCTAGCAAACTTAACGACCCTTCATAGTAATGCTCACTCAGGGACCACAGGTCTGTTCCGATCATGTAAAAGATAACAATGAAGACGCCACCAATCATAAAGGAAATCAGAAGACCCAACGTGCTTCCAAGCCAAATTTGCAGTCTAAACTGTTTGTATATCTGATCGCCCAACTCTGTAAGCTCACCACGAGAGTCGAACTCGGCTGCATTTTCCATGGCATCCAACATTGCATCCGCCTCAGCAACATTAACGCTGCTGCCAGTCAGCGTGGAGCTTGTTCCGGTATCACGGCCATGGTGCAACACGAGACTCTGCTTAAGGAACGCGAGCAGGATAGAGACGATTACAATGATCTCGAGCGACTCACGCAATATGATGAAGAAGATCTCAAAGGAAAACAGCTGTTCAAAATCCATCTTTGCTATACCAATTGACTAAGAATTCCATAGTTGGAGTTTATTTACAACTATAAATTTCCCACAGTGTTGAGGCTTAAAACACCCATAAATCAGTGCGCAGGGTGTGCAGATTACCACCCGGACACTACCTAAACACCTGGACATCCCATGTGGATAAAAGTACCGAATAAATTCTAATAATTTCATAAAAAACTGCTCTTTATTGTATATATATTCTTTGGAATGTTTAATTAGGGTGCTTTATCCGTGGGTGTATTATTCTTTCATTTTTATTAAGAAAGTTTTTGAGGTTGTGCTTTTCCATGGTAAGAAAGGAACTAAACTAATTGCAATAATGAAAATCATATTAATGATCTTAGGTCAATATAAAGAACTTATAAAAAAGTAAATATACATATATTATGATCATAAAATATAGGTATGTAATAGTGTCATAAAAGATATGAAAATAACCCCTTGGTCATTCAAGAGAAACTCTGAAGCCGGGGAAGTGGCTTGTCTGTTCTGTGTCCTCTTGTGAAACAAGAAGCGTCTTAGCCTTGGACTCCACAACTTCTTTAAACTGCATAAATTGGGAAACAAAGTCTCTTGCAGTATCAATGGACAGATTACCGTCCAAGACCATTTTCCAGAGATGATTGATAACAGGATCATCATCCGGCCGAAGGAAAGAAAGGTCTTCCATCTGTTCATATACACTATAATAATCATCCCCAAAGGTGTATTTTTCATCGAATTTCACCACAGAGCCATTCACAGCCTCTGCAAATGCACCACCCTTCAATTCAGGGAATGGAGGGTATAGTTCAGCAGCAAATACATGCTCAGTGGTACCGGAGCCAAAGTTGCCATTTGGAGATAACGTAAACAATGAAGTACCATTTTGTAAGGACTCTAACACAAACACCTCTCTTCCACCAAGAACTATTCTGGAACCATACACGGTTGTGATATTTACTTCAAATGTAATATTTGGAGGCGAAATTGGCTCGGTTAACAGGGAGACAGCCAATGGGTAAACGTGGGCCGCCATGACCGAGCCAACAGTTTTTCCATCCAATTCAATTTTGCTCTTATGCGTAGAAGAGATGGCACTAGTAAGGAATTGGGCATCACCATAGGAGTAATACTGTTGGCCATTTGAAAACTTGACATCGGATACGCAGTAGATTTTCATTGGTAGTTCGGTACCATTCTTCAGGACATAGGTTAAGTTACTGACAATTTTAGAAGAGTGCTCCGAAGTAACAATCTCAAAGAACTTATCTGAATCAGTGCTTGTATGGAATACCTTAAAGTCTGAGCCATTGGTGTATGTTTCAACCTCACCGAAACTTGTCTCAATGTCACTAGATTCCCAAGAAAGAAGATTAGCAGCAACAATCCAATTTGAGCCAACAACACCACCTTCAGTACCATTAGTAATCTCAACATCAAGAGAAAGACCATTTTCCCAAAGTTCTGGCAAGTAAGCAGTAAGATCGATCTCCATTGGTCTGATATCAAAGGCATTGACACCGACAATAGGTCTCCATAGAGCCGGCGAGATACCACCGGTGAAGATGATAGGTTCCGGAGCGTTAACGCTCACGAGAACGTTATTGACATATGTATTAACAACACGAACAGGTCCATGGCCCATAAAGTTATGGCCATGATCTTTGAAGTGGTTCTTTTCTGACTCAATAACATTGGAGTACCAAAACTCTTCAGCAGCATTTCCTGAGGCGTAGAGAGCAAGCTTTAAGGAAGTGGTATTACGGGGCAGTTTTGGAATGGAGAACTCTAAGCTGTCGGATGGATAATAGAGCAAAGGAGTTCTATTTGGCTTGGCGTGGATGAGCTTTGTAATTCTTTCTGCAGGTTTACTTGTTGTAGTGAAACGGTGGAAGATGTTGCTTGGCTCTTCTGGAACAAGGTAGTACTTTGCAGTCAATGTTGTGTTAAAGACACCATTAAGACGACCCCTGAGAAGGTTGTCTAGTTGCAAAGTAACAGTTGAGTCCCTTTGATTGAACAAGCTGAGGTATTTGGAGACGTCTTTATTGACGGAGGAAAAGACAAGCTTGTTTCCTGGCTCTGCAGTGGAGGTTCTCCATACAGGGATATCATTTATGAAGATGTGGGCTAGTCTATCGTACTGTATCCCATCAACGGTAGTGTTGAGCTCAAGAACGACTCTGTTGTACTCAACATGTTCAACTGGGGGATAGAACGTTTCAATGGCCGGTCTGCCCCAAGAGTTTCCAAAGGAGTGCTCAATGAGTAGTTGCTCGTGAACAAGGTTTGGATGTACAATTGGGAGACGGAATTCAAAGGCTTCGTTCTCAGCTGGCTTTGGATACCTGACCGTGCGGCCTGCCGTTCTGATAGTTAAAAGTACGTCAGTGTTGTACATAAGTGCAAGCAAGAGAGCAGAGCACACCAACAGTACTGCTGAGAACACTAGTCTCAATCGGAAAAAGCGACCCACAGGACGCTGAGGCGTCTTCTCGTTCCAATGCTCTTCGTCGTCAAGAGGAAGTCTCATTGGGTTTGTGCTTGTTTTTTGTGTATAGTTAAGTGCACAGTTGAAGTTTGCGGTTTGTGGGTGTATATATATATATAAAGGTCCTTTTTATAAAGTGCGCGGGTGCTAACTGGGGACCTAATACGGTATTGGCTACAAGTACTACTAATAAGAGTAATTCCGCAGAAAACGCTCTCTGCATTGTTGAATAAAAGAAATATACAAACTGCATTATCATAAAATTATAATCCTTTCTCATGGGTTTCAATTTTTTTGTTTCTGCTTCTTACTTTCCTCAAAATCTGCTCTCCATTGTGGACCCTTGTAGATAAGTAGTGCAACGACCCCCATGCCAGCGAGGTCCACAAAGGCAAGTCCGCTAAAACACCACCCGTAACCCATCTTAGTGATTAGGGGGTGCACAATTGCCGAAGAGACTGCAGCACAGGCGTTACGGAAGAAGTTGCCAATAGCCACGTTGGTGGCCGGCTGGCCCGTCGAGCACTCAGTGAGGTAAGTGGTAGTTGTCACAAATACAAAGGTCATGCCAAAGCCAACTAGGAATGCAAACACAAAGATAGACACAACATGGACGTGCTTATCAATACACCACCCGTATCCAAGCATTCCAGCGGTTGTAATTATCAGGCCGACAAACTGCAAAGAGAAACGATGCTCTGGCACGTATCTCCCTGGGTGTCTCTTCATCATCCTTCTGCGCATATAATCAGAAATCCGCCCTCCAGTGAGGGAACCCGAGACAAGTGATGCTCCAGGGCAAATATAGGAGAAACATACAGCAAGGGTGCTAAAATGATAGTCTTCTTGGAGCCTGTCAGCAAATGTCACAGACATGGCATAGAATCCAGCAAAGAGGAGACCAGCATTTAACGAACACAGTGCAACAGGTTTGTACTTGAACAAGTTCCAATATCCTTTCAAACTAGGTTTTGGTGGGTATGGAAATTTAGCTATTTCTTCTTCACTTAGAAGGCATTGTTGTTTGAAATGTGGTCTAACAAAGCAGCCACTGAGGTTGAGCTTTTCACCAGTACCAACAAGACATCTAACAGTTTCAGGAAGGCAGAAGAGGATGACCAGGTACACAGCGCCACCCAAGAATGCCAAGAAGCCAAAGATCCATCTCCAGTCACCCTTCCATGCAATGATGGAAAAGATTGGTCCCAGAATTGGGCCGAGCTGAGGTCCAAGCATAAAGTAGGAAATGGCTTTGGCTCGATCCTTTGGAGGAATAACGTCAGCGACGGTGCCAGCACCCACACTCATGACACTTGACGCACCAAATGCTTGGAGAATTCTGAGGACAAAAAGAGCACCAATGTTTGCTGGAAGCGTAGCTAAGAGAATGTTAGCCAGAATGTAGAACACCAGTGAGGTCAAATACAACATCTTTCTACCTCCAAAGTCAGCCCATGAAGCCCACATTAGTGGTGCAATGGCAAAGAAGACCATGAAGACCGACACTGTAGCATTGATGGTTGCAGTTGAGCAATTAAACACTTCCTTGAGTTGTGGAAGGATTGGAATATATATATTTCCGCTGACTGGGCCTAAGAAGCCTGCAATGGTAACAATGAAGAGGATGCATGCTTTACGACGTGAGGAGAAGGCAGAATATCCTGGCCCTCCTGGTCCTGGTGGTCCTGATGGTCCTGGTGGTAGAGCAGAGCAGATATTCTTTTCTGTAGACAATTCAGTTTCTTTTGCGTTAGGAACTTCCACGGGCACCGGTGGGGGTGTTTTCACATCTTCTGTGGAAGATGACTGTGAGTTGACTGATCCCATTGTTCCAAGTTAATCAAATTAGAACACTTAAATCTAAAACCAGGCAAACAAGGACAAACTCCATATGCTTTATATATCCTGTAGGTGAAAAACGGTGAATTTATTTTTTCTGGGTTATAGAAAAGCACAATTAATGCTGTTGTGAGTGTTTATATTAATTTGCTCGTAGTACGGAGCAGCTTCAGTTTTGAGGTTAAAGTAAACCTCGTCGAAGATTAAAAATGGTCGAATAAATGCACTATTATTCCCATTGAAATTTAATTGATAAGGCAGAATCATTTACTTAGTGATAAAAAGTATTACGACATCAAAGTACTTGGAAAATCTTAGAAAAGTGTGTTTTATGGCTCTTCAGTTGTATTTCCTTTCCATTGTTAATGTGCTCAGATCGGCTACACAGATGAGCGCATTTATCTCTGTACGGTCGGGGAGAAGAAATACAAAACTCAGAGAGAACAATATGCTGCTGAATAGATAAAGAATGTTAATTGTTCATATATAAAGAGAATTCTACAGGAGCTTGGGTGATTTTTCTTTATCGGGTAGAAAATTAGACACGCGGACCAGATTGAAGTAAATGCCCACCACCTCACAGGCCATTGTTACCTTGCTAGGGGCCGCTATCGTTTATGCAGTACTCAGCGTGGTATTCCCACCTTTCAGTTTCCCTTCAAACATCCCAACAGTACCATTTTATGTCTCATTCCTAAGTACTTATACCGATATGGATCAGAGAGAAATCTATGAGAGGTACCTTAGAAACAATCTCGAGAGGTACGGTGCCGTCAAGATATACTTTGCCAATAGATGGAATGTCCTCGTCGTAAAACCCCAATACCTTAACCAGGTGCTTAGAGAAGAGGACGTGTTTGCTAAGTCAGGAAACCAGAAGAAGATTCCACATTCTGTGCTGTCGTCATACACCGGGGACAATGTCATCTCGGCACATGGTGCTACTTGGAAGATTTATAGACAGCTCATTCAAAGACCTATTCAGTTCCCAGAGAATTCACATGTTTACCAAAACACACAGAAGCTTGTGAATGTTATCAAAGACGCCATAGGAGAAGATAGAAAAGAGAGACCACTAGCAGTGGGAGATTTCTTACAAAGACTTTCGTTGGCCAACATTACGCAGTCTATGCTGGATGTCGATTTTGGAACTCTGGATTCACCAAACTCGGAACTACACAAGAGACTAAAACTTGTTAAATCACAAATCTTCAAACCCCTATTTATGAACTTTCCCGTTCTGGACAATCTGCCAATTGCTTCGCGTATAAGAGCACGTGAAGAAGTACTCAACTTCCGTACTTACTATGGAGATAGAGTCATTGAAGCACAACAGAGTAATAGCGCCAGTGAGAACTCGGCTGCTTATCAGCTTTACCGGGCATTGAAAACCGGTGTCATCACAGAAAAGCAGTTCTTGGATAACCTTGTGATTATACTTGTCGCAGGACACGAGAACCCACAGTTATTCTTTACCTCATTGTTGTATATAATGGCCAAGTATCCGGGGGTTCAAACAAAGCTGCGTAAGGAGCTTGTCACAACGTCTTTCGAAACCCTTAATGACGCATCGTTTTTGAATTCGGTGCTATTTGAAACCTTGAGGTTTCTACCACCTTTAGGGCAAATTATTAACCGATGTACTACTCGTGACACTGTGATTGGTGGCAATATCCGTGTCCCCAAGGGTGTTTATGTTGGGTACAACAACTATGCAACCACACATTCGCCGTCAGCATGGGTTAATCCTGATGTTTTTGCACCAGAACGCTGGGGTGAGACAAACGAGGAGATTATGAAAAGTTTCAAACGTGCAAAGGCTAATGCTACGTTACCGTCGTTTCATGGCGGTAAAAGAGCCTGTCTCGGAGAGAGATTTGCCTTGTTTGAATCCAAGGTATTCTTGAAAGTCATGCTGGAGAATTTTGAAATCAAGAAGGATGATACTTGGGTTGACAAGTTGACCCCTGCGGGTCCCATTTGTCCTATGATGTTAAAGGTAATATTTAAGAAGATATAAGGAATATAAGGAATTTTCATCATCATTAATAGTATTGTCGTATATATAAATAGCATCATCACTTTCTGAAGATTTTCTTCATCTTTTGTAGTTTTTCTCTTTCGAGGGTTTCTCTGATCATTAATGCGAGCGTCTCTTCAACATTTTCATTTGTTTGGTTATCCATTAAAATGAATGACGAGTTCCAGTCATTTGCCAACTGCTTACCCTTTTCGATCAATGCCGGAGATCTGCCTTCATGGAATCCGTGGGTGCAGCAAATTAAGATTGGTGGTGGTGCATCTGGAGAACTTGGATCAACATCCAAGGCCTCCAGATGTGTGGAGATCTTTCTCAACTCTGCCAATTTTTTCTGCTCGTCTTCATAAGATTTTACTTTCCAAAGCTGTTTAATACCGTAAACCAGCGAGTAAATATCACCTTCCGAACCCTTCTGCCATCTCTTTTGGTAGTTTCTATACTCTTGCCATGCATCCAAGATTGCACCCTTTATTAGCTCCAAGACTCCAAAAGAACCCTCTGGGTTACTCTTGACTGTTCCGATGGTTAATTCATCTGGAATTTGGTTTGACTCGTTAGAAGATGTAACGTCGAGGATATCATCGTACGATGGTGGGTTCATGCTGGGAACAGCGGAGTACATAAAGATGTAGCCGTTGACTTTACCGTCTAGTTCACTGGCACCGCTGGCAACAAGCATTGGGTTTGTGCTGACTGGTTTTCTTGGTTCATTGGCGAGGCCTTGGAGGTCATTCTTGTCGAGGTTTCTGTAGAGGGAGACCTCAAGAAAGGGCACCACAAGATCTGGTCTGAAAGGTGGTGTATCGATAATTTCGAGCTGGATTGGCGAGATTTCTGGTTCTGTGTATTCTTCCTCAGAGTTTTCGTTGAACTTGTAGGAGTAGTACTTGTTCTTGAGCATCTTGCCTCCGGACTTCGAATTCCATCTCTTCTTTGCGTCAACAGTGTTCTGGTTATAAGTCTGGAAGATGGTCGGGGAGAGGAGAATGTTCTGGTCGTTAGATATTACCTTCTTGGCTCTGAGGGCGCCGTACTCGTCCAGGATGGCACGGGCGTGTCGTGTGGTTGGCTGGAAGGGGAAGAGCAAGACCGTGGACTTGTGTGTTGGGTAGTGGGTCTCTCTGAAGAATTTTGAGTGTAGTCTGTTGGCGAAGGTGGACTTTCCCACTGATGGGCCTCCAAGAAGTACCAGCTTTATCGGGTTATCCTCATTTATCATGGGGGTGGTCATAGTCAAGAATCAGTGTTCCCTCAGGTGTGTGTGTGGGGGGGGGGGCGTGAAGGGACACTAGGGTCTGGAAATGTGTCCAGGTATAAAATGTAGTGGTGTATAGGCAGATTATCGTATTCAGAGCTTATATGGGTCTGCACAGAATGTAAAACGTCCTTACAACAGATTGAATTCTCTCCTTATATATATATACACAGTATCTTTCCTATACAGGGGCACAGGCGGGTGAAAAAAGCTTGAATTCTCCTTCAAAGATGGAATTATAAGACCGTCTCATCTCCGTTTGTATGTTTTTCCTGGTGAGCCGACGGCCATCTCCGTCGGCTCCCCCCGAAAAAAAAAAATTAAAAAAAAAAGGAATCTAAGCGTGCTGGCAAACGTGGCCAGCCGTATATCCGCCGGTAGGCCAAACAAACGGAGATGTCCAGGTGGTGTTTGGGTTTGTGGTCTCCAGTATAGTGGGAACTATATCTGTATATATAATTTACACATTATGTCATATAAGTCAGACTCTTTCATGTTTCTGTTAATTTTTTTTTACAAAAGTTCTATATTAGAAAGAGCAAAAACATATAAAGTATACTAGTGGGAAAATGTGGGGTGAGTGTGAGAATGAGGAGGGTCTACCGATTAGGCGTCAATGAGGTTTCCATCAGCTCTCTCCAGCTCGCCATCGTCCTGCTTGGCCTCCTCGTTTCTTCTGTCGTAGAACTCATTGAGGATCTTTGGAGAGATTCTGTTGAGCATCTCCTTAGGGTAGATTCTTAGCAAGGCCCAGGCCTGGTCCAGAGACTCGAACACAGTTCTGTTCTCGTAGGCACCCTGGGAGATGAAGGTCTTCTCAAACTTCTCCAAGAACTCCAAGGAAAGCTTATCTTCAGTGGAGAGAGCCTCCTCACCAACAACGGCCTTCATGGCAGCAGCATCTCTACCAATGGCGTACTTGGCATACAACTGGTTGGAAACATCACCGTGGTCTTTTCTGGTCATACCCTCACCAATGGCTGACTTCATAAGACGGGACAAGGATGGCAAAACGTTGATTGGTGGGTACACACCTCTGTTGTGCAACTGTCTGTCAACAGAAATCTGACCCTCAGTGATATAACCAGTCAAATCAGGAATTGGGTGTGTAATATCATCGTTTGGCATGGTCAAAATTGGAATCTGGGTAATGGAACCGTTTCTGCCCTCAACACGACCAGCTCTCTCGTAGATGGTGGACAAATCTGTGTACATGTAACCTGGGTAACCTCTTCTACCTGGAACTTCTTCTCTGGCAGCGGAGACTTCTCTCAAAGCATCGGCATAAGAGGACATATCTGTCAAAATAGTCAAAACGTGACGCTCAGTCTGGTAAGCTAAGTACTCAGCGGTGGTCAAGGCCAATCTTGGAGTGATAATTCTTTCAATAGTTGGATCGTTGGCCAAGTTCAAGAACAAGGAAGTTCTCTCCAGGGATCCGTTCTCTTCAAAGTCCTGCTTGAAGAATCTAGAGGTTTCCAAGTTGACACCCATGGCAGCAAAAACAATGGAGAAGTTCTCTTCGTGACCGTCATGCACGTCTTTGGTTGGTCTGACAAGGCCAGCCTGTCTGCAAATCTGTGCAGCAATCTCATTGTGTGGAAGACCGGAAGCAGAGAAGATTGGAATTTTTTGACCTCTGGCAATGGAGTTCATGGTGTCAATGGCAGAGATACCAGTGGAGATCATTTCCTCCGGATAGATTCTGGCAAATGGGTTGATTGGAGAACCGTTGATATCCAAGTAGTCCTCGGCAAAGACCTTTGGACCATTGTCGATTGGTCTACCAGAACCGTCAAAGATACGACCGAGGGTGTCCTCAGAAACTGGGATCTTCAAGTTCTGACCAGTGAACTCGACTCTAGTCTTCTTGACATCAATACCAGAGGTACCTTCAAAGACTTGGACAACAGCACGGTCACCACGGACTTCAAGCACCTGCCCGGCACGGACAGTGCCGTCTGGCAAGGTCAAGTTGACAATCTCGTTGTAACGTGGGAACTTGACATTCTCCAGGATAACAAGCGGACCGTTAACACCGCCGACCGTGTTATAGTTGAGTCTTGGCTTGATCTTGAAACCCTCGGTGGCAGCCTTCTTGTTGAGCTCGAAGAGCTCCTTGTCGGTCATTCCAGACATGGCAAGGGGTTAGAAAGTGGGTAGTATGTGTGAGGAAGAGGTACGTTTCAGGGGGCGGAGGCTGTCAGTTTTTTACTTGAAAGCCAATGTATGAGAAGCCCTTTTTCTTTTTTCTGTATTCGGGGGTTTGCAGAGAAGTCAATTGGGGCTCTTTCCGGGGCCTCAGTGTGGTCTCGACGGGTGGTTAGCTGTCTTTCTGTCTTCTTCTTTTATGTGCTGGTTGAGTTTGTGCTGCCCGTTTTCCCTAATCAGTTTGGATGAAAGCAGCACGGGCGCGGAAGCTCGAGAAGGGCACCGGGTAACCATGTTGCCCTTAACGCGAGCTTATATATAATAGAGAGAAAGAGAGGCTGACTACTTATACTATAGCATTATTCGAGATACCAGATCTGGAGGGGGGGGGGTTGGTGGTAATGGAGGAATATGAGGTAAACAGATAGTGCTATTTCATTATTTTGTTATAGACCTCACACTCAGTCGTCATCTACCAGGTACTCTTTCTTCACAAAGTGCCAGTCGTTGTTCTTGGAGCTGATGCGTTTGCTGATAACGCCAAACATCATGGTGACTAGTTTGTCGACACTGATTGCTCCGTTGCCAATTGGCTCATCCTCGGCAACAGGCGACATGGAGCGTGGCTCCTCCGAGTCCCTGCTACTTTGCGGACGCATGTGCAGCGTGTAGTCGTTGTTAGCAAGTTTGAAGATAATACCGTCGAGCATCATCAAGTCCGAGTACGATCGGATATCCTCGTCCAGCTCCAAGAACTTCAGGACATAATGCACATCAATAATCAATCTCGAAATCCCATTCATCAGAGACCTCAGCTCAAACATGGATAATGACCAGACCTGTTGATCTTCTTTCAAAAACAGATCAAATAACATGATCGAGGGCTTGTAGAAGGACTCCTTGCTGAAGACAATTGTGTACGGAAGCTCCAGCAACAACACCTTAGAAACCTGGTGAATGAACTTGCACATTCTCTCTAGGCATGCATTGATCGTCTGTGTGTTGAACTCAGCAAGATTTCTGGTCGATAAGATCGGGGTGAACGACAGCATGAAGATGCTCCGCGTAGTACCACTGATTTTCCTCTTTTTGATAATGTAGATGCTTATAAGCTCCTGGAACAGCAAAGACCTGGAATTATTGATCTGCTTAATCAAATTTTTGTTATCTTGCTCTTTGTAAAGCATCTCATTCCGTAGTGTCTTCATCTTGTTCTGCAGTTCCCGTCCTTGCTGTCTTGATGACTCCAGTCGGGATCTCCGTTGTTGAGTCTCCGCTCGCAGCTCCTCCAGCTTTTTCAAAGTGGCCTCTTTCTTGAGCTTTAAATCATTGATACTGCGTTGAATTTTGGTGTTTGTCCTCTTGATGATGATCGAGTCGATGGTCAGCAGTTGCGATGACAATGCTGCGATGGAGTCCTCGGAAGGGGCGGCGCCTGCACCGTCACCAGTGTTCCTTACCACTTTCTGTGAATTATCCTTGTTATTTTCAATGTACTCCTGAACAAACAGCAGATTCTGCCCTTTGATACACCTTGCCAGCGCAGAATCTACAAGTTTCCTCGTTTCCGTGCTCTGCTTCAGCGACTCCAGGTACTCCAGACGAGGCCGTAGAAGGACAAAGTTGGTACAGGCAGAGCACATCAGCGGCGAATCGTGTGAATGGGTGTTGCATATCCCACACAAAGGCCGCATAGCGTCCCTTTCGTTTCTCTTTCTGCCTTCCTGAGCCCGGTGGCGAAGGAGTAGGACTGAAGTGATACTAAAATGGGACAATACGTCATATAAAGCGTTGAGACCGCGCATGCGTTACGAGCCCTGTCATACAATACTAATGAGTATTATCTTATAATTACATAGTTTGGGCTACAAAACAAGACAAGTTAATGTATATATGCAAATAAAAATGGGGGGGGGGTCATAAATAATCATAAAGCAAAAGAACGACAATTGGGAAATGTAAGGCGGTGGAGGGGGGTTCATAATTGACAGTGATTATCAGAAGCAAAGGAGCTTAGAGGTGCCAATTTAATCAACCTCATTGTGGAGGTTTGACGGGGTAAAGGGTGTTGATGTTGGGTGTAATCCATACAGATTGTTCAACAAGTTTGAACTGAATCCCATGTTTGGTGTGTTTATACCAGACTGGAGATGTGACTTCGTCTTATCAGCGGTCCCAATAGTAGTAAGCGGGCTTCTTGGTATGGCACTATGGGCGGATTGCGATGAAGATGATGCTGGGGAAGAACCCATACTCAACATCGATTTCCCAGGAGACGCAACCGGGGTCGGAGAGGTCATATTACGCATGCTTGGTTGTCTTACAGCGTGCTTTGGGGCCTGCTGTTTCTGGTAGGTTGATAATTCTTGTTCGAGAACCCTTGCCTCATCAAAGGCCTGCATCAGGAATGGTAGTTCTTCCGAGATGGTCGTTGTGCCTGGGCGACCGAATGTCATGGAGGAGGATGCAGCAGAGCTGATAGAACCTCTACGGGATGCTCTGCTTTGGGATGGCGTGGTCTTATCGTTGAGGAACCTGGACATTTCGTAGGACTCAGTGATGTCTTCAGTGCGTGGCGACCAGGAGGAAGACGATTCCGTGCAAACGGAAGCAGATTCTAAATGTCTTTGCTCCTCTTGTTCCTGTTCCCACTCGTTGAACTCCTCTGTGAAGAAGAAGTTCATTCTCACCGATTCGTACATCTTTTCAACGTCGTTGAGGATCCCAAGACACTCTTCAATTTGGTCCGAGTCCTTATCTGCAACGGCACGGTCAAGCTGGTCAATGAGCACGGAGACAAAGTCTTTATAAGAATTGAGCGTTGATTGGAAGTCTGTGTTGTCGAGGGCAACCGGGTTCTCCTCTTGGTCGATCATCTCCATGATTTGGCTAAGCTCGTGGGCAATGACGAGGAGCTTTGCTTTTGTGTAGGAGACGTTGAGCTGCTCCACGAGGGAATTCTTCAAGTTGAGCACTTTGAAGTAGACCTTGAGCAGGAGAGTTCCTGGGTCAGAGATGTACTCTTCGACGGATAGCTGCTTGATGACGTTGATGAGCTGTGAGATATTGACGGTGTGCTTAGCTGAAATCTCATCGTCGATGGTGTTACATTTTTCCAGCACTTTTTTTGCAATCTTGATGTCAAAGGACCTGGAGCCAGTGGCAGCCGTGTAGTTGAAGTTGAGGTTTACCGACGCCTTGAGTGTGGCAAATTCCCACGTGTTCGTCTGGTACTGCAGCGAGAGAAGCTGCTTGTAAGTCTTGAGGGCCACCGAGCACTGGTTCGTGATCTTCTGGTAGTAGGGAGGAAATTTGCGAGCCAGCTCCGCTAGCGACTTGGGGTCAAACTCGGCCGTCAGCACCGGGTCTACGTACTCACGCGTGGCCAGCATCTTTCACGTGTACAAGAGAATATGGATATCCGAATATGGTGTTCTTTCTGTTTCCCTTCTGTCACGGGCCCGTGTGCTGCTCAATTGGTAAGGAGAAAGAAGGCCGGGAAGAAAGGAGTTTTGTTTTGGTTTCTGGTGGAGATCTGGGATTGGTTGGGGCACTGGCGTATTATATATATACGTTATATATACACGGCACGTTTGACGGTGGCACAGAGGGGGAACTGTGGAGGGTCTGAGTGGTCCAATTAGGCCGTGATATATGGTTGGAAGGGGTTGGAAACAGTGTAATTTTACACGAGGAATTATGGGCCGGAACCCACAGGCCAGGTACCCTCAGAAGATATGGCATGTTTTTTCTGTTACCCGAACAACCCCTGGTGCGGGCACCTTTTACGCGTAGGCAGCAGACACATATATACATATACATATATATAAGATGTGTGTTTTCGTATATATATGGATGCGAGTGTGTAGTATCCCACCCTAAATTATCAGTCTCTCAACCTCTACTTTGAGCTTCATTCGGTTGTGCCACTCTTCGAGTGTTTCGCCATCGTGCTGGCAGGCGATGATGTAGATGCTCATGTTATCGAAGCCCACGCCGGTTACCTGGTTGGCCAGAGCCAACGAGTGCTCAAGCAGCTTGGCCGTAATAGCATTAAGCTTGAGCCCCAGCGAGATATTGTGCCGGATAAATCTCACAATGTCCTGGTTTTTGAAAACGTCCCATATTCCGTCGCATGCCAGCACAATGAACTCGTCCTCTAGCGACAGCTCGTGGAATATAACCTCAGGTTCAACTGTTACTTGTGTCTCCTCACTCACTAGTCTCTGAGGTGGAACCGCACTCTCATCCTCTTCCAGCCCACTGTCTGAGGAGTAGTCTTCTTTGGCAGTCTTGTCGTTGTCGTTTTCGTTGTCATCGTTGCTATTTTCCCTAGCCAGTGGCTGTACATATCGTCTCATCTTGAATCCAAAGTCGCCAAATGCCCTCGACAATGCCAGCACACTACCGACCCTGTTGTATGTGACCATCCCACCAGCATCGTTTATTCTGATCAGCTCACCGATATGGTTCGGCTTGTGGTCAAACGATAGGTTCTTCGCAGTGCCAGATAAGGAAACAAGCAGCCTCGAGTCACCCGTATTCACAGAGTAGAGATCCTTGTTGTTGATGATAACCCCTACAATCGCAGTAGAACCGCTTTGGGTCGCCTGGTCTTGTCTTTGTAGATCCTTGTATAGCAGGTAGTCAGTCCTTAGAAACGCCTCTTTGATTCGTTGGATCACAAGTCCCTGTTTAGTCTTCTTTTCTAGCGGATTGCCCCGCTTGGATAGTTCCTCGAGTATTGTTGTGCCGAGCACCTTGCTAACAAATTCCGACGACTGTGCTCCTCCATGCCCGTCATAAATGCCAAATATCTTCACATCTATCGTGTTTACAGTGCCATCCACGCCCTCAAACTGCAGTTTGCCCTCAAAGTCCACGGAGTGCGCATCCTCTTGTGTTAGACGGTAGCCTTGCATGGACCCGAGGCAGTAGGAGAACTTATCACACTCATGATAGTCGATTGTTTTATCAGTCAGTGGTTGAGAAAGCAGTTGTCCCATCTTTTTGGTGACCGTTGTCTTGTGATGTGATGTGATATGATATGGCCGTTGTGTTAAATTATATATATGAGGTCGTGTGAAAGGGTTATCTCTGTCTGTCATTTTCTCCACCCGAACACCCTCCCCATGGGCGATCATGTTGACAGCACAGGAAATTCCGAGATACCAGACAGTTGATAAATCCAAGTAGCTGCAATATACATATATATCTATATATATATAACTATAACTATATATTATATAATAGTTCATGATATGGACCTGGATTTTGGTGTAATATAGTGAGTTCCCTTCTATATTACGCTTAAAATATTGATCCAATAGATCAATATTACAGTTCACTATCATGTGATTTATACAAGTTACATTACGCAATGTGCACACTCATAAGTGAGTAGTTTAGTTCTATAGCGCCACAATACTCCATCATATGGAATTTCATAAAGAAACCATCTGATATAATGTTACAAAGAGAATAACTATATAACAAGAAGAAAAAAGTTTAATTGATTTAATATAACAGCAACCCACAATATTATATAGCATTCTTTACTTGGGGAAAAAAAAAGAGTCGCCCCTCTCTCCCCAGTAAGCGAGAAGACAAAAGACGAGCGGGCAGTCCAAATTGTTTGCGTGTGTGCGCGCAAGTTCTATAAAAAAACCTCCACAAATTGGAACAACAGCAAATTTCTTCCCTTCAATCAACAACAGCTAAAGTAAAAGCAAAGAACATTAAACAAGCAGGGAAAACACTCTTTGTACTGACTATCCACATATTTCCCCACCCTCTTTCTTGAAAAAACAGACAATTCCAAACAAGTGGGCCCAATTCTGCCCCGGTGTCCTTGTCCCCCTTGTTCCCCCTTCAGAGTTAGCTGCTTAGCTGTCCATCTGGAAACTGGTACCCTACCATCACCAGAGCTTCCACACTGGCTGCTTTCACCACACAACATTAAGAAGAGAGAATACAGTAACCACTGAACTCTATTTTGGTTTTTTGGCTTCCCCCTTTTTTCATCCGGAGTTGTTTCCTTCTTCCTCTTTTTGATACACTGAAGGATACTTTTATTGAAATTTCTGGTGTTTTTGCTGTCTTCGGCTATCCCCATTTACACTCTGAGAACATAGAGAATACAGAATACACCTACGACCTGCTTCATCAATTGCTCCTCTTTTTTTATTATTATTTCTAAGCATTCCTTGACTCTTTTTCTTGATTCTCCCTCCACTTGCATTATTTTGAATTACCATGTCAAACCAACATAACAGAGGGTTCAACCCGCAGCAACCCTCGTTCACGACCACCACAGGTGGTAAGAACCCAAAGCAGATTCACATTGCACACAGAAGATCCCCAAGTGAATTGACAAACTTGATGATGGAACAAATTGCTCTCCAACGCCAGCTGGAAATCGTCCAGGCTCAACAACAACAGATTTTGTCGCAGCAGGGAGGTCAACACCAGCATCAGATCTCGGGGAGTTACAGTGCTGCTGCTGCCGCAGGACCTAGTTCTTCTGTCTCATCAAACTCGTTGCAGCCACCAGTCGCCATGTACCACAAGAGAACGAGCTCAAATACACACAAGAGAAGCCAGTCCTCTGTTACCGGAGCAATGGGCTCATTTTCGCTCCAGAACAACTTGGCACCACCTCCAAAGTTTGGTAACGGTGCAGGTCTTGGTGCCTCCCCACAAGGAAGCTCTCCATTGGGTCATTCAAGAAGACACTCGTTGGGTTTGAATGAGGCAAAGAGAGCCGCTGCACAGGTCCAGGCTCAAAGAGCAGGAAAGGATACACCCCAGGATGATGAGACACAGGAACAGTCCCAGCTACAACCATCAGCATCTTCATCATCAATGCCACCACCAAATGGTTTCAAGTTCCCATCCACCGTTGTGGATCCACCAAGATCTTCTCCCTCCCAGTCACAACAGTTCTCGACCCCTCGTAATCATGGCCGTTCAAGATCCATGGCTCCATCACAATCCCCACAAAGAACTTACCAATTCCCACCAAAGTCACCATCTACAAACGTACAACAATATGACCTGTTGGCACCACCACAGCAACACCAACCACAACAACACCAACAAAGCACATACCATGACCGTCGTCAGTCTGGTCACTTCAGATCCAACTCTCGTAACATGGACATGAACCAGAATTGGCGCCAACGTTCCCCACAACGTGGCTCCCAGTACGAGAATGAGCTTTTGGCACCGCCTCCACAGTTCACCCCTGGACACAGACAAAGAGGTTCCCACGGAGGTAACTCTATCTCTTCAATGGCTGGCTTCCAAATGCAAGGTGGTCAAAGCTCAAATGGAAGAAAGTCCCTCTTTGCTCCGTACTTGCCACAGTCATCTATCCCAGAGCTTGTTGCTGATGGCCATCTTGTGGTTGGTACTCTAAGGGTCAACAAAAAGAACAGATCCGATGCTTACGTTTCTACTGATGGCCTATTGGACGCAGATATCTTTATTTGTGGCTCCAAGGACCGGAACAGAGCTTTGGAGGGTGACTTGGTTGCTGTTGAGCTTCTGTCAGTTGATGAAGTCTGGTCCAGTAAGCGTGAGAAAGAAGAGAAGAAGAGAAGAAAGGACAACAATGTTTCTTCAAACGCTACTGATATCACTG
Organism: Petasospora nakhonratchasimensis; assembly: GCA_030572335.1. NCBI lineage: Eukaryota > Fungi > Ascomycota > Saccharomycetes > Phaffomycetales > Wickerhamomycetaceae > Petasospora > Petasospora nakhonratchasimensis. The sequence continues at coordinate 97,585 of JAJLZS010000009.1, forward strand.
ATGACGTTCATAATGATGCTTCTACTCATGGATCAGCTGGAAACGATTCCATCACATCTTCTGGTAGCAACACCAACTCTTCTGACAAATCTGATGTTAAATCCTCCAGTTCTCTGCAAAGAAGAGGATCTTTGAAGCAGCGTCCTACTTTGAAGAAGAACGATGACGTTGAAGTCGAAGGTCAGTCATTGTTGCTTGTAGAGGAAGAGGAAATCAGTGATGAATATAAACCATTGTACGCTGGTCATGTTGTCGCTGTTATTGACCGTATTCCAGGCCAGCTATTTGCTGGTACTTTGGGTCTCCTAAGACCTTCTCAACACGCAAAGGAGCAGCAGCACCCACCACAAAGACCAAAGATTGTTTGGTTCAAGCCAACTGATAAGAAGGTTCCATTAATTGCCATCCCAACCGAACAGGCTCCAAAGGACTTCGTGGAGAATGTGGACAAGTATACCAACAAGCTCTTTGTTGCCTCCATCAAGCGTTGGCCAATTACTTCTCTGCATCCATTTGGTACTTTGATCTCTGAGCTTGGCCCAATGAACGACCTCGACATTGAAGTTGATGCTTTGCTTAGAGATAACAACTTTTTATGTGAGGAGTACTTGAGTGATTCCGGGTTGGAGAAGCAGGAGTTTGAGTTAATTCCAGTTGATTTGGAGGCTGAATTTGAGAAGAGAAGTGACTTCAGTGGTGAGTACGTTTTGGCTGTTAGTGAAACTGGTGCTACCAGTGATCACGCCGTCCATGTTAAGAGAATTTCTGATGATAAGATCGAGCTTGGTGTTCACATTTCCGATGTTGCTGCTTTTATCAAGGAGGGCTCATTGTTAGATAAGAGTGCAAGAAAGAGATCCAGTTCTGTGTTCCTGGCGCAGAAGACTGTTCATTTGTTCCCTAAAGTTATCAACGAGCTGTTGAGTTTCAAGAAGAATGAGAAGAAATTGAGTGTTTCCGTTGTCCTTGAAATTGACACCACCAAATTTGAAGTTGATAATGTCTGGATTGGTGATAGTTTTGTTCAACCAAAAAACCTGTTGAACTACGATCAAATTGATGCTATTTTGACTGACAAGTCTTCTGGAAATGATGTTTCTGACACTTCATCTGCTTCTAAGGATTATATCAAGACAATTTCATTAATTTCAAGAGAATTCCGCCGCCAAAGATTGGAGAACTCAAAGCTGAGTAACGATGTGAATTTGACTCTTTTGGACCAAATTGACGATGAGAAGGTTCGTTTGGATCTGAATTTGTTCAAATCGAGTTTGTTCTCTTCGATTATTAACGAGCTGTTCCTGAAGGTGAATGGAACCGTTGCTCAGAGAATCTATGCTGTTTTGGGTGACTCTGCATTCCTGAGAAGACACACAATGCCCACACTACAGAAATTGGAGACCTTTAAAAGAAAGGCTAACAGTATGGGTGTTGATATTGACACACGTTCACCTGCATCACTTGTTAATTCAATCATGGCTGTTGACGATGTTACCAAGAGACAATGCATCGAGACTCTGTTCTACAAGGCTTTAACGAGATCAAAGTACTTTGTTGCAGGTAAGGTTGATCCTGAAAACTATGGCGCATTTTATTTCAATCTGCCACTGTACACACATTTCACTGCTCCATTGAGAAGATATTCTGATTCCATTGTACACAGACAGCTCAAAGCTGCGTTAGTGAAAAGTGGTGACAGTAGTTCCAACATTGATTTATGTGTTCCATCTTCGACCGTTACTTCTTCCTCATCTTCTGAAAGTGGGGTATCTGCACCAGCAGGCTCAACTGATGATTTGGAGTCGTTGAAAATGACTGCTGAGTATTGTAATTTCAAGAAAGATTGCGCCAAGGCTGCACAAGATCAATCTGTTCACTTGTTACTGTCTCAAACAATTAATGAAATGTGTCGTAATACTGGACAGTTGATCACAATGGGTACTGTTTTGCAAGTTTATGAGAGTGCATTTGATGTTTACTTGCCTGACTTCGGTATCGAGAAAAGAGTTCATGGTGATCAATTGCCGTTGAAAAAGGCTGAATTTGATAAGAAGAATACAGTTTTGGAGTTATACTGGGAGAAGGGCATCGACACTGCCACATATATTCCAGAAGATGAACGTGAGCCGTTGAGTTACCGTAACTCGATCAAGAACAAATTCAAGACGAGTGCTAATGATATTGCTTCTACCTTACAGAAATCGAGAAGTGACGAGGATATTATTTCTAGTAAGTTGGCTAAGGAGTTTGCTGGGTTGAAGCTGACACCACCGGAGCTTTCGCTGCCACAGTCGTCGTCTACAGGCAAACTTGCGCTGGAAGAGTACCTGAAATCGTTAAAGGTGAGAGTCGAAGGCGACGACTACATTCAGGAGATTTGCGAGCTCGAGCAGGTCCCTATTTTGCTGAGAGCTGAGATTGGCATGGCCCTGCCATGTCTGACCGTGCATGCACTCAACCCATTCACTAATGTTGAGTGATTCTATAGTTTGAATTTATTGAATTTTGTAAAGGTAATGTTGAATAATTTTGATGCGCGCGTAGTGGGTGGGCACCATACACACATATATGTATGCACACGATCTTGTAAAAGTGCACGTGGAACAAGGGAGACATAACTGAAGTACATGATGCACATACCAGCCATAGTCACAAACATTTATAGACCATAAAATGGTTCATACAGTGCGGTGCCAGCAATGTTCCTCCTCTCTAGAGTGCCCCATAAAGTGCCCAGCATCGTACATAGCCGACTTTTCATACCAAATTTCACAAAGATCTTGGCGTTGTACGTGGCCAGCCATTACAATCTATCTATATATATGTAATCGGAGGGGCCCCGCAGTATTGTTACCATTTGAACCCTTGGATACTAGTATACAAGAAATACACCACCAATAGCTGCTAGATATATCCCAATTTATCTTAGGAGCCACGGACGCAATACTTATTCTGTGTGTCACGCCATCAAGTAAGGAAGGGTCCAGGCATTTCAAAGTACCTTGCAACCCCGCGCACCACAATTTACAAAAGCAACACATACAACTGATGTCCACGGCCACACTTCTGCCTGAACACCCTGAACACCCTGAACACCCTGAACACCCTGAACACGCAGTGTCAGTGCCTGAAAACGAACAACAACACCTCACACCAGACAACGAGAACATGCTGTTGCTACCTTACAAGCGGAAGGTGTCCTTTGACTCTCTGACGCCCTACATTGAAACTTCACCGGACGAGCCACTCTACATCCCACTGCAATACATCAAGGCTCAGGAATCTGCCTCCTCGACAGGCGATTACAATGGAGGAGTTGACCCTTACTCAGCATCATCGCCAGTCACCACCAAGTACGGTCTGAACCTCAACTATGGGTTTGATACGTCCTCCAGAAATACCGATATCTCAAAGGTGTTTGGTTCTCCCTCTCCTTATTCACAAACATACAAGAGCCGTAAGATCCCAAAGCTACCCCCACCACCAGACAAGTCCATCCTGAAGACGAACAACAAGAGCAACAGCTATGTCCTCTCGTCGTCTATTGAAGCTAATAGGCTTGGGAAGGGCTCCATCAGTGGCACCGTTCCTCGCTCCACGCTGGTTCCAGCTGCGTCTCTGAGCTCCGCTAAACCAAGGAAGAAATCAATCGTCGATATGACCCCCGAGGAGCTTATGGCCATGGACCAGCAATACCGTAAGGCGACCAGTATCGAATCTCTGAAGTTCGATGGTGACGAATACCTGCCTGCTGCTGGTAAGTACACTGGCTTAACAAGTTTGGAAACAAGAAGTGCTTCCCATGTTAAGAACATTGAGAAGTTTGTTGGTACCAAATCAAACAACCGTAACGTTTTAACCCCATCCTTACTCAATTATAATTCGTTTGTTTGTAATTACAGACATGACCAGATGACAGAGTTTATCGAGACCCATTTTAACAATGCGTTAAACTCATCGCTAGCTAAAGAGAAAGTGTTAAATTCATTAATGCCTTCAAGTCTGAGAGACATGGTTGTTTACATTTCTGGAAGACGTCACACTTGGGCTGCTTTGGATTGGACAATCAAAAATTATCTTGAAGATGGTGATAACTTGGTTGTGGTTTGCCAAGTTCCAGATTTCGTAGCTGTTGACCCGTTGAACAAGAAGTATGCCAATGTAAACGATGAAGAGGGAGCACAACATGACGAACCACAAGACGAAGACGAAGATCAGGGAGAGCTCTTACCACCTTATGAATATGTTGATGTTGATGAACACTACGGCTGTGATGGAATCCAGCATGAGGCGGAACGCATGCTCAACTATCTCTTTAGAAGATTGGAAGAGTACGGCAAGAAGGATCTCAAGGTGTCATTCACTGTGGAGCTAATTAAAGAGAAAAAAGTTGCCTCATTGCTGAAGAAAGCAATTGCGCTGCACTCTCCACAAGTTTTAATCACTTCCAGTCTGGTGACACAACAACTGCACTCACAGGCTAGACCACTGAGATTGCCATTCTACATTTCAAACAAGTTGTCTGTGCCGACGATTATCATTCCTTATAGATTAATGCGTGATCATCATCATCACCATCATCAGCACAATGACTGTTTATCAAATGAGGAAACGGTAACTGGTGTAAACATAACTGTTAGTGACCATGATGCTGATAATGATGATAATAATAATAGTGCCGACATGTTGCAAAAGCTGAATTCATTCACTGATTCTATGAGCCCGATGGAGGGTGCTGACTACACAATGTCACTTCCTTCTTCAAGGTCAGTTTCACACTCGAGATCTTCTTCATCTGCGGTTACGCCCACGGACTACTTTGGCCCAAAGATCAAGTTTGCTAATCAAACGTCATTCCGTAACAATGGCTCGTTCTCGAGTGCTGGTGGTCCTGCCTCTGGTTCAAGAAGAAACTCAAGCAACTCAGTTAGCATCTATAAGGTGAAGTCGTTGCTGGATGCAGAACCTATGCCATATGTCTCACGAAGCAAGTCACAAAGCGCAGCACCGGTCTGCGCTGCCGTAAGCAATGGATCATCCGTAGGCTACTTACTGGAGAAGACCTCTACAAGAAACACTCTTCGCAAGTCCAAATCCGAGCCGCAGGAAGAGAAGAAAGGCTTCTTCAAACTCTTCTCTAAGAAGAAGAAGAAGTAATGAATTATGAGATTTTCAAATAGAGAACACGGAATATGATGAATATTTTATCCGGGCGTAACAAAGACCATATCGCATAGGCAATAGAGAGAAAAGCGCACTAAAGGAGAATAAAAGGTGTCTGGGTGTCCGGATGCCCATGCGTGACAGGTCGTGAACGCCCCTTTTTCCTGGTGTTCGGGTGTGTGGGGTATATATGTCTCCTCTACAAGGAAGAAGTGCCAACAACAAAAGGGGTAGAGTAGCCTTCTTCAAAGTGGGAAACAAGAGCAATTTTTTAAGCACATGGATGAAGTTTTTTGAAGAGGGGAAAGGTCAGATTGTGTGAAGTCATTCACACAAAGGCTCTGTGGACTCACAATGAGATCATATGATAATACAAGGGATCGATGAATCAATCCGTCGGTCCCCGGGAATACTCTCCTCTGTCCCACCCCTCCTAAACAACCAAGTCTCTGTGTGTAGAGTATTTATGAGGTAATGTACACACTAATATTGCTTTGAAAGGAAAAGAAAAAAGGGTAGCGAAAAGTCATTCATTGAGTTTGTGAGATGGCTGACTTAAAAGACCAAAAGAGGAGATTCGTCTGATAACGATTTGTTTGCTTTGTAGGTACCCCTTCTCAAATGCGGGGTGGGATTTTCTACGTGTCAATACGTAGACCTACATATATATATATATAGACGCATATGTCTATATATATGTGTGTACCAGAACATTGATTTGATCTCTTTTCCGCTTCCTAAAACTGATTCAGCAAGAGAACAAAAAGGTTTTCACTACTGTTTGCCTCGCTATTAAGAATGACTGTCTACTATCCAACTATCAAGAGCGGCGCAGTCGGGTTCATGGCTGGTGCTCTCCTCCCAGTCCTCTTCACAAACCTGTATGTCATCCCTCACCATAGGTACCAGGAGCAACTTGAACTCAACTGGCTCAAGCGCTCGATCGGGCTAATGAACTGGCAAGTCTCAAACCTCGAGCAAAAATCTACAGGTGAGAGGCTGATTGACCACGAAACATACAGGGACGGTCTATACTGGGCTGGCTTCTAACACTCCAGGCTTTGGTAGACACACAAACACACACAACTTATAGAGAGCTGGCCTCTCTTTATGAGATATCACATAAAACCACACTCATACAGGTGAGGTGTCACGTAAACCATGATTTTCTTTCATGTTTTTATTAAACATTCAACAATTCATTATCTATAGTTCTTCAAGGAGAACTCCAATTATAATTGGGGCTCTTTTTGCTTCATTTTATCCATCTTCTTGCCTTCTTTTCGTTATGTTCTATAGCTAATTGGACATTTCTAACAGAAACATTTATCACATATTGTAGACAAACTAAACTCATTATATCATTAAAAGTAAATGCAAAAACAAATGCAGATTTTATACATAAAATTGGATTATTTCTTAGCATGTCTCTCTTTAACGCTAGCAGCAAGCTTTCTTAACTCCAAAATACTCTTTGGTATTCCTTCCTCTGATGAAGCAGAGCCAGTATTCGTGGAAGAAACTGGCAAAGAAGATGAAGACATTGATACAAAAGACCTCTTTGCAGAGCTCTCAACAAATGTAGACTTCGGTTTACTGATAATAGGGGTAGACACAGAATGATTGGCGAAAGTGATGTTTGATAAGTTGGAGATAGATGAACTGTTTGCAGCAAACGATGGCGTTTGCAGCAAATCAGATGATTTCGGTCTTGGTGTACTGTAAACATCCACTTTGACTTTGCTTTTGTTTGTCTTGAACATGTCACCAAAGTTCAGTGGACTCGAAGTTCCAAAGAGAGCTGACTGGCTTGTCATTGGTTTCTTTACTCCTTTTAAAGATGGAACTGCAAATACACCAGCTGGGTAAGAAGGATAAGTACCCCCACCACTCGATAACAACTTTGGAATTGTTCGTGCCTTTGGAGAATCATGAATATAACGATCTAAATTCTTTATCAACTTCTCATTTCGATGACTCATAATGCCACTAGAAGATCCCAATGGCTCATCCGCTGGCGAGTCAATAGCAATAGCGAAACCTCTATGCTTCTTTTGCTGAGTCTCTTCCATTGAGAGCAGCGGTTTAGTAGGCCGTTTGTACTTCTGGTTGTAACTCCCTCTGGCTGTCAATTCAACATGTTCACACATGTGGTCAATGGAATACTGGATACCCTCACAGTTTAGGCTTGGGTCTAATTTCACAATTTGAACCTCCCCGATAGCCTCATTTGTCATCGGAATCTTCAACTCTTGTAAAATTTCAGATGATGAAAACTTAATGATACCTTCAAACTCCCAGTAAATAACCAAAATGTCGAACTTAAAGTTCGTATTTAATGAAATGCCTTCGACCAGTTCTTTCAACAATAGCCTCTGCGTCTTTATCTTTTCTATTCCATCACAGTTAAACACCAACACATTAACATTCTCAAACTCCTTCGGATCAATCTTATCGGCTCCAATGATCTTCAAAGACACATTACCCCTCTTGAGAGTTTTTTGCATACACTCCGCAATGGAAAATTTCCTTTGTAAGAACTTTGACGAAGTAGATTGGAACTCTTCTGAATAAACAAGCATTTCATAATTATCAAACGGCTTCTCAGAGGCATTCTGAAGCATCTTATCAAAATTCAAAGGGCTCAGGTCAATTGGCCTTGGCTTCTGTGATTGAGAATATTCACTGTTCTGTGAGATCGGGGAGATCAAAATGGATGACGATTCATGATGTTTTACCTTCTTTCTCTTAATCACTTTTGGAATACCAAAATTCCTTGACGCATCCAGCAATTCTTCACGTTTGCGTTTCTTCAGATCAAACTTCTTCTTGGAGTCGTATGCAATCGAACAAATCGTTTTAACAAGCAGCTCTTTCAACTTCCTTTCACGGAATAATTTGGAAACACCGTCAAGGGATTCAAAATAAACCATCTCACCGATGAACGCCTCATATAATCCTTCGCTATATGATCTGAGTAAACTCTCTCTTTTCTTATTCCTCTGAAGCTTCTCTAATACCAATGGCTGTATGACATTGGAACAACTTTCACTAACGGCTTGCCTCATGATTGTTTCCAACAAAGGACCACCCATGTTATTGACAAGTTCTAAACGTCTCTGTTTTTTGGCCTCTTGCTTCTGTAACATTCTTTGTTTGACTACAAGCATTCTCTGTTTTTCTTCTCTCTCGAGCTGTGCCTTTCGCTCTTCCTCTTCTGTTTTCAATCTCAATATTTCTTCTTCCTTCTTTCTTTGTTCCTCTAACTCTTGAAGACGCACGGTCTCCATTTTCAACTTCCTCTGTGCTTCAGCCTTTTCTTTGGCTTCTTGCTGTGGATCGACCCCTCCAAATGTAAATGCCGGTTGTGCTAAAGTGAATGACGATGCAGTGTGTGGTGTAGTAGTTGACTGTAGTAACCCTGTAGATGGTGTAAACACCAGCTTTGGATCCTCGGGTATAGAGATTCCTAAATTGGATTTCCCCATATTAACCAGATCCTTCAAGTTCGGATACAGTTGGTCATGACGTGTAGTGAATGGTTGTTTTAAAGGTTTTTGATCCGGTAAGTGGTGAGAAGAGTGACTTAAAGATACTAAATCAACAAACTTTGCGCCCTCACTTATCCTTACTGTGATTCCATAGTAAGAACAGAACTCTTCCAAACTTTCTTCATTGTCAAAAGCCAACAGATCCTGGATATAATCAGCAGGATATGGTTTAGATTTTGTGTGTATGGCTTTCTTAATAGATTTGAGCGCATAGAAACGAATAACGTTGAGGTGAATTTCAACTAAATATGACATGAGAATTGGTATCTTACCTGATTTAAAATTCTCAAAGAAGTTCTTGTACAAATTCAAAACATTTTCTGTAGTCTGAAAACTTCTCTCGATAACATTTGACTGGATCATATTCCTTAAATTCAAAGCAATCTGAACCTTTTCATCTTTCAATATTTCGATTGGTAATGATTGGATCTCTCTATCCAATTCTGGGTCATGAATCTGGCTAAGGAGGTAATATGCTCTGAACTCCGCTTCATTTGGTGCCGTTATTCCGTGAAACCGATACTCTGTGTACATTTCAGAGAGAGTTTTGAATGCCTTGTTCATCTGCTCAAGTTCTTGTTGTTGGGAATATTCCACAGTGGACTTTGCCATGATATGAAGAGTAAGAATATGTATACGAACAATCTTCTCGTGACATTCGACAGCTTCTGGACCTGAAAAGTTTTGATATGTAAAATCTTGTCTAATGGATCTTGTTCTATCCCAAAGAAAAGACTGTGCCTCAGGCAGTTGAACCAGTGTGTTGTTGATGAGGTATGATAACGTCTCAACAAGGACTTGAGGTGGTCTGACATCGGATGGTAGAGGTGGTGGCTGACCAGCTGCTGGTCTCGAGAAGGCCTTAACTGCAAGTGATCGAGATATTTTTCCAGTGTTGTCTCTTTCATACTTTCGGACATCATTCTCAACGGATCTTCGTATTCTCTCGTAGACAGGACACATGTCCAAGCATGAGCCCTTAAAGGAGATAGCGTCCTCAAGTGTCTTCCTTGTTCCTTCTTTGTCAAGAAGACCTTTTTCCTCCATTGTCTTTCTCTCAAATTCTCTCATGGCCTGGAATTCCTCATAGAGGGAAGATAAGTCCTGCGCTTGCTCCTCCGCTCTGAGCATCCTCTCCTGATTCTCTTTATCCCAAGCATCCTGTTGCACTGGTCCGGCACGAAGAGCTGGTGCTCGATGAACCAAAAACTTTGGCAATTCTCTTATTTTTGGAATATACTGCCTGAAGTTTGCACTGTTGAATTGGAACGCTCCGATTGTGGCCTCGGTTCGAAGCTCAGATTCTGATAGTGATGTTGATGAACCCTGTGTTGATGAGGATGGCAGAGGAGAAGTTCGTGTTGGCTTTGATTGCCAATTGCTTGATTTCTGTGATCTCTGAAACACATTATCCTGTGAAAAATTATTGCTATTCTTCCCCTTTTCTGATTGCTTTGGTTGTCCTTTGCTCTCTGTCTTCTGTCTCGGGAGTTTACCCTGTTGACGAGGCCTCTGACCCGATGCTCCTTGGGGTTGGAAGCTCAGCATTCTTGCTCTGTCAAAGAATACAAAACACAAAAAAACACCCCCGTTTTCAAGACTTCTTGGGCTTTATGCCTTTCAAAAATATTTGACTTTTCCGCTGGTGTCAGGGTCGTATCTATATATGTACACAACTACCTTGGCTTGTAAACAGTACTGTTTCGCTGTCTGTGGGAATATCAATCCACCTGTGGCAAGCGCGACCACCAAACAAACAATACAAACAAAAAACGGTACATCCGTACACCATCTGAAAACTATATTCCAGACCCAAATTCCCAGTCTTCCATTTTCTAGTCTTTTTGAACACCTGCAGCCGGTCTAAAAAATAATAATAACGCATAGTCATTCAAAAAAAATATTGAGCGTGAGGCGACACAAGTGCCAGTCCCTGAAGACTATCTAAAAATCGAGACTAGGCTCCAACATTTTCTGGAGTGGGAAACACAGAGCACACACACAAAGGAACGCCAAAACAGCAAGCACCATTTACATTTGTATCCTATTTAACCATACGTTTGCCATTCAACTGACATTCATACCCTTAAGGAGAAGGTACAACTGTTACAAATATTATTCACTCACTCTTCACACAGACACCAGAGCTTTATAACTATCTGTTCTCTCCCTTTGCACTCTCTTACTTTTTTGCTTCCCCCATACTTATCACCTCCGTCGTTTTCTTCCCCTTCCTTTGACTACACCACCCCACACACGCAGGAAGGTCTTGATATAGATACTAAAGCGAGTCAAACTCATCTTTCACTTGTTAGTCGCTGCTTTTTCCAGTGTGAAACACCATGCCCGACCAGAACGAGTTGCCGCCACATTCTGAAGCCGAAGCTAACGTGGATAAAGCATTGATTATGGAGAGCATGCCAGAGAAGACAACAATCACTATAGCAACAATGGCTTCCTCTAGCCCACGAGAACAACCAGATACCACTAAGATCCCAGAAAACGACGACACGCTGGATGGAGAAGTAAAAAGCGGTGTTATCACTGAGGTTCCTACGTCGAATCACTTCACACTCCAAGAGAAAAGGGAGACCAGTTTAAACTCTATCCCAGAGACCATGCCACCTGCCGTTTTGCCTTCTCCCCAAGCTCCTGAAGAGGTTTCATATGCAACTTCTGGTACGCCATCAGTTATTGAAGAGGGAACTGCCACTACTACTGGACCTTTAAGTGCCAATACAAGTGCTGGGAACACTATGTCTGTGAAAACTGCCGTCGGTCCCATCAAGAAAAAAGAGCTGATGAGACCCCTTTTTTCAAGGTCCAGTACAACTGATAAGGTTTCATCAAAGACGGGCACAAAATCGATGATTGTTGAGACAGAGACCGTTGATGCCACAAACACACCTACGGTAACTCTTCCTATCGCTTCATCATCTAATGTGATCTCTGGTGAACTGATGTCTAATAATTCGGGAATTGCAAGCAACCTTGCCTCTCTGAGGAGTAAAAAAAGTACGATATTTGTCGATCAGAATAATCAAACGACAACTCAGCCAACATCTGGATCTGTTTTTGAAAATGATAATGCAAGCATCACAGGCTCAATCAGAAATCCTATCAAACGTCTTAACCCTGCTGATAGTCATTTGAACATTTCTAAACCAGGGGCCACAAAAGCTGACCTATTTGCTGCTAAGATCGCCAACGCTGTCGGTGATGGATCAGATTCGGATTCTGAGGAAACATTTGTCTATGAAAGTGCACCAGATGCATTGACAACCAGCACCTTACCCTCTAACAAGGTCATCGCTGCTCTCGGGTCAAACAACCCGATGGCCCTGAGGAAGATGTCTCAAAGAAACGTCAGTATGCCAATTACATCCGCAGCTCATCCGTATTCCCCATCTACAGCATCACATCTTGTGGCTGCTACGGAAGATTCGAAAGATCACACTGTCACCTATGATACTGAGGAAGATTCTGACCACAACTCCAATCAAGACCAAAAAACTTTAACGAAACCTGTTGTGGATTCTCATAATGTGCCTTCCAAAGGAACTCTTTTTACGAAGTACAATGGGAATTCAAGAAAACCAAGCACAACAAGCCTTTTAGCTTCACAAAAGGTCGCAAACATGAGTCAGCTGAGAACCACCACTTCAAAGTTGTTTGACGTGAAAGGTAGCACATTGAGAAGATATTCGGGTGTTCCTGACGATGTTAACATTGAAGATTACCTTGATCAGTATGATGAGGAAGTTGAAGTTGGTGGCAGCGATTATGCAGATTCATATCATTACGAAGATGACGATGATGATGACGAGTTGACTCCGTTGAACGTGAATAACGCGAACCACAACCTTCGAAATAAAATGTCAAAACATTACCAAACGAAGAGAAGTGTCTCAAACTTTGGGTCCATGGATCGTGGAGAACTAGCTGATTTGGGCCTAACAAAAGATGAAACTGTTATAAGACGACCAAGATCATTAAAGAGCAAGAGGTTCACACGAAACCACCAACAGAATCAACAAGAACAGCAGCAATACTCACCACACAACTTTTACAACAAGAAGAGAAACTCGAAAATTCAACTCTTGAAGAATGTTATGTGTCTCTCTATTACTGTGTTCATCTTGTTGGCTGTGGGATTTGTCGGTGGTTTCCTTCTGGCCAATACCAAGGAACTTCAGGAAGTTCAGATTGTCTCCATTGATGATATCATTGTCTCCTTTGATGAACTCATTTTTGATTTAAGTGTTGGCGCTTATAATCATGGATTGATGACTGTTTCTATCTCCGAAGTTGAACTCGACATATTTGCAAAATCTGCTCATATAAAGACACCATCTTTTCTCCCTGTCTTAGATGACGTCCAAGCTGATTTACAAACTATTCTTCTTGGGTCTGTCTCCAAGTTTGAGACCCCTCTTCAGTTCCCAAGTGGCTTTTTCCATAGAAACTATACAGTTTCAAGGGGCGAAATAAAGCTCATTCACCCAGGTCAGAATTCTACGGAGCCTGGTAATGATCAAGAGAATCACAAAGCAGAGAATGACCTTGAAAAGTGGCGCACTATCATTAAACATCCATTTGACTTGATTGTTAAAGGAAGGTTTATCTACGAAGTTCCTCTCATTGGGACTGAACAGTCGGTTGCGGTGATGAAAACGGTGTCTGTGGATCCGTCTGATGACGATGATTCCATTTAATCAACAAGATATTTATATATATATATAATTTTCAACCAATCAGTTTACTGATTATATATTATAAATTATGGAATGTTAAGAGGCTACTCTGAATCTATTAGTAAAACTTTTGGTCATTCAATAGTCATTTTCATGCCCGTTCTCTATGTACAAGTCGTGCGAGCTGTTTGTTCTTCTCTTCCTCCTTCTTTTCTTTTTTTCATAGAGTTGATCTATCCAGTGAGATCACATTTGCTAACTTCTTATCATTCACCTTGGTAATCATCGATCTAATGACACGAGGATCAGCCTTCAAAGTTCTGAGAATTTCCGATTGGACACCAGTACTGGAATCAAAGAGCATGAGGAACTTGCAGCCTTGGAAGTGCTGTTCTTGATCTTTGGTCATGACTTTTGGCAAATTACCGGCTCTGAGTGATTTTATTTGTCTAACAACACCACGATTTTGAATGATTAATTTTCCAATGGTTGATGCCACCCTTTGCGCTCATGGTTAGTACACTGCTTCATTTTAATAAAGGACAGAGGTTCAGAGGGCACTCACGCCTTGGCTTCAGCAGTCACTGCACTTGGATTTGTCACACGTGCAATAGCTACCAATTCATACAACATCCTGTTGGATATGACCGTTTTTTTCCCTTCTTTAGCCTATGCAGTCGTCAAACTTGTTGTTCTATAGAATTTAATTATACTCATCTTGGACGACCAGAAATCTTTAGTAAGGTCGATAGAACAGAAAATTCGCGATATATATAACCGGGTAACCCTTTCACTCTAGTTCGATCGCGAAGAGTCCCTAGCCTCATACCATACCCATACATGATGCGTAAGAACCATGAAATACAATTTTGATTAGAAATGTAATTTCCAAAACATTTCTTCAACCAACAAAGAATCAGAATTTATTACATCAATGTGATAACTGATGCATAATCCAACTCTCCTCCTCTCTAACATTCCACAGATATGATATCTACGTCCAAGATATCACGAAGAACATACTAACCGTGATACGACCAAAGGTTTCCACATTCCAAGTCTCCTTGGTTGTACCACAATTGAAGAAGACCATCTGACCATGCAGCTAGGAGTTTGGTACGTCTATAAATAATTGAACTACTAGCAGAGAACTGTCAAATCCAAAGATATCGACTGGTAAGTCAATAACATAAACCTACTATATTCCACCATGAAAATCTGGTTTATGTCAACCGATATAGAAAACAAACATTTAGCCTTAACGACCTAAACAGTACGTCATATCATAAACACCAACTTCAAAACTTTAACTAGGTATTCTGAGAAGATTCACCTGGCATCATAATATCGTAGCATCTTGACAAGCCACCACATAGGTAGCTAGTTAGTACATCATTCTATACATCATGCTGAGCATTTCCTTATCAACAACCAACCGTTGGTAGGCAAACTTTGCTTTCTATGTCTGTAACTCATAGATTTCGTTCTCATTAATTAAATAGAATCTAACAATACCCACCCACACCGATTTCGAAAAACAAGCTACCCATTAGTGGAAGGAAAATCCACTTAATATATCTACATATATCTATGATGTACAATAGTTGAACAGATAACTCAAACCAACTAAGCCATTTCCTCACATAGTTACCTTAACACGAGGCAGCCAAACCACTCAATCATCTGAGCGACAAATATTCTACCGACAGCAATAACTTCCAACTACAATGCTGTATTGAAAAACCAGAAAAGAACCACCTGTCCCCCAACTAGGATCATTATAATTATAGCTCTCCGCCATGACAACCATTAATAACAACGATATTCAGATACAGTTGCTTCAATACACATATGATCTGAATAACCACAAAATCCAAAATAAACCGTAGAAATCACCATACCTTATATAGCAGATCATTTCTCGATACTTAAATCTTATTCTACAATCACCCGTAGCAAATCAGCGAAAACGCAATAACACGACAATATCTCAAACTTCACATTAATGTAAACTTTCAAACGCGAAATCATATATTTGTTTGACCACAACCACGTATTCTGCTGCTTAATATACTTCGAGAACTATAGCATATGGAAAAACAATCGCCAACAAGCAAATATCATAAAAATTTATACCAAATAACTGCTCCCTGAACACCAACCTAATAGCGTGCATTTAGCTTACTCTCAAGCACACTATTGTAAATATATTCATATCGTAACAAAGAATCCTTTTCTACTTTCGGAAAGTACCTGATTCTACAACGTCCAAATTAACAAGAAAAAATTAAAAACGCTAAAAGATGTAAACTCCAAAGAAGATAGAAACCAATCGCTGTTATCCTCTTTCTCTGCAAACGTCTACCTGTGCCATTTTTTTCAACTGCTACTTGCCATTCTTGCACAATGTGTGTCACAAACGTTTAACTAATATTTTCGTCTCTCCATTCAGTTTTAAGACACATGCACAGCTTAATAGATATATCATAAATTATTTGGAGTCTACAAAGCGTTTTGGCATGACAGGTGGTGAAAACGTACCATAGTAGTTGAATTTTAACGTTATAGATACTTAAATATCTTCCATTCGTTTATCAATACGTTTAAAGAAAGTGGTCAAATTAAATGCCAATATATAATGACCTTTCTGTATTTTATATTTATCTTAAAGATACTATGTTTGCATTTGATGTCTTTTACAATGTTGCTGATTATTTATGTTCATTTAGTGGTTCTCTCGTTTTGCTGGAGAAACATGTAGAGTTAGTAGGTAGAGTATGTGTTCTGAATTGCTGCACACTTTATGCGTTTTGTCTTGAAAATAAATAGTTTTCAATTTAAGAATCAATGGATGGATCAGATCGCCCGTTCGATAGCATATTGAGAATAGTTATACAGCATACTATTGGGTACTATAGTATTCATATTTATCTGAAGGAATATTTTGTAAAACTTAAGATATCAAGAAATTTTCTGAGAGTGATGAATGCGTTGGTTGGAATATGTGTGTGGTTTGTGTCTTTGTGTGTCCGTATGTCTGTGTCTCTCTGTCCCTGTGTGTGCGTACCATTTTAGAAAATGAAATATGATCTTTGAAATCAATAACTAGTAGTCTGTTTATAAGCATATATGTATATTTTAGACGTGTATATATATTTGTGTGTGTGTGTGTGTGTGTGTGGGTGTGTAAAGCTGTAAAAGTTCTATTGTCAGCACTTCATACAATAATAATGTACATACGAAAGGAGGAGGGTTGTCTGATTGCCATTAACTAAAAAAACAAGTAGTAGAGAAACCAAAATCAATGGATGGAACATAAAATCCTCTGCGAAGTACCGTTTCAGCACATTGCCTTAAGAGGCGTAAGTGGATTGTGTATCTCAAGACAGTAGTACTAATAAATATTTCCATACAATGTCAGTAAGTGGCAGCAACACACTCAAGCACTCAAACACAGCTAGTTGTACTAAGACTTGGGTTGAATAGTCAACCCGCTGAGTATCTATCTTGTTCCAGAAAACAACATAGTTGTATTAGCACCTTTTTCTTACCACTGATAACCAATTACAACGCCAGTTATATGGCTAGATATCGATCTATCACCACGTATGCTGTATGTATAGAGCGTACAGCATTGTCGATGACATCAAGTATGATTCTTGAATCTAATCTCTTCCCTCCGAATATTCATGTCGGCAATGACGGGATCGTTGTGAAAAGAGACCGATCATTGTATGTCTCTGTGTGTCTATCATTTCGGGAAACATTGGCTCATTTATTATTGATTCGAACAATCTGTGGCCAGAAGGCCTTTTGAGTGGATTCTCTATCCCTGATCTCAGGACATTCGTCAATTTTGGTAATTTCTGGTTCGACTTGCGGGAAACTTTTCATCCTACGAGAAGCTTCCATCATCATGGTCACAGTCATCTCTGTTTATGTAAGTTAGTCTCAAATATCATACCACTGGAGCGATAAATTAGGTATCACTGCAAAATACTCACGATGGACACGCGTCGTTATAACAAAGTTTTGATGTCTTTTGGTGACATGATCTTCTTGGTCAAGCTCTCTCTTCCTTTGTAACATCCTTCAAATATATATGGTCTGGTAAAGAGTAAAGATGAGCTGGCAAATTCAAATTTTCCAGTTACTTTTTTTTATCTTGTTGAGAGGAACTTGTAGAGGCCGATTGTGTAAGGATTAATCTACGCGTTCAAGCACCATAATTCCCAGCGGACGGGCAAGACTCGCGATTACCAAACTACGCATGCTAGACATACCAAATATTACAAACATAAGACAAATCATAAATTAATAAGGTGATCTTACTCCTACTCCCTAAGAACTATTGCAATTTCGTTAATAGTTGCTTGGATATCTGAAGTCGGCGATTTCATAAAAGTTTTCCTTAATGGCTCTAGCAGAAACAAATCTCGAGAGAAGGTTACCAGATCCTGCCTTGTCGTTTGTACCACTGGCTCTTGCACCACCAAACCACTGCTGAGCAACAACCGCACCTGTGGACTTATCATTAATGTAGAAGTTACCAGCAGTGTAACGAAGCTTCTCCTCTGCTAATCTGACAGCATCACGATCCTTTGCAAAAACTGCACCAGTCAATCCATATGTACAAGTAGTGTCAATTTTCTGCAAAATACTCTCGTAATAAATATCCTCATATATGTGTACTGTCAAGAGGGGACCAAAGAACTCGGTCTTCATAAATGGATGATCTGGGTTGGTGGTCTTTACAATAGTTGGCTCAATGAAGAATCCTTGAGACTTGTCGTATCTTCCACCTGTAACAAGCTCAAGCTCTGGGTCCTGTTCAATGGAGTCGATAGCCTTGGTGATCTTGTCAAAACTGTGCTCGTGAATAACAGGACCCATGAAACCACGTAACCCATCCACACATGAGGTGTTCATTGGTTTGATTGTACTGGAAGATTCTGTGATCACGTTCTTAAAGTCATCCCAAATTGACTGTGCAACGTATGCTCTTGAAGTTGCAGAGCACTTCTGACCTTGGTATTCGAAAGCACCACGAAGAGTTGACAAAGCGGAGTGCAAAACAGATGCAGATGAATGGACAACATGGAAGTTCTTACCACCAGTCTCACCAACAATTCTCGGGAAATCCCTATAAGTGTCAAGAGCAACGTTGTCAGAGATCTTTTTGTACATATTTTTGAAAACAGAGGTAGAACCAGTGAAATGCAATGCAGCAAATTCTGCGTCACTCAAAACAGTATCAGTAACCATGTTTGGCTCACCGGGAACAAAGTTAATGACACCCTTTGGTAAACCAGCCTCTTCTAGAATTGTAAGCAAGACATAGTTGGAAAGAGCAGCAGTCTTGGATGGCTTCCAGACAACTGTGTTACCCAAGAGAGCTGGAGCACCAACCAAATTACCGGCAATGGCAGTAAAGTTGAATGGAGTGACAGCGTAGACAAAACCTTCGAGTGGTCTGTATTCAACTCTGTTCCAAACACCTGGGGAAGACTCTGAAGGTTGTGTTTGGTAGAGCTCAGTAGCATACTTAACATTGAATCTGAAGAAATCACTTAATTCAGTGATACAGTCGATCTCTGCTTGATAAACGTTCTTACCCTGACCCAAAATGGTAGCGGCAAGCATGTCATAACGGTACTTTGTAGTAATAAGATCGGCTGCCTTCAAAAAGATAGCTGCTCTGTCAGTGAAAGGTGTGTTCATCCATTTCTCTTTAGCAAGCTTAGAAGCAGCAATGGCTGCTTTGACATCGGTCTCAGTAGCCTGTGTAATGGTGGCAAGCTCCTGAGAAGTCTTTGCTGGGTTAATCTGACTGTTCAACTCTCTGCCTGTTCCCTTTCCATAAATTCTCTCGCCATTAATCACAAGTGGAATATCAAGAGGACCATTATCAGTGAACTTCAAGATCGAGGCTCTCAACAGATCCCAATCAAGGGTCTCATTCTTACCAAAGTTCTTTACTGGCTCATTTTTGATCAGTGGAACCTTGGGGAAGTGAATTTGTGCAACCGATCTGGTCTGTTGTTGCTGAAGCACCCTGTTGAAACCCTTCAGAACGGCCGGGGTATTCTTCCCCAAAGCTGCGGTTCTGCGCACAACAGTGCTGACAGCAGCAGAGGAACGGAGACTTCTGTTGAGCATTGCTGTGTTATAAGATGTTGAGAGGTGATTAGTTGTATCTGAGGAAGAGAGAAAGGCTCTGAGACAGCAAGAATGACTGATTAACAGTCTTTTATATACTACGGCCACTGTGGCCCGGCCCATGAGATGAGCGGGATGGGTGTGGGCAAAATCGCGTGGGATTGCCAGCTGAGGCGCGGGGAAGTCCAAAGCTCGGTTGACGTTTCCATACCAGTCTTGGAGATTACAAGCGAGCAAGTGAGCCGCAAGTTGTTTAAGCGGCTCGCTATGGCTTCCATAAATGGCACCAAAACCATACAACAAACATCTACTTATCAGAAAGTCTGACAGGAAATCAAAAGTCATTCAATTGGATTAATCTTTTTGTCTTGTTTTTTTCATTTCTGTTTCATGTTTTTATCACCTATGCCTCAATCGTCAGAAGGTCCTCTTCTTCTCTGATCAGCTCCTCGTTAGTCTTCAGCTTAACAGAAAGAATCAGAGCACCGATTGCGGCAAGCCCACCAAATCTAAAGACCCAGCCTAAACTCTCATCATATACAAACTGACCCTCATCACCGTTTGTCTCGGACAACATTTTGAAAAGAACACTACTTAAAAGGGAACTAATAACCTGTGGAGCGGCCACAAAGAAGTTATGAATACCCAAGATGATACCGGCCTCATGTTCGTAGTTTTCAAATCTCTGTACAGCAGACTTGTTCAAATGCTCTGAATTTCCGCGTGTGGTAGTTGTAAGTGGTGCGCTTTCCTTCTGGATTCTGGCCTTGGTTTCTTTGATACGAGATATCTCCTCTGAAATTAACACAAATGGAGCCCAAAGTGCGTTTCCCCAAGTGATCCCCAGAAATCCGAATAGAACAATGGCAGCCAGTGATGATCTGATGTAGAAGGTTGAGAACATACAAATGATAAACAGTATATGTGACATGTACCAAGAGTTTCTCACAGTTAGGAATGGTGTAAATCTCTTACGGAACTTCTCAATGTAATTTGAAGCTCGGCTTGTTCCTACCAATGTTCCTTCATCCGATGCATAGGCGACGTGGTTGAAAGGCTGAACCAATCCGGGAAGAAGAAGATCAACAATAAATGATGAAATTGAATGTAGCAGAAGAGCAGTAGCACCTCTACGAGTACTTGCCTCCTGTAATTGCTCCAGC
This sequence comes from Petasospora nakhonratchasimensis, assembly GCA_030572335.1. Lineage (NCBI taxonomy): Eukaryota > Fungi > Ascomycota > Saccharomycetes > Phaffomycetales > Wickerhamomycetaceae > Petasospora > Petasospora nakhonratchasimensis. The sequence continues at coordinate 118,315 of JAJLZS010000009.1, forward strand.
TCTCCTGGTGTTAGTGGCGGTAAGGACGGATCTCTTTCTTGAAAGAACTCATACTTGTACAGTTCACCAACATAAGTTGTTGTGTAAAACAGCATTGGAAAGTAACCAATCCATGCAAAGAATTCTGCAATACATACAATCTTAACTTGTGGCGACAGACGCTTTATACTGTGACTGGTCTGTTTGTAAAGCGAAACGACGATCCCCACAAAAGTAGATGGATTCTCAATTCCAAGCTCCTTCATCCTTCTCATATTTCTCTTTCTCTCCACTCGGATAACGACATCTTCTGTAGGATCTCTCTCTGTAATATAGATCAATGAAACGGTTGTTGTTATTATCAGCACCAAACTTGCAATTGTAGCCAGGACCTTAAACTGTGTGTTTCCAAGAAATAGAAAAGTCTTCAGCAAATCAATGGATCCAAAAAAGTAGCCAATTATGTTGAAGCCACCAATCATAACAGCTGCCATAGCATTTGCAATTTGTTGCTGATGTGTTGCAACATTGTCAACTATATATGCCCTTGAGGCCGCTTGAATGGCACTGATAGAGAAGTCCAAGAGATAAACACCAAAAGCAGCATAAGGAATTGTTGCCTTTCTGATCTGCTCTTGAGAAGATTTGGAAGATAAAAAGAAACCAACAATATCTTTCGAATAACTCAAATAGAACAGAGAGAAGCAGGTCGCAACACAACCACCAATGATAAAAGGCTTTCTGCGTCCAGACCTGTTCTCGGAGTTGTCGCTCAAAATTCCAATTATGGGCTGTCCCAGAGAGCCACTTAATGGACCAGCTATCCAAATTAAAGCCAGGGTGTGTTTTGAAACCCCTAAATAAAGCAAGAACGGTGTCCCTTCTGAAAACTCGGTACACCAAGCAAGTTGAAGTCCGCCGACAATGATGGCCAGCATCACTATGTACAACAAGGAACGATGTGGGTTAATGGAGCCTGCAATCTCGGAAACGCTATTGATAGAAACCATACTGCTTGTATCCTCTGAAATACGGGTGTCCGTTGAAGATACTGTAACAGATGAATGATTCTGTTCACTTCGTCCTTCATCCATTAACAGCAAACTCTTATCCTGTGAAGTCATTGGACAGCGTTGGGTGAGGTGGCTTTTTATGCTCCTCCAAACAGTTCAATGTATTTTGTAAGAGCTCCTTAACTACACTGTGTCTATACTGTAAAGAAGGACGGATAGAGCTGTGTGCACAACAGAATGACGTTAATCATTCATTTGAGGGGGGACCTTGGGCCTGTAACAAAGAAAAGGCTGCCCCGTGCGTGTCCCTATCGGCGGGGAATTGTGTCAATTGACAACGGCCTTGAAGGATTTAGACACCAAAGAGTTCTATGATCTTCTTATATCAATGTTCTTTCGGGCATTTGAAGTTCTAAGCACTTCATATGGTTATATTGTGAATCCAAAGAGTCTGGGAGATTTCTCACTTGCATTAAATATGGGAACTTTATAAATACCCAAACCAATCTACTAATATAAAACGACCAAATTTACATTTTGAACTTCTAGTTTTTGATACATTTCAAATATTAATCTATAAATTCCTCATCTTCAAAGTACTCAAAAAATCAAAAACAAATCAATTGATTTAAAGAAATTATTATCAAACATTAAACACTTGTTCTTGAGATAAAGAAGAGCATTCACTTGTATAATTATGACCGAATTCAATCACAGAGGTGTGCGGGTTTTTTCAACGCGTGTGCTCAGACCGTTTATCCGAAATGTAAACAAACAGACAAACAAGCTTCACACTAATAAATAAACACACCGATACTGAGATTAGAGAACTAAAAACACGGAAGGCATAACTATGGACGAACCCATTGACTTTGAATTCATAGAGGAACATAAGGAGAATATTGAGCCTCTGAAAGAAGGCCGCTCTGCAACCGCCTTAAAACAGGTCCTTACAACGCCTCAAGCAGTCCTGCGACAACAACAACTCGAGGAAAGATCCAGCATAGAGAAGCAGTTGGACAACATCGAAGAACTTGATGATCCTATACAACCATACTTAGACTACATTGATTGGACTGTTAAAAATTTTCCTGCAGGTCGTTCCGTTGAGAGTGGATTACTACAGCTTTTGGAACGTTGCACATCTCATTTCAGAGACGTGGAGTACTACAAGAACGACCCCAGATACTTGAAGGTATGGTTGAGCTATGCCAAATACTCGGAGAACCCTCGTGATATATTTGTTTATCTTTCTAGAAAGGATATTGGCAAAGAATTGGCCTCCTATTACGAGGAGTACGCTAACTACCTTGAAGCCATCAACAAGAACATACAGGCGTGTCAGGTATATGAAGAGGGTCTTAAGCAATCTGCAAGACCGCTCATAAGGTTGAAAAAAAGATATGAGGAGTACAAGAGCCGACATACTACAGAGAGCTTTGCTGCAACAGGGAAAGAATCACCAGTGTTTCCCACAAGATCTGCTCTCATGGTGAAGAGTGGTGGTTCCCTGTTCCCAACCCACGCAGGAACCAAAAACAACTCCCAGAAAAAAAAACTCGACGTATTCAATGATTCAGAAGAAGCAGATCTTGATGGTATAAATGTAGCAAAGAGTGGTTGGGACAACTTGAAGTCGGCAGTGTTTAGAAACAAAGAGAACAGACTTGAAGCAACCTCCTGGGTTGGTGAAACTTTACCGCAGGATAAAGCAACTCCAAAGAGACCAAATTTCATCAAGGTACCAGTTTTCAAAGACTTTTCTGACCAACCAACTTCTTCTGTTTTTAAGATTATTGATGTTCCGGGTAAGAAGCCGGAAAAGGTGGACCTCAATTTTGACCTTCTCTATAACGATGACGGGGAATTTTGTATCCAGGAAGTTTTGGCAATGATGAGAGGAGTTTATAATAACAATAACGAACAAAAGAACCAGGATTATTCCGTCCCAGATGTTCCATCGGTGTTGCAGAAAAAGAATGCAGACGCAGAGAAAACCATTCAATTGAGACCAGAGAGTTTGAAGAGACAGGCATCTCCAACAGCCACTATTTATACCAAGGAAGCTAAGGATGAGATATACTCTATGTTCAACAAGAGAACCACTGATTTTAAAGAGGATAATGACCAACAAAAAGAAGATGAGGAGGAAGATGAAGATCTTGTATACAATGACTTTACAGAACAGTTCACTCGTACAAGGATAAATGATTTGACTGAACACACTGAACTGAAGAAGAGAAGGCTTGAACATAATGACTTGAAGTCGCTTATACAGAAAACGTGTGTCGTCGAGCCAGCAGATGAGAAATTGAAAGAACTCCTTTTGGCTGATTTGAGCCCATCGTTGGATACTTATGACGGGTTTTTCCATTATGATAAGACCATGAACATGTGCACCACTTTGAAAAAGTCACTTAATATTAGACAATCAAGGCACGTATTTATAGAGTTTGAGGGCACACACAATCCGTATAATCTGAAGACATTGTTAGGAGAAGGTGGATTTGCTTGTGTTTACCTTGCTGAGAGCATGACAGGAGACCTGAAAGCTATTAAGTGCCAGAAGCCCTCAAGTGCATGGGAGTTCTACATCTTGACCCAAATTCATCAGAGACTACGAGGAGAACAGATTTTAGCTTCTGTTGTCGTTCCAGATGAGTTGCACTTTTACGCAGATGAGAGTTACTTGATTCTTGATTATATTGAGAAGGGAACAATCCTCGATGTCGTAAACATTTACCGATCTACCGCAAGACCATTTGATGAGGTTCTTGTAGTGTTTTTCACTTCTGAGCTATTAAAGGTGATCGAATCGTTGCACAATATTGGAATTTTGCACGGTGATTTAAAACCAGATAACTGTATGCTCAGAATTGGAGGAAACTACTCGGACTTAAACGGGAAGTCATGGAAAGAGAGAGGAATAAAGTTGATCGACTTTGGACGTTCCATTGATATGTCACTTTTCCCCAAAAATGTGGAATTCAAATGCAATTGGAAGACCGATTCACAGGATTGTCCAGAGATGAGAAATAAGCAAAATTGGACCTACCAGGCCGATTATTTTGGAATTGCGGGTATTATCCATGCTATGTTATATGGTTCTTTTATTGAAACAAAATTTGACGGAAAGAAACATGTTTTATCAAGTCCCATTAAGAGATACTGGCAACAAGATCTTTGGAACCCATTGTTTGATTTCTTAATGAATTCAAAGGTGCATGGTCCTTTACCACAAACAGAGACATTGAGGGGTCACAGGTTGAAGCTGGAAAGGTGGCTAGAAGATAACGATGGATCTTTGATCACAATTTTGAAGGAGATAAGGACTGGGTTGAAATGATTCCGCCTGACAAAAGTAGTTTAATAACTGATGATTATGCATTATGATGTGTTCACTTGTAGAACTTATATATTTTTCTTCTTGGTAGAGGTAAGTGCTGTCTTTACAAATATGCCCCTCACATTGCTTTTAAAATTTTGGATCTTTTGCTTCAGTTTGGATTTTGGACCAACTAATTCATCAATGAGGTCAGCGTCGTCTTCAAGTACTGTTCTTTTGAACAGTAGATTGAATACTGTACCAAAGGTGAGAGACATAGCTGTGGCGGTAAAAATGATTACGTTATATGGCATACTGAAATCTGGGGTTGGAAGAGTGAGCAAAGCAGGTGAAGTTCTTAATTCGTAAATGACAGGTCCAAGGACCTTGACGACACCTGGTTCTACAGAGAATCCGTGGTTAGCATCGGGTGGGTATTCTGCAATTAAAAGTAATGACTTGTCAAAGGAGTAAGACATGACAAGATCAGAATTGGCAGGAATAACAATTTCAAACTCCAGATGTGTGGGTCTCTGACGGTCAACTTCTGGTTGGTAGTATATCGAACGAATAACGTCTTCCGAGTTCTCTGTTGTTGAAACCGTGAGAGTATGAAGGTAGATTCTCATGAACCATGGGAGCGTCTCAAGATAGACCAAACGAACTTCAGAATCCAAGTTGTTTTTGAAAACGGTTCTCATTCCACCCTTATCTTGTCCAAATCCTGTGAGTGATCTAGAAACAGACACAGGGGCTGGTCTTGGAGCATCAACTTTGAGACTGTCAGTGGTTGACATATGAACATCATATTTCGACTCACCATTCAAATCAAAGCAGTTGTCACCAGTTCCATACATTTCTTCACCAACTCTGATGTGAACGTTCCAGTCTGAAGGAGCATGAACGCAAATCTGGGATGCAGTCTCCGAAACCATACTTCCACCGCTGATGGTACGCCCGAAGAGCTCAGATAAAGAATATTTAACCTCCTTCTCTTGATTCATTGGGAAACAACGGAAAGAGTCCTTTGGCTTAGATGAATCACACTTCAAGTCATCACCAGCTGCTGGTTTTGGGATTTGATTTTTGTTTCTTCTTAATGCCCTGGAAATATCAACGACGGCATCAATCTTTTGGACCATGGAGAACTTGCACAATTGATTCTCCTCACACTGAGTTTCAATATCCACAGACATCATATGCCATTCTGATTCAAAAAGTCTGTGACCATCGAGAAGTGTGGAAAGGCCCGACTTACCTCTTGTGGGGAGGAATTTGACAAACGGAGTCAGGTTCTCTGTGCATACTGGTTCAGATGGTAGAGATGCTCTGATAAGAAAAAGAGTATTTTCCGGATTAAAGAGTGGAACATCTCTTGTTGGAGCAAATGAATTGAGTGGATACACGGTTTTTGCGCTGTCAATGAAGTTCAAAGAGGCACAGAAGAGACCTGAGAGCGAATTTACCAACGAGATCCAGTGTTGGAAGCTTTCCTCTTGATCCTTAGCCTCAACAACCGCCCATACTTCAATACCCACACCACCAGCTGATGCACCGAAGTCTGGTAACTGACCCCAGTGGTCAGAGTCCCACCAGCCTTGACCAAATCTCATGTGAAGTTCTCTGGTGTTTGTGTGGTCAAGGATAGGTGCAAGGGAGCGGGGGAACGCTCTGTAATGGGTATATTGCACGGCCTGTGAAGCATTGATGGGCTCGGAGTCAAGTTCAAATTTGAATGAAGTGAAAACATGGTTTTTCGGGAGAGGAGTAATATCAAGAGACTCCTTGAACGGGTATGTTACACGGTTATTCGGAGGAGGAGCAACTTGGTCTTCTGTGTTGTCTTGTTGATCGATCTCGTGGCCCAATCCATCGCTGCACGACACGATGGCGGCTGCAAATAACAAAACAGCAGGTGCTGTTTTGAGCAAAAGCATTGCTGTTGTTTATTTAATCTCTTCAGTGACTTGTAGTTCACAAGAGAAATGATTTGGCTGTGTTCTGACGAAGTCTTGTTCACTTTAAGGTACCCGTTTGGTTACGCGCGGCTGGTACTATAAATCCATCAATAATTTGTAAGTACCAAGGGCTCACAACACATCCTAACACCAGAATCTATCTTGTTGTTTTTTCATATACGCTAATGTGATAGACATAAAACTCGGTCTTCTTGAGGAGCAACGAAACGGTAATAAGGTACGGCGACGATACTAAATCATGTCCAGTAAGTCAGGAATATCTAGTTACTCTTTGCAACCTCTGAAAGGAAAGAGCTGTTCTAACAATCCCCAAGACGACCAGATTGTTTTCCAAAAGGAGAAGCCGACAACGAACGGCACTAATGGCTACAGTCTCTCGGCCCAGTACTCGGCTCCTAAAGGAATTTTAGGGTCGCTTGCTGGTACAGAGGAAGATGGAGAGGATGATCCAATTATGAACCGAAAAGCCAGACAGTCAAAGTTTGAAAGAGAGAGCGATTATCAGAAGCAGCGGTACGAGCGAGAGCTTTCTCCTCAGAGAGATCCAACCCTCGATGATGAAGCTATTGTCAAACTACGGGAGAAGGAGATTGAGTTACAGAGAAAGAAGAAGGAGAGAGATCAAGAAAATAGCAGAAAAGAAAACGAACTATCGAAGAGTGCAGAAGAAGAGTCAGGAGACAAGACACCACCAAGAAAGACAAGGAAGAGAAGGTGGGATGTCGGTGGCGATGAGAACGCAGTAGTGCCTACTGTCACTACAGAGATAGCACCCAAGAAGTCTCGTTGGGACAAGGAGGAAGCTTATTCAATCAAAAAGGATACAAATAATGGTGCAGAAGCTGGATACCTCCCACCACTCCCTACAACTGTTACCAAAGAGTCCCTGATAACAGAGGTACCAGGTGTGAAAGATCTTCAATTCTTCAAGGAACAAGATGCAAAGTACTTTGGAAAGCTCTTGGACAACAAATCTGAGAACGACCTGACGTTAGATGAAACGAAAGAACGTAAAATCATGAAGCTTTTATTGAAAATTAAGAACGGTGCTCCACCTGTTCGTAAACAGGCGATGAGACAGATTACAGATGGAGCTCGTCAGTTAGGAGCGAAAGCCATTTTTAATCAGGTGTTGCCACTTCTTCTTGAAAAAACGCTTGAAGATCAAGAACGTCATCTTCTTGTTAAAGTTATAGATAGGGTTCTTTACAAGCTGGATGACATGATTCGTCCATTCACACATAAGATCCTGGTTGTTGTTTCACCTTTGCTTATCGATGAAGACTTTGTCACCAGAATTGAAGGACGTGAAATCATTTCCAATCTCGCTAAGGCAGCTGGACTCTCTCATATGATCTCTACTATCAGACCGGATATTGATCACAGCGATGAGTATGTTCGGAACACTACTGCTAGAGCATTGGCGGTTGTCGCAAGTGCATTGGGAATTCCGGCATTGATTCCATTTCTCAGGGCTGTTTGTCAGTCTAAGAAGTCATGGCAAGCAAGACACACTGGTATCAAGACTATTCAACAAACTGCTATCCTTGTTGGTTGTGGAGTTCTCCCACATTTGGAGAAGCTTGTTGGGTGCATTGCAGAAGGTTTAACAGATGAGCAACTGTCAGTCAGAGTTATGACCGCTAATGCGTTGAGTAACTTAGCAGAGGCCGCTGCACCATATGGAATTGAGTCTTTTGAATCAATACTGGAGCCACTCTGGGGTGGAATGCGCAAGCACAGAGGTAGAGGATTAGCTGCCTTTTTGAGGTGCATAGGTAACATTATTCCTTTGATGGAACCTGAGTATGCTGCACATTACACACGAGAGGTGATGAGAATTGTCCTTCGTGAGTTTAATTCGCCAGATGAAGAAATGAGGAAGACTGTTTTGTCTGTGGTTCAACAATGTTCTGCCACAGAAGGCATCGAACCAAGATATTTAAAAAAAGAAGTTCTTCCAGCCCTCTTCAAAAACTTCTGGGTCAGAAGAATTGCCCTTGATCGCCGCACTTCAAAGATAGTTGTTGAGACCACTGTTGTCTTGTCAGAAAAGTGTGGAGCCCCTGAAATAGTGGATCGTCTCTTGAACACATTGAAAGACGAATCTGAACCATTCCGTAGAATGGCAGTAGAGACAGTGGATAAGGTGATCGCAAAATTGGGATGCTCAGGTTTATCAGAGAGAACAGAAGAAAGACTAATTGACGGATTACTTGTTGCATATGAGGAGCAGACCAATGACCCAACGATTTTGAAGGGACTTTCAACAGTGGTGAGCTCCATGGGCATGAGAACCAGACCACTTCTTCAACAAATTCTTACGCCAGTTTTGCATCGTTTGAAGAATAAGGCACCGGAGGTGCGTCAACAGGCTGCTGACTTGATTGGGCTTATTTCACCAGTTGTAAAAACCTGCGAAGAGGAAGACATTCTAAAGAAACTGTCAACAGTGCTCTATGAGTCACTTGGTGAGGTCTTCCCAGAGGTACTAGGGTCTATTTTGGGTGCTCTGAAGAGCATTGCTACCGTTGTGGGTATTGGTGCATTGGAGCCACCTGTTAACCAGCTTCTCCCACATTTGACACCTATTTTGAGAAACAGACATGAGAAAGTGCAAGAAAATGCCATTGATTTAGTTGGCCGTATTGCTGACCGTGGTGCAAGTTACGTGTCCCCTAAAGAATGGATGAGAATTTGCTTTGAGCTTCTTGACATGTTGAAGAGTCCAAGAAGAGGAATAAGAAGAGCTGCTAATAACACCTTTGGATACATTGCCAAGGCTGTTGGTCCTCAGGATGTTTTAGTTACATTGCTCAATAACTTGAGAGTTCAAGAACGTCAACTGAGAGTTTGTACGGCCGTTGCCATTGGTATTGTTGCACAGACATGTGAACCATTTACAGTATTACCAGCACTTATGAATGAGTACCGAACTCCAGAAACAAACGTGCAAAACGGTGTTTTGAAAGCAATGTCTTTCATGTTCGAATACATTGGTGACACATCTGCAGATTATGTTTATGCTGTTGCTCCACTTCTGGGAGATGCGCTTACTGATAGAGATCAAGTTCATCGCCAAACTGCAGCCAGTGTCATCCGTCAAATTGCATTGGGTTGTGTTGGATCTGGACGTGAAGATGTATTCATCCATTTCCTCAATCTACTGATGCCCAACATGTATGAAACATCACCACACGTTATTGCAAGAATTATTGATGGTATTGAAGGTGTTCGTACTGCAGTGGGTCCTGGTCTAGTTCTCAATTATGTTTGGAACGGTCTCTTCCACCCAGCAAGAAAGGTGAGAAAGCCTTTTTGGAGACTCTACAATGCCGCTTATGTTCAGCAAATGGATGCCTTAGTGCCTTATTACCCTAACTTGGAAGAGGAAAAGTACAAATTGGACCTATTTAATGTGGTGTTATGATTATCTAGTGGATTTAATTACATGAACGAATTATGAATTCAATGTTGCCCTGTAGACTTCAAGGAACTAGAGGTAGAGGCCTGTTATATATTTCCGGCATCTTCATAATTAATCGAAGTTTCCTCCCCTGCGTTCTCTTCACCATCACTTTCGTCCTCTTCATCATCTTCGTCATCATCATCATCATCATCATCATCTTCAGAGCTTTCCTCTTCCTCATCGTCTTCACTGCTCTCCTCATAAATGATTTTCTTTTTTTGCTGCAATTGAACAGGGGATGGTTCTTCATCTGCAAAGAAGTCATCAAGACTTTGAAGTTTGAACTTTTTGTCCTTCTGTGGTTGTGGGAATCTTCCATTTCCAAATTGAGAGCCATCAATTCCTCCATTACTGTGCGCTTTATTGTATTGTACGGAGCTGACTGATTGCTGAGAGAAGCTCTTTATCACCTCATGTACTTCAATTTCATTTCTTATGTCATTAGAAGGGGCGGTCTCACACCATTCAGGAAGTATGTTGTACTGTCTAACAATATCATCAACTTGAAGGGAAGTGACGTGGTCGCTGTCCTTAGCTCTGTCCAATGGGTCTGTAATTGTTCTCATGGTGACAAGTGGTACTGGCTTTGGTGCTTGCAGTAAAAGTGTGGCCAATTGAGCATGCTGACCCTTGTTTCCGAGAAGAGCATATAACGTTCTAGCACGGTCTCTTGTGTCATAGACATCATCATAACGAGCCAGTTGAGCGACGTAGTTGAACATCTTTGAGATGATACCATTGAAGTCATACTTTTCAAAAGTATCATCACGAGTTTCTTCTCTGTACTTCTCCAAATTGTGAGAAAACAACTTTGCAGAAAGCAAGAGTGTTTGATATCTAACTTTATCAGTTTCATCTGTGAAACTCTTGATAAGTTTTCTGAGGACATCTGGTGCAATCTGTGGGGCAAATCCAACGAACTCACCAACTAACCATATAATGGACTCCTTAGCGTTATCAGCCAGTGACTCGTCATCTAAAAGACGAGCCAAACGAGCTACTGTACGGACATTATCCTCTGGATTCTGTTGGACCAAATATCTGATCACAGTGAGAAGTTCTGAGACGATCATTGGGTCCCTTTCTGGGGCTGAGACTTCGTTGAGGAGCCATTTCAAGGTCTTTGCGCTCCAGTATTCACTTATTTGGGAGCAAACACCAATGGCTTTAACACTTTCAATTGCCACACGTGGATCTTCATGGTTCAATGTGTAATACTGCAATTCGTGTATAATTGTTTTGATGTTGTTTTCGTTGCAGATAGCTGAGAGGATTTTGAGCTTGAACTGTGCATTGTTGTAAAGGTCTTTTGGCAGCAAATAGAAGCGCTTCTCGTATTGAACAAAGAGAGTTGGATCATGCATGGCCATAAACAAGATGCTCTGGGTGATGAAATTAGCTGTTTCTGGTGGTGATGTGATTAGGTTGCGGACAAAAGCAGCGGCGATTTGGGATTCTTTAAAGGTCTTTGGTGGTGACAAATGGAAGTAGGCACGTCCCACAGCCAGGATAACTGCTTCGTTGCTATTGTATACCAGTTTTTTAATGGAATCAAGGAACAATTTGAGATCTGGATTGAATTCCACTTCATAGACAGGATATGGAATTTCGTTATAGTTGTCTGGCAATGTGATAAATTCGGTTGTGGTAGATGCTGTGTTGAGAATCTTTGGACGTGGAAGGAATTCTCTCGAGTAGTTTGTAAGCATCTCCACAAGGTACGTCTGTGCCCATTCCTCGAGTTCTGAAATCAGAGAGCATAGGCGGCGGAAGTGGCCATGGATCAGGTCATATTGCTCTGGACAGATAGTTTTAAAAGCGATAATGGTAGAGCTCAGGACGGTAACACTTCTATCCTTAAGCAGTTGCCTCAAAAACTCAGTGAGTTCCTCAACACTGGAGGCTCCGTAGTTGTTGTAAACGTTGATGAGAGCAATGGCAGAAGCTTTTCTCACGCTTGGAGACGAATCAGTAATGCATTTCTTGATGCCAAGAAGAACAATAGGGTAGATCGAACCTATTCTGATCTCGGACATTACTCTGATAGCAAGAGCTCTAACCTGTTCATTCTTATCACCGAGAGACTTTTGGATCGCATTGACGGAGAGCAGAGCCGTGTCGTTCTCTTTCTCTGCGTAGCGCAACAGATACGTGTACACGAGCTTTCTGATGCTGAGGTTCGAGGAGGACACGTTCTTCACCACGTCGGTGAAGAACTCTGTCGCGTCGTTTCCCGAAGAGACCAGCGAAATCACATACTTCAGTCCCCTCAGGACCTCACGGTCAAACTTGGAGTTTAGCAAGGCAGACACCTCCTTGGGCCGCAGCTCTGTTGGCGTTTCTGCCAGTCTTGCTGACGCTGCTGCTGCGGCCTCCAGCGTGAGCTCACGGGCGCTCTCGAGCATCGACGTGATGCGGTTGAGTGGATCAGCCATCGTTTCTTCGGGATTGAGAGCGTGGCAATTGGCAGGAGGCTCTGTTGATATGTGTTGAGGGTGAGTTTACGGCCTTCCTACTTGTGGTTAGAGAGAGTGAAGTATCTATTTTGGTGGGCGTCCACGGTCGCGAACGCTCCTTCAACACTTCTCCCTCTAAAGGACAAGAGCTACAATACAAGCAATACAAACAATTCAAACCAAAATAGCAAAAGATTACAAACACATTTCCTCTATACAAGCAAAAAAAGGAATCCGAATTATCCAAACCGAACACCTTTTCCCTTATTTTCCGTTTATATTATAAGTGTAATGTACAAAAAGTTTAGTCAACCTCCTCGACAGTTGGACCGTCGTTCTCTGGGGCTGGTGGGGCACCGCCTGGGAAGCCACCTGGAGCAGCACCCTCTGGGGCACCGCCAGCCTGGTAGAACTTGGTCATGATTGGGTTAGCAACACTCTCCAACTCCTTCTGCTTGTCAGCGTACTCCTCGGTGGAGGCGGTCTGGTTGTCGTCCAACCAGGTGATGGTCTCCTCAATGGCCTTGGACAAAGTCTCCTTGTCCTCGTCGGAGACCTTGGAGGTGAAGGCCTCCTCAGAAGTGGTGTTCTTCAAAGAGTAAGAGTAGGACTCCAAACCGTTCTTAGCAGCGATTCTGGAAGCCTCCTTCTCATCCTCCTCCTTGTACTTCTCAGCCTCAGAGACCATTCTCTCAATGTCCTCCTTGGACAATCTACCCTTGTCGTTGGTAATGGTAATCTTGTTGGATTTACCAGTACCCTTCTCAACAGCAGAAACGTTCAAGATACCGTTGGCGTCAATGTCGAAAGTGACCTCAATCTGTGGGACACCTCTTGGGGCTGGTGGGATACCAGACAACTCGAATTTACCGAGCAAGTTGTTGTCTTTAGTTCTGGCTCTCTCACCCTCAAAGACCTGAATCAAAACACCTGGCTGGTTGTCAGCGTAGGTGGAGAAGGTCTCAGACTTCTTGGTTGGGATGGTAGAGTTTCTTGGAATCAACTTGGTCATGACACCACCAGCGGTCTCAATACCGAGAGACAATGGAGCAACATCCAACAACAACAAGTCCTGGGTCTTGGAAGACTGGTCACCAGTCAAAATAGCAGCCTGGACAGCGGCACCGTAAGCAACAGCCTCATCTGGATTGATGGATCTGTTTGGCTCCTTACCGTTGAAGAACTCAGAAACGAGCTTCTGGACCTTTGGAATTCTGGTAGAACCACCGACAAGGACAATCTCGTGAACCTGGGACTTGTCCAAGCCAGAGTCTCTCAAACACTTCTCGACTGGGTCAAGAGTAGATCTGAACAAGGAAGCACAAAGCTCCTCGAATCTGGCTCTGGTCAAGGAAGTGTAGAAGTCAATACCCTCGAACAAAGAGTCAATTTCAATGGAGGCCTGAGCAGAAGAGGACAAGGTTCTCTTGGCTCTCTCAGCAGCAGTTCTCAATCTTCTCAAAGATCTCTGGTTGGTGGTCAAGTCCTTTTTGTTCTTTCTCTTGAACTCAGCGACCAAGTGGTCAACAAGCTTGTTGTCGAAATCCTCACCACCCAAGTGTGTGTCACCAGCGGTGGCCTTGACCTCAAAGATACCATCCTCAATGGCCAAAAGGGAAACATCGAAAGTACCACCACCCAAGTCAAAGATCAAAACGTTCTTCTCACCCTCGTCCTTCTTGTCCAAACCGTAAGCAATAGCGGCGGCAGTTGGCTCGTTGATGATACGCAAAACGTTCAAACCGGCAATCAAACCGGCATCCTTGGTAGCCTGTCTCTGGGAGTCGTTGAAGTAGGCAGGGACGGTGATGACAGCGTCGTTAACCTTGGTACCCAAGAAGTTCTCGGCAGTCTCTCTCATCTTGACCAAGATCATGGAGGAGACCTCCTCTGGGGTGAAGCTCTTGGTCTCACCCTTGAAGTCAACCTGGATCTTTGGCTTGGTGGCCTCGTCAATAACCTTGAATGGGAAGTGCTTGATGTCGTTCTGGACCTCAGAGTCAGAGAACTTTCTACCAATCAAACGCTTAGCGTCAAAGACGGTGTTAGCTGGGTTCATAGCAGCCTGGTTCTTAGCGGCATCACCAATCAATCTCTCGGTGTCGGTGAAAGCGACGAAAGATGGAGTAGTTCTGTTACCTTGGTCATTAGCAATGATCTCAACACGGTCGTTGGAGAAGTGAGCGACACAGGAGTAAGTAGTACCCAAGTCAATACTGTTGTCAATGTTAGTAAAACTGCGTTCTGATACACATCTGCCGATCCACATGGCACAGAATTAGCCAGCAACTCCAATTGACCAGGATTCAGAGGAAGAGATAGAGAGTCAGACACAAGATCAGATCTCCCATCCCAACCCAGTCCGGCCCACCAAATTCACCAATTCGCCAATTCTGCTCCACCAAAAAGCGCCCACTTACCCAACAGCTTTGCTCATTTTGTCTTTTAGTTTATCTATAAAGCTTTCTTCCAAACAAACTCGAGGGATCAGGAGGCAAACGCTTCAGGTGAAAAATCGGTCTTAATTTATACGTCGACGATGCCCGTTGCATCGCCGACCAATACTTCGCGAAAATATCCCAATGAGGTAATTTTTAACTTTCTAGAAGATTCCATTTCTCTCCAAAACTCTCCTTGGGCTGAAAGGGTTCTGCCATTTTCACGGGTCAATACACGTGCTTACGTAACATGATATCATCAGATAGATTACATTGATATATATACACACATATATATAGCTACAATAGGAATACAGCGATCAGTTATTCTTGTGGGTGTCTGAATCCACCTTTTTGAGGAGGCTGTACTTGTCGAGGGTCTTGAGCGAGCGCTTGAAGGTGCCCCAGTACGATTTGACGGCTGGTGGGACGCTCTGGTTGCTTGCAAGACCGTCAATTCTCACCTCCCAGCTCTTCAAAACATTTCTGGTGAAGATGGAGCCCTCACTCTTGACCTTGATAAAGAGGGAGTAGGCAACGAGGCTGATCCAGGACCACTTGTAGAAGAAGACGGCCTGGAACAAGAGCACGAGCAGGAGCAGCAACTCAGAGGTGGCGGATGCTCTTCTGGAGAGCTCGTGGTACTTGAGTGTGAAGGAGGTCATCTGCTGGCCGATGCCTGGCGCCAGGTCCAAGCACGGCAAGATCTCCTTGCCTGTGAAGGTGAGTACGTGGAAGAAGGCGAAGAGCACGAACGGGACGATGGCGAGCAGGTGCTTGGGCAAGAGCAACCAGATGAACGAGTAGTAGAGGTAGTGCACATTGTCATCTCGAAGGGCAGCAGCATAATTCCAGCCGTCCATGGCGCCCTGGTAGGCCTTGAGGTTCTGGAAGATCACAATGGCAAACGTGACAAAGGCGCCCGTGAAGGCCAACTTGTACCACACCGTGTGCATCGTGGCGCCGGCAAACACTGGCTGCAAGTAGAGCAGTCCGTTGGACACCACCGCAACGTTACTGAGAAACCACGCGAATCTGATATGGGAGAAGTTGACCAAGTCTGCGAGCTTCTCGGCAGTGGACTTGCTGGCTGGCTGCGCTGGTGCCGCAGCTGGAGCTGGAGCTGGCGTCCAGCTCGATGCGCCCGGCGATGGAGGGTTTGACATTTGTGCAGGGGCTTGTGGAAGACGCTTTTTTCTCTCTCTTGTACAAGAAAAAGCTGGACAGATGCCAATTGTGTGGTGAAAACAGCGGGTTCAAGCGCTCTTTGGTGCTTTTTGCACTCTGCTCAGCTACGACCTTTGCTGTTGCTGTTTACTTTTGATTTGACACAAACGATGTTGGGCGCTCGGGGATAAACGGCCTGAAGAGGAAAGTTTCCGCATGCGGAAGCAGCTATGTCGGGGAGGAAGCTAGAGGGTAGTAAATCGCTGCGCTCCGTCACCGCAGAAAAGTCTTGATAATAAAAAGTCATATGATATATTATAGAGGGTAAATAATAACACCACAGCACACGGTGTGCCAGCAGGAGCGAGCAAAAATAGAGACCGGCGTGGTGTGGTGGCGGCGTGGGTGATCCACGCTTATGCCTGCTCGGTATGCCCGAGACAGCTGGGGTGCCTCGGGGGCCCCGAGAGCCCGGAAGATCTCTGTGGTGGTCTCAACGAGCACAACGAGAACGGTGGAAAGGCCTGGGGAGGGCCAATTGTAAAGCCAATGCCAGGGTATGACACCCAGAGCCAGGCACGTCGCCATTCGACGTGAAGGCCTAAGCGTCGCAGCCCATTTTTGCTCGGAAAGATTCTCCGTCATACATTAAGATGCGCTGCATAGGGGGCATCGCAGGCAGTCTCACCGAGCATTGACCGAGCAAAAGTGAGCACACTGGAAGCTTTCACGGGGGTCAACGGCCAGAGTTTTTCCGTGGGATAGCAAAGTAGTTCCAGCAGTATATAAAGGTGGTTCTTGCCGTTGTTTTGGCATCCCGGGGTGTGTTTTAGTTTTTGTTTTAACAGTCCCACTTGCTTCCTCATCTGCAACGCAATCCGAGAGTAGAAACGATGACAGAACTATCAACGTAAGTTTTCACTTTTCCTTTCTCCAACTTCGACACCCTCCTCCCATCCAGGTGCTAACACGACGCAGGACCTTGGCTGCCATGGCGAATGGAAGACCTCTCATCCACATGACCCCGCCGGTCGGCTGGATCAACGACCCAAATGGCCTCTTCTACAATAGCTTCGAGAAGAAGTACCACATGTACTACCAGTACAACCCGAATGCGACCGTCTGGGGAACACCACTCTACTGGGGCCACGCCACGTCCGAGGACCTCCTGCTCTGGGACCAACACGGCGTTGCCATCGGCCCAGATCAGGACAACCAGGGTATCTTTTCGGGCTCTATCGTCGTCGACAAGAACAACACCTCGGGGTACTTTTCCGACAACGTTGACCCAGAGAACAGGGTTGTTGCAGTTTACACGCTGTACGGCGAGGACGAGATCCAGACCCAGGAGGTCGCCTTTTCAAGCGACGGTGGCTACACGTTTGAGAAGTACGAGAACAACCCTGTCATTGACGTCAATTCGACGCAGTTTAGAGACCCTAAGGTCATTTGGCACGAGGAGACCCAGAAGTGGGTGATGATCCTCGTCAAGGCCCAGGAGTACAAAGTTCAGACCTATGTTTCCGAGAACCTGCTTGACTGGGAGTTTGGCGCCAACATGTCACACGACGGATACCTGGGATACCAGTACGAGTGCCCGGGCTTGTTCAAGGCCAAGATTGACAACCCAAAGTCTGATGGTGTTGAGGAGAAGTGGGTTATGACCCTTGCAATTAACCCTGGCTCGCCATTGGGTGGCTCCATTAACCAGTACTTTGTGGGTGACTTTGATGGTGTCACTTTCACCCCAGATGACAAGGCCACGAGATTCATGGACACTGGTAAGGACTTCTACGCCTTCCAGGCATTCGACAACGTGGCTGACCGCATCATTGGTGTCGCATGGGCTTCAAACTGGCAGTATGCTCAGAGAGTTCCAGACGATTTGGGATACAGAGGCTCCATGTCATTGATCAGAGAGTACTTTCTCAGATACGACTACACCAACTCTGAGTCCGAGCAGTTGCTTCTTGTCCAGAAGCCTGTCCTGGACACACACAACTTGACTATTGCCGATGAGCTGTCCATTGAAAATCTGGCATTGAACAACACTGATGGTGTGAGAACCTCTTTCAGCTCCGATGGTGCTGGCTTGCTTGACTTCAACATCACCTTCACCTTGACAGACAACAACTTGACTTTTGACAACATCACCACTTTCGACATCAAGATCCTGTCCAGTCTTGGTGATGAGTATGTGACAGTTGGGTACGATGGCAAGGTTGGTGAGTACTACATTAACAGACACACCAACCATGTGTTCCAGAGGGTGAACCAGTTCTTTACGGAGAGATGGTCACAGTACGTCGAGCCACTCTACAAGGACGACCAGGGGAACAAAGTGTACCAGGTTTATGGAATTGTCGATAAGAACATTCTTGAGGTTTACTTCAACAACGGTGCCTTCACCTCCACCAACACCTTCTTCTTTGAGAGAGGCGTTCCTTCCAACATTGAGGTTTCTACTGATGCGACCGAGTCCTTCGTGCAGATTGATTCGTTGGTGGTCAGAAAGCTGGACGTGTAGAGAGGCCCATTAGCTTCTTTCAGGCTGCACGCAGAATATCTACAATATCATTATTGAATAGCAACGTATAAACAAAATATAAAGTGCACCCAAACAGTGCTGTAGAAATCCAAAATACCCCCGTGTAGATAAGAACTCGTGTATCCACAGACCCATAAACCCACCAACCCAAGTAACCAGCTAGTAAAGCAAACGCCACCACGCCACATGATAGACCCCTATCAGACCTTGTGCACGTCCATGCGCTCGTTCTTCTTGAGGGATGCCCTCATTCCATCGATCCTCTTGAGCAGCTTCTCTGTCTTTGCCATTCTCTCCTCGGGGGAGATGCTGAGGCCGGTGCTAAGGTCACCGTGCGCCGGACTCTTCTCGCGCGAGCTCTTGATATCGATTCCTTTGTTAAGTACCATTTCCCACCGTGTCTCTATGCCTGGCTGCTCGCACACTGTGGCAAGCAAGCACGTACACAGTACGGATCACTCTTTACTGATAAGGGCTCTCTTTAAGATGGGGAAGAACTCCGGCGATAAAACATGTTCGCGAATTTCGCGGGGTTCGCGAAAAGAAAGGCTCGCGGGACAAAAGTGGGCAGAGCTTATAGAAAATTCACATGTCAGAGGGTCAAGCTGGAGTAAGAGACTGAGAGATTGCAATTGAGCACAGAGCAGACTCTTGAATTGGTAGAGAGTTCAAGACCGAAGGCTGTCTCCGTATAGAATTTGCTCAATTGGGTGTCCACCGTGTATGATGACCGAGCAGCATAGCGAAAAGGAGGAGCGCAACCTCTCTGGAATCCTCAAGTCTGCGTCGTTGACGAACATCTTCAGCAGAAAACGTGGGTACGACTCTGACGCCGACAGTTCTGTCCAGGTCAACGACAACGACAGCTCGGACAACGAGCTAGACGAAGAGCTCGAGGCTGTGCACAAGAAGCGCAAGACGGAGCGTGATGTCCAGCGAGCCCAGTTTTTGGAGAATGAAAGAAAGTACGACGATGAGCTGCCGGAGGAGTACAGAAAGTTCAGACCACAGGGGTTCAGGTTCAAGCTGCCTCCCACCGACCGTCCTATAAGGGTGTATGCTGATGGTGTGTTTGACCTCTTCCACCTCGGCCACATGAGACAGCTGGAACAGGCGAAGAAGGCACTGCCGAACACGCAGCTCATCTGTGGTGTTCCATCAGACTTTGAGACTCACAAGCGAAAGGGCCTGACGGTTCTGAGCGATTACCAGCGCTGTGAGACACTGAAGCATTGCAAATGGGTTGACGAGGTCATTCCTGGTGCGCCATGGTGTGTGACGCCCGAGTTTTTGGAGAAGCACCAGATTGACTACGTTGCTCACGATGATCTGCCGTACGCCTCTGCGGACTCTGACGACATTTACAAGCCTATTAAGGAGAAGGGAATGTTTTTGACTACACAGAGAACGGACGGTATTTCCACATCGGATATCATCACCAAGATTATCCGGGACTATGACAAGTACCTGATGAGAAACTTTGCACGTGGTGCGACGAGACAGGAGCTGAACGTGTCGTGGTTCAAGAAGAACGAGCTCGAGTTCAAGAAGCACATCAACGACTTCAGATCGTACTGGAAGAAGACGAACGAAAACTTCAACAATGCGTCTAAAGACCTGTATTTTGAGGTGCGCGAGTACCTTGTCAACAAGTCTGCGCAGAAGAACAGCCAGCAGAAGAAGTCCAAGCTGAAGAACAGGGGCATGCCTGCTCCGAGCCCTGCTGCCGAGTTTGCTGCTAACTACACCGGGGACCAGCCTGCGAGAAGAAGAGTGAGCAAATCTCCGTCGTTCATTGACAGTTTTAAGGACTGGATGCAGAAGACCGACAACGAGATGTCTGAGGACGTTTCCTCCAAGGCCGAGAGCCTCAGCAGCCCAGAGCTGAAGCCTACTGTGAAGAAGTCGGGCAAGAGAAGCGCCAAGGGCAAGAGATCTAGAGAGACACTGAGAGACGTTGGAAACAATGAGGACGCTGAGGACGCTGAGCTGGACGACGACGACAACAAGACCTTGTTTTCCGAGACCAACTGATATTAGGAGAGAGCTATATTACCGTACAAACACATATACGCACACACGAATATCGGAACCTGTGACATGTAGCTGTGCTGTTGATCTGCAACGTAGAGTGAAGGAAGTGGTCTGACACGTCCCCGCTCCTCGACGAGATCTGAGATCTAGACTATAGCCGTAGTCGTAGATATACACTCTCAGACACTTGATCATGTGCGTGCGCTGTGTCTGACGTGGTCATGTGCACATGTTGGTGTGAAACAGGGACACAAAGTACCAGTTGCGGCATGGAGGGAGATGAGGTGCCCCGCTTGTCTGTTTTCATTGCCCCAGGCCGATCTGTGTGCTGCAGGAACCCTAGACTCGCTTAAATGTGGTAGTTTCCCATGTGTTCCAGGCCTTGGAGGGTCGAGGGGGGGTCAGAGCTGGATAGACGTTGGTGAGACACATCCAAAGGGGGATGTGATGGGCAAGAAGTCGGAGGGGGGCAAGCAACACGCTTCAAAGGGTCCACACACAGAGCACTGGTGTCGGTGTGGACCCCAGTGGAACATCAGACGGTCATACACAGAAGCTGGGGTGGTATGGGACGGGAGCCCACTCCAGAGGGTATAGAGAGTGTGCTCCCAACCAGGTCTGAGCCGGGCCGCTTCTAGAACAAAACCGGCTCCAGTTTATATATAAAGCTCGGCCTCTTTGGCCAGTGATAACAGTCGTCAGAGGTCGCCAGAGCCATAGGCACAGCCTTGTATTTCTGTTGTGACACGCCCAGAGACACACTATGAGCCACGCGATCACAAGTATCAAGTACCTTGAGCCCCAGGCCCTCAAGGCGTGGTTCACGCAAGGGTCACCTACGGGGAAGGGCCAGTTCCTAGTCGTGGATGTCCGTGACAGCGACTATGTTGGTGTGAGTGTCTCGTTCCCTGAGCCAATTGGCCCCGTGCAAGCACTAACGAACCCCCACAGGGCCACATCAAAGACTCCCTGCACATACCGTCGTCGTCGTTCCCGCTCCAGCTCGACGAGCTCGTCACACGGACCCGGGACAAGGACGACATCGTCTTCCACTGTGCCCTCAGCCAGCAGCGGGGGCCATCTGCTGCGATGAAGTTCCTGAGGTCTGCGCCGTCCGGCTTCCTGGACAACAAAACGGTGTGGGTGCTGAGGGGAGGCTTCACGCAGTGGCAGCAGTACTTCGGCGATGACGAGGCCGTCACCGAGGCCTACCAGAAGGATATCTGGAAGTATGGCTACTGAAATGGTAATGTTTAATTTCTTGTACACGTGTAGTTTCTTCCTGTCTGCTGGTCTGGGCCTGCACACCGAACTAAAAAGCATCCTAGGCCAGGCGACGAGCACCCAGGCCATTTGTGCCAGTGCTGCTGGTGCTCCCCCATAGCTTCGCGCTCTTTACGTGTGTGGAAAATATCAACACTATTATCCACCATAGAGAGAAGGCCACACGACGAACACGCGCATACCGCACCGAGCACCGTATAGACGCCGAGAGAGATGAAGGTCCACATCAAGGCATGGAAGGGCGTTGCGCTGTGGTCGTGGGACGTGCCGAGGGAGGAGGTGTGCGGGATCTGCCGGGTGTCGTTTGACGGCACCTGTCCAACGTGCAAGTACCCCGGGGACGAGTGTCCGCTGGTGGTCGGGCAGTGTACCCACCGGTTCCACACGCACTGCATCGTCAAGTGGCTTGAGACAGAGTCGTCACGGAACCTGTGTCCGATGTGTAGACGGCCGTTTGAGAGAATGCGTGCTGGCAGCGCCAGCAGCGTCCAAGTAAGGCCTCAGTGACGGTCATCACAGGGGAGGCAGAGCTGGGGACGGCGGACAGAGCTGGCAGGCAGAGCTGGCGGGCACAGCTGGCGCAAAGCTACGGTATGGCTACGTTTACTTATCAATTAATATAATCGTCATGTGTTGAAGAAGTGGATCGTTTCTCATGACGGGGCAAGCTTGTTGAAAGAGTCGCCCGTCTGGGGTCACAAAAGGCACGTAGCACGCGAGAGAAAAGAAGGCGGGTCGGGCCCATGCTCAGAACAGGCCCTCGATCTGGCCGTCCTCAGTGACCTCGACGTTCATGAAGCCACAGTGGGTAGGCAGGCCCGGAATCGTCTGGATCTCTGCGGCGAGGGCGTACAGGTAGCCGGCACCGATGGAGGCCCTCACGTCTCTGATCGGGAACGCAAAGCCTGTTGGCACACCCTTGAGCGAGGCATCGTGCGACAGCGAGTACTGGGTTTTGGCGATGCAGATAGGCAGCTTGTCGAAGCCCTGGGCGGTGTAGGTGGCGATCTTGGAGGCGGCCTCTGGCGAGAGCTCCACAGAGGCCGCACCGTACATCTTCTTCGCAATGGCCTCGAGCTTCTCTTGGACGGTCAGGTCGAGATCGTAGAGGAACTTGAAGTCCTTAGGGGCCTTGGAGGCGGCGATGACGCCCTCAGCGAGCGCCACGGCGCCCTTGCCGCCCTCCTCCCAGTGGTTCGACACGATGGCGTCGAGCGCACCAGCCTCCAGCGCTGCCCGCTTGATCACCTCGTGCTCTCTGAGCGTGTCGGCGGTCATCTTGTTGATGGCCACCACGACCGGCACGCCGTACGAGCACGCGTTGGCGATGTGCTTCTTGAGGTTCTCACAGCCCTTCTCGAGGAACTCAACGTTCTCAGAGAGGTACTCCTGTGGCAGTGGGGCGCCAGCCTTCACCTCCGCACCGCCGCCGTGCACCTTGAGGGCCCTGACGGTGGCCACGATCACAATCACGTCTGGCACGAGCCCCGAAGATCTCGTCTTGATGTTGATGGCACGCTCGCCGCCCATCGTGAAGTCGAAGCCGGCCTCCGTCACCACGTAGCCCTCGTCGTCGCCGGAGCCTGGGTACGTGCCCGCCAGCTTCAGCGCCATCTTGTCCGCCAGCACGGACGACGCGCCGATGGAGATGTTGGCAAACGGCCCAGCGTGTACAAACACCGGCGTGCCCTCCAGCGTCTGCATCATGTTGGGCTTGATAGCGTCCTTGAGCAGCGCTGTGAGGGCGCCAGCGGCGCCAATGTCCTCACAGGTGATGGGGACACCGGCCCTGGAGGAGGCGACCACGATGCGGCCGAGCCTCTCCCTCATGTCTGAGAGCGAGTTGGAGAGGGCCAGGATGGCCATACACTCGGAGGCGACAGAGATGTCGAAGCCGGTGTCCCTCGTGAAGCCACGCTCTGTTGGGGCGGTGCCCACGGTGATCCCACGCAGGAAGCGGTCGTTCATGTCCACAACACGCTTCCAGGTGATGGTGGCCGGGTCGATGTCGAGCCTGACGAAGCGGGCCACCTCCTGCTCTGTGAGCTCGTCCGGGTTGGTCTTGGAGATACCGAGCTTCTCGAGACGGCGTAGCATCGACTTGGTGAAGGAGCGGACGCCCTTCTTGGCCGGCACGAGCCTCTTGTAGAGCGGGCCGTCCTTCTGCGTCGCCTCGTGGAACATTCTGGTGTCGATGGCCGCCGCAAGCAGGTTGTTGGCCATCGAGATGGCGTGGATGTCGCCGGTGATGTGCATGTTGAACTCGTCCATTGGAATCACCTGCGAGTAGCCTCCACCAGCAGCGCCTCCCTTGATACCAAACGTCGGGCCCATCGAGGGCTGTCTGACGTTGGCAAAGCAGCGCTTGTGCAAGTGGGCTCCAAGCGCCTGGGCCAGGCCAATGGTCGTTGTGGACTTGCCCTCACCGAGCGGTGTAGGCGTGATGCCTGTCACGAGCACAAACTTGCCGTTCTTCTTCTCCTCCAGACGGTCCAGCAGGCTGAGACTCACCTTTCCCTTGACGGAGCCGTAAGGCTCGAGCTCCGTAGGCAGGATGCCGGCCTCGAGGGCCACCTCAGAAATGTGCTTAGGCGTCTGGTCTCTGGAGATCTCGTAGTCAGATGGCACAGGCGTCTTGAGGTTGAGCGGGAGCGCACTGTTAAAGTAGTTCTGGCCCTTGGCCTTCGCAGCATACACCCTCTTTGCGGCGATGATGGTGTTGTCCAGCAGCATGGCGACGGTCATAGGGCCCACGCCGCCCGGCACAGGCGTGATCTTGGAGGCCACCTTGACGGCAGCGTCAAAGTCCACGTCGCCCACCATACGCTTGCCACTCTTCTTGGAGGCGTCGTCGACAAAGTTGGTGCCGACGTCGATCACAACGGCGCCGGGCTTGATCCACTCGCCCTGCACAAAGTTGGCCTTGCCGATTGCAGAGACAACAATGTCGGCATTCTGGAGGATGACCTCAATGCCCTTGGACTTGGAGTGCAACGTGGTCACGGTGGCGTTCTCGTTCTTGAGCAGGGCGGCGACTGGCGCCCCCACAATCTCTGAGCGTCCGAGGACGACGGCGTGGGCGCCCTCGATAGCGACGCCCGACTGCTTAAGGAGCTCAATGATACCGCGTGGGGTGCACGGGACAAAGTGAGGGTTTCCACCCTTCTTGTAGAGCTCGCCCACGTTGACCGGGCCGAAGCCGTCAACGTCCTTCTCAGCAGCGACGGCGGCCGTGATGGTGGCCTCGTCGAGGTGTGCTGGCAGAGGCAGCTGGACGAGGATGCCGTGGACAGACGTGTCGGCGTTGAGCTCGCCAATCTGCTTCAGCAGCTCGTGTTGGGCCACGTCCTCTGGGAGCACCTTGGCAACACACGAGATGTTGGCCTCAGCAGCAGCCTTGAGCTTCATCTTCACATAGGTGGACGAGTCAGGACGGGCGCCCACCTGGATGATGTAGAGTGCTGGCGCAAAGCTCTTGTCTTTACTCTGGATCTCGGCCACCTCCGAGTGGATGCGTTCACGGATGCTCTGTGCAATGAGCTTTCCGTCTATGAGGGAGGCCATTGTGTTTAATTGTGTGTGTGTGGGTCGGGATCTGGTACAATTGAAGGCTAGAAAGGTGTTTTCTCGACAAAAATTCCACATTGTGGGTATCAAAGGGGCCCGTGATTATTCCGAGTCATAAGAAAAAGGAATTAGCATGTGACTCAGATCGCTCACGTGACACACCACGTGATCTACATATGTTTTATTGTCACGTGACCACTCACGTGATACGGGCCCGGGTTGCCCCGCTTCCGCGCTTCTGCCCGCAATTGGTCCACTTCAAGCCAGTGTGTCCTATCACCACTACCAGAGCAATTCCACAGTGGCGTTGAGACGCCTCTGGAGGACTCTAGGTAGCCTCCAGAGGCTACCAACAATGTCCAGCACCTGTTGGGCTGGTGGAGGCCCGCAATCGCCGCCCTCTAAGCACAGCCCCTGGTGTCTCCGACCCGAGCCGAGACGTCAACAGACCCCATAGCAGCACATTAATAATGACTGCTAATTTAGGTATTTTTCGCGAGCATCGGCGCGGAGATACGAGAACGGTTTTCCGGTCCGCGCTAGCACGGGTGGTCTTTTAGGCCCGAGAAACAGTAATGTCCGATCCCGAGATGAGGGCGATTGGGCCTTAGGTAAGGCCCAGTCGCCTAGTGCTCGCATCATTGTCGGATTGTGCCTCGTGTGTGCTGGTATAGGCCCAGGTCATAGCACTGATGAGTTGTATGGCCCCATGGCTCATGCCCCCGGTCCTTGGTTTATTGCGTGTGGCCTGTGGAGTCGCGGTGGATAGGAAACCATCTCCAACTCCAGAGGCCAGTAGGTCTACGGCTACGAGACACTCCTTAGAGACCGTAAGCGGACGTTCTAAAGATAGAGGCCTACGTGTCTATGTGTCTATGTGTCTATGGGTTTATGGATCTGCAGGCTCTATAGGCTTATGGCCCATAGGCTTATGGCTCATAGGCGTAGGAGCCATAAGTCGATGAGCTATAACCCGTACACCAGTGCGGCCTCGGAGATACCGTTTTCCGAGTGCCCGAGCCGAACCAAAACACTAAACATGGAGAAGCCGCCCAGCCAATTGCTCGCATCGCAAAGTATATAAATATACAACACCACCCCCCTGTCTATCACCACATCATATGCAAAGAAGGCGCAAACACACAATTGGACTCTGGCCCCTGGAACATAACTGGCTCCTGGAACGTAACTGGCTCCTGCTGTACACCGATAGAGCGGATCACGCCCCCATTGCGTAACTGTACCGCACCAAGTACCAGACACTACCAGACCACCAGACTCACTTGCTACAAGAGCCGCTGAGTATGGACACCCCGAACACGGCGGATTCGTCCTCAAACGAGGATGTCAACAGATATGACGGGTACAACAAGACAGTCGACTCGGAGGTGACGAACCTCGCTAGACATATCACAGCACATTCGCAGTTGTCGTTCACGGAGGAGGAGCACGGGTATAAGCTCGCCGCTGGCGAGTCACATACCGACGGGCTTTCCAGAGTGTCGACGATTGCACAGGGTGTCAATCCAATGATGAATGTGTCGGAGCTTGACCCCCGCCTTGACCCTAACAGCGAGCAGTTCAACTCCCGTTACTGGGTCAAGAACTTCAAGGCCCTCATGGACAAGGACCCAGACCACTACAAGAACTACTCCATCGGAGTTGCCTACAAGAACCTCAGAGCATACGGTGACGCTGCAGGTGCAGACTACCAGACCACAACGCTCAATGCACCAATGAAGTTTGGTATGCAGTACGCCAAGAGCATCTTCTCCACAAAGTCGGCCAAGATGGCCAACAAGTTTGATATTCTCAAGTCCCTTGATGGTGTCATCAACCCCGGCGAGGTGGTGGTTGTGCTCGGAAGACCGGGCTCAGGATGCACAACTTACCTCAAGTCTATTGCTGCATCAACACACGGTTTTGACATTGGTGAGGAGGCGGAGATATCCTACGAGGGACTCTCCCCATCAGAAATCCACAAGCACTTTAGAGGTGAGGTGGTGTACAACGCCGAGACAGATATCCACTTCCCACACATGACAGTTTGGCAAACACTCACCACTGCCGCAAAGTTTAGAACCCCACAAAACAGAATTCCGGGTATCTCGAGACAGGAGTACGCAGAGGCACTCACAGAAGTGTTCATGGCCACCTATGGTCTGTCACATACAAAGAACACCAAGGTCGGTTCCGAAATTGTGCGTGGTGTCTCTGGTGGTGAGAGAAAGAGAGTCTCCATTGCCGAAGTGTCCCTTGCAGGTGCAAGACTCCAGTGCTGGGATAACGCAACTAGAGGTTTGGACTCTGCCACCGCCCTGGAATTCATCAGAGCACTAAGAACCTCTGCAGACGTGTTGGACACAACTGCACTGATCGCTATCTACCAGTGTTCCCAGGATGCTTACGACCTCTTTGACAAGGTGTCGGTCCTCTACGACGGCTACCAGATCTTCTTTGGAAGAGCAGACAAGGCCAAGGAGTACTTCCTCAAGATGGGTTGGGACTGTCCTGCCCGTCAGACAACTGCAGACTTCCTCACTTCCGTTACCTCCCCTAGGGAACGTGTTCCACAGCCAGGTTACGAGAACAAGGTGCCAAGGACACCAGAGGAGTTTGCTACCTACTGGAAAAAGTCCCCAGAGTACGCTGAGCTCATGAAGGATGTCGATGCAACCTTGGCCCGCAACAACAACTCGGAAGTCAGGGACCTCATTTACGACGCTAAACACTCAAGACAGACTAAGCGTATGAGAAAATCGTCTCCATTCACTGTCTCCGTTTTCCTCCAAACGAAATACCTGCTCACTCGTGAGATTTACAGAATTCAGAATGACTGGGGATTCCACGTGTTTTCTGTTGGTGCCAACTCGCTCATGGCGCTCGTTCTGTCTTCCATGTTTTACAACTTGAAACAGGATACCAATTCGTTCTACTATAGAGGTGCGGCCATGTTCTTTTCATGTTTGTTCAACGGTTTCTCCTCATTCTTGGAAATTTTGTCTTTGTTTGAAGCTAGACCTATTATTGAAAAGCACAAGCAGTACGCTCTCTATCACCCTTCCGCTAATGCCCTGGCTTCTGTCATATCCCAGTTGCCATTTAAGGCATTTACAGCTTTGTTCTTCAACTTAATTTACTACTTTATGGTCAACTTTAGAAGAACTCCAGGTCGTTTCTTCTTTTATTTTATCACTAACGTTGTTGCTACGTTAACAATGTCCCACTTCTTTAGACTTATTGGTTCCATGGCTTCCACCTTGCAAGAGGCGGTTGTTCCAGGTCACATTGTCTTGCTCTGTTTGGCTATGTTTGTTGGTTTCACTCTCCCAGTAGACTACATGCTTGGATGGTGTAGATGGATCAACTACATCAACCCGTTGGCCTACTCCTTTGAGGCGCTGATGGCTAATGAGTTCCACGACAGACAGTTCGACTGTTCCAATTACTTGCCAGGAAACCCTGCAGACCACCCAGATTGGTCTTCTGACTCATGGATTTGTAACATTGTTGGTGCTCTCCCAGGTCAGCACACAGTCGACGGTGACCGTTACCTCCAGATTGCTTATAGTTACAAGAACTCGCACAAGTGGAGAAACTTTGGTATCTCCATTGCTTTCTGTATCTTCTTCCTTGTTGTTTACATGGTGTTCTCTGAGTACAATGAGTCTGCTAAGCAGAAGGGTGAGATTTTGCTTTTCCAGCGTTCCAACTTGAGAAAGATGAAAAAGGAGAAGAACCAGCTTGCGCTCAATGATATTGAGGCTGGTAACGAGCGTGAGATTGTCGAGCAGGATGAGTCCGACGGTAAAGTTGACGTTATCCAAGCCGGTTCCGACATCTTCCACTGGAGAGACGTTCACTACACTGTCAAGATTAAGACTGAATATAGGGAGATCTTGGGTGGTGTGGATGGCTGGGTCAAACCTGGTACATTGACTGCATTGATGGGTGCTTCCGGTGCTGGTAAGACTACATTGCTTGATGTCTTGGCCTCCCGTGTCACCACAGGTGTCGTCACTGGTAACATGTTTGTCAATGGTCGTTTGAGAGACTCGTCTTTCCAGAGATCTACCGGTTATGTCCAGCAACAAGATTTGCACTTGGCCACTGCTACTGTTCGTGAAGCTTTGAGATTTTCTGCATATCTGAGACAACCGGCTTCAGTTTCCAAGGCTGAGAAGGATGAATACGTTGAAAGCTGTATTAAGATTTTGGACATGGACAAGTATGCTGATGCTGTTGTCGGTGTTTCTGGTGAAGGTTTGAACGTTGAACAGAGAAAGAGATTGACAATTGGTGTTGAGCTTGCTGCTAAGCCAAAGTTGTTGCTCTTCTTTGATGAGCCTACTTCTGGTTTGGATTCCCAGACTGCTTGGTCTATTTGTCAATTGATGAGAAAGTTGGCCAACCATGGCCAGGCTATCTTGTGTACTATTCACCAGCCTTCCGCTATCTTGATGCAAGAGTTTGACAGATTGTTGTTTTTGGCCAGAGGTGGTCGTACTGTTTACTTTGGCGACTTGGGTGAGAACTGTCAGACCTTGATTGACTACTTCGAAAGCCATGGTGCTCCAAAGTGTCCACCAAGTGCTAACCCTGCTGAGTGGATGTTGCACGTTATTGGTGCTGCTCCAGGTTCCCATGCTAACCAGGACTACCATGAGGTTTGGATAAACTCGAAAGAGAGACAGGCCGTTTTGGATGAGTTGGATAATATGGAGAAGGAGTTGGTGAAAATTCCATATGACACCAATGTTAAACATGATGAGTTTGCTGCTCCATTCTATGTTCAGCTATGGGTTGTTACCCAGAGAGTCTTCCAACAGTTCTGGAGAACACCATCCTACATTTGGGCCAAGATGTTCTTGGCTATTGCTTCTTCTTTGTTCATTGGTTTCATCTTCTTTAAGGCTAAGAATACTATTCAGGGTATGCAGAACCAAATGTTTGCCTTGTTTATGTTCTTGGTTGTCTTCAATCCATTGCTGCAGCAGACTTTACCTACCTTTGTTCTCCAGAGAAATTTGTATGAGACGAGAGAGCGTCCATCCAAAACATTCTCATGGGTTGCATTTATTCTATCCCAGATTATTGCCGAGATTCCATGGAATGTGTTTGTCGGTACTCTAGCCTTCTTCTGTTTCTACTACCCACCAGCCTTTTACAACAATGCTACTCCATACAACGAGGTCGATTCGCGTGGTGCTTATGCCTGGTTCTTCTCGGTGTTGTTCTATGTTTACATTGGATCGATGGCCCACATGTGTATTGCCCCATTGGATTTGGTCGATTCTGCTGGTAACTTGGCCTCTTTGCTTTTCACCATGTGTTTGAATTTCTGTGGTGTTTTGGTGAGCAAGGATGCAATGCCTGGTTTCTGGATTTTCATGTATCGTCTTTCGCCGTTTACATACTACATTGAAGGTTTCTTGACGAATGCCTTGGCGCACAACAAGGTTGAATGTGCTGCTAATGAGTTGAGAACGCTGGTTCCTCCAAGTGGCCAGAGCTGTCAAGAGTATTTGGGTAGCTATATTCAGTCTGTTGGTACGGGTACTATTATCGACCCGCTTGCCACTGACTCTTGTTCGTTGTGCCCATATTCCACAACCGACGATTTCCTCCACAGTTTGAAGTTGAGCTACGACAACAAGTGGAGAGATCTTGGTATTTTCATTTGTTACATTGTTATCAACATGATTTTGGCCGTGTTCTTCTACTGGTGGGCTAGAGTTCCTAAGAAGGGCAACAGAATTAGCACTGAGCAGCCAGCTGGCGCCGTCAACATGGGTGCCCAGATGGAGAACAATGCTATGAATGCACACAAGGTCCAGGATGGTGACGAAAAGATGGATGATGGTTCGTCCGAGAAGGCTGACAACTCGGACGTGTCTCGTTGAAGGGGGTTTGGAGACCCATTACAAATTTATTAAATATTTTTCTTTCCCTCAACTCTTTTCTTTCACTCCCCAGTTACAACTTATTATTATTATCTTTTCATACTCTTGTTCTTTTTATAAAAAAGGGATTACGGTTATATATATAGCAATAAAGCATATTTAGTTCTATATGTATTAACTGTAGATATCTCACATCTTTGACTTGAGCTTTTGGTCGTTGATGGCGACGAGGCCCTCCTGGACGACGGTGGCCACCATATCTCCAGACTCCTCGTCGTACATCTCTCCAACAACGAGCTTTCTGGAGCTACCGGAGCGAGGGTGGCTGATGTGATAGAGGCGCCACTTGTTTGCATCGGGCTTCTTGTGGAAGTAGATGGCGTGGTCGAGGGAGACGCTAAAGACGGAGCTGTAGAGGGGTCTCTTGTGGAACCTCATGGAAGACGGCAGCAAGTACGAGTCTGAGGTGTAGGCAAGGGCCACGTAGTTGAAGCGGGGGTCTCTGACCGGGGTTCTGTACCTGGAGAAGAAGTTGACGTTGATCTCGTGGGGATGCTTCGCGTGGTCCTGGTGGTCCGGCTTTGTAGCCCAAAAGTCGAGTGGGAACTTGTAGTGGATTGGGCCCTTTGAGAAGCGCTCAAAGTAGTTTCCAAACGAGTTTAGGACTGCTGGTTTCATGATGCCGGTCTCGATGACTCCCTTGATGAACGAGTCTGGCGGGTCATAGAAATCGCTGAACTGAACAGTGGTCGGGTACGGTCTGCTGTGCTCGAGCTGTGTCTGCTCGTTGCGGCCCGACTTCTCAAGCGTGAAGGACACCATTGCGGAGAAGATGATCTCGCCCTCCTGGTACGCTCTCACCTCGCGTGCCACAAAGCTCTTGCCGTCCCTGAGCCTCGTCACAGAATACTCGATTGGCACACCCGCCTTTCCTCCCTGGAGAAAGTATGAGTGCAGCGAGTGTGGCACAAATGTCTCTGGAACCGTCTTCATCGCTGCCCACAGCGACTGCGACACCAGAGTGCCTCCAAACACTCCGCGCGCCCCGGGAGGCACAAACGCCGGCTCAGAGTTCGTGTACACGTCTGTCCGTCCGGAAACAGCCTTTATCCTCAACGTATGCTCAAGATCAGGTCTATACTTGGCCATTTCCCTGTGTTGATGGGGCCCCAGTCGCCTCCTCATGGCTACAATGCTTGCTTTGCTTTCTCCACACTGAAAAAGCGCCCGAGGCTCTTCGCGAAAATGGCGGGGCTCCACGCTTTCGCGCTTTTCAAAACTACGCGAAAAAAAAACTACAGGGCCGCGTAACCAAAGGAACATCAACACAAGCTACTTAGAATGGGGCCGGATGAGGCCAATTGGAACAGTCCAAAGGCCTACGCGGTTCTCAGGATAAGGTGGACGCCCGAGTCTGTGTCAACGATGCCACTGAGCTCGCCGACGGCGAGGGCGAACGCGGCGTGCTCGAACGGCGGCTGCATCTGGCCTTTGGAGAACTCGCCCAAGTCGCCGCCCCTCTTGGCCGAGGAGCAGTCGCTCTCGGTTTGTGCGAGTTGTTGGAGGGTGGCGTCGCCGCTGGTGATCCGTTGGCGGTGTTGCTCGAGGATGGCGATGGCCTCCTCCTTCGAGCGGGTGATCGAGGCCTCCTTCCACGAGGCTGGGCGCCGGGAGCCGGCGTGCTTCACCAGAAGGTGTGCACAGCGCACCTTGGTGGGCTGCTGCTGTGCGCGGTGCTTTGCAAGCAGCTCCTCGTCGGTGCCGGCCGGGGGCTCCCACACGGACTCGCGCGTGTGCTCGTTGAAGAAGTATTCTCTGTTGTGCGAGCGGGAGGTCTTGATGACCCACCCGGCTGGAAGTCCCGTGTTAGCCATTGCGGTGTTTGCACTGTGTGTTGTGGTGTGTTGTGGTGTGTTTGTGTGGGTTTGTGCTTTTGAAAAACCAGTGGCCGTGCTTGCCCGGTGCGAAATGGCAGTCTTGGGGCATCCTGGGGGCTTTTTGGGGCTTTTTGGGGGAGTCTTTGGGGGAGTCTGGTTTTGTGGATTTATGCTTGGGAAAGGGTCATTGTGTGATATGGAATATGTGATATGTGATATGTGACGTGTGATATGGAATATGGAATATTCTGCTAGTGTCCGAGAGAGCCGTTTTCCTAAACCACCATGCTCGGCCGGGGACGCTCTCTCATAACCAGGCCACACAGGCCACACAGGCCACACAGGCTTAATATACCACAAACTACAGACCTCATAGGCCACAGACGACAGGCCTAACCATGGCCAGCCTGGAGCCCAACAGGGGTTCTCGGCTCAAGCAGATAAGGGCCTGCTGACATCCAATCCAGTCCATGCTAGTCCCTTTTCGCCGCCGTTTTAGTCCCCTTTCGGCTACTTGCGCCCTTTTTGCGCCCGCTTGCGCCCGTTCGCGCAACCGCCGGTCCCCTTTTGTACAAATCTCCGAATCGGCGCGCGCCAGCGCGCCCTTTTTCGCGATCTCCGAGGCTTTTCGCACGGCAATGCGAATCAAAAAACTCACCGATTTTTCACAAGCACCTTCTCTTTATCTGGGCCACTCACAAACAAGCACGCTGGGCGGACGCTACAGGCCCATAAAAAGAAACGTTTCCCATCCACTGTACAAACATGCTGCTGTTGCCCTTAAGCACTAGTGGAGCGGCATTACGCGGGCTTTCGGGCGCTGCGGGCGGCATTATCGTCGGAGCTTTCTCAGCCCAACGGTCGATCCAGCGCTCGGTAGCGCGCTTGTATAAAACCCCGTCGCCAGCCAGAGCAAGTGCTCCTGCTTTTGCCACCCACTACCGCAACTACCATTATCACGCACACCACCACTCAGCAATGTGCCTCAGAAATCACGGCGGCTCGTCCATGTGAGTAGCTTCCGGGCCCTCGGGGCCCGTGTTTGTGTCTGGAGATCAGGCGCCCGTAGGCAGCCGTTTTTGTGGCGTGTGCTCGACGGCGATGGACAACACTGGAAACAAGGGCTCCAAAGACGTCTGGATACCATCGTCCTGCTACGTAATGGAAGCCCAGAAGCATTCTGATGCAATTCCTCGCCATTGCCACCGCTGTGCTCACCGCTGTCACCGCTGTCGCAGCTGTCGCAGCTGACTGCACACCGTAGGCAGCCCCCCACACAAGCACACAAAATATCAATTGAAACCAGCAATACTAACTCAAACTAGCATCCCAACAGACCGTGAGGTCCTTCCTACAAATGTCAAGCCTCTTCGCTACGACTTGACCTTGGACCCAAGTCTTGAGACATTCAAGTTTGACGGCTCCGTCAAGATCGACCTCGAGGTCAAGACCCCAAACACAAGTTCTATCACCTTGAACTCGATCGAAATCGATATTCATTCTGCCAAAATCGCAGACGAGAAGGCAAAGGAGATCTCCCTCGATGAGGATACCCAGACTGCCACCTTCAAGTTTGCCAACGAGTTCCCAGTCGGCAAGACAATCACCCTTGAAATTGACTTCACCGGTACATTGAACGACAACATGGCCGGCTTCTACAAGTCCTCCTACCAGCAGGACGGCGAAACAAAGTACTTGGCCACCACACAGATGGAGCCTACAGATTGTCGCCGTGCCTTCCCATCCTTTGACGAACCTGCCTTGAAGGCAGTCTTTGACGTCACCTTGATCAGTGATAAGAACTTGACAGCCTTGTCCAACATGGACGTTAAGGAGGTTAAGGAATTGGACAATGGTAAGAGAAAGGCTACAGTCTTCAACTCTACACCATTGATGTCCACTTATTTGGTTGCATTCATTGTCGGAGACTTGCGTTACGTTGAGTCTGACCTGTTTAGAATCCCTGTCAGAGTCTACGCTACCCCTGGCTTGGAGCAGCAGGGCCAGTTCTCTGCAGACTTGACCGCTAAGACCTTGGCTTTCTTTGAGAAGACCTTTGGTATCGAGTACCCATTGCCAAAGATTGACAATGTCGCCATCGCTGACTTTAGTGCAGGTGCCATGGAAAACTGGGGTTTGATCACTTACAGAGTCGTTGACTTGTTGTTTGACGAAAAGACATCCACCTTGGCCACCAAGCAGAGAGTCGCAGAGGTTGTCCAGCACGAGTTGGCTCACCAGTGGTTCGGTAACTTGGTTACTATGGACTGGTGGGAAGGCTTGTGGTTGAATGAAGGTTTCGCCACTTGGATGTCTTGGTACTCTTGTAACAACTTCTTCCCAGATTGGAAGGTCTGGGAACAGTACGTTACAGACTCTTTACAAAGTGCTATGAGCTTGGACGCCCTCAGAGCCTCTCACCCAATTGAGGTTCCTGTCAAGAAGGCTGACGAGATCAACCAGATCTTTGACGCTATTTCCTACTCTAAGGGTTCCTCCTTGTTGAAGATGATCTCCAATTGGTTGGGCGAAGACGTTTTCATCAAGGGTGTTTCAAACTATTTGAAGAAGCACAAGTATGGTAACACAAAGACTTCTGACTTGTGGGAGGCCTTGTCCGAGGCTTCCGGTCAAGATGTTGTTGAGGTCATGGACGTTTGGACCAAGAAGATTGGTTTCCCAGTCATCACGGTAACCGAAGATGAGAAGAACAACAAGATTCACGTTAAACAGAACCGTTACTTGACCACTGGTGACGTCAAGCCAGAAGAAGATGAGACAATCTACCCAGTGTTCTTGGCCTTGAAGACTGCCAATGGTGTCGACGAGTCCATTGTCTTGAACACAAGAGAAAAGTCATTGACTCTTGATGGTGGCCTCGACTTTTACAAGTTGAACGCCGAGCAGGTTGGTATCTACCGTACTTCTTACTCCCCAGAGCGTTGGGTTAAGTTGGGTAAGGCTGGTACTGAGGGCTTGTTGTCTGTTGAGGACCGTGCCGGTTTGGTCGCCGATGCAGGTGCCCTTGCTGTCTCCGGTTTCCAGTCCACTTCTAGTTTGTTGTCTCTTGTTAACGATTGGAAGCAAGAGACCAGCTTTGTTGTTTGGGACGAGATCTTAGGAAGAATTGCTGCCCTTAAGACCGCCTGGATCGCCGAGGACAAAGAAACAAAGGATGCTTTGAACGCCTTCGTCAGATCTCTTGTTGCTAAGAAGTCGCACGAGCTTGGCTGGACTTTTAAGGAGACAGATGCATTCTTGGACCAGCAGTTGAAGGCTGTGTTGTTTGGCGCTTCTGCTGGCGCTAAGGACACTGAAACAGTGAAGTTTGCTTCCGAGGTCTTTGCCAAGTACGTTGCCGGTGACAAGGATGCCATTCATCCAAACTTGAGAGCCTCCGTATTTGGCACTGTTGCCAGCACCGGTGGTGTCAAGGAGTATGACCAGTTGTTCCACATTTACAACAACCCAGTATCCCAGGATGAGAAGATCACTGCTTTGAGAACATTGGGTAGATTCGAGGACCCTGAGTTGATTCAGAGAACTCTTGGCTACTTGTTTGACGGTACTGTTAGAGCACAGGATATCTACGTTCCAATGCAGGGTATGCGTACTAATCAGGCTGGTATCGATGCTCTTTGGATCTGGGTTCAGTCCAACTGGGACGAGGTGACAAAGAGATTGCCACCAGGTTTGTCCATGTTGGGCTCTGTTGTCGCTATCTGCACATCTGGAAACACCTCCCTTGCGAGAGCCGAAGAGATTGAGAAGTTCTTTGCCGAGAAGAGCACCAAGGGCTTTGACCGTTCTTTGGCCCAGTCTCTTGACACCATTAAGTCCAAGGCCAACTGGGTTAAGAGGGATGGTGCCCAGGTCAACGCCTGGTTGAAGGAACAGGGATTCTTGAACTGAAAAGAAAAAATAATGCCAATTCATCTTCGTGTGTATGACCATTTTGTACATAACTATTAATATCAGTAAGAGAAATAGGTGTAGTGAGAGAGCGAAGCCTTGATGTTATTATGGTGTGTCCCGTACCACCAAGTATTTCGTGCGCGCGTTTAAGAAAGCAGTGTGTCAAGGAGATGCTCCCCTTCACACAGCTGAACAATGCTTCTTTGAGGATTGAAAAGGCCACCTGTAACGATGGCTATTGAGAGTTCCAGAGTGAGCAGAGGGCCTGCGATGTACTCGCCGGACTCTGAGGACAACGGAGGCCATGGAGAAGAGGTTCAGCAGAAGCAGAGTAGGTTCGATCCACAGCTTGTTGAGCTTGGGCAATCACGACTACACAGAGGAGCCAACGTGAACTACGCGGAGGTTCCTAGTGATGAAGATGGAGACGAAGAAAGGTACTATGGACACGCGTTGAATGGCGATGATTTTGAAGAGCCAGAGCAGCGACGCCGCAGGAGACACACGAGGAGAGGTGTGCGGGAGCTCAAAGAGATGGATAATGCGGATGACGACTCCTCAGAAGACCAGCAGCAGGAGCCAATGGCTGTGACGAGGTCCTCGTCAGATTCACGTGTGAAGGTACGAAAAGAGAGCATTGATTGGTCTCATCCGGCGAAGAACTTGATGATCTCGAAGTTGTTGAGAGAAGCGTTTCTCTCCATGCCGAACTTTAGGCTTGTGACCGATACGTTTCAAGAGCTTGCCGATGTTGTAAATCGCCACTTCCCCAATGACAAAGTGAAAGTGACTCCCGTTGCTGTAAAGTACAAGCGTGATGACCTACGGAAATTTTACCAGGTGCTGATGGATCTCAAGAGCATGGAGATTGCAAAGTGGGATGAGGATAAGTTTCAGGTGTCATTCACAGATGACCAGTGGAACATCATTGCCCACTTTATGGTCAACAATGAGGCTGCAAGGCCAAAGCTGCCATTTCTATCACGTCTCAGATATCGTGATTCCAACCCAGAGCTCAAGCTATTCAAAGGAATTTATGACTATAAGGCTCGTCAAACAAAGAAAGGCGATGCACCAGTCGAACCAACAGTCCCAACAACTGAGGAGGTACGCGAGGCAGAAGAGCAGTTGAAAAAGTACCCACTAGAGAATTTCTTCAAGCGCATGCCGAAGGACCCTTCTGAAAGGCCACGTACTGCTACGAAATCTTCTCCAAAGCGTCAGAAGCTCACGGCGAAGGAAAGAAAGAGAATTCAACGTGAAAAAGAGGACACACAGAGAAGACAACGGTTTGAGAGCATTGCCTTGGACCCGGAGATTATTGCTCTGCAGGACCCTGATGCTCCAAAGGTATCTCCAATCTTATCACCGACTCCAGATTTAGATGAACACACTGGTGATCTACAAGTTGGAGAAGAGAACATAAAAGCTGGTGACAACAATGATGATCATGAAGAGGTGAAACAGGAAGAAATTGACGAAGATTACGGAAATCACAACAAACTCATTGATGTCGAAGATAACTATGATAGGAGGGAAGAGAGTGAAGATGATAAGACCATGCCGTCAGCAAAGAGACGTAAGACTGTTAGATTTGTGGACGACGACGATGAGCCAGTTGAGACTGACGAGAAAGAAGGCTACTACAGAGACCCGCCTACCATGGAAATGGTTCCGA
Organism: Petasospora nakhonratchasimensis; assembly: GCA_030572335.1. Classification (NCBI taxonomy): domain Eukaryota; kingdom Fungi; phylum Ascomycota; class Saccharomycetes; order Phaffomycetales; family Wickerhamomycetaceae; genus Petasospora; species Petasospora nakhonratchasimensis. Next base: position 156,947 of record JAJLZS010000009.1, read on the forward strand.
AATCAATTTTAAAGGATTCATATAGAGACGAGACAAAAAGAGAAAGTAAACGTAAGAGCAAGAAGAATAATGGCACTGTTGAGCTAACGGCCGAACAAATGATCGCAGAGAGGGATAAGGCGAGACAAGAGAAGGCAAAAAGAGAGAAAGAAGAGATTGCAGAGCGTGACGAGATTATCGAGAATATTTATCAGCGTATTGAACAGTTGCTTCTGGAACGCCAGATTGGTTCTACACTGTATAGACAGTTCCTAGCCATTGACGCATTGGATGTCTACGCCTTCTTTCGCTACAAATACCGTTTGAATGACAAGTCAGTAGCAATGTGCGTACAGGTGCTTGTTGATATCAGTCAGGCAGATGACGAGCAATAGCGGCCTTATACTGGCTCTACGGAATAGTTCAGATTCAGATACATAATACATGTTTTTCGTACCTAGTTTTTAGCCTTCTTCACATCAGTAGTTGATGGTTTAGCCTTTCTCTTTTTCACAATGGATGTCAAATCGTTGACTGGCGCTTCTGTGGATTTTGTCCCCGGTTTTGTAGTTGAGTCTGCAGCAGTTGCTTCACCCAGAATGCCCTTGAGGATCTCCTGTTTTTGTTGGTTGAATGCTTCGTTTGGGTCCTTTTGGAGGTCTTGGAGTCTGATCTCCAAGTCCTTTATGAGGTCGTCGTCCTTATTTGTGTCTGCCTTTGCCTGTTTGTGTTTCATTGAGTCGATGGCCTTTTTGAGGTGCTCGATGGCCCTTGTCTTAGCCTGCTCGTCCTCAAAGTTGAATTCTAGGGAAAGGGAGAGTTTGTAGTGTGCTTCGCTGATGAGGTTGGACTCGAATGGATATATTTGTTGTCTGATCTTGAGCAGTGATTCAAAGTCATCCGCAGCCTGCTTGAAGTTTTCCGTTTCGAGGGAGATCTCACCAAGCAAATCGTAGATCTCAGAAAGCTTGATCTTGTTCTGAATGACTGGGTCTGTTGAGTCTGAGGCGTTCTCTGGAATAGCGTGTTCCGTTTCCGATGACTTGGATTCAAAAAGTGTGCGTGCAAGATCCAGGATTTCCCAGGCAATCTCAAAGTCGGATTGCTCTTCTTCTTGTGGTTCATGCTGTTTTTGTTCGGCATCAGCCTCATTGTTTTCCTCTTGTTCCTGCTCCTGTTCTTGTTCCTGCTCCTGATCCTGGTCTTGCTCATCATCACTATCGTCATCCTCTTCTGCAAGCGGCACGTCCTCGCTGAAGGTGAACATACCATTATTACTGGCAGCCTTGTTGTCCTTCTCCTCGTCCTCCTTTGGCTCAACAGCGGCAGCAGCAGCCGCAGCATCCTCTGAGTTTCCACCGAACAGCCCATTTCTCGAGACTGCCACCTGGAACAGCGCCTGGCCATACAGGAACAAGAGTTCTGGGTCCTCTTCCCCGTCGTGCTCCTGGGAGAAGAGCTGACACGCGTCGCCGTAGTGCTCCACAGCAACGTCGTACTTCTTCACGGCGTACGTCTTTGCGCCCTCCTGAAGCAGCGTCTTGATCTCAGTAGAGTACTCGGTCATCCTTTGTTTATTTTCAGGGGTTACGCTTCAATTGTGCTAATTGTATTGTGATATTCAGACACATCTAGAGACATCCTTTTTTCCACCAACCAACCCCTCACTCAATACAAGCGCGTAGCGCGTTTTCCTTATGGAAACACCTGCACACCACATAAATATTACCCGGCCTTCTTCTTTTGGTTTTCCCACGACCCCGGAATTCCACAAAATCCGAGGCTGCGCTTGTTCGCGAAAGCCAGTGCTGCGCAAGCGCGGCCTCTCTAAGTTTTGTGTTTCAAGCGAACGCGTAATTTCTCAACACAAAAATCAAAAAAAGAACACGCGCTGATCAAAATCCCAAATCCAGAATTGGAACCAAACAACCAAAACAAAAACAAAGCCTTCCCTCTTCAGAGCCGCCACAGCGAAAACCGGAAAGAAACGAAGTTCTGAAAGTCTGCCACCATGTCCACTTACAAGCCTTCGTCCATGCTGGACGATGTTGAGGCGCCTGTGCCTGCGAAGAAGGAGATCAGCTCTGCCACGTCTGCCGCCAGCACGTACTCCAAGGAGGAGCTGTCTGGAGGGCTCTCCAACGGCGTAGCCGGCCTTGCGCTGGAAGAAGAGCCGCTTGGGTCCCTGAAGGCGGAGTCGCCAGTTGACTCTGCTGTTCCTGGCACATCCGCCTCAGTCAAGACGGAGAATGGCTCGTCAGCATTACATTCCAAGACGACCCCGGTGGTCTCGAAGCCGTCTGTGCCCCAGCCGGAGATTAAGATCCTGAGAAGAAAGTTGACAGGCTACGTGGGCTTTGCCAACTTGCCTAAGCAATGGCACAGAAAGTCCATCAGAAGGGGCTTCAACTTGAACTTGTTGGTTGTTGGTGAGGCCGGCTTGGGTAAGTCGACCTTGATCAACACCTTGTTCAACAAGGAATTGTTTGCGCCAAAGGCTTCCAGAGAGCCATCCGACGAGGCCTCGTCCCAGGTCTCCATAAAGACGGTTGAGTCCGACATTGAGGAGAATGGCGTCAGGTTGCACCTCACGGTTGTCAATGCCCCAGGATTCGGCGAGCAGGTAAACAACACCGACGCTTGGCAGCCAATTGTCGACGAGATCAACTCCAGATTCGATTCTTACTTGGAGTTTGAGAACAAGATTAACAGATCTACTTATGTGGACTCCAGAATCCATGCCTGTCTCTACTTTATCGAGCCAACTGGCCACAGCTTGAAACCGCTTGACATTGAGTTCTTGCAACACGTTCACAAGAAGATCAATGTCATCCCAGTGATTTCCAAGTCGGACACATTGACAGAAGAGGAGATTGTTGAGTTCAAGCAGAGAATTATGGATGACATTAAGGCCCAGGGCATTGAGATCTTTGAGCCACAGATTTACCAGGATGACGATGAGGAGACGATCCAGTTCTCAAAGGAGATTGTGAACACATTGCCATTCGCCGTTGTCGGTTCCACCACTGAGGTTCAGACCACAGATGGCCGTCTGGTGAGAGCTCGTCAGTACCCATGGGGTATCATTGAGGTTGACAATGAGAATCACAATGACTTTGTCAGGTTGCGCCAGTTGTTGATTAGAAACTTCTTGGAGGAGTTGCGTGAAAAGACTGCCAATAGCTTGTATGAGAATTACAGAACAGAAAAGTTGTTGAAGTTGGGAATTACACAAGACGAAACTGTCTTTAGAGAGTTTGACCCATCTATCAAGCAGCAAGAGGAAAAGGCCCTTCATGAAGCCAAGTTATCGAAACTTGAAGTTGAGATGAAGTCCATTTTCCAGCAAAAGGTGTCTGAGAAGGAGAAGAAGTTGCAAAAGTCTGAGGCCGAGTTGTTCTCCAGACACAAGGAGGTTAAGGAGAAGTTGATAAAGCAAGTTAAGCAATTGGAGGAGAAGAAGAAGTCCTTGGAAAATGCTCGTCTGAATCCAACTCTGGTGGATCCAACTCCAGCTCCGGCCCCAACAACAAAGGGAAGAAAGGGTTTCCTACGTTAACCAAATATAAAGAAGATTGAGGGAAAAATATAATACAAAACAGTCAATCAATCAACAATAATAATAAATAACAAAAAAAGAAGATTTCCAAACATGTATACACAATTATGATTGTGTGGGTTCTTTATACACATCTATTGGTATTGGGTAGTTGTACATGGTGAGGGGCCGGAAACAGACTAATTGTGTTCACATTATGGTCACTACCATTCTTTTTCTTTATTTGTTTTTCTTTTTTCTCTTTTGACTCTATTTGTTTTCTTCTTTTCTTGGGACTCCTGTCAACATATTCGCAAATATCGTTACTTTTGCTTTTTCTTTTTGCTGTTCTTTTCTCTCTTTGTGTATTGTTTCTTGTAATGACATATTGTTTTTTGAAAGGTATTGTTTACAAATCAAAGGATTACTTTGTGTGGACTCTAGGAAGTGTATATTTGTCGTATTGATGCTAAACCCCATCTGTGAACCCCGGTTCCATCTGGACGTCTAAGAGTGGTGTGCTGCCAACCTTGCCACTTTTGTGTCATGCAGCTACCTATTGACAGGATCAGGTGTCATTGTCGTATAGCACTGACCATCAGGTGTCAATTGCACGCTGTCTGTCCCCTAAATAGTGCCAATCAGGGAGGAGTATACGTCAAAGCTGGGTTTTCTCCCCCGGTCTCGGACAGTTCTGTACTCACGCATGATCAGTTGGTGATAGTGGGGATAATGCCACTCGCAATTGGTGTTCAAGGGCTTGAAACAGGGTGTCAATGCGTCTGTGTGCCGGTGTTTACGCTCTAACAAGGGTATTGTGCCGGAAGAACTCTGCAACGAAGAGCAGAGTCAAGCACACACACCTTAGGCTTGGGGGTCGAAGATCAGGGATTCATCCCAAGAGAGACGCGTTGAAGTTCCAAAGAGGATAAAGGTAAACAGCGCGGCGACGCGTTTGGTTTGTGACGCGTTTTCGTTTCGTTCTCTGTGGCAATTCTGCTTTAGCAGCACTAGCGCGCCGGTACAGTAAACAATTGTAAGCACAAAACACATTTCTGGATAGCCAGAGCCCGTGGCTTCCCAGCAGTATCAGTGGTGAACCGCAAAAGCGTCTGCAAGTTCTCACAATCCGCACCAGAAGAGCCCAGCTTGTGACATAACCAGGTGGTGGTGGGACGCGTCGGTCCGCGCCGCAACTCTCCCACTAGCCAATCAGAGCGTCGGAGCAGCCAAAAAACGCCAAAACGCGAACGCGTGGTGAACAAAAAGAAACCCCCAAAATTTTTTAATGAACGCGTGGCGTCAAAAAGGTAAACAAAGCTCGAAACACCCGCGCGTCATATTTTTCATATATAAAGAGAGAAGTCTGCTGCTGTTGAGTGATTGATCTGCTCTTCATCCCCCCCTGGTCACCAACCAAGAACACAACCAAATACCAGAAATGTCTGTCCAAGAAACCCCTTCCAAGGTCACTGCCAACGTGCTTTCCAACCTCGACCTCTCCGAGTCCAAGAAGGACATCAGAGCGGAGCTCACTGCTCTTGCTGCTAAGAAGGAAGCCGCTGTCACGGGTACCAAGCTCGAGGACAAGCCGGTCGAGGACACGCTCGAGGAGGACCAGAAGAAGCACCAGCAGTTTTTGGCCAAGCACAAATCCCACAGACACGAGTTGAAGGAGCTTGAGAAGGACGAGCCGCTGCTCGTTGAGAACAAGCGCCGTTTCGTCTTGTTCCCAATCAAATACCACGAGATCTGGCAGGCATACAAGAAGGCCGAGGCCTCTTTCTGGACTGCCGAGGAGATTGACTTGTCCAAGGATCTCCACGACTGGAACAACAGATTGAACGAGAACGAGCGTTTCTTCATCTCTCGTGTTCTTGCTTTCTTCGCCGCCTCCGACGGTATCGTCAACGAGAACTTGGTTGAGAATTTCTCCGCTGAAGTCCAGATTCCAGAGGCTAAGTGCTTCTACGGTTTCCAGATTATGATGGAGAACATCCACTCTGAGACTTACTCCCTCTTGATCGACTCCTACATCAAGGACCCTAAGGAGGCTGAGTATTTGTTCAACGCCATCGAGACCATTCCATGTATTAAGAAGAAGGCCGACTGGGCCTTGAGATGGATTGCTGACGATGAGGCTTTGTTTGGTGAAAGACTTGTTGCCTTTGCTGCCGTTGAAGGTATCTTCTTCTCTGGTTCCTTTGCCTCCATCTTTTGGTTGAAGAAGAGAGGTTTGATGCCAGGTTTGACCTTCTCCAACGAGTTGATCTGCCGTGACGAGGGTTTGCACACCGACTTTGCATGCTTGTTGTTTGCTCATTTGAAGAACAAGCCATCTTCAGAAATTGTTGAGAAGATTATCACCGAGGCCGTTGCTATCGAGTCTGAGTACTTCACCGACGCCCTTCCAGCCTCTTTGCTCGGTATGAACGCCAAGCTCATGGTCCAGTATGTGCAGTTCTGTGCTGACCGTTTGCTTGTCGCTTTGGGAAACAAGAAGTTCTACAACGTCTCCAACCCATTCGACTTTATGGAGAACATTTCTTTGGCTGGTAAGACCAACTTCTTTGAGAAGAGAGTCTCTGACTACCAGAAGGCTGGTGTCATGGCTTCCACCAACAAGACCTCAGAGACCCCATCCGACGCCTTTGCCTTCGACGAGGACTTCTAAAAAGTTTATCATGATACTTTTACTGTCGATCGGCAAAATGTCTTCAATTCTTTACCTCCCTATTCACAAATCTTGCTTCTCCTTGATTTTTAATGATTTTGTTATGACCCGTTAACCGAGCTATTGCAAGAGCTCAATTGTATATTAAATTATGATGTATATTAATTTTGTTTGATTCACATGTAGTTATACAAATAACACTTACAAACAGAAAAAATTATAAAACAGAAGAGAATTGAAATTGAATTCAGAGTAGGAATGAAAGCAGCACTAAAGCAAGGGAACCAGTGACAATACTTGCACCATCATTGTACGTTGAGAATGTTTGTCGTGTGGGTTCAACAGAGCTCGAGTTTGACTTGAATGCTGTGGAATAGATGGTTGTTTGTGTCTGGAGAGTGATTGTACTGTCCTCTTGGGTGGACGTTGACTCTGGAGTTGGAGATGTGGTTATGGCTGAATCGGAGACTATGGAAGATGATGGCTCATCAGGGGACATTGTTGTCATGGTAGATGACTGAACAACGCTAGAATCAGATGTTTCATCACATGGAATGGTTGTTGTGATTACGAGATAGTTGGACTCGGTGGTAATAGTAACAACCATTATCATTGGAGAGCATTCAGTATTCGGGGTAATGGTGGATTCTTCTGTCATGTGCGTAACGTCCGAGGTACTTGTGGTGTCTGATGAGGAGCTATAGCTGGTGCTTTCAATGGTACACGGAACGGCAGTGGTGAGTGTGAAGACCGTAGAGTTTGTGGTAATTACTGTAGTAATAGTAGTAGAGCTTGTGATATCTGTCTCACTACTGTGGTAAGATTCCTCCGTGGTGCATGGAACTGTGGTGGTAGAAGTTAAGACTGTGGAGTTGGTGGTGAAGACGGTGGTAATAATTGTGGAGCTTGTGACACTTTCAGTGGAAATTGAAATGGAAGAGGACAAGCTTGGTTGGTCCGGCTTAATAGTGGTGAAGGTGGAGGATGACGATAAATCGGAAGAGAGAACCGTAGATGTCAACGTTGAGGAAGACGGGATGGAAGAGGAAAATTCAGATGATGACAAGACTGTAGTTGAAATAGATGGAGATACCATGGACGATGAGAGAGAGATATCACTTGTAGAGGAGTAATAAGAAGAAGAAGAAGAAGAAGGAGAAGGAGAAGGAATACCCTCAGAAGTTGAAGAAGTTGAAGAGGATAAAACGGTAGTAGAAGAAACTTCTGTAGACGTAGTAAAAACCGAAGAGCTTGTAGTACATCCATGGGAACAAGAAGTAATAGTGTCTGTAGTAGTGGAAGGAGCCTCTGTAGAATGAGTAGATGAAGAAGTGATGGTATCGGTAGTGGAGGAGTCCTCTGTGGAAGAATTCAAGGCAGAAGACGAGCTTGGATTACATACACCAGAACAAGAAGCTATTGTTTGAGTAGTAGTGGACGAAACTTTTGTAGAAGAGGCTGATGATTTAGAAGAGCTTCTGGTACAACCACTGGAGCAAGATATTATAGAACTTCTGGTAGTAGTGATGATATCAAAAGTGGTGGATGATACGCTTGGAATAACAGAAGTAGAGCACTGGAAACAAGTGCCAATGGTAGAGAAAACTGTTGTAGAGGACGAAATGGTTTTGTAGCTCAACGAGGAAGAGGAGGAGGAGGAAGAAGAAGAAGAAGAAGAAGAAGAAGAAGAAGAAGAAGAAGAAGAAGAAGAAGAAGAAGCAGAAGTAGATGTGGATGTAGATGATGTAGATGATGTTGATGATGTTGATGATGTTGACGAGGTTGATGATGTCGATGAGGTGGATGAGGTGGATGAGGATGAGGTGGACAAAGTAGAAGAACTAGAGGAAGTAGAGGAAGTAGAGGAAGTAGAGGAAGTAGAGGTGGAAGTGGAGAATGGAACAACAGAAGTGACACATTGGAAACATGTACCAATGGTAGAAATAATAGTTGTAGAAGAGGAAATGGTAATATAGCTCACGCCATTACTTGAATCCAGTTTATTCTTGAATGAAGAGGAACCTGAATTCGAGGAGTGTTTTGAGGTTTCACATCCAGCGCCAATTTCTCCAGTATATTCTGTCATTGCAATTCCAATAGTCTCCGTTAGACTGGAAGTGGATGGGGTCAGGTAGGTACTTGGACCAGCAGATGTGGCAGTAATCTCAGAAACGAGGGAGGCATAGGTAGCACTTGGAATACCATCAGTGATTTCAATTAGTTCCTCGGAAGCACCAATAGTAGCCTGACCAATAGCAAGCTCTCCATTGTCATTGTCAAAGACAATAAACATATTTGGCAACAAATTAGCACCAATTATCAAAGCGTCGCCCATACCGTTGACGATACTGGTAGTACACATCTGGTCACCATCGGAGTCAAAAAAAGCATTATACGAAGCATCAACCAATGGGAGAAGGAATGAAGACGGACTCATAGCAATCTTCTTACCGGAGAAGTCAAAGTAGACTGTCTTAGCATTTTTACATTTGAACATATAGGTATCGGGAAACATCTCAGCAATGGCAGGAGACGCTTGAACTCCGCCAAACCGTTGATGGATCGAATGGAAAAGAGCAGATGGAATGTAAGACAGCTGTGAGCCAGTGTCAATTATATATGGATCAATGCTGTTGTACATGTAGTCACAGTCTGTGGACACCCCTGAAACCGCGATGGAGTAGCCATATGACTCTATTAGTGGAATCTTCTCCAAGGTACCATGATATTTGGCCACATCCAAACCACCAAAAATAATAGAACCCTCTGTTGTCTCAACGTCTTTAAAAAGATTAAAGACTCTTCTACTGATATCCTGTTGCTCGTACAGAATATTGAGGAAGTTTGACTGTTTGGGGTTTGCAGCGTAGAATGTCAAACCCATAACACTCGAGCTATCCGAGACATCGGCAGAGACGGTCAACAGGTTGTCAACAGTTAAGTCGCCCCAAGTAACAGTTTCGTTATAAACATAACCATAATAAGTAGTTCCATCAGCATATGTACCAGAAACTGTGGAATTTCTTGTCCTGACAGCGGTGGACGAGAGATCTGGGTGATAAGATCCACCTGAACAGTCATCAGTACTACACCTATTAACAATCAAGTTATAGGAACCAGTGTCAATACCAACAGTAACAGCCTGACCTGGCGTACCAATTTCAATCTCAGCATTAAAGGCATAGAAACCTGAAGTGGAAAGAAGGTCCTCAGAGCCCCAACGCTTTGCAAGAGAGCGAGCAGGACGTTTGTTCAGGTTAACCTTGAGGGGATCAGCGTCGGTCAGACAAAGGGCGGCAAGAAGGAGAAACGAACGTGTGAATGGGAGCATCTTTGTCCAGAGGGTGTTGGAAAATTGAGTTAAATGGGAGGAGGTAATGATGGAATCTATTGGGTATCAAATGGGTTTTATATACACAGTGTGAGGATGTGTCATGTCGGATGTTGCTGGCTAAACAATAGAACATGCGACATAGAGCAGAAAACGACAGTCCTAAAGTGTCGGAGAATGCGACTTGAGGCGCGATAGATCACAAATATTTTGGTTGCATATGTATATAGTCGTTCTGGTCTTCTTTTTGTGAGCTTTTAAAGGGTAGGCGTTGTTGTTGAAGTTGTGGATTGTGGATACCTCTTACCAATGGGAAAACCTTCAACCGTTCATTAACATTTTAATGACAACTCAACACCACAATTTGATCAATCCAGCTAATAGACTATATCCATAATTCAATCATATGTTATAGTTAGCTGCAAAAATTTCCCATAATCCTCTTCTGGTGCGCTGGATTTGCCGTTTGTAAAGTCCTTCATTGTCTCTCCCTAATGCGGAAGGTGTTTGATCTTAGAACACTAGGACTCGCTGTTGATCAAACCCTCAATCAAAATAACTCTGTCACAGTGGAAATACTTTCCAATTCAGACAGTTGAATGCCCTTTCATTCAAATAGGGCATATGATGTAATGTTTAAGAGTTCTAAGTGCCTGTAATCTATGAGGATTATTAGTGTGTATAAATCGACCTCTAGAGAACCAGGGAAACATAACCACCGTGGTGTGAGGGTGTGATGAGCGACGCGTAAACAAAAATACGCGTAAACCAATAAATAAAAGTGGCAAAAGCGCGTTATTCTACAAAGACAATACATCTTGAGAAGAACAAGAAGCAGAGCAGGGTGATTATGACTACTGACACGCTGCAGATTCGTCGCTCGAGACGTATTAAGGAGCGGGTTGCGTCGCAGCCTGTCCAGGAAGACAATGACATTGAAGTTGAACATTACGATGATGACGAGGAAAGAGAAGAAGAAGAAGAAGAAGAAGATGATGATGATGATGATGACGACGACGATATCAACGATCCAGACGTCGTGGAAAGTACACCAAAGAAGAGAAAGCGCGTCCAGAAGAAGACTGTTTCACCACCGAAAAGCAAAAAGGCCAAGACCATAAAGCCGAACGAGTCTGAGTTTGCTGAGATGCGTGATGGCTTTGAGGAGCACTACTTGTTTCAGGCGATCAACGACCCAGAGGTCTCTGTTGTGGAGCTCGCCTCCGACTGGGTTGATCAATATAAGAAGGAAAAGGACCTTGCAAAGAAAGATCTTGTTAACTTTATCTTGAACTGCGTTGGTTGTCTCACAAAGATTGAGGAGCACGATGTGTCAAACAATGAGAGTGCATCGGAGACTGCGGGTGAGATCCAAACTTTCTTCAAGCGCCAAAAGATTCATGAGTTTTATATCATGTCCAAGAAGCCGGAACACAAGTACCTAAAGAAGCATTTCATTCAATTTTTCACACAAACCGTGCTTGTTAGTGATGAGAAGGGGCTACTATATGAGAACGTCCTAGACGACGAAGAGGCAGCGAAGGATGAATCTGAAACGAACATCATAGAGGATTTATTGATCTGGTTATCATCATTTTCTGTTTCTTCGGTCAGATCTCTGAGATACGTTTCTTCTTTAGCTTTACTTTCCATGGAGACCGCATTGTGCAGAGTCTCCCAAAAGAACAACACTTCTTTGGAGAAGTTTAAAAGCCAGTTAAGCTTAGAACAAAGCAAGAAACAATCAGCTGCTGTGAAGAAAAGAGTTGCACAAATGCAGTCCACTGTTGATGATTTTATTGCTCAATCCACCATCTTGGAAAATTTTGTTGAGGATATTGTCAACACCACCTTCATTCACAGATTCAAAGACGTAGATCATTACATCCGTGTTGAATCCATGAATGCGTTAGGCGAATGGATGGAGATTTTTCCAGAGTTTTTCTACAGTGTCAAATATTTGAAATACTTGGGCTGGGTCCTTTCTGATAATAATTCCAGTGTTAGACTACAAGTGTTGAAGACGTTGGTCAGGTTGTTGAAGCATAATACGGTCGTTGCTGGTGTCCGACAGTTTTTTGAGAGATTCAAGGAGAGAATCGTCGAAATGGCAGTCAGTGATGTTGATATTTGGGTCAATACGAACGCCATCACTTTGCTTACGGAAATAAATAAGCTAGGGTTTTTAGATGTGGCTGAAATATCTAGAGTGGGTTCATTGATCTTTGAGTCCGAGGATAAGAAGATTGTTCCAATGGTCGCCAACTTTATCCAAGCCGTCCAACAAGACAGAACAGCAGAAACACTGGAAGCAAATTCGACTTATATCGAATCATATCAATCTGAGTTCCCATTGAACTTTGGTGAGGTGATCAGAATCTCTACATTGATAAGAATATTGGAAGAAGCAAATGCAGCCTGTGATTCCGATGACACTGATTCATTACAATCACCACATCTTGAACCATCAGGATATGCTACTACTGCGAAGGTGTTTACAGATATCAAGGGTTTTGACTATCAAACCTTGACAGTTGCTATTGAATACTTTTTGCTGGATACCTCGGTCATTGCAGCTATAGAAGATGAGGACATTGCCAATTTGATTCAACTCGTGCCCTCTCAGAAGTCAATTCTTCTTCGACTCATTCATGGATTTATGTTGGGTTTGAGTGATAATAGTGATAAACAGACAGAATTGATCTCAAAGATTATTCCCCAGATTCCTGCATTATTGAAAAAATCAGAGTCCAACGAAAAGGACTTGTCTGTGTTTATTCAGATCTTTGTTCTTATTCCATTGGGTGTATTTGAAGAACGAAACGAGGCAAACGTTTACAAATCTGTGATCCAGTCTCTCGTGAAGTATTTCAAGAACAATGATGTCATCCCATTAGAGCAGGAATACGAGCTTTTAATGGAGAGTCTAAAGACATCAGAGTCATCTACCATTCTGAATGATATCCATGCACTTTTCACAGATATGCTTGCAGAGCTATTGATTGAACTTGATAATTTACTCAAATCCAAGGACTTTGAATTCAACAATGAATCTATGCAGGAGTTGTACCAGGACTACATCTTCAAAATTGGTATCCTTGGATCCAGCTACGAGACTACTGCGCTTTTGCCAATGTTTGGAGATGTGACACATCAAATACTTCTTACGCTTGACACTCAAGATTTGAGTGGAAAACATGTTAATCTTGCAATCACAGGGATTTTCAAACTCTGGCTTTCTGCCTTTGTATGGAAATTTGAGTCACTTTTGACTTCTAACGAGCTTTATGACTTGGAGAAGGAATTTAAGGTGATTGTTGACTTTTTAGATGCTGGAAGAGAAATATTGATGAACAAGCACATGCCGTTATCGATGCGCACACATGTTGCCTCTTATGTGATGTCATGCTATACTGGGTTGAAATCGTTCTTTGGGTTTTACGAAGAGTCTGAAAAAACTAATCTGAGCAATGCCTCACGGTTGAAAGAGATGGAGTTCAATTCCTTTAACTTGGACATCGATGTCGTTGCTGCTTTGAAAGATGTATTCTTGTGTAACGAGGCTATGCTTGCTAGTACGATGGATGTTATGCTAGAGAGAGAAGACGATGAAGATATTGCTTACAACTCTATCCGTGCGGATGCTGGTGCTGATGATGGAAGCAAAGAAACAGCACATTGGAAAGCCGAGACAGACCTTGTAGAGCTTACAGAGCGTCTCTTGATGTTTTCCAAGTTTGGCATGATTGATGCTGGATTTACAGAGAGAATGTCACTAAATGCTGAGCTGTTAGGTGACTTCTTTTATGGTGTTATTGCGGATGGACTAGAGGATGAACATGAACATGAACATGACCATGACCATGTAAATGTAAATGAGCATGTAAATGAGAATCTTCCCGAGCCAGCTTCCTCGCCCGCTAATTGATAGCTGCTCTAATATTTGAAATGCTTAATGTGAATCATCTGTAATATAAATAATCAATATATATCTAGTCACCGCTTCTTCCATGTTAGCCAACACTCATCAAAGAGTGGTCTTGAAGTGTAACTATCTGCCATACTCATTAACTGGACATCTGTCAGGTCGCTCTTGTTCTTTCCCAAGATGCCTCCAGTGCCCATCATTGCAGGCACATCACTTAACTGACCACACCATTCTTTGGAGACCTCTGAGTTGAACCTCCAGTAAAGTTGTGCAATACACAGTTTCATTTCAGCAAGGGCAACCTGCATGCCCAAGCACATTCTGTTTCCAGCTCCAAAGGTGAAGATGGCACTTCTCATTGCTTTAAGACGTTGCTTGTACTCCTCTTGGGGCTCTCCTGATTGCTGTAGCCACCGTTCTGGGTGGAAATTCTGTGGATCAACAAATATAGAGGTATCGTTGTGTGTGGACCAGGGCTGCATAGATACAACTGTTCCCTTTGGTAATGTGACTAGTTCTCCCGAAGGCAGCTGGACAGCATATCCTTCGCTGGAATCAATTACACGGGGCTCTGAGCCTGGAATCGCAGCGTGGAGCCTCGTGATCTCTGTCACAACAGCATCTAGATACGGCAGCTTGTCAATGTGATCCAGTGGCAGCGAACTGAGCGGAGATGGCCCAAAGTGGGCAGTGAGCTCCTCGCAGATATTATCCTGGATGTGCCTGTTGATAGGTCTCGAGAGCTCCCATGTACCAAAGGACAGCGAGGCACCGGTCGTTTCATGTCCAGCGGCCAGGTGGTCAAATACCTCTGAGCCGATTGCCCACTTGTTAAGACCGATGGTGTACAAGTTTCTAACGAGGGACTGCTCCATTGTGTCGCCGTTCTTCTCGAGATTGTCGTAAGCTTCGAGGAACTTGTTCTTAGACCACTCCCGGCATTCTTTGGAGAGTCTGGTGGTTCTAGAGTCAGCAACCCACGACCACAGTGCTGGAGCCAGCGTTGTGTAGAACCACATTGAGGACGAGGCACGAAAGGCCTCGATGATCTTGCGCTGTCTGAGGTCCAGCAGCAGGTTCGTAGCAAACTTTGAGCCCAGTTCGTAGTACGTTACAACATCCATGGCAAGGGAGTTGAACATCTCATACACGTCAATTGGAGAACCTTCAGTTTGGGCAACGAAGCCCAGAAGATTGCCGACCTTAGTGTTCATATGCTGCTGCGAGTCCTGCTGGAAGACATTAGTCTTTGTGTAGATCTTGGTCATGAGTTTCTTTCTTTCAACGTGGTCCTGCCGATCGAGTGTGGAGAACGCATTTAGCTCGTTGAAGTTGTTGAACTGGGCGTAGAAGGTGGATTTGGGGTAGTTCTTCTGTACGTAGACTCTCTTGAGGTGGTCGACGCCGGCCAGCGATACCTCGTTGGGCCCAATCTGGACCACAGGCCCGTACTGGGCATGCCATCTATTGAGCTTATCGTTCCGGGACTCAACTCTCTGGTCATTCAGCTGGAACACATTGGACAGCTTGTAGAGCAACGGGCCTGGCAGCCGGTGTAGAGGACTCAGTACAAACGGGTATATGAACAAGTACGCTATCCACAGGGCGACGACCGTGGCGAGTGTCTCGACGGGGTGAGCCATACAGCTGGCACAGACCGTTCTGATGAGCCCGCTAGACATCTCGAGGGTCTCTTTAGCTACTTATTACACAGACTTCCCAGCAGGTATCCTAGCAGCAGCAGACATTATATATCTGCAGTGCTTATCAGAGCGCGCTTTATGGGGCGAGCGTCCCCGAGGCTTTCTTTCTATATCATTTAATTGCAGTTCACAACGACGTGGGCCCAAACGGGCCAATCAGCAAGCTGGTGATGGCAAGGACGCTTTTGCGGGTAAAGGGAACTCCAAAGAGGGTCCTAAGGGGCTTCTAGGGGGTGGACCAGGTACTTGGAGATGACAGGGTGGGGATTATGGGCCACTATCGCTACTGCCCGATGCGGAAAGTGTTTCCGAGCGATTCCGCTCTCGCTGGCTCGTATCCTACCATTCGTAAGTCGTCTGTCGTTTGTCGTTTATTCTATACACCATCAGTATACAGTAAGTGGTGGTGGTGTGTGTATATAATGCCCGTGGACGCCCCTGGGGGGCCTACCGAGCCTTCTTACCCGTCTCGGTCTTACCCGTCTCGGTCTTACTCGCAGGCTCGGCCTTGAGTCTCAACTCAGGCATGAATCCCAGGAAACGAACGTACTCATACTTCTCGTCTGTGCCCAGCAGGAGCAACCGGAGGTACTCGAGGTAGACAATGTAGAAGTAGACGCCAGTTCCCGTGAGGACGTGCCACCAGGAGTGGAGCTCGAACAGGAAGCCGTATGGCATGCCGACAAAACGTCTGAGGGAGATCCACGAGTTACAGAAATGGACGTCCATGTTCCACAAAAAGTAGCCACTGAGAAAGATGAAGCAGCCCATGGACATCGTGTTGAAGAGCAGTGCCTTCTTTCTAGCGTCCTTGACGTGTTTCTGCGTGAGCCTGTAGCTCTTGACGACGATGGCCACGTTCATGAGCGCATACGTCACCTGGTGGATGGTGGGGTCCTTGAAGAAGAGGTACACGGAGGTGAGAAGGTATGCTCCAAACGCTACCCCTGCCCCAATCGTCACCGACGTGCCCTTCGTCTGGCCCTCAGCAAAGATGGACCACAACGGGATGCACGTAGCATAGATCATTGGCAGCTCGTCGAGGAGCTGGAACTCGTACTTGAGCGTCATGTGGAAGAGCCAGCTGCCAATTCCCACCAGCATGAACCCCAGACTGATCAGGATGAACCGTGTTTCAAACTTGTTGATGTAGGCCGACCGCATCGCGTACAGTGCCAGCACGATGAACACCGTGTTGGAGACGGTGTTCATCGCCTCTGCCACGTAGGGCGACACAACATAGTTCTCCTCGCACCAGTCAATCGTAGACGTCACCGTGTCCCAATACCCGTGGTAGGGCGTTTCAGGGTAGTCCTGTGCAAACGGCAGCTTCATTCTGCGTGGTACGAGTAGTCGGGGAGTAAGCCAAGTAGTAGTATAAACCAAGCAAACCAAGTAGTAAAGCAACCAGTACAGCAACCAGTACAGCAACAACTAGAAACCAAAAAAGCTAGAAAATTATTCAAGTCTACTGCGAGCCAGGAAACCAGCAGAAAAGCCTAAACCTCCCCATAGTTGCTATATATATACGTATATCAATTTCATACCCCCTAACAATGGGAAAAGGGCTGTGTGTGGAGTGATCGACCGCGCTTGCCGGCGCCCGTGCAAAAATGACAGCTGCCATTATGTGCCGTGTCAAACCCGGACACCCAGACTTTGAACACCCGGACACCACAAATGGTTCTTTCCAAGAAAGGGGGGCCCAGCTTACCCACAGTAAGGAGGACATGGAGGAGCCTTCCTCTCAAGAAGGCAGGACGGAGCCCCTGGAGTGCACGATAGAAGCAATCAAAGAGGGCTGGAACACAATGAAGTCGACGTTTATCTCTACGCGGCCACGGACGGCGGCTGTGCTGGACTGGGAGGCGCCACTGAAGGCATATCTCAAGGCCATCTACGGGTCGTCGCTGGACCTGTCGGCGCAAATCAAGCAGTTTGCACGGCTCCGGGAATGTGTTCTGGAGGACGACTCTGACGAGCACGCGAAGAACGCGTACTACCGGTACTACGGGCAGCTGGAGTTGCTGGACCTGAGGCTGCCAATTGGCGAGGGCGTCAACGTGAAGTTCAAGTGGTTTGACAGCTACGACACCGAGGAGTCGCACTCACAGCACTCGCTTGCCTTCGAGAAGGCGTCGGTGCTCTTCAACCTGGGGTCTGTGCTGTCGAGACTCGGCGAGGACAAGTTTGTGGAGGGCGACGACAGGCTGGCTTACCAGTACTTCCAGTACTCGGCCGGTGTGTACAAGTTTATGTCTGAGAACTTCCTCCACGCACCGTCCGAGGACCTCAGTGGCAAGACAATGGCATTCCTGGTGCAGCTGGAGCTCGGCCAGGCCCAGGAGGTGTTCTTGCTTAAGGTGATGAAGGAGGAGGGTAAGGCCACCCTGGTTGCAAAGATGGCCGAGTCGTGTGCCGTCTTTTACGAGTCGGCTTTTGACAAGTTTGAGAAGATGGAAGGCGTCTTTGGCGAGGACTCCTGGGTTCCACTACTAAAGTTCAAAAAGAAGTTCTATAAGGCTCTCGCTTTCTACCACCATGCCCTGGGAATAGAGGAGAAGAAGGTGGGTGAGGCAATTGCGTGCCTCAGAGCGGCCATCGAAGACTGGAAGCTCTTGCACACCGTCAAGAATGAAACAGATATCGACTTTAGAAGCTACATCACCCTCGCTGAGGACAAACTTCGAACACTTACGAAGGAGAACGACCTCATCTACCACGACCTGATCCCACTGAAAGACACTATTGAGATAAAACCTTTGGACGCTGCCAAGCCAATCAGCCTGAACGAACAGAAGATTGAAAGTGTCATTGGCGAGGACATCTTTGAGAAGGTGATCCCTATGAACGTCCACGAGAAGCTCTCGCTGTACTCTGAAGAGAAGGCCAAGATCTTGAGAGAAAAGATTGAAATGAGCGAAACATCCGACACAGAGCTGAGTTCGTTTGTCGAGTATTTAAAACTACCAGGCTCTCTCTCACAGTTCAAAGACTCGCTCAACCAGAAGCTTGATGATAAACTTGTTGAATGGTCTGAAACTGTGGTGGCGTCCAAATACTCTGACATTGATAGAAACGCAACGCAGATCCAGTCAAAGAGAGATAAGATTTCGAGTACCATTAGACAGCTAGAGGCAAAATTACAAGAAGAGGAGGATGACTTCAATGCTAATGCATATAAGCTGGGAACCTCCCAGGACTCAACTATCACAGCCAATGCTAGTTTGAGAGACGAATTGACAAGTGCAAAGCAGTCCCTCGTTGCGGCTTCTGAGCTTGACGAAGGCATCCAAAAGACTATCCAGGCAGACTTGCAGGACTTGAAAGTTCTAAAGTCGAGACAATTGCTTGAGACCGTCTTCTTTGCTCCAACTAATGAGAACCTGTTGGATTTTGATAATAACAGCACTGAAGTGACAAAACAGAGCATTTCTAAGATTGAGTCTAATTTACGGGTTCTAAATTCTATGAAAGCTGAAAGAAGCAAAGTCATTGATGATTTGAAGAATGCTATACACGAGGATGACATTTCGTCCATTTTGGTGCTTAACAACAAGAAACTAACTGAGAAGGATGAGAAGGCATTATTTACACAGGAGTTGAAGAAGTTTGACACTTTCAACAATAGGCTTGATGAGCTTGCTTATAAGCAGAGTCAGATCATCAAGACAGTAAAGAAGGAGTATCAGTTGTTGTTATCCTCGAACTCTGGAGTGAAGGACAACCAGCTGAAGCTTTCCAAGTTCCATGGTGTGTTCACTCATTTCCAAGACTACGAAGCCAACATGGACAAAGGTATGAACTTTTACGACAATCTCCAAGGCTTTGTGATGCAAGTGCAAGCGAATGTAAACTCGTTTGTGCAGAACCGCAAGTCTCAAAGACAGAGATTGTTATCACAAACAGCACCATCAACTGTTGATCCATTGACGCAACGGTTTGAGTCATTGAGATTGAATTCGACCTCTTCTCAATCGCCATTATCCCCACAAGTTCCATTGTATCCTCCGCCTCAGCAGTATCAGCAGCAGCAGCAGCAGCCAATAGCACAGTATGCGCAGTTGAACCCATCGTTTGCCCAATCATACTCTTATGCCCCACCGCTTGTGCCGAAGCCACAGTCGTTCCAGTATGACCGTCCGGCCCAAGAGGCACCACAGAGTCGTCCGTCGTTCTCGAGCACTGGGTCCGGTCCACCTTTACCCCCAAAACAGGAATCTCCACACGACTTTTATTCGCAGAAGTCCACGTATGACTCTTCGGTGTACCAGTCGTTTGCCAATAATGGGAAGAGTGCTCCTGGGTACACACAGCCATACGATCCTACCAAGTATCAGTGAGCTATATATATGTACATGTATACAAGAAAATGGTCACCTTCTTTTAGTTCTTAGGATGTCCTCCTTGTAGAGCTCTCCCTCGCTGATCTTTACATAGTTTATGATACCGTTATCGACGAGTGCGAGTATGAAAGGGTTATGTCCTTCCTTGAGTCTTGAGCTTTGGCTTGCTGGGACGTAGTCAAAGAGGTGCTGTAACTGTGCTCTTGTAGGGAACCTGTTCACATGGACGTTATGTACTATGACATGGAAGTCTGGTTGTGGTGGTGCCCTTTTGGAGAAGGATGGTGATGGTTTCCACACGTCAAATGTAATTTCCACAGGGTTTGATGGTCTGAGGTGGGAGGGGATAGTGAATGGCAGCTGGATCGACTCCAAGATTTGTCTGTAGGAGGTGAACCGTGACCTGAGCCACGAGGGCGTGAATGGGGTGTATAACAGTCCCAAGCACCACTTGTACAACTGTTCTATGCGCCCACGTAGTGTTGATTGAACAACTGCTTTTGCTGGTTCTGCTGGTTCTCTCCGTGTGTGTCTTCTGACAATGTATCCACATCGCTTCAAGTTTGCGTATACTTGGTATGTGGGTATGTCTTGTTTAACGATGGCGTAGACGCTCTGAAGGTCAATTGGTGTTCCATGGATGCTTTCGGGGCCCTCACCCCTCGCTGTGATCCAGTATGGTTCCACAGTTCCTCTCTCCACGAGGTAGAGGGCCTCTTCTGGTGTCAGATGGCACCAGTTTCCCTTTACGGTGCCCATTGTCTGCAGGAAGCTTCCCTTGAGCTCACAGAGGGTATCTGCCTCTGAGAAGAAGCACCTTACGTTCTGCTTAACTGTATGGGTTCTGGGAAGTGCCAGGGCGGAGTACATGTGGTTGAGGGACTGTGTGAGCTGTGAGTGCTGGATGGCTGTGTTATCTGGCTCGAACTCCTTCTCTCCTCTGCGCAGCTGTGTTGTGGACCTGAAGTTCTCCCACGACTGGGGCTCATCCTCCAGGTCAATCTCGGCTTCGAGGATGGTGTGTTCCTGGTCTTCACTCGACATGTGGTGCTGGTGGAGATGGTGGAGCTTCATCACGGCCTGAGCTTTGGTGAAGAGTATTTATGGTGGGAAGGATGCAAGGGCTCATAACCTCATTGTGGTGAATAGGTATTTATGTGTATATAGCGTCTGTTATTGTGTGTGTGTTTGTTGTGTATGTAATGTGGAGATCTATGTGTTCACTGATGTGTGAAATATGTGAAATGTGTAAAATATATAAATACATGAATATATGGATATGTGGAACATTGTATTCAATGGGTATATAAAGTGCACAAATCTTATGATAATGGAACTAGAGAAAAATCTTGTATTCTACTTTCCATCCTAAGACATCCATGAAACCTACACACACAGATACACACACACACAGACTACCATATAATCCTATACACTCCTATTTATTCCTATAGACTTCCACACACTCTCATATTCCATATACAACATATGGGTCTCCCACCTGGTGTGCGGGTGTCTGCCATATCACCCGTGTCATTAGACGCTTCCCTCACCACCAGAAAAGGCCCTACAATTCAGCCCATCCAACCACCCGGTCACGAAGCCACCTAACAGCACGCGGCACCCACACTAAATGACGGATCTGACGCTCTCACAGGTCTCTCTCGCAACGTACCGGTCGCTACTGGCGGAAATCACACACCGGGTGCTTGTGGACGCTGTGCTGACCGAGCAGCTCCACCGGTCGCAGTTTGGGCCACTGCTGGCGGCGCCTCTGCTGCCGCCGCCGTCGCAGACACAGACGCCCCAGCCGTCCCGGGAGGCTGCTACGCCAGTATCTGGTGCCACGTCGAGGAACGCGTCGCCCACGGCCGAGCTGCTGACGAGGACAGCCTACTTCACGGTCTCTGGGCGAGATGTCTTTGGTAACGAGAAGGTGGCAGACAGCGCCCGGCTCTTTGAGTGTACAAATTGCCAGCGGCGGGTTGCTGGCAGCCGTTTTGCTGCGCACCTCGAGCGATGCTTTGGTGGTCGCCAGCGTAAGTGACGCCCTGGGCCGCTCCTGGGCCGCTGGATCTATCTGTATATATGTAAGGGTATATGGTGGTATTTCCCTGGTGTGCTATCTTCAACATTTCGCGAAGCGCGCTCCCCCAGCGGGGGACGCCCCTTTATCATACCATTCTGTAGCCGCTAAGCGGACCCTTAGTCATATCCGCACATCAAAGCACAGAAATGAGCCAACTACTGGACACGCTCGTTGCAGACTACGAGAAGTTCACACACAGCGAGCACGTTGGAGACTCGCTGCTGGCGACGCGGACGCTTGTTGCAGAGCTCGAAGCGCTCGAGGAGGCGCTTAGCGACGATACCGGCACTGGTACTAGCAGCAGCACACAGGCGGCGGCCATGGCGGCCACGGCGGCATGGGCTGGCAAGCAGCGGCGGAACCTCAAGCTTGCCAATACAGCAGTCAATCGCTTCGGTAGGGCGCTGGAGCGCATCGAGCCGCTCGACAGCGTGTACGAGTACCGCATCGACAAGACGCCCCACAATATGGCGGCCGTCGACAGTGCCATCAGGCTTCACCTGTTACGGGAGGGCGACCTCGGGCTTGACGTTGGCAGAGACGACGTGATGGCCAAGTTTGCAGAGATGAACGCCATCGTGAGGGCGCTGGGTGCTGGCGAGCTCGCCAGCGCCATAGCGTGGGCCGGCCGCTACGCCCAGGGCACAGAGCTCGAGTTCCTGCTACACCGGGCCCAGTACCTGGCGTACTACGAGACTGGAAACACGCTGGCAGCGCTACAGTATGCTAACGAGGCATTTCCGGCGATTATAAGTGATAGTCCAGAGAGGTTGCACAGCGTGTCCAAGCTTGTGGCGGCGGTGCTGTTCCCGCCAGTGACAGGGGCAGCGTCAGCTGCTCCAGCGGTTGCTTCAACTGGAGCACCTGGGACTTCAGCTGGTGGGGCCTATCCAGAGCTCGGGCTTCTCTTCTCCAAACAGTTCTGCTCGCACATGGGCTTCTCGTTCGAGTCGTCGCTCTTCACGGTGGTGCTGGCGTCACACGTTGCTTTCCCGTTCTTCTCCAAGCTCCAGAAGCTCAAGCACACAACAAAGCTCGAGTGGACGTCCAAGGACGAGCTCCCGATCGAGATCCACATCCCAGACTCCCTCAAGTTCCACGCCATCTACATCTGCCCAGTGTTCAAGTGCGAGACGACGGCGGCGAACCCTGCGATGGCGCTGCCGTGCCACCACGTTATCTCGAGACAGGCGCTGGCCAACCTCAGCAAGAGCGGGGGCAGCTTCAAATGCCCGTACTGCCCTGCCAGCGTGCTGCCGTCCAAGTGCACAGAGGTACACTTCTACGCGATATAAGCAGTCGTTTGTGGCCATTCTGTATACACGCTTTTACACGTCGAGGAAGTCGCTTGCCTCCAGCAGCTCGAGCGCCATCTCCTCGGGAATCTCAAACTCTGGCACGTCAACAGCGTCCCGGTACTGCACGCTGTAGTAGCAGTACTCGACGACCTTCGCCAGTACTCGCCCGTCAAACTCGGGCAGCGTGATCCGTCGCTCAGACGTCTCCTTGAAGGACGATTGCAGCATGTTCCTTAGCGTCCCGGACACCTCTGCCGCCTCTGCAGAGACAACAAACTCAAAGTGGTCGCGCGAGACGAGAGTCAGATGGGGCATTGTGATTGGGCCTAGGGTCTTCCTGGGGGTTTCCTTGGTTTTACCCTGGTTTTGCCCTTAATTTGGCCTGGTGGGCCTGGTTTTGGCCTGATGTTGGCCCTGGGAGTAAAGGGGTTCTTCCATCAACACTTTCGCGAAACCGTTCGATATGGGATATGTCTCCCCCACGATCCCATGTCTACAAATACACATACTAAATGGAGCAACGTAGATTACATAGATGGAGACTCACACTCGAAGAAGGCGAGGGCCGCAGCGTCGAAGCGTTCAGCCCCGAGCCTGCACTCCTCGACGGTGTTGAGGTTGGTGTTGGTGAGCCTGACGAAGTTGGCGTGCTTTCTGGCCTCTGCGCAGCACGCCATGTCGCTGCCGAGGACAACAACGACGCCAGCCTTCAGCAGAGCGTGGTAGAACTGCTCGAGCTTGTGCTGGAGGTCGGGTCCTTCCAGGCGAAGTTGCACGACGAAGAACATGCCGCCGTCGGGCCTCACGGGCGTGATGTAGCCTCTGCGGACACTCTCGCACTGCTCAAAGAAGCCAAACACAGCGTCCCTTCTCCGCTGGTACTCGAGGGAAACGGCATAGCACCATCCGAGGTAGGCCGTGGCACCTCCACCAAAGTGCTCAACCGTCTTGAGCAGCACAGCCTGCGAGACGCCGCTTGCAGCCTTCGTGAAGCACTTTGCGTACGCTGTGAGCCTGGCGATGACGTCCCGTCTCGCAGCGATGAACCCAAGTCTGATGCCCGGGCAGAACAGCTTTGAGAAGGTCTCCATTCGCATTACACGCCCGTCAACGTCCAGACTTAGATACGATGACCCCACCAACTGCTTGTGGTATTTCTCGTACGTCCCAATGCCGTCCATGCGGATGTACCCGTCCGGGTCGTCCTCAAAGATCAACAGATTGTGCTTCTGGCACAGCGAATACACTCGGGAACGCACCGCAGCAGGCTGGGTCAGCCCCAGAGGGTTCTGGGTCGGCACAGTGTATAGCACCTTAGGCCTCTTGAGGCCCTTGTACTGGCCCGTGGACCATGTGTCCAGCAGCTCGGCCAGCGCATCGACGTCCACCACAGGCCCCTCGGCCTCAAACACAACAGGGTAGGGCACCATGATCCCGCCAACAGATGTGATTGGGCCAAAGATCGGGGTATAAGCATAGCTCTCCACCAGCACAGGGTCTCCAGGAGCCACGAAGGCCGCTAGTAGCTTCGCCAGCGCGTCCCCGGAGCCTGTGGTGGCGAGGTATCCAACATCACACTGCGGCGAGTGCAGCGACGAGACGAGCTCGCCAGCGAGCTCCACGAGCCCCGCGTGGCCCTCCACAGGGCCGTACTGCAAGAACTGCTTCACCGTGATGGCCCCCGTATCGCTCTCAGCTGGAATTGTCGCAATTGAGGTCTCAGAGAATGGGGCCCGCTGCAGATGGAGGTCAATCTGCTGGATCGCATACAGGTTGTGGTTCGTGCGGCCACCTCCCATCCACACTGGCGACGTGTGCGCGTCGCCCCGGGCCTCCAGGTACTGGAAGTCCGCATACTGTGGGGCCTCCCCGTTGTAGTGCTCTGTGAGGTCAATCATGGCCGTTTCAGAACGGAAAACAGGCGTGTTGTGGGTCTCAGCAGCGATGCTTTGGCCCTTTATATATTTGCTCCCCGGTAGAGACCAATGCCGAATGCAGCGATAATCCCGGGCACCACCACGGGCCCGACCTGGAGCCCTTTGGGCCAGCACTCTGGAATAAAAAGAGTGCTACAGAATCTCACCATGCTGCTTAGTAGTACCGGCTTTTCCAGCCTTAGAGGTCCCAGGCCTACCAGGCCTACCAGGCCTACTGAAGCATGTCTTCCCCCACACTGAGACGAAATAAACCCGGACACCACAGCATCACCAGAAAAAGATAAACAATACCCTTTAACTATGTGTTTCATACCCCTGGGATACCCGACTCTCTCTCCAATTGTGCACTTTGTGAGCAGTTTTCCATAGCAGAAGAAGGCATGGCACAGTCACTTGGAAACAGCTACGTACCGAAACACGTGCCGGCGGTTACTGCGCGTCTGCTTGCGAGACTGCCTGTTGAGGAGCTGTGCAACATCTGTCTGCTGTGGCTCACGATACCGTCCACACGGCCACGGCCGCGTGAGAAGCTGGTGGAATCACTGGGATTTGGCACGAGAGAGGAGTTCATCGAGGACTGGTCGGCGTGGCTGCACAAATTCAGGGCGTCTGGGGCCAGGAACAAGCGCAAGATCATCGACAAGGTGCTCGCCGAGCAGTACACGTCGGGGCTCAACCTGCTCCAGCTTGCACAGCTGGACGCCCAGTTGCTGGTGTCACGCTCCAGCTCATTCCAGTGGAAGGTGTCACAGCTCGTGTCGCCCAAGGGAGGAGCTCTCATAGGGTCTGTTCCGGAGCCACAGAGATTCCTCGAAAGCGTACTGTCGACGCTTGCGTCCCTCTTCCTCACACACATCTACATTGCCAGGCATCCACACTACCCACTGATCATCATCCGCATCCAGCTGTTCGACCACGCCCAGACTACGAGTTACACAAGGCCCAAGGATGCCGTGGTATCACGGAAGCCTGTGTTCATCGGGCTGCCGATGAACTCGTCTAAGCTGCTCATCACGCCAGGCCCGTCCTCGCCCGACACCGCGTACGAGCTCATCGTCCACTCGCTCGAGAGGGCCCTCTCAGACTCCATGGGCAGGGAGTGCAGGCTTGAGCCGACCTCAGACGCCGTTGTACGCTCGTTGGACTCGGCTTTCGTGTTGGCTGGTAACTCGAGGTTCACAGGCTCGCTTGGTGCGTGGTCTGTGTATGCCTCTGGAGGCGTGGACATATCGCCGTTTGACGACGCCAGCCTCCACGACACCCTCAGGCCCGTGGAAAAGTGTGCCTCTGGAGACGTGAAGAAGCGGATCAGTATGCTCAGATTCAAGGGCGGTGTCCAGAAGGGCCTGAAGGTGTACGAGGGCGGCCGGAAGAGGCGCAAGAGGGCCACTATGGACGAGGTATGGAGGGACGATGAGGACGAGGACGAGGATGACGACCAAGAAACAAATGAGTACGCCAGCCTGGTGCCCGTGCAAACCATCGAGTTTGAGCTCCAGACCAGCTACAAGGGCACCAAACCACAAGTGAAGATACGGCTCCAAGGTAATGACGTCTTTGGTGGGCTCCACGAGATGTGTGACCGGGAGCTCGCTGACCCCGAGTTCATACCTGGATGGCTCACTGGCGAGTCGGTGGTGGGTGGAAAGGTTGACGATGGAGTCTTTACAGAACAAGCGATCCACCGTGGTGGCTCGTTGATATGACTATTAGGTGGAGTTATTTATGTATTATCATTAGTAGCCAGCGCAGTAGACAGGCCAGGGTAGTATACATTTCTAGTGGTCGCCAACCCATGCATCTATGCTCTCGCTCACATACTCGTTCCAGAACCGCAAAAAGGCACGAGAGCTCCTTGGGAACCTTGCCACGGTGCTCTCGTTCTCAAAGAAGTCCTTCATCTCGCGGTGGATGATCTTGTCCACCTTTTTGAGCTGCTGGAGGTCAACGTGCTGTGCGAGGGCCATGTCGCTGTTCCTCCGCTGCTCGGGGTCGGCGAGTTTAATGGCATTGGTGCCTCGCTCAAACGTCTTCACATAGGCCACGATATCCTCATCAGACATGTGCTTGTTGATGATCTTCTCATCCAGAGGGTGCAGCAGATTCTCAAACGTCAGGGAATATGTCCGCACAAGCTTCTTGTTCTGGGCTGCGCCCAGCAGCGTGCCAAACGTATTCTCCTGGTCCCTGAACTGGTTCCAGGGAAGACCCTCGCCTGGTATGATACCGGCAGCGCACCAGGAGTTCTGAACAATGGTGTACTGCGTGGGAAGCTGGTCGCAGAGCTGCTGGATCATCAACAGAAGCTCAACCTCGGACCGTGCCTTGACACGGCGGTGGTTGGTCCACTCGACAAGCATGTGCTTCAGCAGCATCGTTTTGAGTTCGAGCTTGAACCAGCGAACAGCGAGCTCCAAGGGCGACTGGATCTTCTCGAGCCACACAATCTTGATGTTCGACAAGTCCTTTGCGGTGACATGCTCGTACAGCCTGTCCAGCAGCAGAACAATCTTTCGCTGCCCCAGCTTCCTGTTGATCTCAGTTAGATACTCCCAAAAGGTCTCGGGAGTGAGTCCAACTGCAGAATGGATTGCACCGTGCAGTTGTGCGGTGTGGGATATCACCAGCGAGCCCAATACCTCTGATCCATCGGCATTGATACATATCCCTACGGTGAATCTTGTGTAGGGCGAGCCAATCGGTACAACACGGTCTGTGACCCCAAACTCATCGAGGTGGAATATGTCCTTCTCAGCGTATCCGTGGAGTGTGCGTTTGAGTCTCTTGAGCTCCCGTTCTGGTGACTCTGCGTAGTGGCTCATCTGGTCAGCTACAAACATTTGAATCTGCTCACGTCGCAGCTTCATCTTGCACTTGAAACCGTGAATCCAGCCGTTGGACTTCACCTTGGAGGTGTCCTGGACTTCTGGGGTTGGCGACAAGGAGTCTCCAGCGTAACATTTGTCAAACTTGACCCATTTCTGGACCATTGTGCTCTCTGAGAAGCTGTCATCTGCAAATAGTCGCTGCTCGCACCACTTCTCCAGGCACTTGTCTGCGCCGACAAACTTGTTCAGCAGAACCTTTCTTGTTGAGGCCCTCTCCTCCACCGATAGTAGCTTCATGGCCGAGCGCATCTTGCGCTCGTCCTTGACCCACCGGTTGAAGGAGGACTTGGTGATGCCAAACTGCTGGTTGTGTCTAAAGTGCTCGACCGTCTGTTGCTGCGTGGCTGTGTGGAAGTGGTACCAGTCCAGCACCATCAGCTTCTGCTTGACTGTCGCTCTCGGCAGCGATGCCTGTGATGCAGACGACAACTGGGATGATGGAGCATAGTTCTTGACCGGTGAGCTCTGTGGCAGGCCCTGTGGCGAGCTGCGTAGGCCTTCCGGCGGGGCTTCTGGCAGGTCCTCAGGCAGTGCACCGTCGTCGTCGGGTCTCCCACGATACATAAAGTACTGCTCCTCCATTTCAGACCTGAGTTTCACCAGAGTCGCACCCCTCCTGGAGCGAATTCACCTCAATTGCAGCGTATGGCGCAAAGCACTGAACATCTAAACATTTCCCTGCCAAACCAAGATTTTTCGGGCCATATGGGTGGGAGGCCTGCGAAAAAATCTCACACCCGCACACCACCCGCACACCAGACGCGTTAAAGAAAAAAGAGTAAATGAGACGCGTCACACCTTCCTCATTGGGGCAAATGATTAAGTGCGTGACAGGGGCCTGGGGCCCCAGGCCTTAGAACTTGATCAACTTGCCGTTGACGTCCTTAGCGGTGTCGCCCGGGGTACGCTGGATGGCAGGCGACGGCGTGAACAGGTTTACGTAGTCGTTCATGTTGAAGCCCGGGGTCTTAAGGAAGCGGTTCTTGGGTGTGCCTGGGGTGAGTCCGAGTGAGTTGCTGTTCTGGAGCGGGCCGGTGGCTGTAGCAGACGTAGCCAGCGACGTAGCAGTGTTGGGCTTGACCTGGGACGACGGCAGCTGGAGGGCCTTGACGGAGCGGGACGGTGTCGAGGGGATGTTGACGCTTTGGGACTTGTACTGGACCGGGGACGGGGATGTGGCGAGGAACATCAACAGGTCTGCGCCCTCGTCCCGGGGCCGTTTTGGCGTGGAAAGCACAGCTTTCTGGAGCGTGGAGGATGATTCAGCAGTAGCAGTGGCAGCTGGACCAGAAGGCCCCCGCTGGGGCTGTGCTGGCGACGAAAAGTGGATCTGTGTCTTGTTGGTGGAGGCGGTGTTGTAGATGTCAGTGTTGAGGGAGATCCTCTGCTGCGGCGGCGTCTTGGGCACGGGCCGGCTCTCCTCGTACAGGGGCGATGATGGTGGGTACAGCGGCATGCTACGCTTCAGAGGCGACTCTCCCTCGTCTTCCGTGCGGTTGGCGTCCAGCGACTCGAGCGACCGCTTCTTCTGGAGTCTAGATGGCGACGGGAATGCCGCTCCCATCAGCGGGAATGACGACCCCAGCTGCGGCGATGTGCTGGGCCCTGTAGCAGAGGCTGTGGAAGAGCTTATGGCAGAGACTGTGGCAAGTGATGGAGCCCCCAGGCCCGTGTGCTGGGCCTCCAGGGCGCCCTGGGGCTCGCCCCTCTTCTCCTTGAGCCGGGCCTTCAGGTTCGTCTGCGACAGCCTCGTCTTGAGCTGGCGTGAGATGCGGGCCAGCTCTGCCCGCTTGAGGATGTTTTCAGCAGCAATGTCTTCGGTGGTGGCCATGGGTCTGGAAGCGGTGTGATGGCCTTTGTGGGTAGGAGAAAGGGGGTTTATATGTGTTGAGGGAAGGATGGGAAAAATGTCACCATCCATTTTAACGCGTCCCAGTCGCGCACCGGGCCTACCGCATTGGGACATATATGGAAACGTATATAGTAAACAGGTATATACAGGGAGGGTCCTGAGGCCTCAGGGGTGTTAGGGGCCTTGGGAGAGTCCTAGGGAGAGCGCTAGGGAAGCCCCTTAGAGGAGGGGAGGCTCACTTGGCAAAGGCCTTGTCGAACATTGGGATCAGGGACTGCGCGAGAGCAAAGGAAAAGACGAGCTTTGGACCGGTGGTCAGTAGCTTTGGAGTCAGACCCTTGAAGAAGGCCGGCACACCCTCGTTCTTCAGCATGTTCTTGAGGATGGTGATGCCGGACTCTGGGTTCTCAAAGTTTCTGTTCTGGATACGGGTCTTGATGACGTCGAGCGGAGCAGACACAATGAGCGAGGCCGAGGCACCACAGATGGATGACACAAAGTTCTGCGACCAGGTGGCCTGTGAGTAGTCTTCGAGACCCAGAATGTACTCTTTCGCAAAGGCATTACCACCAAAGAGGGCGAACGAGCCAGGAGCGTTTCTAGCAGCCGTCCAGCCCCAGCCACGGTACAGTCCAAGACCCTCGTCCTGGATGATCTTGAGGAAGCCACGGCCCCTAAACGACTCCGGGTTCGTCTGTCTCTTGATCTTGAGCACGTCTAGCGGGAGAAGAACAACCTCACCAATTCCAATCAGAGAACCAGCAGTCGCAGACAGCAGGGCCTTGCCCGTCTTGGAGCCAAACGCACCGTCATACGTCTCCTTCAGGTTCTTGGTCAACACCTCGTTGGCAAACGGCTGTCCACCATACTTGTACACCCTTTGCAGGATTTTGTACACAGCAGCGTACCCAAGACCAGGGAACAGTGTGAAGAACCGCTTGCCAAAGGCCTCCTGCGCGTGCTCCCTGAAGATCACGCTGTTGAGCTGCGACAACCCCGTCACTCTCGTCGAGTTCGACATCAGTCTCTTAGACACAGTGTCGACCGGGTGGAACACACCAATCTCGCAGATTCCTGCGGACGCTGAGCCCAGCACACGGGCAATTGCTGACTGCTTCTTGTCGGCGTGGGAGTGTGACATAGTGGATGTGATACGTGTATTTATCCACTATTTGTGTATTATGAGTAACGAGGAAAGGGGCCGGCACAAAATTTTTCACCCTGTGCTCGGGGGTGCGCGATAAGGGCAAGCCAGGGGGAATTGCTTAGCTGGGCTCCACGGACGCCTTTTCTGGGGAAAAAGGGCCCCGGTGTGTGCTACACGGTACCCAGCTGTGTACTATGGACATTTCTGGTGTTTTCAGCGGCCCCCGTTGTCCTTTGTGCTTGGAAGTGTTGGCGAGCGGTGCAAAGGGCCCTTTTGGCCGAGTGCGTGTGTAGAGGGCGGGGGCAGCTTCTATCGGCGCCACGGCGCCACGGAACGGGCCCAAGAGACGTTCTTGACACACCAGCTCGAGTGTCCCACGGGGGCCTTCCAGCTGGCCAATTGGAACACTCGGACCGCTGCACCGGCCGTAGCTCCCCCATCCTGCACCGGCCATATATGTCCCGTTACGAGCCCTGGCGCGCATCGTCGAATGACACCGACGATAAAAAAATCCCCAACAAAAACGTCCACTTTGTCCATGTTTTATCCTCCCCACACCCGCCATTGAACAGTAAGGAAGGCTCAATTGACCGCTGAAATGTCCTCCGTCGAAGATCTCAAGCAGCTCGTTCACAAGCTCCAGGATAGAATCTTGCAGCTCGAGCAGAAGGCCGGGCTTGTGCCAACTGTGCCTAAGTCGATCCGCATGGTGCTCATTGGCCCACCAGGTGCCGGCAAGGGTACACAGGCCCCTAATTTGAAGGAGAAGTTCTGTGCGTGCCACTTGGCCACTGGCGACATGTTGAGATCACAGGTGGCCAAGAAGACGCAGTTGGGTCTGGAGGCGAAGAAGATTATGGACCAGGGTGGGCTTGTCTCGGACGACATTATGGTGAACATGATCAAGTCTGAGCTCGACAACAACCCGGAGTGCAAGAACGGGTTCATCCTCGACGGGTTCCCTAGAACGATCCCACAGGCTGAGAAGCTCGACGAGATGCTTAAGGAGTCCTCCAAGCCGCTCGAGAGCGCCGTTGAGCTCAAGATTGACGACGAGTTGCTCGTTGCCAGAATCACCGGCCGTCTTGTCCACCCATCCTCTGGCAGATCTTACCACAAGCTCTTCAACCCTCCAAAGAAGGAGATGACCGACGACCTCACCGGCGAGCCTCTTGTCCAGAGATCCGATGACAACGCCGCTGCCCTCACCAAGAGACTGGTCACCTACCACAAGCAGACCGAGCCAATCGTTGACTACTACAAGAAGACCGGCATCTGGTCCGGCATCGATGCCTCCCAGGCTCCTCCAAAGGTCTGGTCTGACATCTTGAAGTGTCTCGGCCAGTGAGCCTATGTATAACTCTTTTATACGACTGTTTTACTAGAAAGAACACAAGAACAAGTATATTGTACTATTTTATTAAATTTTGTAGACTTGTGTCCCCAGGGCGAGAGTGAAAAGGATGGAAACACCACCACATCACGAGCTCTTGACCCTTGAGCCATCCGAGAGCTTGACATTCTTCACAATGCTCTGCAACACACCAAAGTCCACCCTGGTGTCGTCCCGGAGCCGTTTGGCACCTGTTGACTCTGTGTAGCACGCATCGTGGAACACCTTGCCTCCTCTCAGCACCGCCCCGTCCCAGATCCACTCGCCCAGGTCGTCGTCAAACTTGGCCTTGAGAGACTCCTTGCACACACCACATACGACACTCATCTCGCTGTCAGCAGGTACAACCACGTACCGGCGCTCCTTCTTCACCTCCTTGGCCTCCTCCTTCTTGTCCTCGCCGGAACCAATGATCTCGCTGTCTCTAAACTCGACAAACTCAACATCGTCCAGGAACCAGTTGCGGGACATGCCTCCCTGGCCGTCCCTGAGCTTCTTGTTCACACGGAAGTGCCAGTCTAGATGGGCCCTGCTGCGACGCTGGCCCTCAGCGTCGTTGGCAAAACGTTTACCGCACGTACCACACTTGTTGGGCCTTGCCGTGATCAGAAGCTGCGTGTACGCTGCTGAAGGGTCCAGTGACAGGAAACGGGCTGTGATATCATACTGTGCGAGCTCCGACGATGCTGCTTCTGCTACAGCTGTTGTTGATACCGACGACGACGCTGTTGATGGAGTACCCGATGCCTTCGTCTTCGCCAGCAGAGAGCCAAGCAGCGACGTGGATGGGACGCCACTCGGTGGCTTAATGAGACCTGATTTTGTCAGGTTAGAAAGCAGCATAGATAGATCCTGCTTTGGTGGCGTGGTGCCGGGAGCTTTAACGTTTAGCAGATTGCTCAGGGACCCGAGACCCAATAGGTTCTTGCTATGGTCTTGCTGTGCTACTGGTGCTACTGGTGCCCCCGAGGGAGGCGTTGAAGCTGAAGCTAGAGCTGGAGCTAGAGCTGGAGCTTGGACTTTTTGCAAGATGTTCTGTAGATTTGGCACGGGCTGTGGCATTGCTGGAGATTTTACCGGTGACTTCATTGGCGGTGTGTTTCTGATGTGGATCTCTTCCTGTCTTGTCATGTCGTCCAGCTGGATCTTCGTTGCCAGCAGCGACTGGGGCGACATTTGCTCGGCCTGGACAGCAAACTTGAGCTGGTTGATGATGCTAATCTTCTGCTGGATCTTCTCGTCGTTAGGCGAGAGCTGGAGTCGTTGTGTCGTGAGCCCCAGCAGCCTGTCAATGGTTGGTAGCAGCATTTGGGATGTGAGGGGCTTTTGGGGAGGCCTCTGGACAGGCATCTGGAGAGGCTGGGGCGTCTGTCTTTCGTAGATGCTTGAGGCCTTGATGAGGAACTGTTCGATGCTGTTGATGGGGTCCTCGGGGAACAACGGCAGCCCGCTGGCCGTTTTGGCAACCTTCCACGTCTTGAAGAGGTCAATGAGCCTACGCCTGGTGGGATCATCAACGCTTGTGTACGTCTGAATGAACGTTTGGTGCAGCTTCTGCCCAAACAGCAGTGTGTATGGACTGCCGACGTTCTTGGAGATCGAGTCGAGCAGGTAGAAGGCAAACAGCTTATGGTTGGGGATGGCCTGTTTAAGGGTTAGTATCTTCTTGTCACACCCTGGCCCATGCCAGGGCAGCAGACGGGGGCATGAACATACCTTTTGGATTCTCTTTTCTACGGCTTGTGCAATGTATGGGGCAGCGTTGGTATTCTCCTGTGCGATCATCGTCAGTGTCGAGATGATCGGCTTCGAGTTGAACGTCAAGTCCTGGAGAGACACGGCAAAGTCCTCGCCGATCGCCTCAAGCTCCTCTGCACTCATCTTCAGCTAGTCACAACGACGTAAAAGAGCAGGGCCACCACGCGGTAGAACGTCTTGTGTTACCACCCGAATGAGTTGTTATGTCTTAGGGTAGAGCTCCGGTCCAAATCACGCAATCGGACAGGAACAAAGGGGAGGAAAAGCGCCTATACAGAGGATCTCAAAAGACTTTATATAAAGAGGAACACCAGCAATCGCAACTGAAGCAATCGGAGCGATGGTGGGCGATGGAAGCCCTTTTCATGTGGAGGCCTTCTGCTATGGAGCTGTGATTTTATTCAAAAAAGAACGCCCGCCACGGCATAACCGTCGCGCGCTACGGTTCACTTATGCCATACTGATATATGTACTGGTATTTATATATATACTTATATAATTCTACGTCTACGTCTACTGGTACTTATACTTTTGCTTATACTGATACTTATATATATTCTTGTAAATAGTTGTAGTTGCACTTCTGCTTAAAGATTTACTTCTACGGGTACTTTTATATATATGCTTCTATGGCCACACTTCTCTACTTGTACTTCTACATTTATATATAAGCAAATAGGGATACCTCTAGTTGCACTTCCCTAATATCAAGAACATACAAGTGATACCAGGTGCCAAGGTATAGCGGGCTAAGGTCTGCGGGCTACAAAGGTCTGCGGACATGCATCGTATAATAAATAGTCCAGGAATAAATAATGGTCATCAAGTCCAAATCACCAGCTCGTTCTGTACTGGTAATTTGTGGGCAGTGGCAGCATCCGATCAGCCAGTGGTGGGAAGTTGATTGGGGGAAGTCTGATCTTGTCAGTCTGTGCCAGGGTAAAGTCGAGTTTTGAGGAGCGGTCTGGCGAGCCTGGGTGTGAGCCCAGTGGAGAGAGACACGCAATGTGTGCAATGCACTGCTGGATGCCCTTGATGAGCTCGTGCTTGTTGGTGCCCGTGTAGCACGACGAGAGCCACGAGACGAAGTTCATCTCGAGGTTCTTGGTGAAGTAGCGGACAAAGGCACTCGATACGCTGGAGACACCCGACGCCAGGCACCTCGAGATCTCATCCTGGAGCGGTGTGTCCGCAGTGGAGCCCATCTCAGACACCAGGTAGACGATCGACTGCACTATGGCGTTATTGAGGTGCTCCGGGTGGGTGTTGAGCGAAGTGAAGATCTTGATGAGACTCAGGTATGTCTCAATGACGGGCACGGCAAAGTTGGCGGGCAGTCTCAACAGCGCCTGGATGTCGGACCTTAGGTTTGAGTTGCCAATGTAGCCTAGGAAGAGCATCGGCAGCGACACGAGCCCGAGGTTGTTGTTCACGTCTGTGATGTTGAGGGAGTTAACGTAGTTGAGGGTCGTGACCCGTACGTCCTCTGGCGAGCTGAGCTCGAGCACCTGGTGGAAGCTCGGGTTGTAGTCAAAGTTGAACTCTCTAAGCGTCACGTTGAGCAGGCTCCAGTAGTGGCTGCTCTTTGGCACGGTGATGTAGTCGACCACGAGATCCTGGAGCTTGAGCGGGCAATTCAGCAGCAGGTTTCTCTTTGAGATCATGCTGAGGTTGCTGAGCATGTCCTCGTCGTACTCGTCCTGGCGATGGATGAACGACTTGTTTGCCATGATGATTGCATTGTGCACCTGGTTTTTGGAGTAGACACCCTGCTGGGAGAACTTGAGGGCCTGGAGCTCGTTTGAGAGACCCATGATGAGGCAGTTGGCGCCCACGTCGTTGTCGAGGGGCAGTGATGGGGACTTTGCGAGGGCATCGAGGGCGTCCTCGAGGAGCACGCTGCTGTGTGGGAGGGGCATCTTGAGGAAGAGCTGGTGGGCAGCCGCGGGCTTCTTGTTGTAGCAGAGGGCAAAGTTTGCGAGAATGAGGAAGACGTACCAGTAATTGAAGAGAGCTGGCTGTGGCAGCCGCAGCGCCTCCATGACCGTCTGGTCGAGGTAGTCCATGATGATCTCTATCGGAATCAGTTCTCCCGCGTAGTGTTTCTTGAGGGCAGAGTAGTTTGCGAGGTATATGTGTGCGATGATGGTGAGGGACTGGACAATCTCCAGCGGCGCGTCGTTGGTCTTGAGGATCAGCACCCATGCCTTGTTGAGGAGCTTGATGCAGTCCTCAAACTGGTTCGAGTCTGCGGCTCCAAAGGAGAGCAGCGCGTAGAGGAGGCAGGACGTCTCGTCGAGGGAGAGGATCTGCTCATTCTGGACAATGGGCAGGTTGAGGTTCGACATTGTACCCCATACAAGGAAGAAGGAGGATATTTTGGCGTTGAGCTCCAGGTAGCTGAGCCGGTCAAACTTCTTGGAGAGTGTCAGCAGGGAGATGATGTTTTTCTCGTTGAACTTGTAGGGGGCAGAGCCTCCGCTAGAGCCAACCGCAGAGCCAACCGCAGTGCCTGAGGAAACCGACGAGCACGACACTGGCGATGGCGATGCCGTGATGGGAGGAGAGTGCTCGGGCTTGGGTGAGCGAGGCAGCTCCACCACACGCCGCTCCGCCCGCTTCTTGTCCTTCGAGTGTACTGTTCGGAGGTGTCTCTGGAGGAGGTCTCTTCTGACGAAAGCGGACGGGCACTTGTCGCACGAGAAGGGCTTTTCCTTTGTGTGTGAGCGCTCGTGGCGGGCCCTGTGTTCTGAGCGGGAGAAGGCCCGTGCACAGAAGGAGCAGATGTAACGTCTCTGTGGCGGCATCGTGGACAGAGCGCCTTGTGCTTAGGGCTCCAGCCAGGGGGGCCCGCGGGTGGCCTGCTCCACGCCCAATCTGACGCCCACCCCTCTATATATTTGGCAAAGACAATCAGTTGATGGTGCGAGAGCCCAGGCAGGGCTGCACACCGTGCAGGGGCCCTCCCGGAAGCCGCCGCAGGAGTCCGAGGGCGGGTTCCCCTCACCTCGTTGGGCCCAGGCGGGGCCGACCAGGGCCGCTAGGCAGGCCGTCTGCGTAGGAAGGGCCTGCGTAGGCAGGCCCGGGTCCGAATCAGCACGCCAGCTTCCGCCAGCTTCCGCCAACTACAGCACACTCAACACACAGATTCTCATTACACACTGGGGGAGGGGGCGCCCCGCTGGGCTCCCCGCTGTTCCCCCCACGCGCTATCGCCGCTACCCCACTATGAGCACGCCGCTAGCGACAACCCTTTTAGGAAATATACCTCACGGGGGCCAGGCTGGCGGTGGGCCAGTGGGCCAGTGGGCTCACTTCTTTCTAAACAGCCCGAAGCCAAAGCGCTTGCGCCTCTGGGGCGGCTGGGCGGCCGCTGGCTGGGCGGGCGTTGGGGCCTCTGGGGCCTCTGGGGCCTCTGGGGCCACTGGGGCCTGGTACTTCATCGACGGGTGGGAGAAGAGTGTTGAGAAAGACGTCTTGCGACGGGCCTTCTTCTCTGGGGCCTTCTCTGGGGCCGGGGTAGGAGCTGAAGCAGGGGCAGGCGCCGGGGATGGGGCCGCTACTGGCGATACGTTCAAGAACGACAACGGCTTGCTGAGCGAGGTGAGGGAGCTCGCTCTGGAGCCCGCTCTGGAGGCCGTTCTCGAGCCCACTTTCGAGGTGGCGCCCCTGCCGCGGCCACCGTCACGGAGAGAATACGTCTTGAAACCACCAGTGCGCGGCTCCGCAACATCTCCATACACCTTCTTCATCGCAACCTGGTACGCCATCTCGTACAGCTCGTCCTCGCCCAGCGGGCGCTCCCGGCGCTCAGCACGCTGGCCAGTGTCCTCGGAAACCTTTACATTATCAAGACTGACCCGCTTGCGAGGCCGCCGCTGCGGCAGCACGTCCAGGGCATCAGAGTACACGCTCCCACCATCGCTAAGCTCCTCAGCGTCCCCAAGAACAACCTTCTTCTCCCGGCCACCGCTGGCCCGGCCATTCTTCAAGATGCTTCGCACAGGCGACCTCGTCCGCTCAGTGCGCTTCTCATCGGGCCCCTTGGACTGCTTGGATACCACCGGCCCACTGCGCACGTCCTCACCATCCTCCTCCAAAATGCTCCCCAACTCGTTTTCAAGGCTCCCAGAGAACATCACACCCACATCCTTCGTCTCCTTCTTCACGAGCTCGTAGCTCCCCAGCTGCCGGATTGTCTCCGTCGTGATTGACGTTGTGCGCCCGTACTGGTCCTTGGTCTTGGTCGTCCGAATGATAATCTTCTCGGGCTGTGATACGCTGCTGGACAGCGAGTTTGCACGATACCCATGGCTCCCATAGGCCCCGTAGCCCCCGGGCACTCCGTTCCCTCCATATCCACCGTTCAGCATAGACAGCGAGTTGGCACGGTGCGACATCATCGACATCGTGCGCTGCGGGCCCCGCGGCGCTACATGGTTGTAGGACGACCCTGAAGTCAGCGAGTGCGTGCGTAGTGCGCTCGCTGCCGCTCCAGCTGACACTGTGGAATCTCGATTCTGTGTCGGTGTGTACTGGTACTGGTACCGGTTCAAGTCCGGCACCTGGTGCTTGTTGCTCTGTGTTGGGGTTAGTGCCTGTTGTTTATGGTCCCCGTGCCTTTTGCGTACGGAACAGTTGAATGTATACACACCTTTCTGCGCTCGAAAAATCCCATGCTCTCTTACAAAACACAGAGCCGCTTCTGAAAACCCCGTTGAGAAGAGTGGGAAATAAACACAGATGCTCGCCCCTTTTTCAGCAGTAGGCCCTCCAGTGCTTATTGTTGCTGTGCCGGTCTCCCAGCTGAAATTGGCTGAGCTCTCACCACAATGTTGTTGTACAAAGTGACCGGGAGGACAGGGAGGCTATTGGTACGCGCACTCTCGAGAGATAATGGGCGCGGAGGGTGTCGCGAATCAGGCGGGTTCGCGACTATTTACATTTGCATCACCGCCCTTAATGGTGGTGGGGGATGGGTGGGTGAGGTGAAGAAAGGGCATAGCGGCCTATAACACAGTGCGTGAAGACAGAATATATTGGTGCTAAGATGTCGACGCCATCGCTGGGATGGGAACGACTGCGGGACGTGTACTACCGCTCGCGGGAGCTCTATGCGCTGGCGTGGGACGTGGCGGCGGTGCCGCCGCTGACGGCCATCGCTCCTTCAACACATACGATCGCCACGTTCGCCAGCGGCACGGGCGACGACGCCATTGAGGTCTTCACGGGCGCTGGCGGGCTCATTACGAGGATCCCGTGGAACCACCACGTCAATGGGCGCGTTGCCGCGCTGGCGTGGACGCTGGCGGAGGAGCTCTGTGTCGTGCTCACCAACGGCCTCGTGCGGTGGTACTACTCGTTCGAGGGCGACTTTGACGAGTACTCCATCGGCTACGACGCTGGCGTCATAGGCATCCGGAGCTGGCTGCTGGAGAAGCACACAGTGCTTATCATGCTGAACGACAACAGGATCGTCCGTCTCACACGCTCAGGGCGCTCTGCGCTTGTCAGGGACATGAAGCCCGGCCAGGAGTTCCGCAGCTGGTGCTGTGTGGACGGTGTGGCCTACGTGTGTATGGACAAGGACGTGTACCGGGTCACGACGAGAGAGGCTTCCAAGTGCTCTGTGGACGGCCCGTTCGATCTCATGAGCGCCAGCGCCGACGGGCGGCTCATCGCTATGTGGAGTTCCGCAAGGGCAGGGCTCGTCATCGTCACGAGCACCTTTGACAGGGTCGTCATGACCTGGGAGTGTGCTAGGCCGCTGAGCATGAAGTGGTGTGGTAGCGACGCTGTGGCGTTGCAGTACGCTGAGACACTCAGGCTTGTGGCGCCCGGCGGCGAGCTCGAGTTCTTTTACGACGACTATGTGCTACAGAGCGAGGCAGACTCGCTGACGGTGCTGACGGCGACCTCGCTGGAGGTGGTGGCCAAGGTGGGCGACTCCACAGTTGAGTGTTTCAAGATTGGCTCGAGGGCCAAGGCTGCGATCCTCATGGATGCTGTTGATAAGCTCTCGAGGCACTCACCCAAGACGAACGAGAACCTGAGGATAATCGGCGATGGCCTGCCCGAGGCTGTGAACAACACCCTCAACGCTGCCCTCGAGGAGTTTGACCCTTACTGGCAGAAGAAGTTGCTCAAGGCTGCATCCTTTGGTAAGGCCGAGCTGGAGATGACCAAGAGCGGCGACAGCAGCACTGCTTCGAGGTTTGTCAAAGTGTGCGATGAGTTGCGGATCCTCAACATGGTGAGGGAGCCGGAGATTGGGCTGTTTCTCACGTACGGTGCGTACAGCACGTTTGGGATCACCAAGGTGGTTGAGCTTCTTGTGAAGCGCCAAAAGTTTTCAGAAGCATTTGAGATATCCAAGTTCTTGAGGCTGCCACTCGACGTGGTGTTTGTGTCGTGGGCCTGTTGCAAGATCAAGTATTCTACACTTGGGGACGAGGAGCTGTCGCAGTCGCTTCTGAGCCGGTTCCAGCAGCTGAGCGCTGGCAAGTACATTTCATTTGCACACGTTGCGTCTGTTGCGTTCCAGGAAGGGCGTCTGAACCTGGCCAAGATGCTTGTGAACTTTGAGTCGCTGTTTGAGAAGCAGATTCCGCTGTTGCTGATGATGGAGGAGCACGAGCTTGCGCTGACCAAGGCGATTGAGTCACAGAACATTGACCTGATCCTCGAGACCCTGCTCATCCTGAAATCCTCGCTGTCGTACCCGCAGTTCTTCAAGCTGCTCAACACCTCAAAGCCTGCTGCGAATGTGTTTGAGTATTTCCACCGCACGGCCGCCCCCCAGACGATCAGAGACTTTTACAACCAGGCCGACCGGGTTGTTGATGCAGCCAACTATGAGCTTTTGGCGTCCCGGTTTAGTGCGCAGAGTCTCCAACTGGCAGCAGACGCTTACTCGACGCGCAACACGATCGTTGCAAAGCAGCTGGAGAAGCAGCTGCGGCTTGTCCAGGTGCAAGAGGAACTTGTGTCCGAGTTCAACGTTGAGTTTCAGGGTCTGTCGCTCTCTGAGACCCTTCTCAAGCTGCTGTCGCTGTCACAGGAGGCGCGCGTGCTGCTTCTCGTGAAGGAGTTCAAGTTTCCCGACCGCAAGCTGTGCTATCTAAAGCTGGAGCACTATGTGACCTCGCAGCGGTACGACGAGCTCTACACGTGGAGTGTTAACGAGCACCCGGCCATTGGCCCCGAGCCTGTTATTGGGCGTCTCATCAAGGCTGGCGAGCACCGGCTGGCGCTGCGGCTCGTTGGCCGCAGCAAGCTCGCCTATGACTCCAAGGTGGACTTTCTTGTGGCGCTTTGCGAGTGGAAGCTCGTACTTGCTGAGGCGGTGAAGAAGAGGGACGGTCCGCTGGTGGAGCGTGTGGCCGAGCTGGGCGGCGCTGCTGTTGAGCAGGACGTCCAGGAGGCCCGTGGCCGTGTGAGTGCGAGCTCAAGGTTCTTTTAGCGGCCTTCACGCCCGACTGCGCTGTTTATAACCACTGGATGTTCATAACCACTGGATGTTCATAACCAATGGATGTTCATAACCAATGGATGTTTATATTATGCTATGCCTTCTGTAGTGAGCCCCGCGGCCTGCTGGGCCTGCTGGGC
The DNA here is from genome assembly GCA_030572335.1 of Petasospora nakhonratchasimensis. NCBI lineage: Eukaryota > Fungi > Ascomycota > Saccharomycetes > Phaffomycetales > Wickerhamomycetaceae > Petasospora > Petasospora nakhonratchasimensis. The sequence goes on from JAJLZS010000009.1 coordinate 198,419, forward strand.
CTCCAGTGCTAAGCGCTGTTCCTGGGCAGGGGCAGCTCTTTGTTTACGCGCCGAAAGGTGGCGGCAGTTGCCATGACAGCGCAACTTGGGCGGCCGCAGTGTAAACAAACCGGCGCGTGCCCCTGGCGCGCCCCTGAAACACAGCATGGACAGCGTGGACAGCGTTGGAAAGGCCTCAGGCTGCCCACAGACGTGTTTCCCACTGGCCTGGTCACGCACAACCTCCCCTGTGCCCGCTCCCGCGTGCTCAGCACGCTCCCCGGCTCCCCAGGCCTGCTGTGTCCCGCTCCCGCGTTATGAGCCCGCGTTTGTTATTGTTTTTTATTGTTTTGGCTCGCGTGTCGTTTTTTTTCTTTTTTATTCCCCTTTTCGCACCGAATTCGGCGTCCTGCGCCTGCAAGCGAAGGAGGCTGATGAAATTTGGGGGCCTCGAGACAGCAAAAGTACCGGAAACAGACACCGGAAAGATGCCCACATTGCGGCCATGGAGGCCCACAGATCAGTTGGTTTCTTTTTTTCTTTTTTCGTATGTGTGTTTTTTTTTTGGTCCGTCTGTTTTCATTTCTGTCTCGCCAGAGTGGTGTCGTCCGAGGCCTTCCAAGCGTCCAGCATAATACCGGCCTACTCCCGGCTTACTCACGGGCCATCTCTTCTTTTGTTACTTGTCACTTGTTACTTGTCACTGTCACTCGTTACTCGTTACTTGTTACTCCCAGGTTCAGGTTCCAGGCTCCAGGATCCCCAGCTACTCCCAACAGCTTCCACAGGCCCTTCGACCCACAACACGTTGCTGTGCGCTCTTGGCTCCACACACTCGCCAGATTGCCCCAACATCAACAAGATGCAAACCCCCCTCGTCCTGGCCTCGCTGGTCTCGCTGGCCTCGCTGGCCTCGCTGGCAGCAGCACAGTCGTCGTCCTACACTGCCAGCGGGTGCTACTCGCTCTCGTCGCTCAAGTCCTACCTCACGTCCCAGGGTGACTACACATACCAGACAAACTCGTACTGCGAGAACCTCTGCAGTGGACAGGGCTACTCGGTCGCCGCTACGCTCAACGGTGCAACCTGCTACTGCGGAAACACCCTCCCTTCCAACATTGACACCGTCGACAGCAGCAAGTGTGACTCCACTTGCAACGGCTACGGCTCTGAGGTGTGTGGTGGTAACGGGTATCTCACCGTCAGCACAAACGGCGACGAGGAGACGTCGCCTAACGAGTCGTCGTCTTCTTCGTTGTCTTCGTCGTCTTCGTCGTCGTCTTCTTCGTCTTTGTCTTCTTCGTTGTCTTCTTCCTCCGCTACCTCTTCATCCACTTCTTCCTCCACTTCTTTCTCCACTTCATCATCTACATCATCCACATCCTCCTCCTCCAAGTCCTCCTCCCAGACGTCCCAGACACACTCGTCCATAACCACGTCCCAGCAGGCCACCTCCGTCGTGACATCCATCGTCACTGCCTCTAACACAGTCCCGACAACAACACAGGTTACGACCTCCACGTCGTCATCAGCATCCACACCAACCCAGTCACACACTTCCGACACAAACTCCCACAAGAGCGGTCTCAGCAAGGGTGCCATCGCAGGAATTGCTGTGGGCACCGTCGTCGGTGTGCTCATTCTCTTTGCCGTCTTCATATTCTTCTTCCTTCGCCACCGCCAGCAGAGAGATGACGAGGACGAGGACACCTACTCAGAGAAGCACCACACTCCTCCGCCAGTGCACAACGACATGTCCCCAGCCCACGGCTCCAACTCCGGTGTCTATGGCTACGGCGCCAGCTTTGGCTCACAGGACGCCTTCCAGAGCGTGCCACCGGTGCCATTCTACTCGGTGGAGAATGGCCGCAAGAGGCTCAGCAACGGTTCCCTGCCCGACGCCAGACACGAAAAGACGTTGAGGGTGACGAATCCAGACGAGACCATGAATGATACTACTTTGCATGAGCCAGACGACAACATCTTTGAGGATACCGTGTCCTGAGCCGTCGCCTTCTTCAACCCCTCTGTTCATTATGAATGTATACATTGATACCCTTTGGCCCTGGCTTGTAGATGTACGTGTAGAGACTCACTGAGTACCAAAAGGCTACTCAGTCATGACTTATTCATAATCGGGTGGCTACAAATCCAACGGATATCATACTCATTATCGTGATATGGCCCATGCAAGGACAAGGGGAACAGAACACAGTTAACCCACGGCGTTCGCTAAAGCAATGTGATTCTGCCACCACGTCCATCTATGTACAAGTGTTTTTATACAGATATATAGCTAGACACAAACGTGTACCTATACTGCTTCTTTTTCAAGTGCATTTTCCCACTCGCCGATGCGTGCCGGGTTCAGTCAGACTCGCTAGGGTCATTGTTCTTTCTGTGAGACTCCAACGTCAGGTAGAGGTGCTGGGAGGCCGACTGGAGTGTGCTTACAAGACCAGCACCGCTGAGCATCGTGAGCATACCGGCCAGCTGTGCATGGAGCTCCTCCTTCGTCGGAAGGTCCTTGTACTGCTGCACCTGCTTGACGTCAAATATGCCGTTCTCGATGCGAGCACCAACGACAAAGAGCCTCTCGTTGGCGGCGCTGGTCAGCTTGAGGATCTTGTTCACAATCTTGGGATTGTTCTCCTTGATGGTAACAATCGCAGTAGGACCGCTCAGCAGCGGCTCGAGCGGGTGGTGAACACGCTTGTTCTTGATATATGCCTCCTTGCTGGCCGGCTCCTGCTCGCTCTCCGATCTGAGGAAGGCCTTGAACAGACTGTTTCTCACAACCGTCATGTCAGCACCAAACGATCTGATCTGATCCCTGTACGTGTTGATCTCGTGCTTAAGCAGGTTGTTGTGATGCACAAAGAGCACGATCTGCGACTCCGACACAATCGTGTTGTATCTGTTGATGAGATATGTCTTTCTCGAGAGCGGGTCCTTGAAGTACTGCACTGGCGCCGCCTTTGGCACCGCTGCAGGGGCGCTGGCGTAGAATCTGACCTGCGACACTGGGAACCGAACACCTTTGAACATCCTGGGGTACTGCTAATAACACGAAGACTTGCTGTGGTGCCTGATTGAGCCTGCGAAATGCAATGGCCTTCCCTTCCACGCCCTTCTTCATTTACCACTGCTATTGGAGAGAAAAAAAAAGGGCGAGTTTGGGCGTTGTGGTGTGCGGATGTATCTTCGCGAATTCCGCGAATGGCCGCGAACTCGTTCTGTGTTCATTTTCGCGAAATAATTGAAAAAAAAACACGGGTTCGCGGTCTTCGCGAAAGCTCCGCGTTTTGTGTGGACGAAAAGGGAAGTTTTGGAATTGGAGATGATCACAGGAATCTGAGGACTCAAAAGAGGTTGATTTTGCACCGAATTCTGCACCGAGAAGAGCAGCACAGGAGGCTGTTGAAGTTTGAGAAGAGCTGTGTTACTTGTTTGAAGAGACAGCTACGCCGCGGCCGTTTTCCCACGTTTTTGCGCCGTGTTTTTGCACCCGGTAAGAGGCAACTTAGCATTGTGTTTACCCTTTTTGGTCTGTGCTTCCTACTTGTAACCCCCCTCTCCTTTCCGCCAGCAACAACCACAACGTGCACAGATGGCAGACGAGGACCGCTCACGGACGACGTCGCCGTCGAGGTACTCCAGGGCCGTGCACTTGACGGAGTTTTACCCGTACCTGAACGGAGGGCTCGCTGCGCAGTCTGTGGCTACGTCTCCCCAGTCGAACGGGCACCAGGCACATTCACAGCAGGGCGGAATGCACTCCCGCAAGCAGTCTCTGAGTTCGTACACGTCGTTCACGCCATCCACGCTGGACTTCCGGTCGCTCGTGACCAAGACAGAGATCTCCCACACAGCAGAGTCGTTGGACGAGCTTTTGGCTGCGTCGCAAAAGTACAGAAAGGCGCTGGCGCTGGTGGCAGACGCTGCTGGGGACTTTGGAGCTGCTTTAGAGAAGACAGCAAAGTGCAAAGGAGCAGGAACTGCAGCAGACGGGCTCCTCTCTGCTGGCGGGCTCTTTTTCCTCGTGGCCAACCACCAGCAATTGTTGGCTCACAGCGTGGAGGCATCCTTTGAGGAGCCTGTGCGGCGAGAAGTGTCAAAGTTCAAGGAGCAGACGTCCCGCAACGACGAGTCGTTCAAGATGGACATCCGGGAGCGTGTACGTGAATTGAAGCAGCAGGAGAAGGAGAATGCCAAGTTGTCGAAGCTCAAGACGAGAAACTTGGTTGCTTACAGAACGAAGCTCCTGCAACTGACGTCGCACATTGACGAAATTGACAAGCTGAAGCACGACTACTACCAGTCGTCGTTTGACTTGGTGCAGGACACTTCGTGCAATGTCTTGACACAGGTGGGGTCTGTGGTGAGGGCCCAGGTGGAGATCTACGAGGGAATCGCCAAAAAGGGCTGGTCCGGCGGTGGGTTGGACGAGTTGATTGCGCAGTGCCCAGATCCATTCACACAGTTGGAAGAGGATGATGATGACGACAACGACCACGCTGAACACATACCAGAACAGGAGGGTTCGGCAAACACGATAACAGAGGCCACTCTGAACAGCACACTTACAAAGGAGCCAGAGTTGAAGGCCGATGACCACGGCATTAGCTTCAACAGAGGCGTGTTTGCCACAAAACCAGTACTGAGCCACCAGCAGTCGATCCAGACATTCCGAACAACAGACCCAGTAACAGCAAGCACGCCGATAATGATGTCTCCAAAGTCGGGGAGCAATAGTGCACAGGACAGAACCACAATGACTACGGACGACAATTCGTTTTCTTTGCCAGTGCCGGGTTCTGCTAGACTAAAGAAGGAGGATTCCGAGAGTAACAGCTCTACAGTAAAGGATATTCTGCCAAACAATCTCAAAGATGACCCCAGTTCTCAGGAGGAGATTCTGCAGGTGGAAGAGGACAATGACGATAATGATGATGATTTGGTGCATCAAGGTAAGGAGAAGAGTTTGTTGCCGTCTCCAGCACTCGAACAGTTCCCCATACAGAATGAATGGAGGGATGATAGTGATGAGGTGTGAGTTTTAACCTTTCATTAATTAATATTAACCACATGTAATGTTTTTTCTTTTGTTTTCTTGTTTTTAATTCCGGCTGGTTTTCTAATAGTTTTCTATTTAATGGACGTTCTCTCTTTTTTTAAATGGCTTATATTATCTTCTCTTTGTATTTCTACACAGCAACATTTACAAATTCTTATGATTGATTCTATTTAGAAGACTTTTGATGCTTACTCAGAGTCGTCCTCAGACTCAGACTCTTCCTCCTCTTCGCTGTCCTCCATAGCAATATCCTCATCATCATCCTCACCACCAACAGCGTTATTGGCTCTCTTTCTCTCTTCCTCCTCTTCAGCCAGAGATTCCTTCAACAGTTTGAGCTTCTGCTCCTTGACTTCTCTCTGGACAACAACGTAGCCACCCAGTGGAGTCTTGTCCCACGACAAGTCCTGCAAGAACTTGTTGACCTCTACACGGTTTGTTGGACCAAACTCGACATTGGCTCTCTTCTGTTCAATAAACTTGGCATTCTGGTTGAGCTTCTCCACAAGGTTGGAGAGCTGCTTGTTGAACTTGACGTTCTTGGACTGCTTGATGTATCTTCTGAGGGAGATGGTCACCGGTGTGGCGAGCTCTGGGAAGGAGATGGACTTGCAGTAAAGAACAAAGAACTCACTGGCAAGCTCAACAAACTGCTCACACACACCTTGCTGGTACACTCTGGTGCCCAAGTAGGCAGCATTGGCCTTGATGTTGTGTTCAAAGTCAAAGGCTGTCAGGTTGGTGTTTCTTGGGTTTCTTGAGAGTACTGTCGAGTTCAAAATCTCTTGCAAAAGTGGGAACAGTGGAATAAAGACACCCGTGTTCTGGGAAACACGCATCAGCGATCTCAAGAGGTAGAATCTAAGTGGGAAGTACTGTGCTGTTGGGATCAAACGGGCAGCACCCAATGTGACCTGGACCAATGGGTAGATGAGCTGTCTAAGTGGGGACTCCTTCTTACCCTCCTTCTCAGAGTTGCAGTGAAGAGCAACCACACGCGACCAGAAATCGAGGGAGTGGGTATACTGCCAGTTGTAGATGGTCTTGTAGCCGTCTTTGGTGTTGTTGATACTGTTTCTGAGGTGGATGGCAAGCTGACGGACATAATCAAAGCCAATTTGGTAGGAAAGCACAGGGTCAACGCCAAAGAGCTCAGCAGCAGAGTTCTTTTGGAAGTTGATCATGTCCATTGTGTGGACATTCGTCTGACGGCAGTGCTTGATGAATGTAGAGTATGTCTGCTTGAGGATTGTCTCAAGACACGACTTAGAAAACTCTCTCGAGGCGTTGTTAAGGAATGCAAAGGAAGCAATCTGTGTCTCAACCTCTGTTGTTGTGGACCACACGGTGACCACGGCAGAGATGATCTGCTTGATGAGTCTTCTGAAGGAGATAAAGTATGGCAGGAGCTCCTGGACTGAAGAAAGCACCAATGTAGCGGTCTCTGTGTTGGTGATGTCGTTGAGCATTGTGAGCAAAGCCCCGGCGTGGGACTTGATAATAGTGTTAAGCTGTTTCACCTTTGTGTTTGAAGGCACTGTTCTGGCACCCTTGACAACCTTGTATGGCACAATCTTCTGTACAGCGACTGGGATCTGTTTGAGACCTAAGAGAATGAGCTCGTTGAAGGCCTTTGGGTCTGTGACAGCATACTTGTACTCCTCGGACTCGTTACTAACGTTCACGGCAGCCTTGAAGGCCATCAGAATGTTCTTGATATTCTTAAGCTGTGGATCCTGGAGCTTCTTTGACCACTCTCTTACCATCTTGACTGTAACTTCAATTTTGTCTTCTTGGGTCTTGGTCTCTGTTGGCTCTGCTGTTTCCTCCTCCTCGTCATCATCCTCATCGTCAGACATGGCATCCAATGGGTTGACTGGGTTGAAGTCCAAGAGGGCCTTGTCATTCTCCTGCAAGTACTTAAAGAACTCTGGGTCCTTCTCCTTCAAGCTCTCGAGGTCCTGCTGATGTTCCAGTACCTCCTCCTCAGACGATTCCTCATCGTCCTCCTTCTCGGCCTCAACCTTCTTCTTGCCCTTCTTCTCCTTTGGGGCCTCGAAACCCTTCTCAAAGAACTCCTCAACGTTCATGTCCTCAAATATCTCGTTCTTCTTCGCCTCAGCCTGCTTCGCATCTTCATCACTCACGTACTTGGAGGCGTCGGTCTTCTTTCCAGACTTGTGCTTTGCAAGCATCTGCTTGTGCTTCTTCACCTCTTTGCGGTGGTCGAGCGTGTGCTTCAAGTGCTTCGACTGGAATTTCTTGGTTGATTTCGAGAGCTTTCCCATTTTGTACGGATTGCACTGTGTCTACTACCCTTATTGATGGAGTATTACCACAAATATCTTACTATTTTCACTACAAAAATGTGTATTACAGCTCCAAACAGAGACGAAAAACTTTCCTTAGAAAAAAAAATTCGCGATGAGCCGGTCCGGGCAGCACGTCTATCAGCACCGGCAATTTTTCAGATTGGAGTACTAAACAAAGGGTGTAATTCTGTGGTTTTACGAGGCCAGCTCTTCGCCTGGAACTACAAAAGAGAAGCGATGGTGTGGCCATTCAGCAAGGGGGAGTCACGGGAAGGCCCTACGTCGAGACGCAGCTCCGAGAGAGTGAAGGCAGAGGATATGGAGCCCGTAAAGGAGCCTCAACAACAACAACAGCAGCTGCTGCTCGAGGACACGCAGCCTCGATTCAACAACGGGCCATCGAAGCCGGAGCTTCCTATCAAGGAGGCTGTCAATCGAATCTCACTGGACGACTTCAGGTTCACGAACCTCGTGAAGATTCCATGCTTCAGGGACGCTGCGCTGACGGGCCTCTCAGCGCTCGGAGTGCTCGGAGCTGCGGTGTTCATTGCGCAAAAGTCGCCATCAAAGGCTGCAAACTGGGCTGTGGGAGGCTTCCTTCTGGGCTCCACGGTGTCATGGGAGCAGTGTCGCTCCCAGAGACGTAAGGAGGCCCAGTTTGCCCAGCAGGCCAAGGACGTGGTGGCGCAGAAGGACCGTCCGATGCTGCGCAAGCCGAGCGAGACTGTTGATGAGGCGACCGAGAAGAAGAGATCAGAAGTCAAGAGCTGGTGGAGCCGCTCGTGACTGGTACATAGAAATTACTGATATATACGGCTTGATGACATATAATGAAAAAAAACAAAATAGCAGAAAGAAACGTACAACGATGTGGTATGTTATCAATTTGTGGGCGTTGGTGCGGTGTCCTACTTAGTAAGCTTAGTAATTTTTGTCTCGCTCGCTTAAGTGGTCGTGGTGATATAAGAACAGGTCAAGTTTCAAGGGCTATAAAAGGCAGGGCATGGCATTTGCAATGGACTGAAATGCACCGTGCACTGGTAGTCTGCCTTGTTGGTATCGTCACAGTGATTTTTCAGAGGGTTTTTAGTACGAGGATGACGTCCCTTTTCACGACGAAGCCCAAGACGCCTGTGTTCTTTGTGTCGCACGGTGGTCCAACGTTTATGTACCCGGACGATGACTTTGGCGAGCCGGGAGCCTACAAGGCTGTTTCGAAGCTGGGAAAGTACATCAAGAATGTGATCCAGCCGTCGTTTGTGATTGTTGTTTCTGCGCACTGGGAGGCGTCTGAAGGCATTGAGATTGCGGTTCCTGCGGGTGATGAGAACGAGCTCATCTACGACTTTTACGGCTTCCCACAGCACATGTACCAGGAGCAGTTTCACACGAACGGGTCGATCCCGCTGGCCAAGGACATCAAGCGGTCGCTCGTGGAGTCTGGGATCACGGCGAAGATGACCACCAGGGGAATTGACCACGGAGTGTGGGTTCCGTTCAAGGTGGCCTTCTCGACTAACAAGGCCCCGGGCGAGTACTGGGAGCTCGATGTTCCCCTTGTGCAGGTTTCTTTGCAAAAGACGGACGACTTTGGTGTGCACCGCAAGCTTGGTGAGGTTCTGAGCAAATACAGAGAGCTCGGTGGTGTTGTTGTGTGCTCTGGTATGTCTGTGCACAACCTACGGGACATTGGCAACGCCATTCAGCTTGGGAGACCGATGCCCTATACGAAGCCGTTCAACTCTCTGCTCGGGACTGTGCTAGAGAAGCGTGGAGACGAGCGTTTTGCTGCGTTTGAGTCGCTAAAGACCGAGCACAAGCAGCTGTTGTACAAGGCCCACCCGACGCTTGAGCACTTTATGCCTCTTGTAGTTGCGAGTGGTGCTGCTGACAACGAGGCCGCAAAGACGCTCTTCAACAGCGAGTCTCTGTCTCTCGGGTGGGGTGTCTACCAGTGGGGCGAGTACAAGTGATGCAAAATGGAAGTGTTTGAGAATAAATAGAGATAAATAAATAAATAAATAAGGCGAAAACATGTAGACATCGGCCACTGATCAGAAGCCCAGCAGGGTCTTGATCTCGGACTCAATCTGGGCCTTGCTGAGGCCTTCGAGGCTCTTCTTCACCTCTCTTCCCTGCTCAAACCTGACAAAGACAGCTGGTTTGGCCATGGACGCCTCACGCACGAGGATTGGAAGCTCGGGGTTGTGCTTTGCGAGCACTGGGTAGGAGCTTGTGATGAAGGATCTGGTGGGTTGTTAGTGGCTTGGGGGACGAATGGAAACGGAAGCACCACCTACCTCAACGCACTGGACGACTCGGACGCCTGCGACAGGTGGAATCTGATTTCCTTGATTGCGGATCCGATGGCGTATTTCGACATTACTGGTGGTGAAGCTGGTGTGAAGCTGGTGAAGCTGGTGGTGCGAGCTGCGACCTGCTGGTGGTGGGCCGTTAATGGAGGGTTTTTTGTGTGTGGGGGCTGGCATAATGACCCGTGTTGAAATGGCAGACAATGTAGCCCGTGGTAAAATGGCAGATGTATTTGCCCGTCCACAAATGGCAGAACCAGCCATGCAAGCCGATAAAGCAAGCCTTTTTCCCTTCTTCCCAGGTCCCCGAGCCTAAGCCTTCGGGCTTTCTTCCCAGGCCTTTGGGCCTTCTTCCTAGGCCTTTCCAGGCCCTCTTTCCAAGCCCATTGCTATATATAGTAAAGACTCTCGTTGCTGTGGCCATTAAAGGGGCGCGGCCCTGGGCGCCAGTGACGTCACTCCCTGACGTTCTAGAACATTCCGATTGCGCCAGCTGAGCTTAGGCGAAGCCCGGCCAGGCGCGTAGGCAGGCGGCGGCGGCGTGGGCAGACGCGTAGGCAGAGCGCGGGGGCAGAAACCCCAGGCTGGGCTCAGGCTGGGCCCAGGCAGAGGCCCCAGCAGGGCTGCGCCCGGCTTAAAAATAGAGGCACACACCGTCAACCAAAACAAAGCAAAGCAAAACCACCATAAAAGTAGCATTTCTGTCGTTTTTATCCCGCCACTGTCCTGGAGCCAGCGGCAACACACACTAAAACACGCCGAAACCTTGCCAGCTCTCCACCAGCTCTCCGCCAGCTCCACCCAGAAGCAGCACCCAGAAGCTCTCACCAGAGGCTCCCACCAGAAGCTCGTTATTAACCGCTCTGGTTCCCCCGTGAGCCATTGTTTCTAACCGAAGCCCGACCACAGCGCCAAAACACAGCGCTAGAGCACAGCAATAAAGCCTAGTGCCTAGCGCCCAACGACCCGAGCACACACGATGATGGTCTCTGCGGAGTCGTCGTCGTGCTTACCGCCAGACCACTACTTTGGCTTGGAGAAGAGCTCGCCGAGCTCGCCACGCTCACGCACACCCTCGGGAGCCCTTGCATCGCCACTGGCAATGTCCTCCAAAAAGAAGCTGGAAAACAAGCCGCTACCGTCGCTGCCACAGCCGACCATTCCCCAGATCAAGATCACAGTGAGCCCGCCAACGAGCCCGTTCAGCTCGATGGAGCTCCAGAAGGCAATGTCGAGACTACCTCACCAGCTCAATCCAGCAGCACACTTCAACAACAAGTTCACAAACTGCGTGGGCATGGACATCACATCCATCAAGACAGTTCAGCAGTTCAGCACCGTCATCCACCCACCAGAAGACGTTGACGTTGTCGTGCTCGACCTCAGACCTTTCAACCAGTACAATGTCTCGAGAGTCAAGGACGCCCTCAGCATATGCGTCCCAACAACGCTGCTCAAGCGTTCCTCGTTCCACCTCAGCAACATCTTCAAGACAATGGTCACGTCCCAGGAGGAGACCCTTGAGGCCAAGCTCGAGAGCCCAAATAACTTGCGGGCTGTATTCTACGACTCGTCATCAGACTTCCAGCACTGCTCGCTCCACCTCCACCAGATCATCAAGAAGTTCCAGGACTCGATGGACGACTATGACAAGGAGATCGGCCTCTACATCATTGACCGCGGCTTTGCCATGTTTGAGCAGGAGCCTGCATCGCCGTTTCTCGATTACTCCAGTTTCAAGGGCACCGGCGCCCAAGAGTGCAGCTCACCGTCAGCCAACGCAAAAACGCACTTCCATGGCTTCTCCAACTTTGTGCTCCCATCAGCAGATCACACTTCGGCCTTCATAATGTCGCTGAAGAGCAATGGTGCTTTTCCAGACACGAGGGGCACTCAGCTCAGGACACCGAACTTTGCCGATGCCTCGAGGCTGCCCAACTGGCTCCAACGCTACGTTACTACAGATGCGGTCCAAACAGTCGTAGCCAACTTCCAAAACATTGAGAGGATAGAGAACGCCCGCATTGGTGCCTCAGTGCAGAGGAGACGTTCCTCGTCCATTTCGTCCCACCTCTCGTCAACGGGCTCCTCGTCATCCCCAGGAGAATACATCACCCTCAATGGCTCAGAGCACGGCATGAAGAACAGATACCCAAACATCCTTCCATACGAGCACTCCCGTGTCAAGTTGCTGCCTTCACCAATGAGTGCTGCGGGAACACCAAGCATAACGACAGCTACGAACCAGCTCACAATCAGAACACCAGTGGTATCACCAAATTCAGCATCGTCCTCCTCTTCGAAGCGTATGGACGACTACTTCAACGCCAACTTTATCAGTGTGCCACAGATCGACGAGCATGCAAAGTACATTGCGACACAGGCTCCACTCCCGAATACCATCAACGACTTTTGGAAAGTGGTGTGGCACAACAATGTGGAGGTGATTGTGACGCTCACCAACCTAGATGAGAACGGCCACAGGAAGTCGGACGTGTACTGGCACGAAAGCTCACAGGTGCACGTTGTGTCCGAGGAGGACGACTTCCAGGGCGTGGAGAACCTGACTGTGAGAACTATTGAGCTCACGAGACGTGACCGCAAGCGCACCGTCAGACAGCTTCACCTGAAGGGGTGGCCGGACTTTGGCATCATTAAGAGCGAGGAGCTGTTGGCGATCATTGGTGTCAAGGATCAGTTCGTCACGGACACGAATGCGCCTCTCGTTGTGCACTGCTCTGCTGGCTGTGGCCGGACGGGTGTCTTCATCACGACAGATCTCGTGGTGGGGGCCTTCCGGAGTATGCCACGCGTCCCAGACCCGGCTTCTATCTCGACGATGGACATCTGGAGGACAGAAGAGGACCTCATCTACTACACCGTCCAGCAGCTCCGCAAGCAGCGCATCTCGATGGTGCAGTCCGTCGACCAGTTTGTGTTTTGCTACGAGACCGTGTTGCAGTACTTTTCCACTCTCCAGGAGTGACGACCTATAACGAATACACACGAGCTTACGAGAAGAGGCACAGCTCCCACTGTTGTCACCTCTGGCGTAGCACTGGCGTAGCATTAGCATCTTCCCCATGATGATCGGTTGTGAGCCCGCACATGGCGATTTTTGCACCCCCTTAAAAAGGGTTGAAAGGGGAGATGCAGAGCTGAAGAAATCTCTGGAGACCACTATAAGAGGCCGGAGACTCGCCCGTTTATATAGCCAAGCTGACACCATCGTGAGTGTGTTTCCGATAACTCCCCCAGCCATGAACCACCCACAGTGGCTGCTCCCTGGGGACACCCGTTCATCCTCAGGGGCCTGTGATCTCCACACTCAGGCACCCCTGGTCGTTCAGCTCGAGAAGCAGTTCGGCCCCATGGCGGGGCCCCAGCACCGCGTGCTGATGGCTACATACCCACAGGCTCCGCTAGCAGACGTGTTTCACCACTACGCGTGGTATTTGGGGCTGCACCCTGGCCTCGAAGGTCTCGAGTTCTCGTGCTTGGAGAAGACCCTCACGCCCTTAGCGACGCCACAGACTTTGATGATGGGCGAGGGCGACGTTATCAGGGTGTACGCTGCTGGACAGCCCCATGTCGACACGTTGGCCCTTACACACTCAGCTCTGCCACCGGGAGTGTTCCGGTGCAACTACAGGGGCTGCGGCCTCTGGTTCAAGGAGCACTCCGACGAGCTCTTGAGACACATGAACGTCCACTACAACACACCAGGCCTGTTCTACTGCTCGTATGGCAATTGCCCGCTGGTGTTCACGATGGAGGTTGAAATGCACAACCATCTCGCTCAGCACAAGGCCTTCTCGTCTACCATGGCCCTGCCTGTCCAACCGCACGCACACCCATGGGCCCTGCCACTCTGCGGGCCAGCTCTAACAATATCCCCCAAAGTACCTGAAGCAGAGCAGCAAGTGAGGACCACGGTGAAGAGTCGTGCCAAGAAGCATAGTGCGAGCGTTAAAGAGGAAAGCTACGAAACCTCCGGTGACGAAAGTGACACAATGGCGTTCCAGTGTGACCACCAAGGGTGTAACCAGAGCTTCAGAAGACGCATTGAACTCACAGAGCATAAGACAATGAAACACTTTGTGAAGGACGACCTCAAGATAACAAAAAAGAAAGAGAAGGGCACACTGGAGGAAAAACCTCCAGTTTCAACGAAGAAGCCTCCGGCAAGGTCTCACAAGAGACAGAAGAAGGACGAGAAAGACTCGTCTACAGATGTGAATGATCGCCCACATCTCTGTAAGTTCCCTGGATGTGGCATGACATTTAAGCGTGGTGAGCACTTGAAGAGACACTTCCAGTCCAAGCACTCTTTCACCAAGTTTTACATTTGTCCCGTGGAAGGGTGTTCTCGTGAGTTCACAAGGAAAGACAACAGGAACCAGCACCTGGGAAGACACATCCGCAACGGCGAAGGGTTACATGAGCTCAAGGAGACGGGGCTGCTGAAGTCCTTGAGTGGATCTTCACCTCCGCCTAAGAAGGACGCTATGAAACGATTGCCATTGTCTTCTACTTCGTCATTGTCGGAGGTACAGCATGCACCTTCTACATCTCCAACAGACGTTCATGATCCTACGCTGCCTCAATCGAGTCAGACCGAACGTAGCAGCTCAAGCACCACAGACTTGGGGCAGATATCTGAAAACAAGGAGACCAGCAAACAGAACGGCAAGACCCAAACCAATGCGGAGGATCACGTCTCACCAATCCGCACGACACTTCCGGCCCAGGCTGGAGGAGGAAAACAAGAACAAGATGAGATCCCCGACATGTCACCGCCTTCACACGTCCTAAAGGAACCACTGACTCCACAGCCACAATCTCCAGTGACGCCATCCTCCAGACGGAACTCCAGTACCTCTATGAGGAAGGCTCTGCGGATACACCACGAGTCTAGGGACCATCACAAGGTACTGTCTGGTCAGATTGTCGAGCCTGTAGACAAATGGCCTTCACGATGAGACTCAAACGCTGCTTCAACTGTTTTTTAAACTATTTAATAATGAATGTACACGAAATATGACACAGATCACACACCAACTACAAATAGAGAGCGTACTCCGCACAGTTTGTGCTCTTCTTCCCCCTACGCAAGACATTACTATGGTGTGTCCCCCAGCCCAAATGGCTATTTCCGACAGGTCTTAGCCGGATATTGCCTATTTAGGAAATTGTTGATAACGCGCGATAAAGGGGAATGTTTGACATCCCCGGACTGCCTTTTATGGGCCTTCTCGGGAGACTTTGGAGGCAGTAAAAGCACGAGAAAGAGCACATAAAACCTTCCTTGGAGCGCAAAACGAGCAAAGAATTACAGAAATGGCGCCAATCAACGAACACGCGAGCTCAAACTACAAGGACCGCATCTCTACGGCGCTGCTGGCCCTCCTGGGCTCTCTCAGCCTCACCAGCGTTGTGGACGTGGCCAGCGACGTCGACGCGTCCTACTTGCCACCAGGGCGCCAGCAACAGGCATTGGTATCTGCTGTGGACGTGTTTCCACGCTCACAGTGCCCATTGGACTTACCGTACTCCTGCACCAACACCACCGACTTGGATGCTGACCTTTGCTGCTTCGAGTACCCTGGTGGCGTCGTTCTCCTGACACAGTTCTGGGACTACAGCCCAGCGACGGGCCCCAACGACTCCTTCACACTCCATGGCCTGTGGCCAGACAACTGCGATGGCACATTCGAGCAGTTCTGCGACTCCAAGATGGAGATTTCGGACCCGGCGTCCATCATCGAGAGCTACGACGCTGACCTCTTGAAGGATATGCGCACGTACTGGAAGGACAACCATGGCCGTGACGAGTACTTGTGGAAACACGAGTTCAACAAGCACGGAACGTGTTACTCCACACTGAAGCCAAGCTGTTACGGCAAAGCCATGGCTGCCAACCAGAATGTGTTTGACTTCTTTAACCAGTCGGTGAGTATGTTCAAGGAGCTCCCAACATATGATTGGCTCGTCGAGGCTGGCATCTCTCCATCTGAGACTGAAACGTACTCCAAGGAACAGATCCTCTCAGTATTGACAGAGAAGTTTGGTGCTACTCCGTACATTCGCTGTGACTCCCAGAATGCTCTTTTGGAAGTCTGGTACTTCCACCATCTCAGAGGCCCCGTTGTCGGTGGCTCCTACTTGCCTATAGAAGCCATGACAAACTCTCGTTGCCCAGCTCAGGGCATCAGGTTCCCACCAAAGGTCCCACACCTCAAGCCTACAAATACACTGCCTGTTCCAAGACCAACAGACCCATCAACCAGAGGCTACATCAAGCTCAGCCACCAGCAAGGCTGTCTGATTAGAAACGGACACTGGTATGTCTCGGGTGCGTGTGCGGGATACACTATTAACGTCCTGGACACTGGTTCTGTCCACCTCAGATCGTCTGGTGGGTTCTGCACTATACACGACGGCTCTTTCACCTGTGGTCCTAATGTGACACCATTTGAATTTGAGTTTGATGCTACTACTCGCGTCTTGAGTGCCAATGGTCATACCATCTTTTCTTCTGCTGCAGTGCCTCATGGTAAAGTTCAGCAGAAGGTCAGTCTCGGCCGCGGTGAGATCGAATTCAATTTGCTGTTTGTCCCTATGTACAACAATTGACAATATCGGTTTGCTACCTAAGACTTTACTCTTGAAGCATTCATATTCTGGATACAATATATATCAAAAGATAAAAAACTGGCATACCGATCTTCATTATATTCTAATCGTATTAATTCATAAAATCCAAATTGAGAAGTTGTTCTGTGTTTTCAATACTGTCTCTTCTCTTATTGGCCGGCTTGGCCACTGGCTTCTTCCAAAGCTTTGTAGGTGTGCTTTCAAGGTCCAACTTGCTCATGTTATCCACCAACTTCTGGAGCCTCTCTTTCTCCCTCTTATCAGACTTCCATTTTGAGTACATGTCGCTGAAGTTGGCGTCCAAGAACTTGATGAAATTGTTCAGATTCTTGATCTCGGTTGCCAAAGAAAGGTTCTTCTTGTACAACTCATCGTTGTTGTACATGGCTGACTTGCTGCTTGCCAACTCCCGTTGGCATTGCTCGAGCTCCGCCTCCATCTCCTTCACCTTTGACTTTAAGTGCCGCATTTCCGAGCTCGTGTTTCCAAGGTTCATAGTATAGTCTGTCTCGTTCTTGAGGTTATATTTCTTGATGAGACGCTCAAAGTCCATGCTGTTTCTGTCTGCTGATTTGGCAGAGTAGTCCTCTGCAGTCTTTGGAGGAGCACGTCTTCGTAACGGGGAAATACCAGGAGAGCTCCTCTTAACAACAGGACTGGAACAGAGGTCTACACCACTTGATGGCTTCAAGTTTGGGATATCTCTCGCCCCGAAACCCAAACGTACCGGCCTCTTGGGGCTCTCTTTGAGGTAGCTCTTGGCCTTTGCCTTAGTCTTCACACCGGGCACTCTGTCCAACCTCAGCTCTGGAGACGATAGGACGTTCCTGAGGAACTTCTCACGCTTGTCCCTGTTAAGCCTGGTATCTCTCTCGAAGGTGTCGTCGTCTAAGTATCTGAAGTTATCAATGTCTAGAAGGCTCGTGCTCGTCTGCGCACCAACCAGCGACCCCCTGGTGCTATTAACACCCGGGGAGCCACGTCCTCGGTGCTCCTTCGCCCGGCCATGTGTCTTCGCAGGTGACAGCGTGCTTTCGTCGTCAAACTCGTGGCGTAGCGTGCTCAACACATCCGTCGTGTTGTCGGTGTACCTTCTTGTGTCCCCTCTTGTGTCCCCAAAGACCTCCCTGCTTAATCGCTGCTTCGCTCTCCGATTGCTGAGCCGAATGTTCATGAGCGTCGACAAGTTCGCTTCCTCATCCTCATCCACGTCGTAGCGTCCACTCATCTTCCAGGTGTCCTCTTGGCCCGTTTGAAGCTGCTTTATACAGAGTGTTTACTATGTTTGTTTGTGTTTACATTTACACCATTTCCTGTTTGTGCGATACAAGTGTGGCGCAAACCGTATCACGATTGTATGTGGTATTAAATGACTACCGGGGCGATGATTGCGGCATAACGCCCGTATACTACGGCTATGCTACTGTTTGAGTGATCATATAGGTATAGTGGTATTACACCGTCTCAGTGTGGTTTTTCCCCCGTTCGTTTAGGGCTGGGAGAGCTCTTATAGGGTACTGGGATGGCTCTTCTTGACAAAGTAGAAGACGTGATCCCCCGCACTGGATTCCTCAGAATCGTGTATTGGAAGTCCATCTGTGGTGAAGTACGTTACTGTCGATAACACTGGGAAACTGCCTCTCAGAACAAGCGATTTTGTGACTGTGGACCCCGATCTCATGCGGTTCAGCTTCGGACACTCTTCAACAGTTATGTCCGACACTCCTGATACCACGTCAATTTTTTTTAGCTCTGCGTAGTGCGATAACACAAGCGGAGTGATCCCATTCAAGCTCTTGATGACTTCCAGCTCTATCGTCTTGAGTAACGGAGCATCAAGGTGGAAGCTTTGTAGCACCTCCTCAAACATAGTGATGCAAACGTGCTTCAGCGACTTGAAGGGCGAGGAGCCCTTGAATATGTCTTCCTGAACAACAACATTGCCTTTAATGTACAGCGTCTTCAGACTCTCTAAACGGCTTAGATCGCCCTTGAAAATGAATGGGGTGACGATGTCAGAATTTTCGTTCTTGCTGTAGACATCGAGAGACTGGAGACCCATGAACTTGGAACAAATGTCTGGCAGCTCCAGTGATCCGGCCTTCTGTGCTGTGATTATTGATAGCTTGGTGATGGATGGACAATCTGGCAGAGGAACTATGCCTCCAATTTGAGTTCTGATACACAAGGCCTTTATATTGGAGCCTAACTGCATGCTCTTGATGAGCTGTGCATCGTCTGGCGTGCGAACCTCTAGTGTTAAGGACTCCAAAGAACCTAGTGTGGGAATAAGCTGCTGAAGTGTTTCAATGTTGGCTAGCCAATATAGAGCTTTGACACCATCAAACAACTCACCATACACATCTCGTGAAAATCCTTCAAATACATTATAACCAATTACTTTCAACACATCTAGTTGCATGTTCCATCTTGTTATAAGAGGGAAGAGACCGTTTACTTTTAGGTTAAGATTATATTTCATGTGATCAGCAGCTGTGACATTATCAATGACAGGTCTCTTGTTAGTTGCCACTGTGGATAAAGTCCACGATATATCCACGTCATCATTTGAAGGTTCACCACCAGTAAATGTTATATTTGTCACTTTAGAGGCCCGCTGAAGAGTAATGCCGCGGCATTGACCACCGAAATTGATAGAATTATAAGACAGCAAATCTTCAGAGGAAAAATCATCTGGTGATAGTATTTCCACCATATCAGCTGTGGTGAAAAAGGCCTTACAAGCCTCAATTGTATCCTGTGGACATTCTTCAATTGAGATAATATCAATTCCCTGGTCCGTGACTTGGATCTTGTTGGTGAGTGAACATCTCCTCAACCTAAGATGAGAGACCTCGGAAACACAGAGAGTTGTATCTGGACCAACATATGTGTCTTTAATGGTCAATCTGGAGGCAAAAGGCATGTCAAACAGAACTAAACTGTTCTGAAACTGTCCAATAGCGCTTGCAAATGAGTCAAGCACCACTTGACCGCCAAACTCAGCATACGACACGGGAATAATACCGTTCTCCTCAACTGGCATGACGAAGATAATGTTCTTGGAGTGTACGAAGTCCTTGATATAATTACGTCTCGGCTTGAAAATGGCACCTTCAATGAAGTACTGGCACAGTCCAGCGACGGTGAACTCGATAAAGTAGATTCCCAGGGGGTCAATGTCCCCGTCCTCGATCTGGCTCAAGTGTGCTCGAGGGACGTTATGGCCCTCAAGAAGCGCACCGTAATGGAAAAGAGGAAACTCGTGGTCTGTGATTACCCTCACGTAACTGGCCACCTCCTCCTTAGCATCACCGAGCAGTCTTTCAATCTCTTCCAGAGAGTTCGCCTGCTTGAGGTCATTGTAGAGAGTGGTGTTGGTACCCACCACCGGTGGCAGCGGTGGGGCCCGCACAAACATGTTTTTCACGCTGGAAAGAAAGTTCATGGTCGATCTGAGGATCTCTGTGGCTATCTAATGGTGCTCAGGAATGAGAGGGTGGCATTGAATCACCAACGAATATGTAGCAATGTGGTATTATTATACAGTTCCCTTATGGAGTCTCTTGACTGCCTAATTAAGAAACTAGTGATAATTGTGCGCTACGTTTAGTTCGCGACCCCACACCCCCACACCTCAGCAAACAATATGGCAGATAACACCTTACTAAACGACTACAACAGGGGGAACAGCTTCAAGAATACCGGGCTGGACGAGAACCAGCACGAAATGTCAGTCCCCCAGTTTGAACTGTGCCCGTCAGTGGGACTCTCTGAGATAAAAATTGGTGCCAACCTCTACACGATTCTGCGCCAGCTTTCACATTTGCATGTACAGGTTGTGTACTCGCCGGTGAGGAAGGAGACGGACGACCCGATCACAGTCATCATCAAGAAATATGCTATCCGGTTAATGTTTGACCCCGTGAGACAGCAGCTGATGCTGATTGAGGTGCTGGACCTGAAGAAGATTGACCTCGTGTACAAGGGAAGGATCCTCAGAGACAAGGGGTTCAAGACGCTGTACAATCACTACATTGGCCCTACCTACCCTGGCGAGATCATTGAAAAGTCGTACGTGCTGTCTTACCCTGGGCTGGCCTTCAAGTTTGATGGCACCGGGGTGCAGGACAACAGCGAGGCGCTGGATACAATGCTGGAAAAGAACCCGAAGGCAATGAGCGTTGCTGTGCATCCGTTCAACAAGTGGTCAGACTACAGCAACATGTCACTGTACAGCAAGGTGATCAAACGGCTCTGCTTGCACGAGATTGAGGTTGACGAGCTGCAAATCCAGACATGGGGCGACAGGCCGCCTTCGATTGAAGTTATCTTCTTGAAGCACCCGTCTCTGAAGAAGTTTATGCTGGTGATGAACGAGACCAAACAGCAGGATATTCTGATGGCACTGGGACCACCGGACGAGGTGTTTACCAAGAACGATTCACGTCCGTCGATCCACAACTCGAATGGTAACCACTCCATGAAGACCTCTGCGGTGTTCCACAACTACTTTCGGTTCGGGTTTGATTTGCTCTACACGATGACCAAGGATGGCTCTCTTCTATCAAAGGTGGTGGCACATGGCAACATTCCGTCCAATGTGATGTTTGGCAAGTATGCCCGGTGTCAGTGGAGCATCAGTGGTGACACATACGATCTGTACTCTGAGAGCGATGCGACCGACGTAAGCTCTCTGAATGTTGTTGAGAGCACCGGCGTCGTCATCAATAGGAACGAAATGCTGTCCAACTCAATTGAGCTACTGGAGCACGACGTGTCTGGCGTTGGTTACCGGAACGAGGTGAAGTGGGGCAAGTCTATGGTCTACGCCACGCAGAATCTAATCTGGGATGTTGTTGACGGTCACATTAACACACTAACTATTTACTAAGCATAATCCCCTCCCTTCCTATCCTCAAGCCCGTAGAGCCTAGTAGTAGCTTCTCTTGTCCCACACGTCGTCCTGGATGAAACTCACGAGCACCTTGCTTCCTGTTTGCAGCAATGGATGGCCAGCAACTGTTTGCACAAACTTCTCAAGGCCTGCTCTTCTGGACTCAATGATCTCATCGCTGAACCGGTTCGTGAACACCTTTCCAGGCAGCTGTGGGATCACCACCCTGGAGCTCTCGCTCTCCAGCAGCGATCGGAAGTTCTCAAAGTCAGAGTAGCGTCTACGTACGGTGCTGGCCTTGAGCCGGAATGCTGGGATGTTCGTTCGACACACAATCTCGTAGTCTGTGTACATCGCCCTCCCGTACCCGTGCGTGCGTGGGTTCACCACCTCAATCTCCAGAAAGTTCTCCGGCTCGCCGTACAGCTCGTCAAACGTCTGCTCCTTGATCACCTTCTTCACCGTACCTGCGCTCTTGCCATTGTCTGGTGTCGTTTTGCTGTGCGTGCTTGTGGTCGGAGTCAGAGCCTCCTGGGCCTCCGTGTCGAATGATCTGAACCTGTGCGCCATCCCCTCTGTTTCAGCTCGCTTTTTTGATGTCACACGGTGCTATGTGTCCTCGCAGTTCTTCTCTGTGCCTCAATTGGCCCTCTTTCGTTCCCGTACGCTCTACAACTGCTTAGATTGCCAATCAAACCATATAAATTCGACCCTCCTCCTCCCTGCCAAAGTCGTCGCTTTATGGGGCGCGCAAAGGGTGTATCCTCTGCGGCGCGTACCGTTTTACGCGAACCCGCTCGATATCCGTTGCTATTCGCGAAACACCCGAACACCCCGCGAAATTACTGGGTGCGCGCGAACAAAACCCAATGAAGCACCCACAGAGACACCAGCACCCGGTAAGAGGGTTCTCTTTTGGTACTTGGCCAGCTTACTTGGTGTTCCTTCTTGCCAGTGTGATTGAGCAGTGAACAGTGTGACGAACAGCGTAACGAACAGTGTAACGGAGCATACAGTGGACCCCGAGACGATGGAAGAGCCGTACGAAAACTATCTGAATGAGGAGCAGATGATGCTTGAGCATAGTCCGCTTGTGGAGTACAAGGAACAGCAGGGTGAACAGCAGCAGGAGCAGCAGCCAGATCCAGCGTCGGAGGAGGCACAGGAGGATGTAGGGGAGGGGGGAGGCGAGGAGGAGGGGGAAGAGATGCTGGGTGAGAGTGTGTTTGCGAATGTTGCGGCCGGTCTGACGGGAAACTACAGAAACATGATGATGGCGTACTGGCAGGAGACGATCAACTCGATAGAGCACGAGGACCACGACTTCAAGAACCACCAGCTGCCGCTCGCAAGAATCAAGAAGGTGATGAAGACAGATGAGGAGGTACGGATGATTTCGGCCGAGGCACCTATCTTGTTTGCCAAAGGATGCGACATCTTCATCACCGAGCTGACGATGAGAGCGTGGATCCATGCCGAGGAGAACAAGAGAAGAACACTACAGAGAAGCGACATTGCTGCTGCGTTGCAAAAATCGGATATGTTCGACTTTTTGATCGATATCGTACCTCGTGAAGATGACAGACCAAAGAGACACTCTACGTCAAGACAGGGGTCAATGGGATTCACACAGCAACAGCAGCAACAGCAGCAACAGCAGCAGCAACAACAACCACAACAACCACAACAACCACAACAGCAGCAGCAGCAGCAGCAGCCCTACGATGGTGGAGACTATTCAAATTACGCCGATATCCCTTATGAGAACAGGTACTGAAGATTTATCCTCAGACTAAAATGTCTTATGTGTTGATGTGTTACGTTTTCTTTTTGTCTTTTCATGCCCCCACTCTTTATATGTGTTATAAAAGTACATAGTTTCTTTTCTGTTGTTTTATCATCTTAAGGCATACACATATATAATTATTCCTTGTTCTCAGCGTAGAAGAAGTTGACAGCGTATGGCTCCAACTTGTACTGCTCGCTCCACTTTCCAACACCGGTAGCTGGGGAGCCGTAACCCCAGTTTGGTCTATCCTTTGGTGCCTGTGGCGACACACCTGGAGATTGCTTGAAGAGCAAGAAGACATAGCGGTGCTTACCAGAACCTGCTGGTGGAGCTGGGCCTATGTACTCCAGCACCTCTTTTCCCTGCTTGCCCAGATCAATCTCAGCGGACAGGAACTCCTGGCTCGAGTCGCTGCTCTTCAAGGCAATGTCGGTGGTGATGAAGTGTGCGTACTCGGACCACTTCTTGTCGGTTCTGGAAGGGGCGTCCGGGTCCGTCAAAACAAGAGTGAAGAGGTCCTGCTCTTTAATCACCACAGCCTCCTCGCTCGAGCTGCTAGGGGTGTTGAGCACAAACTGGAATGCCGGCTTCACTTGTGTCTCGGCCACCTTGAGGGTGTTTCCGAGGGCCACCTCGTTGGAGCCCCCGTACGACACCTGCAGCAACCCTGACGGCTTGAATGCTGGGAGGACGTCGTCAAAGATCTCCTCCTTCTTCAGCGACTCCTGGATGGAGCTGGAGATGGTCAGCAGTGGTCTCAATGGCATGATGGATCTAGTAGGCGTGGTTCTTGGTATCAACGAAGTCAGTGGCACAGATCTACTTATTCCTCGAGAAAGGCAATTGAACATTCTCCCCCTGGGGTCAGTCAGACAGTACGGAGAGGGTGGCAAGAGCAAAAAGCGGTGGTGCTCTCGTGGAAAAAGGTGAAAACAGCAACCTAACGGCAATATACGGCAAAAGGGAGAAGGAAACGGGGCCGCTCACCCCCTAACTGCCACTACAATAACGAGGGTGAGAGACGCACGGGGTGGTGTCCAGGTGTTAACGGACCTTTCTTATTGACACGCGCGTTCTTGGCAGATGCTATTGACCCGCCCCAAAATGACAGACAGGAGGCCAGAAAAAAAAACACAGGGCCATCTTGAAAGCATCATCAACAACGTCTTTGGAGAGGAAGAAAGCCTGGAAAAGGGACAAGAACGGAGAGGAGAGACGCCCCAAGCCGGGATGAGCTACAGAGGAAGAAACAACCGTGGAGGCCGGTACAACAACGGCGGCAACAACGGCATGAGCTACGACGGTAGCAGTGGCAATGGCGGTGCGCTCACGGGCCATCAGCTCACACAGGCAGCGTCGCAGCAGCAGCAGGCGAACTCGATAGCTGTAGAAGTGAAGGGGTGGCAGGGAGCGACGCTCTCTGAGTGTGTGTCGTTTCTGTCGAGAAAGTCTAGGATTGCGTTGCTGAACGCCACGCTGGAGAACGACGCCATTGTTGGATACGTCCGCAACCAGGCTGATGCCGATGCCCTTGTCAAGTGGAGCGGTGTACGCTTTGCTGGCAACGCGTTGCGGATCTCGTGCCGGTCGCCAACGACGTCCAACACCATTGAGATGCTCAAGAGGTTCCTCCACAGCCGTTACAATCCACAGATGAAGATGCTGGACCTTTCGAACATTGCGTCGGACCAGGAGCTGCGACAGACGGGCGCCTTCTCGTCCATCTCCACACAGAGCAAGATGTTCCCAGCGCTGATGAAGCTTGCTGAGAAGGAGAACTTCACCGTCGACAGCGTCAACCTGAGCGACAACAGCCTGGAGGACCTCTCTGCCGTGACGGCCCTCGCACAGACGTACCCCATGCTGATCAACCTTGCCCTCACGAATAACAGAATCAGCAAGCTTAGATCCCTCGAGATCTGGAAGAACAAGTTCCGCTCCCTCCGTGAACTACTGATGATGAACAACCCGATCACAACCGACCCACAGTACAAGGACGAGGTCTCAAAAGTGTTCCCCCGTCTCGTCATCTTGGACGGCGTCGTCATCCGTGATGAGAGCAAGCTCAAGAGCATCTACGAGCTGCCGATCACGCGCAAGCAGCTCTTCTTTGAAGACAACGAGATACAGCAGATTTCTACACAGTTCATTGCCAACTTTTTGCAGTGCTGGGACAATGACCGCACGCAGTTGCTTCCCCTCTACACACCAGACTCCCAGTTCTCCATCTCTGTGGACTCGTCGGTGCCGAACGACGCCTCCGCAGCAGACGTAGCCTTTGGCTATTACATCCCAATCTCGAGAAACCTGTCCCGTGTGTCCTCAGAGCGTTCCCGTGAGCAGAGACTGGGTAAGGGCCCTGAACAGATTGGCAAGCTCTTCCAGCAACTTCCAAAGACAAAACACAAGCTGGACACCGACCCATCATCTTACTCGATGGAAGCATGGAGATACTCACAGGTTAGCGGAATCATCATCTCCTTCCACGGATCGTTTGAAGAGACAAGTGGCCCTCAGGTTGATGCCAACGGCCCACAGCGTGGCCACAGACGTAACGGTGTCACTGGCTCCTCATCCTCCAAACTCACACCGAAGTCATTTGACCGTGTCTTTGTCGTGGTACCAACTGCTAACTCAATCATCATCGCGTCCGACTTGCTCATAGTGAGACCAGTCGCCAACAGCAAGGCATGGCAAGAGGCCCCACAGCTCCCACAGGCATCTGTCCCATCTGTCCCATCCACTACAGGGACCTCTCCAGCACCTGGAATCCCATTCCCAGAGACTCTGACCCCCGTGCAGAAGGAGATTGCCACAAAGTTGATGATGGAGACAAAGCTGAACCTCCAGTTCACGCTTTTGCTTGCTGAGCAGAGTGGGTGGGTCTACGAGAATGCACTAACAGGTTTCCAGCAATCACATCAGCAGGGTCAAATCCCCCCAGAGGCTTTCCAGTAAAAATAGACCCATATACGACGTATGGTTGGTTCTAAATAGCAAACGAAGGGGGAAGCTGTATATATAAACAGAAAAAAATAAAATGGTTTGTATATCTACAATACTAAAGTAGGCCTAAAACGTACATAAGTTCATTAAGAGAATCTGTCCTTCAGTCTCCCACCGATTCTCCACTTACCCTTTGGTAGAGATACCTGGCCAGCAGAACCACCGGCCAATGTGGTCATGATCCTCGTGTTCTTCTGGTCTGGGTAAATCACCTTGCCGGTCTTTACATCAAACTGGCCTCTCTTGATGTTGGAGAAGGTTACACGTTCCTGCTGAACCAACGCCTGCGCCGCAAAACTCAGCGAGGTCTGTCGTTCACTGGATCTCGCAAGGATCTTTGGAGGGTGTATCCACCCTTTCCTCTTTGGTTTACGGTCCTCCTCAACCTCATCTGGCACGCCGGTGAAACGCACCTTTTTAACAATCTTCTTTGGTGTAAGGGACCCAGGAGTCTCCGGTACTACAGTGAGTGATTTGCCATCGTAGCTCCCATCTTCAACAGTTTCGTCAAAGGATATGGATGACTCCGTCGAAGTGACCTCTGTAGTGTGGCCCAGCTCTGGTGGCTCCGAAGATGCAACTAGAGAGGCCGTTGGAGAAACTAAAGGATCCAGAGTTCTCGGTGATTTTAGAGATGACTTCAAAACTGGCGACGGTGACTTCGACAGTGACTTGGACGGTGACTTGGACGGTGACTTGGAAGGAGTATCATCAATGTCAAGGTGAAGAAGACGGTCTTTCGGCGTTTCTTCAATGATAGGTCTCGGTGTGATGGAAAAGTCCTCCACAGTCGTGGTGGTGATCTCAGGTGTACTCAAAGTCGGTACAGTTGGTCTTGGCGGTGTATTCACAAATGGAGTTTGTATGGTTAACTCGCTGATATCAGGAAGATGATGGTGTTGCTCAATCTTGTTCCGCAAAGGTGATGGGGATCTTCTGGAAGGCGACGTGTCTGGACGACGTCCTTCAGGAACACCCAAACTATTCTGCGGATGAGATTGCTGACGCTGCCTCAATAACTCTGCCTGGGTCTTAAGGGATGTGCTTCTCTCCTGCTTGATCTGTCTTTCGTGCTTCAACGCACTAGCGGCACCTGCTGCTGCCGCAATGTGTGAACTGACCTTTGGGGAACGGCCGGTCGGGAGAGATGGGGTTCTTTTGAGTGAAGAACCCATATGCGGTGGGGACCTTGTAGAAGAAGGTGAAGCTGATCCAGAAACTAAAGCGGCAGCAGCCTTAGCTTTTTCCTGACGTCGAATCTCACTTCTAATGTCAAATGCTGGACTGGACATGTAAATCGACGCTGGTCTTCTAGCCTGGATGGATGGCGAACGAGAGACCGTAGTCGGTGATCTGTGTGAAGGTGCGGGTCCATTCAAAGAGTTGTTTCTTATGCTGTTAAGTGCTGAGGAGTTGCTCGAGTTCGAAGTCATTGATGCGTTGCTTCCAGATCTCTGTCGTGTTACAACAACAGGAGGCGGGGCAAACTTGGTGCTGGAGGAGGTTGAGGTGTTACTGTCAGAACGTTGTCTTGATCGGACTAGCAAAGAGCCACTTCTGGAGACTGTTGGTGATCTGTCCTTTTTGATTAGTTCATCTCTCAGCATTCGTTCTCTTTCCTCGATTCTTCGCTTGGACTTTATATCCTCGACCGTCTGTCGTTCCTTTTCGACACGTTCTCTTTCTGTGCGTTCCTCCAGTATTAGACGCTCTCGATCTCGTTGCTGCTTTGCAATTGCTTCCTGTGACTGTTTCTCTCTCTCTGGATTGAACAGCAAGACGTTGAGCTTCTTGTTCTCCTGTGCTTGAGAGACAACTTTTGCAGGGTCTACCTTCTCCTTGGTCATCTGGGTGTCAAGCTTGAGCTTGGAGCGTTTCTCCTTGGTGTCAGCGACCTCCCAATGCTTCAATAAGTCTGTGATGACCTCGATGAGCTTTTTGTTCAGCAAGATGGATTGTTCGAGCGGTGCCATGAACGATAAGATGGTGTCTCTGTTGAGGTGGAAGGACGCGCCCTGGCGCGTCGCTCTGTTTAACGTGAACATGATGTGCTCATTTCTCCTGGCAGACGTCAAGAGCTGGTCGCAACTGTTGAGAACCACCTCGAGCTTGACGTTGTTGTACACCAGCTTTGGGTTGCGGAGCTCTTGGGCGACGGGGACGTAAAGGTCACGTCCAAGCCTCCGAAGGATGTTGTATAGCTCTCCGAGCCTAACGAAGCACGCAAAGATGCGGTGGATTGTGTTTGTCCATGCAGGGAGTCTCTTTAGGATCGCCTCTGAGCTCTTCTTTTTGTAAGCTACGAGCTCTGTGTGGTACCTGGCAATGTTCTCTATCGATGAAGAGATCGACTCAAGTACAAACGGCGTGTTTTTGAAGTGGGCAGTGGCGAGCTCTGTTCTCTGTGACACGAGCTTCGGGACCGCCAATATCTCCACGGGCTCCAAGAGGTCCTTGAACGTCATCATGTCAAGCGGAATCGGCTTGTGGTTGGCATCCGGCCGTCTATGAGCGTCCCTCTCCATCACGCACTGTTTGAGCCTGGCGTTGTAGATGGCGAGCGCCCGCTCAAAGACAAACAGCATCGCCTCAACCAAGGCGCCGTAGTCAACGTCCTTTGGATACTGTGGCGGCCTTGTCTCGCTCTGCTCATCAACATCGAACGACACCGCCGTCGTTGCCACCAAGGGCGCCCCGGCGCCCTTGCGAGCCTCCTGGCGAGCTGGTAGCTCGAGCCGTGACACGAGCTCGAGCCGCCGTCTCAAGGCCTCACTGGCCCCGCCTACCCATGGCCCAGCAAGCACCATGATCGTGTGCACGAGCGGCACGAGCTCGTGCTGTGCCCGTAGCCTGATGTTGACGGCCTTCACGTGTGTCGTGAGCAGCTCGAGCTTCCGTACAGCGCTCTGGTACTCCACAATCCTGGCGTCAAAGCTGTCAAGCGTGACACCGCCCTTGATGCTCGGTAGCGACGCCACAGCGGCACTGCTGGCAGCGCTCATCGTGCTGTGCTATGTGCTGTGCTTGCTTCTCTTGCTTCTCTTGCTTCTCTTGCTTCTCTTGCAAGCGTGTTGTAGCGGTGTGCTTCTATGGGGAACGACGCGGTGTGCCGTTCTCTCTCTGGCTCCCGCAAAAGCCGCTGTGGATGGATCGACGCGTGGATAGCAATGACACGCTCAGTACAGAACGTTCTTTACTCCTGCCTGGTTCTCGTCTTGGCCGCCGTGCTGGTTGATGTTGCCGCTGTGGTTTTGCCCTCTCTTCCTTCAGGCTTACCATCGCGTCCCCTTTCTCTTCTCCCACACGGGCGGCTAATCGGGAGGGAGCCCCCACACAATGGGTGCGAGGCCGCGAATGTGTTCTTTTCGCGGACACCCAGATACCACCCGCACACCAACCAACCCCCTGGCAAAAAGTTTGTGTGCTGATGTGTAGAATGATGGGCAGGAGATGGAGGGCTCGAGGCCTTTTTTGAGGGGTGAGCTCTTGTATTTCCTCTTTTTTAGCTATCCTTCTTCAATCTTGTTTATTAGAGGTGCTTCGTTAGTGTCTGTGTTTTTTTTTCGGGTGACTGCTTTCTTGGTTTGCCCCTCCATAGAGATATACCATTGTGCAGGCTCAAGACACATCTCAAGAGGTACAAGCTACAAGCTAAAAGCAAGCTAAAGGCGAGCTTCAAACAAGGAAAGCAGATGCTTATTGGACTTAGAGCATACACGCGGCTTGGCCTCCACAGACCAAGCCAGTTGAGGCTCGTGCCATTTGCACCTCTAGTGCGACACAGACTCCAATCAACGCTGCCCAAGAGGCCTTTGCTGGAGTCGCCCCCAACAGCAGACTTCAACATTCCAAACTCATTTGCGGACGACCTCACTAAGATCGTCAAGCCAATCACGCCGAACGACGCATTTGTCAGCTGTACGACGTTTGACATCAACGGCAACGTATCCTCGGTATCGAAACACTTTCCAAAGATGGCGTTCCTCCAACAGCATGGGTTGTATCCACGAGATCTCCGCAAAATTGACACTTCCGCCATCGACATCGTTCCGTCGATGGTTGTGAGAGAAAACTGCATTCTCGTCAACCTCCTCCACATCAAGGCTCTTGTAAAGGCCGACCAGGTGATGATCTTTGACACAAGCGACACCAGCGCCGCCTCAAAACTAGGGCTCTTTGTCTACGATCTCGAGTCCAAGCTCAAGGCACACAACCACGGGTGGATCCAGCAGTACGAGCACAGAGCACTGGAGTCCATCCTTATCAACGTCATGTCATGTCTTGACACAGAGCTCCAGTACCACCTCAAGACGTGTGGACTGATCCTTGCAGAGCTCGAGGACCAAATTGACCGTGGGAAGCTGCAAACGCTGCTCGTCAAGTCCAAGGCACTCTCAGCTTTCTATCAGAAAGCTCTACTGATTAGAAATGTCCTCGACGAGGTGCTTGAACACGACGAGGACCTCTTGGGAATGTACCTGACCGATAAGCTCGGTAAGCAGAATCTGAGCCCAGAGGAGAGAACAGACTTTGGTGAGGTCGAGATGCTGCTGGAGGCGTACTACAAGCAGTGTGACGAGTTTGTCCAGCAGTCCGAGTCGCTCATTAGCGACATCAAGAGCACAGAGGAGATTATCAACATTATCCTCGACGCCAACAGAAACTCATTGATGCTGTTTGAGCTCAAAGTAACAATATATACGCTCGGGTTCACGGTGGCAACATTACTCCCGGCCTTTTATGGTATGAACCTCAAGAACTTTATAGAAGAGTCCAACTTCGGGTTTGGCGCCGTGATGCTTGTTTCTGCCACAATGGCGCTCTTTGTCACTGCTGCCAACTTCAAGACTCTACGAGGTGTGCAGAAGCTGACTTTAATGTCTCCTGGTGAGCCCTCAAGACACGCTGTTGCTCGTCAGGCAGCGATGGAGCGCAAGTGGTTCTTCCAAAAGTGGAAAATGTTCAACAGGAGGAAGCACATGGACCAAGGACAGCGTGAGGTGGTGTGGAAGTGGCTGATAGACGAGAAGAAGAAGTAACCTGTATATACCAACTTGCATTTCTAATTTAATGACTTTTACGATTGGAGGGAGGACACAAGTAGTCTATAAAAAAACGATGTAATCATGTATACATATAAAAAGGGAGCAAATAAGATATTGCAGATGAAACTAGTCAAAGAACTTTCTGGTCAAGGAAGGGCCAAACAACTCGAACCTGATGGCTGGGAGGGACTCCTCGGAGAGGAGCTTCAATCTCTCCTCCAACGTGTTCTTGACCTCAATCTTACCGGAGCCATTGGTCATGATAACACCACCAGCGTCCTCTGGGTTCAAGAAGGAATCCTCGGTGATGGTAATGGCGCACTCAAACTTGGCCTTGTCCTCAAACTGCTTAGCAGCCTCCTCAGCAGCCTCTTTGGCGAGGGCAACGTCCTGCTTACGCACCTTCACCACGACAGCCGGCTCCATGATGGAGAGCAGACCCTCCTCGATTAGGCCTGCAAGCACTGGCTTGTAGACGGTCTTGTCCTTAGAGATCTCCTTGAGCTTGTCCTCGGCGTCCTGGAAGATGCCTTCGAGGACAGTTTCTCTCTGCGAGAGGATTTTGAGTCTGGTCTTGTTGGCGATCGTAGACTTGGTGATCTGCTGGGCAAGGGATGCCTTCTTGAGCTTCTGGTCGTACAGAGCATCGATGGCAGCAATCTCAGAACGCACAATGTTGGCCTTTTCGATCTCATACTCCTCGTCAGCCTAGGGGAATTGATGGTTAGTACCAGATAAGCACCACGCCCACACCGCGCCGCAAAAACTTACTTTCAGCTGGATCTCCTTGGCCTTTTCATCAGCTTCCTTGTAGATGAACGACTCCATCTTTCTGAGCTCGTCAGCGACCTGTTTCCGCGTTAGTGTATGTCCGTGGATGGTGTTCCAGGCAGCCAGGCGAGAACAGGGAACGGGGGGCCACCGGCCCCCACGCAGCTCCTAAAACCCCGTTTTCTGCCTCAAAAACCACCAATTGGCTCGACATCACCACATACCTGGTTGTCGCTCAATGCACGCGTAGCCATCCTTGCAGTTGTGTGTGCTTGTGTGCTGGTATGTGCTGGGGCTCCTCGTGCAAGGCCCAAAAAGGTGGCTGCTCTTTATCTTTCTGTGGGCACCTGGTCGCGAACGGTATAGCCGTCGCGCCGCGGCGTGACGGTTATGCCGTGGACCCTCTATAAAGATACCCACACTCCAATGGCTATTTACCTTAGCAGCTCTGGTGTATGGCCGTACTTTCAAATGCCTATGGAACTGCCGATGGAAACAGGGCCAATTGAAGCGGAGCAGTGGACGTGTCTCTGTGGCCGTTGCGGGAGCCGTTAGCGACTTCCCAAAGCGGTAATGTATATTTTTCGCTCCTATGAAAACTTCTTTCCAGTGTTGATGTTTTGGCATGGAGAAACGGCCATTCACACGTTTCTGGGTAAGATAGAGGCCGTATTGAGCTACAGAAGAGCACTTCACTGGATAAAGTTTCCAGATACCGCCATATATCCGCAAGTGACCCCCCATTTACCCCAGGTGGCCCCCGAGATACCCCCGAGAGACACAGATTCGCATGAGCTTATCGATGCGGTGCAGCGCCACAAGGACAGCAGGTGGGTTCCGATGGAGGTGGGAACGGGTCGTACGATGGAAGTCAACGGCCATCGAAAAGCCCAGAATCAACCCCGTGGGCATCCAGTACCTCTCTGGGGCCCTGGACAAGCAGGTGTTCCCAGCTAAGCACGCGAGAAAGACAAGGAGCAGGACCACGGCCACGGGGGCGAACACCGCCCAGGATACCGCCCAGGACACGCTCACACACATCTCACAGAGCTATCTCGATCGCCATGGACTGCTGGGGAAGAAGACGACGATCACGAGGCCGCTGGAGCTTGAGATGCCAAAGCTTGAGGGAAACACGCTGGATGAGCACTTTCGCCGGCTGGCCCTCTACGCCTCCGAGCCGTACCTCGAGAAGGCACTGACCCTCGCCAGAACGGAGCTCCCGCCGCAGCCAGCGAGCTTTCTGCTACGGTCGGGCTGGTACAAGTACACAGAGGGCGAGGAGCCTGTCCGTGTGGACCACCCAGATGCATCGGCGCTTGTGTTCGATGTGGAGACCCAGTACAAGGTGTCACAGTACGCTCTGATGGCCGTTGCGGCATCAGCAGACGCGTGGTACGCGTGGGTGTCGCCCAAGCTGACGGGCGAGTCGGACTCGTACGAGCACCTCATCCCCATGAACACCTTGAAGGATGAGAAGGTGATTGTGGGGCACAATGTCAGCTACGACCGGGCCAGGCTCGCAGAGGAGTACAGCCTCGAGGAAACCAAGGCCTTCTACATGGACACGATGGCTCTGCACATTGCAGTGTCTGGTATGTGCTCGAGACAGCGGGCCCGTTGGATGGAGCACCGCAAGCTCAAGAACGACGAGGAGACGAGCGACGACATCATCCAGGAGTTTGAGATTGACGACCCCTGGGTCAAGTCGTCGAGCCCAAACTCCCTGGCAGAGGTGGCACAGTTTTACTTTAAGCAAACAGTGGACAAGTCCATCAGGGACACGTTCAGCACAGAGGACATTGGTACCATCAGAGCAGAGTTTTCCGACCTGATACGATACTGTGCCAACGACGTGCTGACCACACACAGGGTGTACAGCACCGTGCTCCCCGAGTTCATTGCAGAGTCACCACACCCGGTCTCGTTTGCAGCTCTGCGGTTCATGGGTGCTGGTATTCTGACCACAAATAAGGAGTGGGATGAGTACATCAACAGGGCCGAGACCATCTACCAGAGCAGCAGACAGAAGATTGAGGACAGTCTGTGTGAGCTTGCAGAGGAAGCTGTGAAGCTCCGTGACCAGCCAGAAGTGTATCGGAATGACCCTTGGCTGAGCCAGTTGGACTGGACATCAACACCGATGAAGCTGACCAAGAAAGGCACGCCGTACAAGAACCAGAAGCTTCCAGGATACCCAGAGTGGTACAAAGAGCTATATATCGCCAAGGGGGAGCGCCTTGTCATCACCATCAGAGCAAGAATCACGCCGCTGCTTCTCAAGCTGAAGTGGGAGGATTGTCCAGTCATATGGCACGACATGTTTGGCTGGTGCTTCAAGGCCCCGTCAACAGAATACGAGAAGCTCAAGGCAAAGAACTACGTGATGGTGCCGACGTTTGAGCACACGCTTGGCAAGAAGCTCATGACCAAGAAGCAGCTCGAGAAGGCTGAGAAGGATGGCGAGCTCGACAAGATTAAGGAACAGGAGGAGCTTGAGCTTCTGGCGCAAAGGGAGAAGGAGACCGACTCGTTCTTTGTTGATTCCCTTCCTGAGAACATTTACTTTCGTGTGCCAAACTCTGTGGGCCCATTACACAGAACCACGATGCTCCTTGCTAAGCAGTTTTCCACCTCTTATGAAAAAGGGCTCTTGAAGTCCGACAACCCCATCGCCCAGGAGGCACTGACTATGAATGCTGCTTGCAGTTACTGGATCAGTGCTCGTGAGCGTATTATGTCCCAGTTTGTTGTTCAGAAGGACAGCTCATATGCTGTGATCCTGCCACAGGTTGTCACGATGGGCACTGTGACACGCCGAGCTGTGGAGAAGACCTGGCTGACGGCCTCGAATGCGAAGAAGTCAAGGATCGGGTCGGAGCTCAAATCCAAAGTGATTGCACCAGAGGGCTATTGCTTTGTAGGTGCTGATGTTGACTCTGAGGAGCTCTGGATTGCGTCGCTTGTGGGCGACTCCTTGTTCAAGATGCATGGCAGTACGGCAATTGGGTGGATGACATTGGAGGGCTCGAAAAACGAGGGCACAGACTTGCACTCCAAGACGTCTCAGATCTTGGGAATCTCAAGAAACGAGGCCAAGATCTTTAACTATGGCCGTATTTACGGTGCTGGTGTCAAGTTTGCGACGTCGCTGCT
Source organism: Petasospora nakhonratchasimensis (assembly GCA_030572335.1). Lineage (NCBI taxonomy): Eukaryota > Fungi > Ascomycota > Saccharomycetes > Phaffomycetales > Wickerhamomycetaceae > Petasospora > Petasospora nakhonratchasimensis. Next base: position 233,420 of record JAJLZS010000009.1, read on the forward strand.
GAAGAAGTTCAACCCGGATCTGAGTGACGACGAGTGCACTGTCAGGGCCAGGGAGCTGTATTCGCAGACCAAGGGCAAGTCTGGCTACTACTATGCTAACGGCAAGAACCACAAGCTGTGGTATGGTGGCTCAGAGTCGGTTCTTTTCAACGAACTCGAGCGGATTGCACACCAAGAGCACCCAAAGACGCCTGTGCTGGGAGCCAGCATCACGAAAGCCCTGATGAAGAAGAACCTGAATGCCAACTCGTTCCTGACGTCGAGAGTCAACTGGGCGATCCAGTCGTCCGGTGTGGACTATTTGCATCTGCTGTGTGTCTCAATGAACTACCTAATCAAGAAGTACAGTATTGGTGCAAGACTGAGTTTGAGTGTCCACGATGAGATTCGGTACTTGGTGAAGGAGGAGGACAAGTACCGTGCTGCGATGGCTCTACAGGTTAGCAATATCTGGACGAGGGCCATCTTCTCAGAGAATCTCGGCATGACGGACCTGCCCCAGTCGTGTGCGTTCTTTTCTGCTGTTGACGTTGACCACATATTGCGAAAGGAGGTTGACATGGACTGTGTTACTCCCTCGAACCCGGTCGCTGTTGCACCTGGCGAGTCGCTAGACATCATAGCGCTGCTTGCTAAGCCGGAGTCTGTGCTGGGCAGGGGCAAGGCCCTCAACCTGAAGAAGAAGATCCCTCTAAGCTCGAAGCGTGCTGAAGCTGGTACTGCGGACGCAAACTCCAAGTTTTCGCTTGAGAACCCGGCGTGGAAGGAAACGTATCTGAGGATGCAGACGGCCACCGACGAGAAGACGTTCAAGGAGCTGTTTGGGGCGTACAAGCGGTCGAGTGGCCCCAAGAGGGGCCGTCCGTTGAAGCCTTTAGAGCCAGAGTCCAAGCCCAAGCCCAAGCCCAAGACCAGGGCCACGGCCAAACCAAGGCACGCCGAGCTTGACGGCTACGACGACGGCAACGTCGACCTGAGCCAGCTTCAGCTCGAGCTGCTGGACCCCTACGGCTTCATCGGCTACGACCAGCGTCTGCTGCCCGACTACATGGGCAAGAAGCCCACCAAGAAGGCCCACGCAGAGCTCAACTCGGTTGGTGATAGTAATGTCCGAAGCTTCTTCAACCGCAAGTGCAAGCCCGGCCACGCCTAGGCGCACCGGGATTGCCGGTACATCCCCGAAAACACCACCAAATACCCTTCATATGTGTAGTATCTGTATTATACGGTCTTCCACCTTGTTGTACTCCATAGATGAAGCCCAGAGGGCCCTCTGGGCCCCAGCTCTTGCTCCAAATGCCGTGTGTTGCGAGCCCTGGGCTTGCGGCTCTGACCATAAATAACAAGAAGAAATTTTGAGCTGCCACGTTCAGGCTCCGTTCTGGGTCTCTTTAGTGCTTACAACACACCAATTGGACACCCATTGGGCCTGTGCTTGAGAGTCCTGTGAGAATACTGGTCCCCTGCAACGCCCCTCCCCCACTGCCACACACCCTGCCCCCTACTGGAACGGCCACCCACGCTACACGAAAGCGCAGTTCTGTCCACGAGACATATCCACAAGACATATCCACGAGACCGGATGGCGGAGGCCAGCGACATGGACAAGAGGCTCGAGGAGGTACTTGAGCTGACGGCCTCGCCGGCCACCAGCTCCTTCACAAGCTCCAGAGCCCACCCGGGTGCTGCCTTGCTGTCCCCAGGGGCTGCTGGGGCCCCGGGCATCACCACGCTGCTGTCACCACAGCCCTTTGCGCACGCGTCGATGGCAGGCCTGCTGTCGCCTACGGAGAGGTACGCGTTTGAGCCTGAAGAGGTGATGCCAGAGCCTCGTCCCATGTCACCGATCCTTGATTCCAGGCTGTCTGGGTTCACGAGCTCGCAACGGCCGCTGAGTGCACAGGAGTTTGGCTTTGGCCAGTACCCCTTCAGCCCGGTGCCTGAGCGGCCGCTCAGTGCGATGGAGAAGGACTCACTGACCTTCAAGAGCGACGTGGGCAACCTTGTGAGCTGGCTGGCGTCGCTCAACTCGAACCAGCAGCGCTCCGTCGTTGATAACCTGCTGTCAAACCTGGCAGACGACGTGTTTGCGTACGCTCGAAGCCGGGTCGAGGAACTGGCGTACCAGCACCAGCACCAGCACCACCCGATTGCGGCTCCACAGCCCCTGTATCAGACGATGAATGAGCCAGCAACGCTGGACTCTGTGCTAAATGGCAACCAGCACCCGTGGTCGCCAGGAGCGGCCTCGCAGCTCCAGAGGGCGCTGTCGCCTAGCTTTGTGTCGATGGACCGCAGTACGGCCCTCGTCCACGAGGCCATGAACCGTCCACGCTCAGCAGACCCTTACAGCAAGACACCCTCCAAGACACGCGGGTACCAGTTCCAAGGTCCGTACCAGGAGAGTGTGTACCAGGGTGCCCAGGCACCCGGGCAGGGCCAGCGGGCGTTCGACATCACCAACCTCGCTCAGCAACTGACGGCGCAGGCGTCCGGGCCTGGGACCTCTGGGGCCTCTGGGGCTGGAGGCGGGGCCTCTGTCGACTACAACGTGAACTCGCTCAAGCTGAGTGCACTGTCTACCATCAACTCGCGTGCCCAGCTGGACTCTGGCAAGAACCGCAAGCACGACGACCGTGGCCGGTCGAACGCTGGCGCAGAGGATTATGTCCGCACGTCGTCGGTGCCTCCACCACAACGTGTCAACTACTACGAGTCGCTACACCAGAAGGACATGGCCAAGATGGCCAGCTTGAACTCTGCGACCAAGAACCTGTCGCTGGACGACCCGGCTGGGCCCCCGCTCAAGTCGCCGCAGAGCCCGTCCGGCTCGCCAGGCCAGCAGGGCCAGCAGGGCCAGCCCAAGTCGCCAGCAATCAACCCGAAGCAGATCACCAACCCGAAGCTGCTGGCCGACATCCCGTCCTGGCTCAAGACCCTCAGGCTCCACAAGTACACGGCGTGTCTCCAGGACACGCCGTGGCGAGAGCTCATCTACTTTGGCGATGAGCAGCTGTCGCAGAAGGGTGTGACGGCGATGGGCGCCCGTGGCAAGCTGCTGAAGGCGTTTGAGGTGGTGAGGCAGTACTACGAGGACGGGCTCATTGAGTGATGCCCGGATATAATACATGATATATGGCGAAGCCTATGGCGTAGCGAGGTGTAGCGAGGTGTAGCGAAGCCTACCAGTTTGCCATTGGCCTGGTATTAAGCCGGGCCAGCGCCCTAGGAACCCCGCATTCGCACCACGGCTGTGCCAGAACACATCCCACCTCTTGCCACCTCCTTGGCCGCCCCTCGGCCGCCAATTGGCCCCAGAGTCCCCGTCAATTGGACGTCAATTGGCCCCAAAACGAGTCATTGACGTCCAATTGAAGGGCCATTCCACCCCTGAAAAGGCCTTGGGCCCCGGCGAGGGGCCGCGAATCCGTTCTTTTCGCGAATAAGCCCAAAAAAGCCCCCCGAAAAAAAGCTCAACCCCCAAAAGGGCAGTTTTGGCAGGCTTTTTGGCGAGACACAAAGCACAACAGCGTCCCAAAGCCCGTGGCAGAGCGTCGAGTGTACGCGTGAGAGCTGTGTGTGTGTGAAGGATTCCCTCGAGCGTTTTTGCGGTGCTTTTGCGTGCTTTTGCGGTGCTTTTTGCGAGCCTTTTTCGAACCTTTAGACCGTGTTGATTGATCCTCCGAACCCTGTGACACCTGCTCCAAGAGCCTTCTAAACAATGTCCAAGGTGATCTACCTCGACGCCACATCGCCAGAGCACGTCGTGCGAGACAAGACACGCCTGCTGGATATCTCGCTGAACCGGGAGAGCGTGCACCACTTCCGCAACCTGAGCGACCTGATCTGCTTCATCTCGATCACGGGGGCGTCGGAGCTGGACCTCAACTACCCGACGGTGGTGATCATCAACGAGCAGACCCTGGCAGACACGGCGAACGAGCTACTGCCTGGGACCAAGCGGACGGCACTGAACTCGCTGCCGTTCCACGACGTGGAGCAGCTGCTCAAGAACCACCTCAAGCACCTTGTTGTGCTCACGTACAAGCTCGCCGATCTGAGCATCACACAGATCAACGACGACATCGCCGCGTACCACGAGACCCTCAAGAACCGGATCGTGAGGATGAAGACGTGGGTAGGGCTCAACAACGCAGCTGCTAAGCGGTGCCCGTGCCTCCACTCGATGACCAACTGCCTCTCCACCATCCTCCACTGCGACTACGAGCTCCAGTCCCGCATCAGACACTATGTCGAGCTCATCAACGCCGACGTCGAATTCATGACGCTGCTGACGCTACCACGGGACACAGACTTCTACAGACACTGCATCGGCAACTGGGGCTTCATTGCCCACGAGCTCACCTGCGACGAGCTCACCATGTGTGCGCTGCTCATCTTCCAGCAAGCGTTTGCTATCCTGAGCCCGGACGGCGACTGCCTCAAGCTCTCAGACAACGAAGTGCTGAGCTTCCTCTTCTCCCTCAGAGACTCCTATAGGGGTGGAAACTCGTTCCACAACTTTAGACACGCGGTCGACGTGCTCCAGGCCACCTTCTACTTCCTCGTCAGGCTCGGGGCCATCCCACGCTTCCCACAGTACACCGAGGACGTGACGGTGCACCCCAGCAGCGAGTTTGCGGCCGCAAAGAAGTGCAAGCCTGTAGATCCAGAGGCTTCACAGGCCTTTGACAGGGACTCGTCGCTGCTGGACCCGATCCAGACGCTGGCCCTGCTTGTGTCCTCTGTCGGGCACGATGTGGGCCACCCAGGGCTCACGAACCCATTCCTGATCCAGCAGACGTCGCCAGTGGCCCGTATCTACTCCAACCAGTCTGTGCTTGAGAACTACCACTCGACCATCTTCCAGGACATCCTTGGGGTGCACTGGCCACAGTTCCTCAGCAACCAGCACACCTCGAGGCCCGACAACCCGCTCAACACTCGCACAATGCAGGTGGACAGCATCATCGCCACAGACATGGCAAACCACTTTGAGTACATTTCCAAGCTGGAGGAGATCTCGGAGGTGCTCCGCAACGACGAGAAGAGGCCCAAGGTGAAGCTCAGCCTCAAGCACACGGGCATCATCCTCTCGCTCATCATCAAGTGCGCAGACATCTCCAACGTGGCGAGACCACTGCTCATCTCGGCCAAGTGGGGCGTCATTCTCGGCAGAGAGTTTGACGAGATCAGCATCCTGACGGACAACATGACCTCTGGCAGAGACATTGAGTCGATCTCTGACCGCCGAGACGGGCCCTTCTTCCCCTCGAGCGTCGAGGACTGCCTCGTCGAGAACCCAGGCCTGCACAAGGGCCAGCTCTTCTTCATCAACACCTTTGCAGACTCACTCTTCAACGAGGTTGCGACGGTGCTGCCAGAACTGAAGTTCTCTGCTGAGATTGTGCTTGAGAACAAAAGGTTCTGGCTAACGGTACCGTGATACGTACCATGATATGTTTTCGTTCTTGCTCCTGTTTTACATTACATTGCCCACATAGTATTCTCATGTTTGTTCTATATAGTCTTGTCTCAATACTTGTTCCCCTTCCCCCACCCCCCTCTTCTGTAATATACACCTACATCAGGTAGGTGTTGATCGCCTGTAACGTGGCCCTGCTTGGGTTGGCCCTCTTCCTCTCCATGATCCTGGCCAACTGACGCTTGATAACGTCCTTGGTCACAACAACACCGTCCGTGGGACACCACTGGAGGTCGTACCGGGACGCCAGAACAGCAAGTGCAACGCCCACACACAGGTCTGTTCCAGAGTCACACAGCACCAGCGTCCTCTCTGAGACGTCAATGGCGCCCATGATACTCGGTAGGCACCGCCTGAGCTCGTTGGAGCCCTTCTTGTTCGGTGGACAGTTGAACTTGAGCATCCTGGTCGTGGGCTCTTCGCAGGACACAATGTCGTACTCGCCGCTCAGCACCACCACCGTCCCATACTCGTCCACGAGGCCTTGATCAACACTTCCAGCGACGGTGCCGATGCTCAGCGTGCTGGTGAGGTGCACAACGTCCTTCACGGCGGAGCCTGGGGCCCACTTGGGCCCCCTGGCTCCGACCTGGAGGATCAGCTCGTCCACCTCATGAGCAGAGAGCTGCGGGTTCGTCAACACAGCATAGTTCTCCCAGAAGAGCTCTGGGGTCAGCACGGAGGCCCATAGCTCGTGGTCGTCTGCTGCTCCCTGGACATACGTGAAGAGCGAGCTGCCAGCCCTGATCTGCCTGGAGCCGTCGTCAGCACGCTCCGAGGCCACACAGCACACCACGGGGATGAAGTCGTCGTACACCGGGGGCTCGAACGGCAGCCTGTGTCCTGGGTGGACCCATAGAGGCCTCAGGAGCTTGCCACCGAGCCTGGAGCGGAGGGTCTCTGGGGTGGTGATGCCCAGGTCGAGGGCCCTCTGTGCAAACTGCGGGATGAGCCTGGCGATGGAGTCGGCCTCGCTGCTCGACACCGTCTGTCTGGGCCAGAAGAAGTAGTTCATGGCCGGCACAGCACTGTCTTGGGCCATGATGTAGTTGAGTACTGCACACCAGATCGGCACCGTCTTGGAGAGGGCGTCCGGCAAGGTCTTGCCCCGCCTCGTCGAGTCGACGACGATGATGCCGTTGCTCTCAGCCAGCAGCTCCAGCAGGTGTAAGTTGAGCCTCCTCGTCGAGAACTGCCACTGGTGTGTGTGCCCGTCCGTGGACTTAAAGTAGCACGTCTCTCTGGCGTCCTGGGGGCTCACGTACCACAGCCCGCACCGCTCGTTGGGCACCAGTGGCAGCCCGTACGCCTCCTGCACCTCCTTGACCCACTCAACGTCGTGTGCCACAGATAGCAGCCGGTTCCGTGCCACCCGGTGCGTCTTGTTAGTGCTCCGTGCGAGAGAGAGCTCCATGTTCTGTCCCTTAGTTCCCTCTGGCCCTGGCGTAGCTGCCCGGGGTGTTGTCCGGGGGTATTTTCCGTGTTGATAATTTGACCGATACGATAGTATGCGCATCACGTGAAATACACGTGATGCGGTAGAAACGTATCGGAGGTGGAGAATAAAAGGCCAGAAAGTGGCATGTTCAACAGCTGGGGGCTGCACAGCTAAGGCTCCGTGAAGGCCGAACAGCTAGGGCTCCGTGAGGCTCCTTGGTGGCCATATAAAGAGGCACCAATGACCCGGCGATGTGCTGGAGGTGCTGGAGCTGAGGCCGGCTTTCCAAGCAATGCCACTTACAACAGCACAGAAAGAGGTCATCACGGCGTCCATTCCCTTCCTCGAGAAGCACGGCGTCGAGCTGACAGCCAGGTTCTACCAGTACATGCTCGAGAACCACCCAGAGGTGCGCCCTTTCTTCAACAAGGCCCACCAGGCCTCCGGGACACAACCAAAGATCCTTGCGTTTGCGCTCGTGAACTACGCAAAGAACATCACCGACCTCACGCCGCTGCTGCCGTTCGTCAGACAGATCGTTGAGAAGCATGTGGGACTCCAGGTGTACCCAGAGCAGTACGACGTTGTAGGTGTGTGTCTCCTCCACACGCTGGCCGAGATGCTGGGCGAAGCTGCGACCCCAGACTTCATCGAAGCCTGGAAGACTGCTTACTACGACCTCGCCAACACCCTGATCCAGCTCGAGAAGGACCGGTACGCCGAGGTCATCAGAACAGAGCACGCGTGGGCTGGCTTCAAGCCGGCGAAGGTGGTGAAGTTGGTTCAAGAGACGACCTCGATCACGTCTGTGTACATTAAGACCGAGGACGGCCACTATGCCACACCCTTCCCGGGTCAGTACGTGTGCATCAGGCTCACCGTTGGCGACACCGTCCAGTCCCGTGAGTATTCACTGTCCAACGAGCTCCAGCAGAGCTATACACATTATAGGATCACCATCAAGAGGCTTGAGGGCGGCGTTGTGTCCGGCTATGTCCACGACAAGCTCGCCGTTGGTGACGAGGTTGAAATCAGCGCTCCCTACGGTAAGCTGCTGGAGCCTACGCTCAGGTCAATCAAGGACAAGGACACCTACCATGAGAAGCCGGTAGTTCTCTTTGTTGGTGGCATCGGCGTGACTCCTGCCCTCTCGCTGTCTGAGTACTTTCTGCTCAGAGGTAACAGCGTCCATCTTCTCGTCTCGTACTCTGGCTTGGACGCTGCTGTATTCCTGCCAGAATACGACAAGCTTGCAGAGGAATACCCGTCCCTGGACGTCCAGCTGTTCATCTCCTCTGTTCCTGGAGCTCTTCCGTGGGCTCACAAGCCAGTCTCGACGGTGCACAGCAGACGGGTAGCAGCCGAGGACCTGGGGTTCATCACCAACGAGAATGCCAACGAGTTCCAGTACTTTATGATCGGCCCAATTGACTACATGGAGTACCTCAATGGCATGCTCTGCAAGAAGGGCGTTGACATCTCTAGGGTCAACTCCGAGCAGTTTGGCCCTGTTCACGTGTGATGTTCTGGACGTGTAGTGTTCTGGTGGCCGTTTATAACTATTTATAAATATACATATACATACGAGTCAGATTCCAGAGCTAGCTTTGCTGACCAGCAGGCACGGCCTGGGCTTCGCTCTCAGCCTGGGTCCCCAGCTCAACATCATCAATGTCCTCCTCAACAAGCGGCACGTAGTTGATATGGCTCTTGAGCTTGTCGGGGAGCATCTGGTACACGGCGTTGATGATGCTCAATCTCTTGGTCCTTCCCAACAGCAAATACGTTACAATCATCAGAATCAGCAAAAAAGACAGCGAGCCCCACAACCTATGGTCCGAAGCGTCGTCCCAGCCGTCGTCGTGGTCATCGTCGTGGTCGTCGTCATCGTCATCTTCATCCTGGTCCTCCTCCTTGGAGTTGTAGTAGTCAGCCATGTAGGCTGGTCTCGGTGCAACACCAGCTGCCTCACCACCGGGAACAAACACCTGTGAAGACGGTACAAAGTAGCCAATCCGTGGTGTGGTGGAGTTGTCCAGCCTCAGTGCCGTCTCGTAGAACGTGTACAGCACCGCACGGCCCAACGTCCACGAGAACCCATCCAGCACAGCAAAGTCGGGAGTGTATCCCTCTGTGTCGTCAGTCTCCGCATCAATGCCGTAGCGTGGGAAGCCCAGCCCTTGGTGGAGCACGTTGATGATCCAGGCTGCCTTGAAGCACAGCTCAGACGTCTTCTCAGGCTCCTTGTCGTCTGGGAGCTTGCTTTCAGACAATATGTCCGTGTACGACATCAAGCACAGCTTCTGAGCACGCGTGTAGCTCTCCTTGTAGTTGAGGAACTCCTTCAGGTTGGAGTAGAACTCGTTGATACCGACAAACTTCTTTGCATTGAACTCCATCTTGGGCAGCGAGTCCGAGAGCAGGCACGAGGTGGTCGTCTGTGAGTCTGCCGGGTCGCAGTACTTGTCGACTGATATTTCGTTGAGCACGTTGAACAACGACGTGAGGCACTCTTTGAAGTCTGAGGAGCCCTCGACGTCCACCTTCTCGCCCGTCTTGAGGCTCACCGTCTTGATGTAGCCCCGGGGCAGGCACGGATCCACCAGCGTGCTCTGGGAGATGAGCTTCTCCTCGTACTTGAGGTGGGCCTGGCTCATGCCCCCGAGGAAGCTCTCCGAGAACACCTTGTAGCTGAACAGGCTCTCGTCGCTCGGGTCCCGGTAGTTGAGGTTCACCTTGAACAGGTATGCAACGTGCTCGTCCTTGATGTTTGAGGGCTCAAACGCCATCTGCGTCGACACTCCACCCATGTCCAACGCACCGTACGTTGCTTTGTCCTCCAGCGAGCCATCAAACACCCCATACTTGTAGTTGAGCCCGATCCACGAGTACAGTCCCTCGGTCTCGCCCGTGATGGAGTTGACATGCGATCCACACTCGGGAAGGTAGAAAGCGCTATGCCTCTGGATATACGAGCACAGCTCAGAGAGAATGAGCTCCTGTTCCTCAGGCCTCAGCAGCCTCAGGCCTCCGGTAGCGTGGACGAACACAGGCGTCCGTGCCACCTGGTCCTCTGGCACATACTTCTCCACGTCATGGAGCAGCTTGCCCATGTACTTGGACCCGAGCTTCTTGGGGTTGCTGGCAAAGCTGGCGATGCCGGGCTTGACCTTCTTCCGTCTCACAAGCTCAATCTGCGGGAAGTTCGACGGTCTGGAGGTGTTGATGTCCTCTACAGACAGGCCAGCGCTGTCTGTCTGGCCCATGGCCGTCTGGCCCATAACCGTGCCGGTGTACTGCTTCGCACGGTACAGGTGGGCTCTCGAGCCCTTGGAGCCTGCATCAATCACCACAATATAGTCGTAGGGGTTCCCGGCCTCGTCAACAGAGGGCCCTGTCTTCTTTCCCATGGTGCCGGTGCTGGTGTGGTGCTGATGCTGATGCTGGTACTTATGGATGTTTGCTACCCATTTTTCGTCGCTATGCTACCACACCAGTTATGAGCCCATAGGCCAGCACATGAAACACCAAAAGCCCCGTTCACACCCAGGCTCCTGATACATCACCATCTCCAGCCAGGTCTACCAAAGCCAGGATGGCCAGCCAGCGAAGCGAGTATCAACAGGCCCCGCCACAGGCCTTCCACGCCTACGACCGGCCAGCAGCACCCATCCCACAGCCCTCCAAGCAGACGGTCCAGGAGTCGGTCCAGTCCCAGTCAACCTTCCGTGTCGAGGACAGTGGCCAACACAGGTTCACAGAAGAACATGCTGAGGCTCCATCGACGGCCCCACAGTCGTTTGGTGTGGACGGGTACAAATACCAGTACTCCGCGTGCACGGGCAAGCGCAAGGCACTGCTGATCGGGTGCAACTACATTGGCACCAAAGTGCAGCTCAAGGGGTGTATCAACGACGTGCACAACGTGAAGGCATTCCTGATGGAGCACGGGTACAGCGAGGGAGACATCCTTGTGCTGTCGGACGACCAGGAGCTGATGGTGAAGGTGCCGATGCGGGCCAACATCATCAAGGCAATCGGCTGGCTGGTGAAGGGAGCAGAGCCCAACGACTCGCTCTTCTTCCACTACTCTGGACACGGGTCCCAGTTGGTGGACGAGGACGGCGACGAGGCAGACGGTATCGACGAGACCATTGTGCCGTTGGACTTTGAGGCCAATGGCCAGATCACCGACGACGAGCTCCACGCCAGGCTCGTCCAGCCCCTCAAGGCCGGTGTCAGGCTCACTGCGCTGTTCGACTCGTGCCACTCCGGCTCCGTGCTGGATCTCCCGTACACGTACTCCACCAAGGGCGTGCTGAAGGAGCCCAACCTCGTCAAGGAGGCCGGCGACGGCCTCCTCAACGCGGCCAGGTCGTACATCAAGGGCGATAATGCCAGCATGATGAGGGGCCTCAGGGAGCTCGGCACCCTGTGGGCAAGGTCCAGCGCCAGCGAGCAGGCCTACGAGAAGACCAAGCGTACAAAGACCGCCCCAGCAGACGTCGTCATGTTCTCAGGCTCCAAGGACAACCAGACGTCCGCAGATGCCAGCGAGGATGGCGTTCCCACGGGCGCAATGTCCTTCGCCTTCATGAAGGTGATGAGCCAAGCTCCGCAGCAGACATATCTATCGCTACTCCAGAACATGAGGCAGCTCATGGACGGCAAGTACGCGCAGAAGCCCCAGTTCTCGAGCTCCCACCCAATTGACATCCACTTGCAGTTCATTTTCTAGTGCTCTGTGAGGCCCCCTGTGCCATCCATGGGCCAATGAGCGTGCACGCGAAGGAGCTTATGGCCATCCCCACGGTATTATATAAGCGGCGATGTATAGCAGCCTCACTGAATGAAAAACACGTTTTACACGTGAGCCTCCGTGTTGTAGCCTTCTCCCAGCACATATCTTCACGACATTGGCTCCTGATTGCCTCCCAGTAGCCCCAAGACCCCCGCCATACCCCCATGCCTACAGACATCCAGCACCTGGCCCCTCTGCCTGTGCCAGACAAGGTCCCGAGCCAGCAGCCCTCAGTGCTGACGAGGGCGCTGACGGCGTCTCTGCCTGTGCTGAGGGCGATCCAGCAGGGCTCGTCCATCTCCTTCACGGTGTTCTCCTTCATCCACGGTGCTGCCGTGCTTGTGGCCCCAGGCATCTCTGTGTCGCTGGCCGACGAGCTCGTCTCGATGGGCAGGGCCGTGTACCAGGCACCGCACGCGGAGTCGCTTGTACTGGGCTCCCTGGCCCTTCACGTCGTCTCTGGCGTCGTCTCCAGGCTCGTGAGAGGGCTCCTGTACCGTCTGCGCCACGGTGAGGGAAAGAGACAGCAGCGTGCTCGCCAAAGACAGGTGCTGCGTACCGTGCCGGCTGCTGGCGACGAGACAGCAGGCCTCACCGGAGGACTCAGTGGCTACGTCGGCACGGGCCCAAAGAGAAGCGCTGCCTACACCATGCTGGGCCTCACACCTCTCCAGCTCTCTGGATATGTGTGCATTCCGCTTGTTGGCCTGCACGTGAAGCAGCTGAGGCTCACGCCGCTGGCCGTGGACGGTGACTCGAGCTTCGTCTCGCTCGAGTACATGGCGTACCTGCTCGACCGCAGAGTCGTCAACTGGGCCGTGTACCCGCTGCTGATCGTGCTGGTGACGTACCACACTGTCTACGGGATGCTGACCTGGCTCCGTGTGAAGAAGATGAGCACCCGCAAGCTGGCCATGAACGCCATCTCGCTCGTCTCCGTGTGGGGCATCTGGAGCCTGTACGCCGTCAGCAGGATGGAGCCTGCTGGCTTCGTGGTGAAACACTATGCCGAGTACGCTTCGTGAGGCCTCGCCGTTTAGTCTGGGCTGCTCTGTCGGCTCCCGTATTTATTTTGCTTGTTAATTATGCGTATTAGTTGTCCGTCAGCTCTGTGAGCTCTGTCCATGGGCTCTGTCCATGGGCCTTGCGTAGACCGGGGATTAACTGTGTCTACGGGCCCAAGCACGCTCCAATTGGCACACACGGACCCCTATGGGGGCCCTGGACCGACTACACACCTCGAAGCACACATACTCTCTGTCCTGGCTACTAACAGCCGGCCAATTGTGCCAATTGAGGCCTCCCACGGCGCAAATGGCCATCACCAATCGCACCCTCATAAAAAAACAGTGTTGATACCGGCCTGGCTCCCAGTCCACGTTACCGCAAGCGATAAGAAAAGAGCACAAAGCAGGCCAGAACACCTGAGAAAACGCCAAAAGAAGCACCATGCCCACGATCTGCTCGCTCCTGGACACCGATCTCTACAAGATCACGATGCACGCTGCGGTGCACAAGCACTTTCCTGAGGCCGTCGTATCGTACGCCTTCACGAACAGAACACCGGCAAAGAGGCTCAACAGCGAGGCCATTGAGTGGTTGAAGGCCGAGATTGCAGCCCTGGGGTCACTCAGGTTCACCACGGACGAGATCACATACCTCCAGAAGGAGGTCCCGTACCTCCCGCAGGAGTACTTTGCGTACCTCGCGTCCTTCAGGCTTGATCCCGAGACCCAAGTGCACCTCGAGGTCCATGATACCGGGCTGGACCTCCAGTGCCATGGCCTGTGGAAGGACACCATCCTCTACGAGATTCCACTTCTGGCCCTGGTATCGGAGGCCTACTTCAGGTTCGTTGACACCGACTGGGCAATCGACGGGCAGACGTCCAAGGTACAGTTCAAGACACAAGAGCTGCTCGAGGCTGGGGTCGCCTTCTCCGAGTTTGGCACGAGAAGAAGAAGATCGTTCGAGGTCCAGAAGCTGGTCGTAGAGGGAATCGTTGACTACTGTACCAGTGTTGGTGGCTCCAAGGGAAAGCTCTTCCTGGGAACGTCCAATGTCCTCCTCGCAATGCAGTACGGCCTCAAGCCAATAGGCACCATCGCACACGAGTGGTTCATGGGCATCGCTGCCATCACCCAGGACTACCCAAACGCAAACAGACTGGCCCTGGAGTACTGGATTGCTGCCTTTGGGCAGGACCACGCGGGCCTTGCACTCACCGACACCTTTGGCACCGACAACTTCTTGAAAGTGTTCAACAGGCCCCTGGCAGACTACTATACCGGCGTCAGACAGGACTCTGGAGACCCAGAGGAGTACGCAGAGAAGATCGCCAACCACTACGCCTCACTCGGCTACGACAAGTTCAGCAAGGTAATCTGCTTCTCAGACTCGCTTGATGTCGAGAAGGCCATCCGCTACAAGCGCAAGGCCGACGCCGTGGGGCTCAAGGCCATCTTTGGTATCGGTACAAACTTCACCAACGACTTCACGTCGCTCTCCACAAACACCAAGTCTGAGCCTCTGAATATCGTGATTAAACTCTCAGAGGCTGCCGGTAACCCAGCAGTCAAGATCAGTGACAATATGGGAAAGAACACAGGCGACTCCGCAACGGTATCCAAAGTCAAGGAGGTCCTGGGATACACTGAGAGAAGCTGGACAGAAGGTGATGAGGCCCACAGGTGGGCCAAGTAGTATGTTGGTGTTTTGCTCTACATCTTCAGCTTTTTCTTTATTCTTTAGTTTTATCTTTATCTACACATTCGCCCTAAGCAACTTGTAACATTACTCTTCTGTGTCGGTATCAGAGTCGATATCGGTAAAGTCCTCCTCCTCCTCTTCCCCGTCAATATCACTTTCATCATCACTATCCACACCTTGAACTTCCTCCCCTCTCAAGCTCGCCATAGCACCAGCCAGAGTGTCTGCTTTTAATGTTGGAATATCATAGTCAACCTCCTCAATCTTTGGGTCCTGCACATCAAGCACGACAGGAACATCAATATCATTCGTAAAGTAATCCAAGGACTTGACAATCACACGGAACTGGATCTTACCAACCTCCTTAGGCGTTGGTTGCGACATTGGAATCTTGAATGTTCCCACTCTCAGCTTCTTACCATCTCTAAACTCCTCCTCGCTCAGGTTCATGTTCGCCAGGTCAAGGTTCTTGATGATCACTGGTTGTTCACAAATCTTTCCATCCTTCTGCAAAACAACAAAGGCGATGTATCCACTTTGTCTCTGCTCAGGGAAGAATGGTGCATGTGCCACCGGCAGCTTTGGCTGTGCAAACACAACTTTGTACGGATCTCTCAATGTCTCCATTGTTTCCTCCTCTTGCAATTTTGTAGCATCGATCTTAGACACGCCGTGCTGTGTTGGAGACTTTACCACCACTTTCAAAGAGATGTAAGCCTGTGACTGTGGAGTTACAATGGACTCGCCAGGAACCTTAAACTCTGCTTGAATAATTTCAACTCGTGGTATCTTAGCACCAACATCCATAGCCTCCTGAAGCTTCGCGTCGTCCTTGATTCCAAGAGTCTCCTTGATCTGGTTCTTTGGCAGTGTAAATAGCTTACCCAGTCTGACAACGTTGGATTTAGCAACAGCAGATGGGTCCACATGTGGGAGCTGTAATAGGTCATTTTTAGGGTCTTCTGGCAAGGCCTGAATAAAGTGCTTGAGCGTAGAAACAGCCATGGAGGAAATATCCAAGTTCCTAAAGCTGGCCGCAATATCCACAAGACCATTAATCAGGGTTGGTACAATGGACACAGCAAGCAAGTTTTCATGGGAAAACTGTCTGTGGAGGTACTGGTCGTACAACTCCAAGATCTGGCTCACTGACTTGCCTGGAAGCAGCTCATCGTACTCCGATGCATTAGCCAAGTATTTCATGATGGTCGAAATTCTAATAATCTCAGCATTCTTCTGGTTTAGTAACTGCTCAACAAACATGGAAGCAGTCTCGGTACGGATGCCCTTCTTGGTCATTCTCTTGGATTTGTTCCACCACTTGCTGACAAGGTATGGCAACACAAAGCCAATGATGACAATGTACACGGCCAGAAGCACTGGGGAAGAGGTGCCTTCAACAAGCCATTTTGGAAGTGCAATTCCGTGTGTGGCTGGCTGTGGACCATCTGGGTTTCCATACTTTTCGTAGTTCTCCTTAGTAACCTCATCAGTGAGCGCCTTGTAGGCCTTGGTGATGAGGACAAACTTCTCCTCAATCTCCTTCATCTCCGCCTCCGACTTGTTTCTGATCTTGTCCGGGTGGAACTTGATCGAGAGCTTCTTGTAGACACTCTTGATGACCTTCTCCTCAGCACCAAACTCGACACCCAGCAATTCGTACGGGTCAAACACCTGGCCAACTTCAACCACCTCTGTTGTGCGGATGGTGTACAGAAGGAAGGCAATGAGGGCCCACCCACACGCCAGGAACAGCGTCTTTTTCGACAAAAGCGCACTCTTGCGCTTCTTCTGCAATCTGAACTGCTTCACCTCGAGAGGCGTGCTCTTCTGTGGAATGGCACCCTCTGTGCCCTCTGTGTCGCTCTCGCCACTCAGCGAAGTGGAAATGGCGTGGACGGTGACGGGCACAATGGTCACAGAAGCCACCGCAAGCGCAAAGACCGGCCATGTTTGGCTGTTCTCATCATAGCTATAGCTGGAGTTCATCCTGGGGCAATGAACAGCGGTGGATTATCCTCGTTCTTTGGGTCTTCCGGCCTGTTCTGCCCCTCTCTTCCTCTTCTTCTTCTTCAACTGGACACGATTCATGATTTCGGCAGGGCAAGAGCGCGACGTAGTGACACGTACTGAGATGGCAGACGGCTAGTGGCACGAGCAGAGATGGCAGATGGGCCGTCATACACAGCCTTCTACTGTTATTTATCAGCTATACAACGAGGAAACGGGTAATGTTATGTGGTGTGATAGTGTTTTATTGAGCCATACCTGTGGGAACAGAGTAGGTTGTTGAAGAGGGTCGTAAATAGCATTAGGAAGTGGGAGACAACGGAGAATAGAAAAGGACAAAACGACCATCAGTTCTCCGGAACAAGCTTGCCCACGACGGGATACTTCTTCTTGAAGTGCTCCTCCCAGCCGTCAAGTGCCTCCTGGTCCTGTGGAGTCAGGTCGTCGAGCGGGTCAATTGGCTGGTGCCAGTCCCTCACAACCTCCATGTCGAACGAGTTCAATGCCAACCCTCTGGAGGCGTCGTGGCCTGCAAAGTTGGAGTATGGGCCCGACGGACCGTAGAACTGGCGACCCTGAGTTACGTCAAACACAGTACCCTTCACGGAGATGAAGATCTTCTCGTCGTCGTGCCCGTTATAGTGGGACAGCGTGCGTGGGGTGAAGCTTCCCTCGACGATTGGATCCTTGGTAACAGCAGCAGACGAGTCGTCCGTAGGATCAGACGTCTTCACTGGGAACAAAATGTTCTTAATAAATGACATTCTAGGCTGTAGTATTGTGTTCTGAGTAACCTGATCTCACTCAATGGGTCCAACTAGTTTCAGTATGCCCTGTTAAACAATTCCCAACATTGTGGAAAAGAGAAATCTCTTGTTCCTATCGCGCCATCACCTTTCGTATATGGCACCACCCGCACACCAGAAGCCTTATACCTGTGGTTTGGGATATTATAATTGGCGGCTTTGAATGGGTTTATCTGTTATTTTTGTGGTAATTTGGTGTTTAGTGTAGCCGCTGTATTTGCTCAGGTGCCCTTAGGTATAATTGGAGTATTTGAACACTTGAACTCTGAAGAATCAACTCATTCCACAAAAAAAGGGTGACTCCATATACCTTGTGATGATGATACTTGAAGACATAATGTACTAAATATTTTAGACAGATCTCTAAAAAAGCCAATTTGCAATGCCCCAGGAATATGCAACTACCAAATAATGTTCCACCAACTAAAACCAGCAAAACCGGACTCTATACCAACTGTATATCAATTATCCATCTCTATATGGGTACTACGTGGTGACCGGGTGTGAGCTATAGCACATCTATAGAGAAATTGCTGTGAAGACGCTGTGAGGACTGGGCACTGCTTTAGTTTCATGAGTGGTTCCAAATAACATTAGAAGAAAGATATAAAGATAGCAATACACTCCATTTCAAACGACCATTAACCAACAGAAAACTAGACTACCCTCTAGCTGCCCCCTCCCTTGAAACAGGTTATGAGCCCCGGCACTGGCGCTCATTATCTCCCCAAGCATAATGCTCACCTTAAGGCAAACACCAGCATCAACAAAGGCAAACTTGACAGAATAGCCGGTAGAGAAACAGCCATCAGTGCTGTCACAACCAAGCACGAGACATGAGCCACCCGAAATACAACTGCCAGCGGTGTAAACTCCCGCTGGTGATCGATGCGTCCTTGACAACCCTATCACGTGCCCAAACACATCTGCTCACATCAGCCAGGCTTGGGTATGGGTCCACCAAGCCAGAACAGACGCTTGGAAACGAGCCGTTCATCTCAGAGGAGAGAAGGAAGCTGATGGAAACTGCCAAGGCCAGCGAGAAGGAGGACACGGGGATGAAGTGGGAAAGCGGTGGTACAGGGGCAGAGTCGTTTGTTATCTTGCCACAGTTTGAAGGTCAAGACGAGCTGGACGACTCATACTCATCAGACAATGATGCAGAGAACAAAGTGTTATCGAACCGAATCAAGACGCTGTCTAACATATTCAATCTGCTGTCTTCTAAGGGCGCGCTGGACTTTCCTGTGTGCAAGGACTGCGCCCAGTACCTTCTGGAGAGCATGCGATCACAGTACGATAAAACGTCGAAGGAGAGGGACGTGTACATCCAGTTCTTGCAGAAGCTCCAGAACAAGCAAGCACCGCTAGTTGAGAAATCTGAGGAGAGCCTTAGAGAGATATCAAGACTCAAGGTGCAAGAGGAGGAACTGCTCCAAGAACTGGAGGAGCTCGAGAACGAGAAGGATGGGATCGATAACGAGATTCTGGCCATGGAGAAGGAGCTTGAGGAGATTGCTTTGCAAGAAGAGGAATTCTCCAAAGAGGAAAACAAAAAAGCATTGGAAATCACAGAGTTCATAAAAGAGCGGGACACAATCACAGCCGAGTACGAGTTTAACTTGTTGCAGCTGGAGAAGCTCCGCAAAACAAACGTCTACAACGACACGTTCAACATATCCCACGATGGGCCGTTTGGCACTATAAATGGTCTTCGCTTGGGATCACTCGACTCCATCAGGGTTCCATGGCAGGAGATCAACGCGGCGTTGGGGAACATTGTGCTCCTTCTCGCTACAGTGACCACAAGGCTCAACATCAAGCTCCAAGGATACAGGCTCAAGCCCATGGGCTCGACCTCCAAGATTGAAAAGTACGAGCGGGACATTAACAACGCTGCAAAACCCAGGGTAACGGTTCTGGAGGTGTACTCCTCGGGCGAGTACCAGCTCGAGCGTCTCTTCAACCACTCCAACTTGGACAACTCGATGGTGGCGCTGCTGGACATTCTTTCGCAGATCGCTGCAAAGCTCAAGGAGTACGACGCAAGCATTGATCTGCCCTACAAGATGAACAAAGACAAGATTGGACAGGCGAGTGTGAGGTTATCATCCAAAACAGCAGACGAAGAGTGGACGAGCGCGTGCAAGTTCCTGCTCACCAAGTGCGTATAATCCCCGTGCCAAAACAGGGCAACAGCGAGTACTAACACACCATAGCACAAAATGGATCCTGGCATATTCGAGTGCACACATCCCAGCAAGATCATGATTTGAAGGATATATAACTAGTCTATACTAGAAAACACCCTTATCGGGTATTTGTCTCATTTAGGGACATATTACATGCATTTGTGTCTCCAACCGATGGTTCCAGACCGTTTTTTCGCCTCCCAAATTGTATAACAAATTGTTAAATTTTTCAATGAATACTCGATGTTTCATCAACAGTACTTCTTTGAAGCTGGTGGAAGAAGTGTTTAGACCTCACAGCAGCAGCTGCAGAGACAACGGAAGCACAGAGGTAATGACACGCTCCCAGGTGCTGCTATGCGATGGGAGAAAGAGCCCTTTCTCCATCAAGCATTTGAGGACCCAGCTGGATCCTCTGCGACATGATTTGTCTGCACTCATTGATGTTGATGCAATTTGCGAGAAGGTGGAGGCTGCACTGCCAGAGGAGCTTACACAGGACGAGCTCACATCGCTGACTGCAGAGATGCTTTCGACAATGGTCACCGTGCACCCTGACCATTCAATCCTGGGGGCCAGAGTGTATGTTGAACACATGAAAACCAAGATTGCACCAAAGTTTAGTGATAACATCAAAAAAATGTATAATTACCACAAGAGAGCCATCCAGAGACACGCCCCTTTAGTGTCCAAGCAGCTGTACGACATTGTCATGCTGCACAAGGATGAATTGGACTCGATGATTGATACCCAACGCGATAACGATTTTACCTTCTTCGCCATCAAGACGCTGGAAAAGTCATACCTGTTGAAGTACGACGGTGTGATTGCAGAGACACCACAGTTTCTGTTCTTGCGAGTGTCGTTGGGTATCCACGCCGAAGATCTTGGTGCGGTCAAGGAAACCTATGACCTCATGAGCCAGAAGTTCTTTATCCATGCATCACCCACGCTCTTCAACTCTGGAACTCCACTTCCCAACTTGTCGTCGTGTTTCTTGCTGGGAATTGAAGACGACTCCATTGATGGCATCTACAAAACGCTCCATAAAACAGCACTCATATCCAAAGCTGCTGGTGGGATTGGTATCCACATCTCCAATATCCGTGCGTCTGGGGCTTACATTTCTGGCTCGAATGGCATTTCTAACGGAATTGTCCCAATGCTCCGTGTTTTCAACAATACTGCTAGGTATGTCGACCAAGGAGGAAACAAGAGACCAGGTGCGTTTGCTATTTACTTGGAACCTTGGCATGCTGATGTCTTTGACTTCTTGGACTTAAGGAAGAACCACGGCAAGGAAGAGATGCGTGCCAGGGATTTATTCTACGCACTTTGGATCCCCGACCTATTCATGGAGAAGGTTGAGAGGGATGAAGAGTGGTGCTTGTTCTCACCGGACGAGGCACCGTATTTGAACGAGGTGTACGGTGAGGAGTTTGTAAAGTTGTATGAGCAGTATGAAGCCCAGGGAATCCAAAAGAGAAAAGTTCGTGCCCAGAAGCTGTGGCACTCGATTTTGGAGTCGCAGGTGGAGACTGGTGGGCCGTTCATGCTCTACAAGGATGCTTGTAACCGGAAGACGAACCAAAAGAATCTTGGAGTGATCAAGTCGTCAAATCTGTGCTGTGAAGTTGTACAATACTCTTCACCAGAGGAGACTGCAGTTTGCAATTTGGCATCTGTGGCACTGCCAACGTTTGTGAGGGTTGTAGACGGTGTGAAGACGTTTGATTTTGAGAAGCTCCACTTTGTTACCAAGGTGGTGACGAGGAACCTGAACAAGGTGATTGATGTTGGGCTTTATCCCACCCCGGAGGCCGAGACCAGCAATAAGCGTCACCGTCCCATTGCCATTGGTGTTCAAGGGCTTGCAGACCTGTTTATGGACTTGCGTTACCCATTTGACAGTGCTGCTGCTCGCCAGCTGAACATTGATATTTTTGAGACCATTTACCACGGTGCTGTAGAGTGCTCAATGGAGCTGGCCAAAGCTACGGGGCCTTATGAGTCGTTTGAAGGGTCGCCTGCTTCGCAAGGGCTGCTACAGTTTGATATGTGGACAGAGAAGAAGGTGAAGTTCTCTGGGATGTACGACTGGGACGCTCTAAAGTGCGAGGTGAAGAACCACGGACTCAGGAACTCGCTTCTTGTGGCCCCAATGCCGACTGCCTCAACTTCCCAGATTCTGGGCTTCAACGAGTGCTTTGAGCCACTGACATCGAACATCTACACACGCCGTGTACTTTCCGGAGAGTTCCAGCTCGTCAACAAGTACTTGGTGCAGGACCTGACGGAGCTGGGCCTATGGTCCAGGGAGATGAAGGACCGCATTGTCGACGCCGACGGCTCCATTGCAAGCATTGCAGAAGTTCCAGAGAGCCTGAAGTTGCTCTATCGGACCGTCTGGGAGCTGCCACAGAGAGGGATTCTGGCGATGTGTGCAGAACGTGGCCCATTCATTGACCAGTCGCAGAGTACTAATGTGCATCTGAGGGAGCCCACCTTTGGAAAGCTGACGGCCATGCACTTTTATGGCTGGAAGCAGGGTCTAAAGACGGGCATGTACTACCTGAGGACACAGGCTGCCTCGTCCGCTATCAAGTTCACTATTGACCGTTCCGGAGCATCCGCACGGCCAGTGCCCTCCTTACAGCTCTTGAACGGCGGCCATGGGCTGTCGTCTGGAGTCACTAGGAGCTCCTCCGACGCTGGACTCTCGCTGGTTGAACCCTGTGCCAAGAGGCCAATAGCGTCTCCGCTGCTACTGCATGAGCTTAATAATGGTGATAAGGACGGAGACGAAGTGGACATCCACAGCGACCGTCCGCTGTCGGGGCTGTCGTGCTCGCTGAGAGACGACTCGCCGTGTGACAGCTGCTCGGGGTGATCTCTACGCTGTGAGTGATCTTCCCCATGTATATAGGAAACGAATTGACGAGCAAAAGTGCAAAAGGTAGGTCGATCAACGGATGTATACGAGCAGATGTTTAGGGAGGCAACATACCGAGTCCGTTTTAGGGCATAAAGATCAGCACACTTCCGAGATTGGTGCCCACATGCATACCTCACGATGCACACTATACAAGCTGCCACAGATCTGGGGCCCTGAACTAAACCTCCGGACGGTGCTGGAGGCCTCGAGAAACAATTTCGAGGGCCCACGTTGATGTGCTTGGCTTCCCAGAGTAGCCTCTCCCCGAGCAAGAGCCCGGAGGAGGCCCCGAGGAGGCCCCCGAACAAGAGCTCCAGACCCTGTAGATGCCATATCCCTCTTTCCTACTCACAGTGAGTAGCCGGAGAGTTAACTCCAACGGGGCTAAAGCTCGTCGGTGTCGGACATTGTGATCCGACGGGTCGGCCGTCGGCAGCTTATCTCGAGGGGCACTCAGCGTCCCAGGGCCCAAGATGAACCCCTTAAAACAGCAAGAAGGCCTGTTGGCCATTGTGTCGTGGAGAAAAACTGTGTCCAAGCCTCTTGTGTGCTCTTGTTCTCGGAACCGACGTACATTTGGCTCCGTTAGTGGATCAACATTTCAATGTGTCGTGCCGGGGATTAAATTGACCCACGAGGGCCCTCGCTCGCTACCAAAACCCCGACAACGGGTACATGGCTGTTTATGATACAGTTGCCTGTTCTGAAAAGCGTTGTGGAAACTGTGCAGAGAACTTGCAGAGCTCTAGCTCTCGAGGATCGCCGTTGCATCAGGCCGTGGAGGTCGTACACAGTGCCGGGCCATATATATAGGTGGTGATGCTCCACTAAGCGAGTCCGAGGGGCCAGGAACCACGAGAAGCACGAGAGCCACGAGATACACTCTTTTGATCCATAGGAACCCACAAGAATGCAAAAGACCCTGCTTATCCTCGCCACCGCTTTGGTGTCCGCCAACGCCTTCAACCTTGCCGATGCCTTCGTCGAGGGCTCCTGTTTGGTGTACTCCACCATCTACCCTGTGACATCTACCAAGTCACATACCGAGACCTTTGTTTCTACTGGATCCACTAGCTCTGGATCCACCAGCTCTGGTTTCACTAGCTCTGGCTCCACTGGTTCTGGCTCCACTAGCTCCATTGCCTCCTCTTCCATCGAGTCCTCCATCAGCTCCATTGCCTCCTCCTCCATTGCCTCCTCCTCCGCCAGCTCCATTGCTTCCAGCTCAATTTCCTCCTCCTCCATCGCCTCCTCTTCCCTTGAGTCCTCCTCCAGTGCCGAACCAACCTCCAGCTCAAAGTGCCCATTGGATTTGCCATACTCCTGTACCAACACCACCAACATGGATGTAGACCTTTGCTGCTTCGAGTACCCGGGTGGTGTCATCCTCCAGACCCAATTCTGGGACTATAACCCAGCCACCGGTCCAAATGACTCCTTCACTATCCACGGTCTCTGGCCAGACAACTGTGATGGTACCTACTCTCAGTACTGTGACAGTTCCATGGAGATCACCAACCCAGCGGAAATCGTTGCATCATACGACACTGGCCTCTTGTCCTACATGGAGACCTACTGGAAGGACTACACTGGTAATGATCAGTCCTTGTGGGAGCACGAGTTTAACAAGCACGGTACTTGTTACTCCACCTTGAAGCCTTCCTGTTACGGTGACAATATGACTGACCACGAGAACGTCTACGAATACTACAAGCAGACCGTGGAGTTGTTCCAGCAGTTGCCAACCTACGAGTGGTTGACCGCCGCTGGTATTGTCCCATCCGAAACCGCCACCTACTCCAAGGACGCCATCCTTTCTGCTTTGACCAACGAGTTTGGTGCTATCCCATACATTGCCTGTGACTCCTCCAACGCTATTGAGGAGGTCTGGTACATGTACCACCTTAAGGGACCTCTTGTCGGCGGTGACTACCTTCCAATTGACACCCTCACCACCCCGGGATGCTCTGACAACATCAAGTTCATCCCAAAGAAGGCCGGCACAGCTCCATCCTCCACCCAAACCCAAACCACCGATGACCCACTCGCCACTGCCCCAACTACAAAGGGTTACATGTACCTCTCTGATGAGTCTGGCTGTTTGATCAAGAGTGGTAAGTGGTACACCACCGGTACCTGTGCCACCTACTCCATGATCCAGCTCACCACTGGCTCTGTCTACTTGAAGTCCTCCGCTGGTTACTGTACCATTTCCAACAACGTCTTCACCTGTTCTGCCGACGTCACCACTCCATTCGAGTTCAACTTCGACGCTTCCACCCTGGAGATCTCCGCCAACGGTCAGACCACTTTCTCTGCTGCTGAGGTCGCCTCTGGCCAGACCCAGGAGGTCGTCTCCCTCGGATCCGGCGCCGTCAACTTCTCCTTGAAGTTCACTGCCCTTTCTTAATCTGTATCTGGGATATGGATATCTATAGAGGCTTATATAAAACACAGTATTTATGTTGATTTTGGTGATGCTCTTGTAGCGATCAGTTTGTGATGTCTTGGAAAAGCCCAAGAAATTCTTTAAAATTTACGGGAAAAAATAGTCAATTGGGAAACAATGGCCTAGGCAAACACTCTAACACCCTTTTCACTCCAGGGCCGGGGTACTTTCCATTGTTGAAGTTTCACGATTGACCTTCCCTACCCATATAATGACCCCTAGAACCATCTGAGATATAGCGATGCCTTCGCGAATGCGTGCTTTTTTCTCTCCCTTTCTTTATGTCTCCAACTTGTGCAATACGAGCTTGATGATTCTCTGCTAATATCAGCACAGAAGCTCAATTTATCGAGAATGAATCTCGATTTGCTGTCCTTGACGACGGTGCTGGACCAGGCCAACAGCTCGGAGCGGAATGCCAACCAGAAGCTCGCAGAGAACAGGCTCAAGGAGTGGGAAAAGCAACCTGGGTTCCATCAGCTCCTTCAGTCCATCTACAACGACCTGACGCTGCCACTGCAGACAAGATGGCTGGCCATTATCAGCTTCAAGAACGGTGTAGAGAAGTACTGGAGAGCTTCGAGACAGAATGCCATCTCCAAGAGTGAGAAGAGCTCCATCAGACAGCACCTGTTCGACCTCATTGATGAGCCAAACAAGCAGCTCTCCATTCAGAACGCCCAGGCCATCTCTCGTGTATGTCGCTTTGACTTTCCTACAGAGTGGCCTTTGCTCATAGATGATATGGAGCGTATACTGCAGGAGTCTCTCAGAGAGAATAACAATGTTAAGATCCACAACATGCTAATCATCCTCAACCAGGTGATCAAGAATCTGGCCATGGCGAAGGTGGGAAGAACACGCCCAGCATTTCAGAGCAAGGCACCAATAATCACTCCAATAATCATCAAGATATACACTACCTTCTTTAACGAGTGGCTCGAGTCCATTGATTTTGGTGTGATGGAGATTGGGTACTTGTCTCTGAAGGTGATGAGAAGACTTATCATCGACGTTTATGATAGTCCATATCAGTCACCAGAGCTTGCTGAGTTCTTATCTTTGTCGGTGCGTCACTTTGAGCTCTTGACTTCCAATTACGACAAATATGCGCCAAATGATGTCTTGGAGAAGTATATACGTTGCTATGCAAAGATTTATCATCTAATGGTGAAGTCGAACCCGACGAACCTGATCCTGCTTCCATGTTCTAAGGACGTCCTATATACTATGCTGAAACTCTTACAAGAGAAGGCTCAGTTGGTGTACAACAACGATAGTGAGAATGAAACCGACGGTATTTGGGAATTCATTGCCATCAAGACCTTACTTATATTCAAGAACCTCATCAACTTCCTCTTTAAGAAAGGTGCTGTACTGACGCTCAAGTCCAAATCAAACAAGGCAGAGGTTGAGAATGCCATTGCATTATTACAGTCCCAGTTTTTTTCAGAGGACCTTATTAAGAATTTGACTGACTTGTTGATCAACTACTACATTAAACTAAAACCAAGCGATTTGGAATCTTGGTTGACGGAACCGGAAGAGTGGGTCAATGATGAGGTAAACCAGAACTTTGAATATCAAATTAGACAGTGTGCAGAAAATTTCTTCCAAGATATGATGGTGAATTTCAAGGAGATACTTGTGCCATATGTCTTGAACAAGGTGCAAAATGAGATGGCCAATTACAGCGATGTATCAGTACAAAACATCCTAGTAAAGGACTCTGTATTCTCTATATTCCAGCTTAGTGCGAATTCTATTCATGACACCATTGACTTCAATAATCTCTGTGAACGCATTTTCTTCCCAGAAGCTTTAAAAAATGATCTATCTGAGGCAAGAATACTCAAGAGAAGAATGTGTCTTCTGGTGAACGAATGGGTAGGGCTGAGTGTTATGACACCACAAACTCTACAAAACGTTTATTCGCTTCTCTTGAACTTTTTGGATCCTTCGAACCCTATCAATGATAAGGTGGTTAATTTGACTGCAATCCAGGCCCTGAAAACTGTTATTACGGATTGGGATTTCAAAAAAGAGGACTTCAAGCCATTCATCAAGGATTTCACGATGCATTTACTTAGATTGGCCAGTGCTATGGAGCTGACAGAATCCAAACTGTTTTTGCTCAATACCATCAGTGATTTGATTGCAAGAACCAACCCATTAATCTCAGCGAACGAACTGGACCAACTGCTGACCATAGTTCCAAAGTTCTGGGATGCATCCAACAACTCGAATGAGATGATACTGAAAAACAGTTTATTGAGAATTCTCAAGAATCTGGTGATTTCTTTGAACCAGAATTCCAATACTACTTGGGAGATTGCTCTGCCACTGATCAGAGTCTGTTGTTCACCACAGTCAGAGTACCACTCACTTTTATCCGAGGACGGATACGAGCTTTGGCTCGCCATATTGCAGTATTTCCCTACTACACAACCCCTAGACTCATCAAGCTCATTGATCCAGGACTTGAATGATTTCTATGCCCACGCGTTGTTAAATCAAACAGAGATACTTCCTCTCATCTTGGAGATTTGGAGAAGTTATACCATTCTGATCCCACAGCTGTTTGTCAGCGATTCCACAAGACCTTTTACACTGAGCGTATATGAGACTTTTGGAAAGTACTTGCCACAGATGAGGGATGATGCGTTGGACGTCTTAGTATCATACTTGGAGATTGCGATATTGGAGAGTTGTTTATCAGAGGGCTACGACAAGAGGCTTTTATCATTGATGATGGATTCCAAGCTGTTACCAACTATCATTGAGATGGTATTGGACGATGACCAGTCACATATCACCATTGGGAAGTTGCTATTAATTGTTGCACGTTTGTCTTATTTGAGTCCCGAGTATGTGCTTGAGGTGTTCAAGTTCTTGTTCCCAGAGCCAAACCAATACTCAGCAGTGCTGAAGAAGTTCATTACTGTGTGGTATGCCAGAATGGACAGTACCGTGAGCAACCCAAGAAATAGAAAGATTCATGTGATCGGATTGACCTCGTTGCTTAGATCGGGTGATGCTGTATTCTTTGACGACCTTGCTACTCTCATGACACTCTGGATCAGTTCTTTGGAGGAGGTCAATGAGTCGTCTAATGGCGGCGACTGCGAGGTTTACCACTCCAACTATTTGTATGAGTTCAGATACAACGACGACCTCACAATTCAGGAAAATGGTGAATATATCCGTTTCCAGCAACTGTTCAAGATGGCAGACCCAGTACACAATGTGCGGGTTAAAGGGTTCATCAAGGCAACGTTGAGTGCAGTGGAGCAGGGTGTTGGAGCACAAAATTGGGCACAGATCATCTCTCAATTGGACAAGAATGTGGTTGAAAACCTCGAGTACTTCCTTGGTCTCTCAACAAACAACTGAATGGCCGTTTAGCCAGCATTGTAAGCATTTATTTAAGCATTATAATCGAGCATTAAGTGTTAATACAGTAAAAAATGGTAAGTGCCACACACGCAAATATTTTTCAGTTATGTGTCAAAGCTCTTTAGGTGTAGGACATCAACTCTTCTGTAACAAAGGATTTTATATGTTAAAAGACGTTAATGATTAGAAGTTGGGTAAGGAATCGGCCGGTTACTATTGCAGGCGTGAGGGCTTGCGCTGGCCGCATGCTGAGAGCACAGTCAACGCTCAAACCATCGCCGGTACAAAGGGAGGAAGATAGATATGACTCCCAAATCTTTAAGCCAAAGTTCGAGAGAACATCACAGAAATCTAAAGACCTGGTACCACAGTGCTCATCGTGTGGTGTATCATTGCAGAATTTGGATGCAAAAGCAATAGGGTTCTATGTTGAGCCTAGGAAGCAGTCTGTGGTACCCACTTATAAGACGAAGAAGATGCAGTTTCGCTCTGCGTTCTCCAAACTTGATGAAGAAGGCCGTCGGCTTCTGGAATCTGCCACTGGACGATCCGAAGTAGAAGACAGAGACTCTGTGTGTCAAGTTCAGAAAGAAGAGCTCATTTGCCAACGGTGCCACAATGCCCTACATCACAATGTTTATGAAACACAAGAGCATCAGCCAATGAATTTGCACGAGGTTCTCGACGGAGTTCCTCCCAAGGAGAATATTCTTGATGTATTTTCTGCGTACGACTTTCCATTATCTCTTGTGGCATTGAAAGGAAGACGGAATGTCACGTATGTCATGAACAAGTCTGATATGCTGTGCGCCTTTGACTCGGTGATGAGAAAGTATACGAACTATTTTGAGACAATGGTTAACAGACTTGTGGGAGCTCCTTCCAAGCTACACATCGTCAGTGCACATACATCGTGGGCCGTTCAAGACCTATATAATTCTCTTGGAAGAGTGAACTATTTAGTTGGGTTTGTTAATGCGGGAAAGACGAGACTGGCCAACAGAGTGTTGAACTTGTCGAACAAGATGGCCATGCCCGGGTCAAGAAATATTAAACCCACTGGATCTTCTCATTTACCAGCCTTGACGAGAGAAAATATCAAACATGTGTGTGGAGATAAGACATTGATTGACACACCAGGGTTTTTGGACTCTAGCAGTTTGTTTTCATTGATTAAAGAGGAGCAGTTGAAGAGTGTGTTACAGGGACGCAAGGTAGTTGTGAACGACTTGAGAAGTGAGCGCTATGAGTCTATCAATGGTGGACAGGTGATGACAATTGGTGGATTGGTTTTCATACGAGCACCTAAAAACACTATTGTGCAGTTAAAGCCTGTATGCCGTGGCAAGCCATGGACTTTTAGCTCGGTGGAGAAGGCCGTTGAAACTGTACGATGCCCACCAGAGGCACTGAAGGACCAATTCTTTGTCAAGACCGAGGCTATGGACACCGAGCTTGTTCGTTATGTGATTCCACCATTTGTTGGAACAGTCGATTTGGTAATCAAGGACATTGGGTATGTTCAGATCAAACCGACAGGTGCTAAGAAGAACGATGAACTGTTTGAAGTGTGGGCTCCTAGAGGAGTTGTTTTAGGAGTTCGTGAAACTATTGAGCACTTTATGACCCGTTACCTGAAGACTGCTACCACCAAGACTGTGAAAAAAGGTCGTGATAAAGGAAAAGCGAAGGAGGTTATGAAGATGAGAGCCAAACTGGTGCCTGACTACAAGATTTTTAGCCGTTTGTATGAGATTCCAAAGGAAAGTTCAGACCCTTATGATGAGATGAGGGCGCAATATGCTCATCATTTGAGACAGTTTGGCTCATCCTACAACTCAGTCAAGCCAAGCGATATCAGAGACGAGACTAAGAATGAGTTTTGGATTGAGAAAATATAGATGATGGAAGATTCATGTACATAGAAAAGTGGAGGTGCCGATACGCACTTGTAGCTACGAATAATAAACCGTAAGACATTGGATTAGCCTAAAACTTTAAGGACATCAGCACAGCATCTGGGTTATCCAGCTTTTGGTCTTTGTAGTAGCCAGGGATGACCTCCTTTTCAGTGAAGCCCATGCTTTCGTACCACTTTTTGACGTCTTGCATTTCGCTCCAGACATGCAGTGTCACCTCGTGGACGTAGCTCTTTTTGGCCTCCTCGACGACATAGTCCACGAGCTTTTTACCAATTCCAAGGTGTCTGTATGGCTCAAGCACAGCCACGGACTGGATGTACACACCGGTAGGCACGCTGTGGTTCTGGGGCACCTCGAGCTTGGCCTTTACAGCACCAACGGCTACCTCGCCATAGTAGGCAAATTGGCAGAAGCCAGAGAGAGCGTCCTTGTAGAACTCCTCCGGGTAGCGTGTCGGCAGGCAGCTCTCGTTAATCACCTGAAGGCAGCGTTTGTTGTTGACAGTGATGTCGTCGAGATCGATTGACATGGTTTTAATAGTCTTTTCTATTATACAGACATATATACACCAACAGTATGGAGAACAGCCGGACTTTTGTTAGACGAGAAATAAGTGCGCGATCTCTTCCGCTATAAATTTGGATGAAACCAGATACTTTAAAGGACGTCGGCGATGAATTCTAGTATGTGATTGGCTTTGGTATTTATTCGATGGAACCGATTGACCATTACCTACACATTCTTTACTATTATATGGAAACTAGCGGAAAGAGCTGCTTCCATATCTCGCTATTATTCACCTAATAGAGAAAGGTTACGAGCACTGCGCCTCATCTCACAAATTTTTTTTATTTTTAATTTTCATAATCGAAGGCCATCAACTGCAATTTTCTCTCCATTTATCACCAGATTTCCAAGGTTTCAAATACAACAGACGTATAAGAATGCAGGAGACCAGAAAGAGATCGAACTCCGACTCCCAACAGAAGTTCAAGCGCAGAAAACCGCAGTTCCTACAGCAGAAGTCGACGAACCCAGTCAACGACGATGGCACATCTGAGTGTTTCCACAAGTTCACCACCTCCCTCTACGTCTCGCTGGCTCCTTCCTACCTCAAACAGCCTCTGGAGGGAATCAAGTCTCAGCATCTGGATCCGATGCTTATGAAACATTTCCAGCCGGCCGGTGGTGTTGTCATCGGCTACGACAACTTGAGACTCTCTGGCGAGAACATCACAGACTCTGGTAGCGTCATCGCAAAGGTCAACGCTCACTCACCATTTGCCTTTCTTTGGGTCTCAGTAGACCTGCTGCTATGGAAGCCACAGGTTGGAGACATTCTCGAGGGCCACATCTACATGCAATCACCATCGCATATTGGTTTGCTCGTCAATGACACATTCAACGCCAGTATCAAGAAGAACAACATCCCAGAGGGATGGTACTTTGTGCCTAACCAAGCCGATGAAGTTCAAGAAGATGACGAGGATAAAAACGATAAGAAGTCCCAGTCTCTTGGCCAGTGGTTGGATGAGTCTGAGATCCCAGTCGATGGCAAGCTCAAGTTCACAGTCAAGGCGATCCACAACTCTGGCAGAGTCGTTAGTGTTGAGGGTTCCCTCATAAAACCGGGCTCAGAGTCCGAGTCTAAGCCAGTTGTGCCTAACAAAAAGATCAAGTTTGATGACGCTGATATCAGCACCGTCGTTGTTACAGAGGAGATTGAGAAGAAGGATGATGTTGTTCCTGCATACCAGGCAAACAGTGATGAGGAGGTTGTCGCTGAGGATGACTCCAGTGACGACGATGAATCTGATTCTGATTGATAGAAACAAGAGCCATGTTTTGAGAAACCGCTAAGAAAACAGACTGTACATTATATTTAATAGAATTTTAATCTCATATGCATATCATGATTCTATATATGTACAAGTATCATTTAGACCCCCAACAATGTCTTAAAGCAGTGTTCAAAGACATGCGCGTCAATACGTCCCTGTGTTGCTTTCATCGCTTGACCAACAAGGAAATTTAAACCATTCAACTTTCCCTTTTTGATGTTCTTCACAGTTTTGGCTTGTTCATCAATAATCTCTTGACAAACACTCTCCAGCTCACCCTTGGCCAAGTCCTTCGGGCTTAGTTTAGAAAGTCCGTAGTCTTCAATAATACCAATGAGTGAACCCTGTGTCTCTTCCCTACTGTTGAAAAGATGCTGAAGCAGTAGCTTGGCACTGTAATTAGAGATATGGTTTGTCTGCACTAGTTTCATCAACTCTACCAACTTGTCCAATGGAATATACTGTGGGTCAAACGGCATGTTGTTTCTAGAGAACGTTCCTAGCAATTCATGTATCAGCCAATTACCAGGCATCTTGGAATCAATCTGAAACTCCATACACTTCTGGAACAATATCTTGTAGTACTTCAACAGCTCGATATCATAAGTCAAGATAGTAGCATCTTTCAATGAAAGGTTATAAGGTCTTTCCATCAATGATACAAGCACCTCATCCGGTGTTTCTGGAATGGATTTCCTAACCTGCTCCACAATATCTGTGTCAAGCAATATTGGTGGAAGTTCTGGGTCTGGCATGTATCTATAGTCCATGGCGTCTTCTTTTGTTCTCAGTCGCACAGTCTTTGAACCATCCCAGCCTCTAGTTTCCTGAACAACTTTCTCTCCTTTTTTCACCAAGTCTACCTGTCTCTTGTATTCATATTTGATGGCACTGATAACAGCACTCGTTGTGGACAAATTCTTCAGCTCCGTACGTTCACCACCTCCAACAGAGACGTTGACGTCGACTCTCATAGCACCTGTCTCCAAGTCTCCTGTACACACATCGAGGTGTCTCAACAGGTTTTGGAATTTTTTAATAAACACTTTCACTTCTTCTGGGTCCTGGAAATCAGGTTTGGTGACCATTTCTATCAATGGTGTGTTTGTTCTGTTCAGGTCAATCTTTGAGAAAGACTCTGTTTCCGATTCAGTGTACACGGACTTACCAGTGTCCTGCTCCAATTGTATCTGCTCAATCCTGATCCTTTTTTGGTCATCATTAATACCATCTCTCTTGTACAGCATAATCTCACCACCTTTGGCATATGGCTCGTAGTGCTGGGTGATCTGATACCCCATCGGTTGGTCACCGTAAAAGTAGTGCTTTCGGTCAAATGTGGATTGGGTGTTGACCTCTGATCCCAATGCCACGGCGGCCCTGAGGGCCAACTCCAGCGCCTCCAGGTTCAGCTTGGGTTGTGTACCTGGGAGCGAGGCATCAAAGTAGGAGATGCGTGTGTTTGGATCGTCAAGGAAAGAGGTGGGTGCCAGAGAGAAGAGTTTGTGTGTAGTCTTCAGCTGCGAATGGATCTCGAGACCACACATCAACGGCAGCTGCGAGTCCTGCTTGAGCTTCTTGCTCAGCAGCCGTGTGGACGACGAGAAGAGTCTGTGCTTCTGGGATCGCAACATTGCCTGTTCTGTTCCTGGTCTCAGCTAATCCAGAGCTCCAGACAGACAAAAGGCACATTATAAACCATCAAGCATCACGACGGGTCTCGATGGGAGGGCATTATGTCCTAAACAAATTCCGGTATAATTATCACGTGCTGTTTGGTCGTATTACTATATTAGGGAATAAACGCGCTCAATGTGATTGTTGTCATGGTAACCATCTAAAAGGGCATCGTTTTCCTCACCAAACTGAAAAAAGTGTAAACAAATAAGGCAGACTGTCGCTTTAGTGAGTGTAGAGAGGGTGGAAACGGACGTTGTTCTGAGCAATTCTTCGACGTATTAGAGATCATTCACACGGGCTATGGCACCACCGAACGTACGGTCCACGGAGATTTTGACGGAGCACCTTGGGTTCCCCCCGATCGCATTGATCGACGACATCATCAACGCTGTCAATGGTGTAATGTACAAGTGCACGCAGGCCGTGGAGACGTATCTGGCGAAGGAGACGCACAGACAGTGGATATCGGAGAGCGAGGTGGAGTTGGGGACGGCGAAGCTGGAAACGTTGTTAGAGAACACGGTGGATAAGAACTTTGATAAGTTTGAGTTGTACGCACTCCGAAACATCTTGACGATACCCAACGAGCTGACGGATGGAGGGTGGATGAGGTTGAAGCACCACGAGGGTTTAACGCTAGATAAGAAGGCCGACGCATGCTCGGTGGCACTGGACCTCAAAATCAATCAAACGTTTAAGGAGATCACGCAGCAGCTCGTAATTAAGAAGCAGCTTGTGCTACAGCTGAACAAAGCTAAGAAGATCATCAAAGTACTAAAACTATACAGGGATTCCCTGAATTTCCTCACATCCAACCCACAGCTTTCACCAGAGGTCATGGAGACTCTCAAGGCGCTTGAACCGCTTGACCAGACGCTGTATTACCTCATATCACAAACAACAAAGCTCTTTGAGACTATCAACAAGCTCCGTGATGCATTTGACAAGAGTGTCGGAGAAGGGGGGATAAGAGGGCTCGAGCACACACCCAGTGAACGTGATCGATACCTCTCAGTGGAGACAGCCAAGCTGCTCAGGATTTTGGGGCTGGCGAAGAACAAACCCCGTGTGGAAAAGCTGTTGGAGGACTTGGATAACGTCGATTTGGGCGATAACGATATACAAAAGGCGCTCAAAGAGAAGTTCGGGTTATAGGCTTTATGTATCCAGAAAGGAGAAAAAATGCAATGATATCATGATTGAGGTGTATCTGTAGACGTTGTCGTTGACGCTGCGTTACCATCTGTGATAGGTTCGCCATTGCCATTGGCTTCTATTTGTTTGACCGTTGTAGCACCTTCCTCCACGGAACTTTCGCTTTCACCATTCTGCTGTGGCTCTCCAGGGTTTTGAATGGGTGTTGGCGCAAACATCATCTGTGGTTCCTTCCATCTGTGCACCATATCGTTCATCAGCACTGCTGCTGCATCAGGTCTTAGAATCTGCTGTCTAAACTGCTCCGATTGTAACAATGTCAAGACGTGCAGACAGTTCGGATACACAAGGTGCTTGGCATATTCAGGTTTCCTCCAGTACTCCAGGTACTTGAGGTATGCTAGGAACTCCTCGTTCTCAAGGTACTTGTTTTGTGCAAGGAAGTTGAGGTACTGGATGTTGGCCAGTGCTTGGACGAACTTTCTCGGCTTGTTAGTGGGCCATTCGGAAAGAACACAAACAGAAAATTACAAAATACGCACTTCAAGTTCAACCTCCCAGCGTGTGGGAAGCTCTTCTGTCATTATGTTGCTCTGTGCTTCACCAAGTGTCAATTAATGCTGTCACTTGTGGAGGTTAACAGTGTTCAACAGTACTTAATTGGTATATGATTTTGGACAACAAACGAGTTCGCGAATGTTGACTTTTCTGGTGTTTTGATCTTTCCATGGGGGGGGGACCCATATATCTCTGATTCTTCGTATTTCACTCAATTCATGTTCTATTCGTTTGTTGTGGAACGTGTGCGGGGAGTATTTATAGTTGTAGAGGAGCTATTTCCTTTTTTGTTGTGTGCTCAAACGGAACATTATAGTGGAGGAGGAAGAGCTATGTAGTGAACACCCGTACACCAGAGCAGCATCACTTAACATCATTACGCCACTCTAACACTCTTCCTCATCTCTTTTAGTTCTGGGTACTCTCTTGTGAAGTACCATTAAGCAGAATTTTTTTTAGCACAATGGACACAGTCTACAGCTCACACAGCCAGCGTATACGAAAGCTGTTTACTAATGTACACACAAGGACAAGGCTCAAGGCCTCGGAGCTTCTCATCTTGGCTCTATACTCATTTACCATTCTTCTGGGCCAGCTTCTCTACCACTCCTCCCCAGAGCTGGTGACAAACTATTACACGAACAAGCATAATATTCTCAATCAGATTTTTGTAAAGAAAGGGTGGTTCTGGACCGTTTTGCTTACGGGGTACTTCCTTGTACAGCACCGTCGTGTCACTTTGAACAGAGTGACAAGGTTGGCACTAGGGACTGGGTGGTGGGTCCTCTTCACACAATGGTTCTTCGGTCTCCCCTTGATGGATCGTGTGTTCATATTGACAGGAGGGTTGTGCAAGTATGACCCTCTGAGACATCACGGGATTGTTAAGGATGTTGGAAGTGTTTTGTGCCGTAAGATGAAGGGACATTGGATTGGAGGCCATGACCCAAGTGGCCATGTGTTTTTGCTTGTCCACAGTTCGTTGATCATGTGGTTTGAACTGGTAGAGCTTGGTGCTTTTGAAGAGGTGTCAAGAATTATTCAAGAAATCAAGAGGCTAAGACAACAACGGGATGGTAATTTTATCAAAAAGATTGCGTTACTATGCATAATGGACTCCTCTATATTACTCATTGGACTGTTGTCACTTTGGTGGTGGATGTTATTGATTACTAGCACACATTTCCATTCATTCTCCGAGAAGCTGAGTGGATTGATTGCAGGATTCATTGGTTTGTTGATTTACATCGTTCCGAGATTCATCTAGATCATTTACCCCCTTGTCAATACACACTATATATATTACCCCTTTACTCTCCAAGCACTGGTAGGCAAGCTTTGCAAATGTATGATTTTTTGTCTGATCCACCCAAAGAAGAGCACAACTCCTAGAATGATACACACCATGTTGGTGATATAGTAGCCATCCTTGATAATCGAGTAGGCACCACCTTTTTCCTTACAGATTTCCTTCTCTGCCTCGTTAGTCACGTCAAATGGCTTCTCCAGTTCATTATTGAAGGAGCACAATGCAAGAGTGAACCAGTCAATCATGTTCAATACAATGTATCTTGGCCATTGTCCACCGAGGTTGGAGATGGTGTTGAGTGTCGTCATATATGTACCACCAATCAATGGGTCAGAGATCTGTGTGTGGAACGCATTGACTGAGACAAACTGAATTGTGGACATGAAAGAGCCAAGAAGATGCTGTAATATGACAAAAATAAAGTAAGACGTTGTGACCTGTCCCGAGGATGGGAACGACCAGACAACGACTGTGGCCAATGCAGCAGCAGTGAGACGGCCCAAGTAACCAAGCATCCATGGGTTCAAAGAATTTCCCGAGGAGGACCACTTGGCAACGTAGTAGCCAAATATGATCTCGAATGGGAAGTCAATGAGCACTGTGATGGCGAGGTCCTCACGGGCAAAACCCTTTTCGAGGAGCTTGAGATTTGTTGCACCTTCGTTAGCCTGGAATCCAATCTTGGAGATGAGATGGACAAAGATGAAAGCTTGAATGTTTGGAAGTCTTAGGACTTGGAACATGGTGGCGTAGACTTGTTTCAGTGACTCAATTGTGCTCTTTGGTCTGTTTGTGGTTTCTGTCAAGAGATCTGACCTTTTCAGAGAACGAAGATGGTGTGGCTGTTCATGTACGAAGAGTGCTAGGAAGATAGTGACGACGATGTAGGTCAAGCCCCAGAACTTCAAGTATGTGTTTAGAGATAGGACACCGTAGTCCTGTGGAACAGATCTGAGGTACTTGTTGGAGAAGCTTGAGGAATTAAATGCAAGGAAGACAGTGAAAGACAAAAAGTAACCAGTGTTGAGGCCAATGGTCTGTGCAGTAGAAGCATATCCTAGGGCACTAGGTGACAGGATAGTCAGTGCCCATCCATCGACTGCAATGTCCTGTGTTGCACAGAGGAACACGAGGAGGAAGAATGTCCATGTGATTGTTACGAGGTTCTGTTCTGGATTTTCCAGCAGTTGGTCCATTCCTGTTCCGAGGAATATCAGCGTGCAGCCCGATACCAACTGGATGGGGATAATCCACGACTTTCTGCGCCCGAGCCTCTTGTTGTAGATGGCGTCCACAACTGGCGACCACAACAGCTTGAGGGAGTACGGGTAGGATGCAAGCGAGAACGTTGCCACTTGCGAGTACGACAGCTTGCCCTTGAGCAGGAACGGGATCGATCCAAATCCCAGGCCCACCGGGATACCCTGGAGCAGATATAGGATGATCAAGAGGATGAACTGGGGCTTGTCTTGTAACGGAAGCGACGGTGCAGGAGCCACATGGCCCTCTAGTGTAGGCGAGTGTACACGTTCCAGCTGCGGTGTCTGGGGCCTCGACGGCAGCGCAGAATGCGACTTCCGGTTGTGGATGGGCAGCAGCTCGATGTTGGACGACTCAGACATCTTCTTCTAGCAGATAATTTTTTGCAGCTCCTCACCGGCTGCTTTTTACTGCGCCTTACACCTTGAAACTCCCCAGGTCACTGATATGTGGTGATGATCCGAGGGACTCGAAATGAGCACAGCGCTCACAACCATACCATATACAGGTATTTCCCCATTAGGCTATTATAATACTTGCTTAGTCAGCGTGCGGAATTTTCGCGCCGATTTCGCGATTTCCGCGCCCGCGCCTCTGTGCTTCCCGGTGGGGCTCAGAGCCATCAACTGATGATTCAGTTTCGCTGGAATTGGGTTGTAAAATCGGGTGGGACGAGCGAAAATGGAGGATAAAATTGCATGGTAAGAAAGGTGGAGTTATAGAGAGTATATCACCCGCAAATTGATATCAGATTCACCCCAGAAGGTGCGCAAATGCCACGGTTTCCTCACCACAGGGCCAGCCCCCCACATACTTCGGCTGACATAAGCGTGCGCACTCCCACGCCTTTTTGGTCGCCCCTGCTATGGCCCCATCACCAAACGTTCAAACTGCAAGAAATGAGCGCCAGATATCCCGGCTTTCCCTTTTAACCAAGCCGCTAGGGAGTTTAGAGAACCGAACCGAACGGGAAAATAGAGAAAAAAAAGATGGCCTCCAAGTTTGTCTCATTTGCCAAAAGCACACAATTGCTTGCCACGCCGCTGAGAAAAGCGGGCCTCCAGAGCTTTGCCAGCCAGCAGGTGCGCTGCCAGTCAACTGGCACGACCAAGATCACTGTTCGTGACGCCCTCAACGCTGCGCTCGCCGAGGAGCTTGATCGTGACGAGGAGGTGTTTGTGATCGGTGAGGAGGTTGCCCAGTACCAGGGTGCCTACAAGATCACCAGGGGCCTGCTCGACAGATTTGGCGAGAAGAGAATTATTGACACCCCAATCACCGAGATGGGTTTCACAGGTCTCGCCGTCGGTGCCTCGCTCGCTGGTTTGAAGCCAGTTGTCGAGTTCATGACCTTCAACTTCGCCATGCAGTCCATTGACCACATCATCAACTCTGCTGCCAAGACATACTACATGTCTGGTGGTATCCAGCCATGTAACATTACTTTTAGAGGTCCTAACGGCGCTGCTGCCGGTGTCGCTGCCCAGCACTCCCAAGACTACTCCGCCTGGTACGGTTCGATCCCAGGTATGAAGGTTGTCTCACCATACTCTGCTGAGGACTACAGAGGTTTGACCAAGGCTGCTATCAGAGATCCTAACCCTGTTGTTATTTTGGAGAATGAGTTGCTTTACAACGAGACCTTTGAGGTTTCTGAGGAGGTTTTGTCCCCAGACTTCGTTTTGCCAATTGGCAAGGCCAAGATTGAGAGAGCTGGTACCGATGTCACCATTGTTGCCCACTCTAGAAACGTTCAGTTCTCTTTGGAGGCTGCTGAGATTTTGTCCAAGGAGTACGGTGTCAACGCTGAGGTTATCAACTTGAGATCCATTAAGCCATTGGACGTTCCATGCATCATTGAGTCCGTGAAGAAGACCAACCACTTGATCTCTGTTGAGTCCGGTTTCCCAGCCTTTGGTGTTGGTTCAGAGATTTGTGCCCAGTTGATGGAGTCTGAGGCCTTTGACTACTTGGACGCTCCAGTTGAGAGAGTCACTGGTGCTGAGGTTCCAACCCCATACGCTAAGGAGTTGGAGGACTTTGCCTTCCCAGACCCACCAACCATCATCAGAGCCGTCAAGAAGGTGTTGTCCATGTAAATTTGGGTTTCTTTTTTGCTACAGATTCACCACATAACATTCAACAAACACGCACACACATACAAGCGAGCCT
Organism: Petasospora nakhonratchasimensis; assembly: GCA_030572335.1. NCBI lineage: Eukaryota > Fungi > Ascomycota > Saccharomycetes > Phaffomycetales > Wickerhamomycetaceae > Petasospora > Petasospora nakhonratchasimensis. Next base: position 273,538 of record JAJLZS010000009.1, read on the forward strand.
TTGAAAATAGGAAAAAACATTCAATTTTTTAAACACAATTCACCTTTCCACACTACATGAGCCATTTTTTACCTCATCTATTCCACCCTTCTCCCATTTTTGCCAAATTTTCCAGCTTCTCCATATGAGACAAAACTCTCATGACGTGACAAAAGAAACGACCTAAACCCTTTTATACATGTATAGCTGTGCCATATCCATGTGTATGGAGATCCAAATGGATATATATTACATAAAGTCTAAGATAAATAAGCTTGTAATAAATTATATCCCGAGCTGTCGTGCCATGCTTTCGTACTCGCGGCGGCCCTTGCTGAAGAGGAACTTATTAGCGTCGAGGGAGCCACCATCCACACAGAACTCTCCTCTGACGTATCCCCTAAGCTCGTGCTGTTCTCTGCGTGGGAGTTCTATACACGGGGTCCTCTATGTGGACCCCGTGGTGTTAGCATGTGTGTGTATGAATGTGTGTGTGGGGTCATAACTCACTGTGGATGCTTCTCATGATGGTCCGGTACAGCCGGAGCACCTGCTGCTTATGGAGAAACTGTGCAAAGTGTTAGAAGTGTGCTGTGAAATGTCTACCAAGGAGTCAAACCCACGTCTTTTAGTCCAAGCATGGGCCGTAGTCACCAGTATGGTGGCCTCTGTGGTGTGTGTGTGTATGTGTGGGTACAAATATGGGGGCACCGTCGCGATAACGTGTAATGAGAGGGAAAAAAAAGGCAAAGGCACACAACGGGAGTCTAATCAGGGCTCACGAGCTACCGGGCCATAAGTGAAAGACCACACACACACGCCAGTTTTATATCGAATATGCCACAGAATATGCTAGAACAGTCTCCTGGGCCGCTGGTGGCGCCAGGAGAGGCCAAGTTCGGGCACTGCAAGCTCGTTCTGCTTGGGGACTCTGCGGTGGGCAAGTCGTCGTTAGTGCAACGCTTCGTCAAGAACACGTTCGACACGCTGCGGGAGTCAACGATTGGTGCTGCATTCATCACGAAGAGCGTGAGTGTGGATGCAACAAGCACCGTCAAGTTTGAGATCTGGGACACTGCTGGGCAGGAGCGGTACAAGAGCCTGGCGCCGATGTACTACCGCAACGCGGACGCTGCTGCGGTTGTGTTTGACATCACGGACGGCCAAAGCCTCGAGAAGGCGAAGCGGTGGGTCCAGGAGCTCCGTGTGCAGGCTCCTGATACGCTGAATGTGAAGCTGGTGGGTAACAAGACTGATCTGAGGGACAGTACGACGAGCAACGTTGTGGACGAGCAGAGCATACTTGCGTACTGCCGTGGCGAGCAGCTCGAGTACGTGGAGTGCTCTGCGAAGACTGGGGAGAACGTCCAGCGGCTGTTTGGGCTCATAGCACAGGACCTGCCACAGGATAAGTTTATGCGTGCTGAGGAGGAGAGTGTCGTTGACCTTCGGCGTGTGAAGGAGGCCACGGCGTGTGGTTGTTAGAGGAGAGTACACGAGTAATGATAATGACATGTATGTAGGCTCTGTGTAGCCCAGGCAGGTCCTACGGGCTGCTGAAGTATAAATTCGGTTATAACTATAAAAAGGTCTCAGTATGAGCACAAGCAGGGCAGAGCTGGGTTCTGTTCCCCAGCTTCACAACTTCGCCGTCCGCCCAAACACCGCCGCCATGTTGCTTCTCATCAACTTACCTGTGGCCGTCTTGGGCAGGCTGGCCGCCACGTACACCCTGTCCGGAACCTTGAAAGCAGCGACCTTGGCGGCCATGAACTGTCTGAGCTCGTCTTCGCTGGCGTGGTAGCCGTCTCTGAGCACCACAGCGGCATGGACGGCCTCGCCGTACTTTGTATCAGGGGCGCCAAAGACGACGGCCTCGCTCACCGCTGGGTGGGCGAGCAACGCAGCGTCGAGCTCCAGCGGTGCAATCTTCTCGCCACCACGATTGATGAGCTCCTTGAGACGACCTGTGAGGTGGACGAACCCGTCCGTGTCCAGATAGCCCTGGTCTCCTGTGCGGAAGAAGCCCTGGGGCGTGAAGCTGGCGGCGTTGGCGCTGGCGTTGTTCACGTAGCCGAGTGTCACGTTGGCTCCACGTACACACACCTCTCCGGTGGCGCCCTGGGCCACCTGGGCGCCAGCGGCGTCGAGAACCACAAGATCAATGCCCTGTGGGCGCCCCACAGAGCCTGGTTTGGCGGCCTGAGGGGTGTTGGAGGTCATCTGGTGCGCCGCTTCCGTCATGGCGTAGGCCTCAAGCACCGGCGCGCCAAAGGCCTGCTCGAGCCTGTGGAGGGTCGCTGGGGCCAGTGCCGCCGAGCACGAGCGGATGAACCTGAGCTTGGGCACTGGCACTGGGTGTGGAGCTGTCAGCAGGATGTGGTGGATCGTTGGCACCGCCGAGTACCACGTAGCGGCGTGGGTAGCAACGTCCTTCCAGAAGGCCGACGCGCTGAAGCGCCCAGGTAGAACACAGCACCCGCCCGACCGCAGTGTTGATAGCAGCGCTCCAATGAGTCCGTGGACGTGGAACAGCGGCATCACCACGTAGCACCGGTCGGTCTCGTCCAGGGAATAAGTGGCGGTGATGTTGCGGAGGGAGCGGGCGATGTTGGCGTGGCTCAGTGGCACAGTCTTGGGCCGCCCTGTAGTGCCAGAGGTGTGTAGCACCATTGCCAGGTGGTCGGGTAGGGCCTCACCGGGGAAGCCTGGGGTGTTGTTGGTGAAGACTGGGCGGGCCGTGCTGGCGAAGCCGCTGGCAGAGCCAGCGGCTCTGCCTAGCGCTCCTGGGCCCCTGCCTAGCGCTCCCTGGGCCCCAGACAGGACACCTCCTAGGCCACTGGCCCCAGCCTGGCCCTTGGCCTCGCTACTGGCTTCACCAGCGGCGTACACAGCATACTCAACCCTCCGCCGGGCCCCCCACCATACCTCAACAAGCAGAGCACCGTGGTCCCGGCAGCTCTCAACAATAGGCCCACCACCAGCAACGGTACCTCGTGGCACAAACACGGCCCTCGCGTTGAGGTCGTCAAGGTAAAAGTCGAACTCGCCCTTCTTATAGGCCGGGTTCAGCGGCGCCGCCACACGCGCAGCATGGGTCACCGCCAGGAACACTGCTACAAACTCCAGTCCGTTAGGCAGGCACAGGCCCACCGTACACTGGGCCTCGCACCCATACAGTGGCGACGACGGCGAGTAGAAGAGCGTCTGAAGATGGCCCGTGATGCCCGCAAGCTCTGCGTAGCTCACGCGGGGCCCCCCGGGAACCACAACCGCTGGGCTGGCCGCGCCGGCGTGCCCAAGACACCGCAATGTGCTGTGCTCGGGCTGTGTAGGCGTGTAGTCAAACTGTGGCATTTCTTTTGGGTCTTCTGATGGGGTTTCTAATGGTGAGCTTGGGGCCTGAGGCCTGGGGAGTGGTTAAGCTGGAAAGCGTGGGAAAATCCCCCCACATTTTGTGGGGTGTCCAGACCATTGTTCCGTAATGAGCCATTGGGCCTGGGTAATGGGCCTGGGCTTGGGCCTATGCTCTCCCAGAACACAGAGGTTAATGGAATTAGGCTTAGGCCAATGGGCCTACGGCCAATTGGCCCGCGATACACTACAATACTCGCATAAAAAAAGCATTCAGTTCCGGTAGTACTGTAGCCTGTCAACCTCGCTCTGTAGAGCCTTGAGGTCCCCGAGGATATCTGCGGCGCTGCTTTGGTGCTGGCCGTAGCCCTGGGGTCCGTAGAAGCCCTGGGACCCCTGGAAACCCTGGCCAGGGCCACCAGAGACTCCAAGCTCAATCTTTGGGGGCAGAGGAGGCGCCCCTGACCTCGATGGAGGCGGTGGTGGAGCGTGTGGTTGTGGCTGCGACATGCGACGAAGACGGGGCGGAGGCGGTGCTGGTGCATTCGGCGACACCGCTCTCTGTTGTAACTCTGCCAGCGTAGGTGGCTGCTGTTGTGGCTGCTGTTGTGGCTGTTGCTCTTTCACAGGGTCAGATACCGTACGGTCCTTGGCCACTGAGAGAGCCAGCTGCTCAAGCGAAACGTGCTGGTTTTCCAGTGGGATCGGAGACGACGCAGACCTTGAGCGACGCACTGGGGGAACTGGCGGAGTGTGGTCTCTTTGGATCTGCGGCGAAACAGAGCTTGGACGGTACGTTCCGGTCATCGTAGGTTGGAGAAAGCCATTAGTGTCCGTGTAGTTTGGGTGTAGGGCACCAGCCTGCTGTTGCAACAGCGAGTTTGCAAACGGAACAGGGCCCGTATGGTTGGGAGACAAAAGACGCACAGGACCCGTATGGCTCGGAGCCAAAGGCATGTGTAATGCCTGTGGCATCTGTGATGCCAATGGAAGTACAGGCCCTGTGTGGTTTGGTGCTAGGGGCCTCATCGATGGGTCTGGAGATGGCGATTGGAAGCTAGGTGAGCCCGTGCTAGCTTCGTCAAAGAAGATCGAGGGGATGTTCGACGGAGTGCCATGGATCAGAGCACTGTCAACGTTCTTAATGTTTTGGAAGCGGGAAAATGAGTCCTGCATCTCCCTGAGTTCCTCCTCCTCGTTGACACTCGTTGCTGGCTGTTGTGTGCTTGGCATCTTCTTCAGCAACTGGTCCATTGGCAAAGATAGGTCAATCTTCACCGGCTCGACAGCAACAACCTTTGTAGGCTCTACAGATACCTGGTCGGAAAACTTGATTCTCTTTGCTTGTCCGTTCTTGCTTTTCTTCTTACGGGTCTTCTGCTGGTCAGGGTTCTCACCTGTCAGCAGCATCTGCGTGAACGAGTCCAGGTCAAACGAGGCCGGGTGTGTTTCCTGAGTTCCAGAACTCTGCTCCTCACCCTCATCATCGTCCTCAGCGTCCTGGAGCCGTTTGGCACTCAGGATCGACTTGGGTTTCGGGATAGGAGCCGGCTCCTTGATCAATCGCCGCATCGGCGTTCTCCCCAGTATTGTGTGTGCAATGACCCTCAGAAAGGCAAAGAACTCTCCCAGATTCAGAGCATTCACCTCCCGGAAGATCCTCGTCAGCAGGTCCTTGCACTGCTGCGAGATGCTAAAGTTCCTGAGGAACTGAAAGACATCATCAAGCCGTATCAGGTTCGTCCCACGGCGCACCACAATGTCGTTGTACCACCGCAGATACGTCTTGGCCTCATCCTTCGTGAGCTGGTCGGCCCGGAGAGACAGTGGTACCCCAAGGTCCTCTGCTGTTTCGATGAGCCTGTCTGTCAGTGGAGCCACCGCAACGGGCTCATTCTGTGCCTTGAGGTTCAGCGACGAGCTAGAGGACGTCGGTGTTACGCCAAACGATACCGGCGGAGGCGGGAGGTCGCTATCGCTCTTCAGCCCGGCAATGTTCAGCCAGTCGAACCCACTCATACCGTCCAGGCCTTCGGTAGTGCAGTTGGGTAGTGGTGTGGGTGTTGGAGCACAGGTATGTTGGGTGTTACGTCCAGTTGGGGGGGGGGCTCAAACAACGCAAAATGGATCAAAAAAAATTCACAGAGGGAACACAGAATCCAATTGGCGCAAAAAGAACACTCCCAGCGTCTAAATTAGCCGTGTATCAGCAGGAGGCTCTCACTCACTTCGTCACAGACACAGTGCTTCCCTCTTCGGAGCAAAAGATAGTGCTTTCCTATAGCACTCCATGTTATCACAGGGGAGATCGTTTTCGTTTCTGAGCGCGTTTTGTGGTGTGCGGGTGGGCACACCGGGAGCTTTGGGAGTCTTAAAGCCTGGGAGCCTGGGAGCCTGGGGGTCTGGAACGAGTCTGGAACGAGCCGAAACCTTGAACAAGAGATAAAGAGCCCAAGAAGGACCACCAGTATGAGTAGGAAGTCGCTTGGGTTTGACTCTGAGTCGTCTGGCGAGGAGGACGCCTCCGTGGGCACATCGTGGGGGGCTGGTACCGGCAAGACGTACCAGTCAACCCCGGAGCTGGACGAGTCAGTGTATGCATACGACGAGGTGTACGACGACGTCTCCTACGCAAAGAGGGTCGAAAACACACGGAAGGCACGTCCAGCTGGCCCCCAGTACATCACAGGACTGCTGGAGGCCAAGAAGAAGAGGAAACAGGACACACTGCGGGTGAATGACCTGCGTGTGGCCAGAGAGAGGGACATGGAAGGCGATGAGTTCAAGGATAAGGAGGTGTTTGTCACAACGGCGTACAAACAACATAGAGAGAGGATGGCTGAGGATCGAGAGAAAGACGAGGAGAAGGTTGACATGAACAAGTTCCACAGAGCAATGCTCAATGACGAGCCGTTTGTAGACAAAAGAGAGGAGGAAGAAGACATCCCAGAGCCCCACAGACCACTCCAGGCCGGACTCAATATCACAGAAAAGAAGCCTACAACACAGACGTGGCAGACACACAAGAAACAGAGACTTTCAAGACAGTCCGAGACCGATCATGTCCTCAGGGAGATTGAAGAGATGCAGATGAAAAAGCAAACACAGCAAACGCAACAGACACAAACGTCTAGATTGCTACCCAAGCTATCACAGGACGAGCTGGATGGGTACCGTGCTCGATACTTGCAACGTAAATCCTCCTCGCTCTGAGACCCAGTGGGTACTTTTTGTATATATATACAGAACTAATGACATACGAATCCTTTTTTTACAATGATCAACATATATAAACCCAATTATATACTCTGTACTCCATATCTCCAAACGTGACATAGAGTACTCCCATGTCTGCATATATGTACAAGCCAGCCCATATTTATTCGTTCTGTCCCCCCTCCCCCCAACACACATAATCACTTTTGTGCCTTCGTCTTCAACTGTAGTCCATGCCACTTTGCAATCTCATCAGCCAGCACAGAGTTCACCAGCTTGTGCTGCTTCACCATAGTTAGGCCCTTGAACTTATCACTCGTAATATTAATCGCAAACATTGAACCACACCCACCAGAAATGTCAGCAACCTCCAGCTCAGAGGGAGCAAGTTCGTTGGACAGAATTGTGTAGATTTTGCGCTCGTAGTCGCTCATCGGGTAGTCCGAGTACCCTCTGCGTGCTGCATGCCTGAGCAACTGTGGTTGTAATACTCTTCTCAACATCTTGTGCCTGATTAGGTATAATAGGTATAAGTCTTCGCCTTCAACAACAGAAAACAAATGTGGTGATGATTTGTCATGGCCAATTGACAATTTATCGGTCAGAGATCGGCTTTTTCATGTGGAGGGGACGTGTTTAAGGGCACGTAACCATTCTACAGGTTAGCATTGAATCATGGAGAATAGTATGACAGTGGTCCATAGTAATATATATATATATATATATTTATATATATATACATATTGGAGAAGTAAACTCCGTCACAGAGCCTTGCTATCACGTAACCTCTGAATCTCCTCCTTAAGCTCCTTGTTCTCCTTCTCAAGCTTCAATGCAAGCTCTTGACTCTGGTCAAACTCAACGCGGCGTCTTTCACGTTCAGCTTTAAACTTCTTTTGTAAGTCTTGAATTCTGAGCTTGGTGCGGGGGCTGTCGTTATCATCTCCGTCATCGTCTCCTTTGACCTGGTTGTGATACCACTGTAACTGCTTTTGCAACTCTTCAACTTGACTTCTCAAGTCAGCATCATCATCACCATCATTATGATAGCCATCGTGGTTCATCATCAATTCTTTATGATCAGATATTAAAGAGCCTGTGGCATTCTCAAAAAAGGCAAGTAACGAACGCATAACTGAATGCGTCATCTCCACATCCATCGATGAATCTGACAACTTGTCCAACTTCTGCTGCGCCTGTGTATACGAACTCTTCTCAAGTAATGGCTCAAAGTCATGTAACATATTCTTGATATGATGCGTTTGCAAGTCAAATAAGCTCTTGAAACCAATCTCATAACTGGACAAAGAGGAGACCTCATATGTCAACCGACTGACTTTTTCATTGAGGGTATTGTTGTTCAACTTGAGATTATTACGTTCCCTCTTGGACTCCTCCAAGGCATACGTTAACTTGCTCTTCTCAGCACCCAGTGCTCTCTGCTTCGTGACAGCTAGGTTCAACTCCTTAGCAGCATGTTCCAACTTGCGCCTGTAATCCCTTTCTTTGCTGGCCCGGTCCTCTTGGAGCTCCTTGTATTCTTGTTGGAGAGAATTATACTCCCTCACCAATCCTTCAAAATCATCTCTAGAGTCCTGGAGCAGAGATTTGATCTTCACAACTTCAGCTTCATGGTCTCGGTTAGAGCTTAGCAATCTCGAATTCAAACCTGCAATTTCATCGTTCAACTCATTGATATATGTCTGTTTCCGTTGGAGATCCTCCATCAATTTTTTATCATCAGAACGACGTGATACTTTCTCCAGCTGAATGTGTAAATTGTCAATTTCTTCGTGAAGTTTCTCAATCTCATTAGAATGATTCATTTTTACAACAGATAGCCTGTTCTTCAACAGCCGAGCTTCTTTCCCTTGGTGGTCAGAGTCACGTGAGTCCTCCAGCTCTGCTAGCTGTGCCTCAAGCTTAATAATTTTATCACTTAATTCAGCAACATTCGTTCTCTTCTCAGCTAGCATTTTCTTTAAATTGGCGGTGAGGTGTGTGTTTTCATGGAATTGCCGCTGTAGAGCATTGCATTCAGATCGTAAAGTGGAAATCAATCCACTCTGCTGTCTGAGAAGGGTTCTCAATTCTTCTTCAACAAGCTTGGAATCAGATAGCTTGTCTCTGAGTTGGGGTTTCAACGTTCTGATGTCCTCTATAGGATCACCCATCTGCTTGTTTCTTTGTTGTTTTATTAAAACAGCTTGGTATTTTTCATGGCTCTCCATCACTTCTCCCAATGCTAGCTTAACAACGTTCAGCTTCGTATCTAACGACTTTGACGAGTCTCTAGCTTGTTGCACTGCTCTTGCAGAATCAGCCTGTACCATTTTGAGCAAAAGAGATAAGATACCATTGAGCAGTTCCAGCCATCTCTCCAGGTCCTCCTCCGTCTCATTGATAGTGTTTTGCTTTTGTTGTGAAGCAAGCTGTTCTCTCAATTCATCAACATATGAAGTCAACTCTGTGCAGTGATTCTTAGAGGCAATAAGGTCATTCTTCAAATCCAGAATCTCTTTAACCTTATCATTGTACTTCTGACTTTCTTTATCTGGGGATGATTGACGCTTATCCAACAATTCCTTTTGAAGGCTCTGTCTTTCCCCCACCAAAAGCTCATTCTCCCTTTCCAGCTTCTCCATGATCCCTTTCTTGATATCTTCGGTTTTCATTCCAGATGATGCTACCAGATTTCGTATCAACTCCATCAGGACACGTTGATGCAGCTTGTAATTTGTAACCTGTTTGTGCAAGTTCTCCAATTCGTAGGACATGTTCCCTGTGGTGGAGCCTCCTTCTGAGACGATGGAAGCGGTGTCAAACAGGGAAACTGATCTCAATGCTCCTCTAGATGATGTCATAGAAGGTGGTTGAGCGTTGGGGTTGGAGTCAAAGAGCGACTGGACGTAGTGTATTGAGTTCACGTCGGGTTTTGGCAGCGAAGGGAGGTCATTCTCCTTGACTCTGATAGTGCTCTGTGGACGGAGTCTTCTCCATGGTGTTGATTCCGGGTGCATCTTTGGAAGCTTCGGTGTGGACTTTGGGTCGTCAATGTCAATGAACTTTGTAGACTTGTGGTCTTCAGAGCCACTGGTGTCTTTGTCGTCGTCGTAGTCGTCGTATCCATCCTCGTTGTCAAAGATGGACTGGTCGTACGTGTCAAGGCGTCTGCTAGAGCTTTTGTTGTTGTCAATGATCTTGAAGTGTGTTTTACTTTTAGGGGAAGCAGGTGACGGTTCGTTAGCAGGTCGTAGAGGCTCCTTGGTTCTGCGGATAGGGCTCGATACCAGGTTATGTTCAGCCGGCTTGAAGTTGGCCACATTTGTGGACCGGATAATCTGTGAGTTGGAGAGGAACGAGCTCGAGTTCAAAAACTCGTTGTTCTCCTCCGTGTCATCTCCTATGCTGTCCTGCGTGCACTCCTGGCTCTGCTGGTGCTCCTGGAACTCATCGCTGATGTTGCCGCTCTTCTCGGCAATGTCCAACTCGCCAAACTTGGATGCTGTGGCGTCCACAGAGCTATCCATGCCAGCAGGGTCCTTCACCATCGTTTATACACAAGCCGCTGTGTAAGGGTCACTTGTTTTTTCCGCTTCGTGTGGATCAGATCTTGTCGTGTACGCAAGGAATGTACGGGCGGCAGTATACACTCACACTCACAAACAAGCTAGAATAAGCGCGGAGCGGGCCAAAAAAAGCCTGGTAAAACACAAAGCGCTGAGTGGGACCCTTTTATACAAAGAGCCTGAAGCAGATTGCTAAAGAAAATCGCAGAATCAGGTGGCTTTCCGCTTTGCAAAGGCCCCGGGAAGGCGTGTTTGGATCTGTTTACCTTTTACAATAACCTTGTTTTAAATTCATTACGCGGGCGCGTTATTTACCGCCAATCGAGCTTTTCTTGCTTTCGCGACCACGCACGTGATAGATCAGGTGACTGGACACCAGTGTTGGTAAAGGCCACGCCTGCGTTGGAAAATTTCTGCAGTGTTGATGGGAGGGCTCTGAAAGATACAATTTTGACGAGTTTTGTTTACTTTCCTCATCTTGATATAGCAGATTGGTTACTTGATTCATTCAGAAAACATGTCTTTTGACTTAGAGCCACCAAAGATCGAAGACATCAAGCTCGACGACGTTGAGTTCGCCGACTTGGAGGAGAAGTTTGCCGTTCCAGAGGACACAACCTTTGAGCGCTATGTCGTCGTTGACGGCTGTCCTGTTGCACCAGAGTCCAAGATTCCTATTCTGACCAAGGTGTTGGTCAAGACCCTGTCTGCCAGTGGCAAGGTTACCAACTTTCACATGCCACAGGAGGGCGGTAAGTCCAAGGGCTTTGCCTTTGTCGAGTTTGAGACACCGCAGATGGCTGAGAAGGCCATCAAGCAGCTCAACGGTAAGAAGCTCGATGTGAAACACAGACTCTTCCTGAACAAGCTGAACGACATTGAGAAGTACGCATCCGAGGGTGCTGTCTCAGACGAGTTCACCGAGCCAAACTTTGCCGAGTTCCGTGAGACTGAGTACCTCAAATCCTGGTTGCAGGATGAGTCTGGCCGTGACCAGTTCTTGCTCCACAAGGGCGATGTCACCGGCATTTTCTGGTCCAAGAAGGACAAGGCTGACCCAGTTGTTGAGCCAAGAGAAAACTGGACTCAGGGTCCACTCAAATGGTCTCCAAAGGGTCGTTACTTGTTCTCCATGCACCCACAGGGTGTTCAGGCTTGGGGTGGTGAGCAGTTCTCAAACTTGAAGAAGTTTGGCCACCCAGGTGTCCGTTTGATCGACTTCTCTCCATGTGAAAGATACCTCGTCACTTTGTCCCCAGAGCCATTGGTCACTCCACCAGAAGACCACCCAAGAAGAGCCACCTACCCACATGGACCAGAGTCCGATGGCCACAAGCTTGTCATCTGGGATATCGTTTCCGGTGTTCCAGTGCGTACTTTCCCTCTCCCACCCCACTTGGAGCAGAGAAGAGAAATGGTCTGGCCATTGCTCAAGTGGTCCTACGACGATAAGTACGTTGCCCGTATGGGTCCAAATGCACTTGCTGTCTACGAGTGTGCTAACAACTTTACTCTTTTGGATAAGCCAATTAAGATTGACGGTATCCAGGACTTTGAGTTTGCCCCAGCCGGTGTCAAGTACGCCAACCATCGTCAGACCGATGAGCCAGCCCACGTAATTGCTTACTGGACTCCAGAGTCTTCTAATCAGACAGCCAAGGTTGCCTTGCTCGAGGTCCCATCCAAAAAGGTGCTTAGAACCACTAACTTGGTCCAGGTCTCTGACATTAAGCTCCACTGGCAGGACCAGGGTGATTACCTTGCTGCTAAGGTCGACCGTCACACAAAGTCCAAGAAAACTATCTTCACTAATATGGAGATCTTCAAGCTTAATGAGAAGGACATTCCAGTTGAGAAGGTTGAGCTCAAGGATCGTGTTATCAACTTCCAGTGGGAGCCAAATGGAGACAGATTTGTTACTATCTCTAGACCGGAGGAGGCTGATCCAAACCCAGCTATCCCAAAGAACGTTATTACATTCTGGGCCCCAGAGTTGACTAAGGGTAAGGCCGCTCCATTGAAGAAGTGGGTTGACTTCAAGAAGTTTGTCAACAAATTCAACAACACCTTGAACTTTTCCCCAAGAGGTAGATTCATGGCCATTTCCGTCATTGGTCAGTCTGCTTCTAAGGGTGCCATTGAGTTCTACGACTTGGACTTCGCTGGTGAAAAGAAGGATTCTGAGCCAACGAATGTTGATGCACACGTTAGATTGATCTCCACTGAGAATTTCGGTGGTGTTACCGATGTAGAATGGGACCCATCTGGAAGATTCCTTGCCGCTTGGTCATCTTTGTGGAGACATAAAATTGAGAATGGTTACAAGATCTTTGACTTCGGTGGCCGTTTGTTGAGAGAGGAGCTGCTTGATGAGTTTAAGGTCTTCATGTGGAGACCACGTCCAGAGTCACTCTTGAGCGGTGGTGACAAGAAGAAGGTCAGAAAGAACCTCAGAGAGTACAGTGCTCAGTTCGACGAGGCCGATGCTATGGAGGAGTCCACTGCTGCTAGAGAGCTGATCTTGATGAGACGTCGTTTGCTTGAGGAGTGGAGCTCTTGGAGAGCTGGTATCGAGTCCCACACAGAAGAGTACGGTATTATTACTGAGACCGTTGATGAGGACGAAGAAGTTATTGAGGAGATCAAGGAGGAGATTGTTGAGGAGCATGAGGAGATTGTCCAGGAGTAATCTTTTCGAAATTGCATTGTCTAATAATAATGAAATATCTAAAGGTTTAAATGATGAGTAGGTCTATTGTAACATGCTTGAAGGGCATAATTGGGTTAGAACGTAGAATGCTACAATGACAAAAATTAAAGAAATCTAATCAGTAAATATTTTTGTGCCATTAACGGATTACATAACAGAAGCCACTTGATATATTTAATTAAGCTTCCGTGGCAGGTGTCTCAGCAGGAACCTGCTCAGGAACAAAAGAAGGATCATACTTTTTCAATAATCCAGAAGCTGTGTCTTTCAGATCGTCATTGTCCTTATATAGCTCATGTAGAATATCGACACATGCCCGTTTAACAGGTGGTCGGTAAATGATAAGAAACTGTAAAGAATGGAAACCTAATGTTGATCTTAAAGGATCAATACAAAGAGATTTGATCCTTTCTACTAGTTCACTGTTCAAATAAGGTAGATCTGAAAGAAGACGGATAAAGACTTTTCTGTCATTTGCTTCCAAGAAAGGGATCATGGAATCTAGAACACGCTCTGCCCAATGCATGTATACCGGTGTCTGAATAGGTGTGCTTTCATTCTTTGGCTTATTCTGTGCATTTCGAGTGTACTCTGAATACCACTCTTCATTGAGCCACTCAATGATAACTTCGATGCGCTCGTGGACATTCTCCAGGAAGTATTGGAAAATGGCTTCTCTGATTTGATCAGCTCTGTCTGTAGTCTCTTCATCAAGCTGAAGACCACGTGTAGCAAGTCTTGTCAAAAGCAAGAGCCATGAGTTTTTGCCCCAGCCATTAATGGCAACTTGTGAAATTTTAGCGGCTGTAGCTGTACTATCATTTTGGATGTTGAATGATGAAATGGACTTATCATCAGCTGGTAAGTTGGCCAGTTTGAAGAAGTTTTTGATAATTAATTCCATGTGCTTCTTCTTGTCGTCGACTGATAGCTTCTGAGGCATAGGAAGCAAGAATGTAGAATCAATATTAACGTCGTCAGTTTCTTCTTCATCCTGCAAAATCCGTCTATTATCCTCGTCATCATTCTTCAAGATTTGTTCCTCCTTGGCTTCAGCCTTGACAGCTGGAGGAGGCACGGAGCTTGAAGCAGATCCCGGGTTTTTGCTTATAAGATCAGCGTATCGAGAAGAAACAATAGAAAGTGCAGTGATGAGTTTTGTGTTATCAGCTTTAGAGATGGTAGCAATACAGATATTGGCCAAAGTCTGGCTGGAGAGTTGTGTAACATCAAACGTTGTCAACGGGTCATTATCATCAATCAATTGATAAAGGGAAGTAAGTGATTTGTCGTCAACAGTAAGAATATCTCTTGGGAATGGATTTGACGGATCCACTTTTTGCTTCTTGCGTGGGTTATCCCATGATAAAACCGTTAAAATACCCCTACGTTTCTGTTCAGCCATTTTACTGTCAATATCAGCAACAATTCTGGAGAATGCACCATGCTGACGAGTTTGTGGAGTAATAATTTGAGCACGGATACAATAGTTCAAACAGTTCTTAATGGCCCTCTCCACAAAACGGCGACCTAGTTTGTGACGGAGAAGGTTAAAACTGGCATGCTGATACTTGGAGTCCAAGTTGATAGCCACAATGGACTCAAACACGCGAGGGCACAGATGCTTACGCTTTTGCATGATATAAACAAGGTTTTCCAATATGGCAACATACACCTCCGAGACCAGGAACTCCTCGCGCTGGAAGTATGTGACAAGCATATCAAACAGGACCTTCGCCTCTGGCTCCAATTTATGCTTCACCAATACAGGGTGGTTCTCGCTGATATTTGCAACACAAATATCATTTGGATCGTTTTGAACGCGGCCTCTACGACGCGGATCAGTGGTGAGAGCAGGTGCTGTTTGTACTGTGATGAGGCGAGCGATGAACTTGGCAGTTGCAACTTTGCATCCCATCGAGCGGAACTTGTCCATATCGTCGCCTCTTGGAGTCAATGGGTACGGCGTATCCCATTTAGATAGGATCAGCTGCTTCAATTCGGAGAACTGCTCCCATAGGTGGCCATTGGAGACCTTGGCCACAAGATCAAACACCACCTCAAACATACTGGTAGCGGCAAGGATAACGTTCTTGAATACGCTAACGTCCTTAACGGCAGCTAATTTCAGAAGAGATGGTAGCACAGTGAGACTCGCATCCTGCTTTGCAGAAAAACTAAACTCTTGTGCCTCTGGAGATATTATATCGCAAAAGAACTGGGAACACCATTGTTGGACAACAAGGTGTTGTGCAGAGTTTGATATTCCACAGACAGCCGTCAGTACCTGTGGAAGGGTCTTTGGTTCACTAAAAGCCATAGTTCGGGCTTGTACAAGACCATTAATGACTTCCTCAGTTGACATCTCTATGTGTTTTAGGCCCGGTGTGCTTGTATTACTGTCAATGTTGTCGTCCAAGTGGCTCAATGTGTGGGCATTAAGGGAACTAAAGAGCTTACCATTGCGAACTCTTAAGGCTGAAATATACGCTTTGCCGGCGTAATTTTTGAAATTCTGGATCTGCCTGTCCGAATAGGGAATATTCCGAAAGACAGTATTTTCGTATATTTTTTACCCCGTGCTTATGCTACATCTCTATATAACAGGTAATCTTAAATGTGTGATAGTAGATTAGTATTTATAAATTGCACGCATCAATTGAACTAGGCTATAGCTATACCAAGTGAAATGAGTCTCATAGTATATGGGGGCACCAAACAACCCAGCACACCGCCAGAACAACAGCTGTACTCGGTGGTGCTCAAGGATCAGCAGATCAACACCCTTGTTGTTCACAATAAAGAGACCAACGAGGTATCGCTCGCCTCTCCTGGTGAATTCTTATTTAACATTTCGGAATCTGCTTTTCAGGAAGTCAAATGTCCACACTGTGGGTCCACATTTGCAGAGGCCAGGAGATCGCCGTCTTCAACTCGACATAACTCCACTACCGCAACTGCTATTGCCCTCACAGACTCTGAGAATGCAATAGAGGATGAAGTTGGGGCCCACGGGAACTATTTCAAGTTATTGGAGGATACATTCCGATTACCAGATACATTATTTACCCAGGGATATTTTAAAAAGTTTTTCAGGCAGATCTCCCTTGTGGGCCGAGGGTCTCGTGGCTCCGTTTACAAAGTAGAGCATATGCTTAATGATGTGTCGTTGGGTACATTTGCATTGAAGAAGATCACGATTGGCCAAGATCCGTCGTGGCTAGATAAGATCTTAAAAGAGGTCCATATGCTTGTGAAGATCAGTTGTAACACGCAACACTTGGTGAATTATAACCATGTATGGTTGGAGGTTGATCGTATAAATGAGTTTGGACCAAGGGTTCCATGCGCCTTTATTCTTCAACAGTATTGTTCTGGTGGTAACTTGGAGGATTTAGTAAACAGGTTACAGCATCCTAGTTTAACTGTGAAAGAGATGAAAAAGTATAAGGTCAGAAAGTTGAAAGGACGGCTTTTAAGCAACGAGGAGATATTAATCATGTTCACGAGTCTTGTGAAAGGTGTCGCTGAACTACATAAGAATCATATCATTCATAGAGACTTAAAGCCGTGCAATTGCTTACTTGCTACAAAGTATCTAGAGAATTTCGAACAGGAACCAGATTTGGACCATATACCCGATGTGTTGATTGGAGATTTTGGTGAGAGTCAACTTGAAGGCGAGAAGAGAGTTGGTACAGGCTCTACAGGCACGCTGGAGTATACGGCTCCTGAGCTCTTGAAGGTTGAGTTTGGAAATCTCCACCAGTTTAATAAGAAGACAGATCTTTACTCTTTAGGTATGATATTGGTGTTCATGTGTTTTGGTGGAGTTCCATTCAAAAGCAGTGATATATTTGAGCTGAAGAACGAGATAATCAATGGAATGAAGCTTGATAAGAGAGAGAATCTTCACCGCGGATTCAACAAAATAATCCTAAATCTAACATCACATAATCAGGCTGAGAGGATGGATGTGAATGAGGTTATCGAGAAACTGCACGACATTGAAAGAGACCTACATAAAAAAGCTGTGCCATTGTCGTTGACGCACCTAGGTGGCTATCCTGTGGTTTTGCAGAACGGCCTTCTCACGAGTGATGTAATCAGGTATTCCGTATTTGCATTACAACTGGCTGCAATTCACCTCTTAATCTCTAATGATATGGCAATAGGCTTGATGGCCTATATTAAATGTGCTCTCATTTTCTTGACCGGATCCAGTTACACATGGAGTCTTTCAAAAGCTGGTTGCCTCTTTTTGTTCACTATTATCTTCGAAATAGCATTATATATGTCCATACTGCAGTTATGAGCTGATTTAACTTGTATTTACATTGATGCAAATTACAATGAAATTCAAATGTTCAATTAAATAGAAGCTTTAAATGATAAGCCTCCACATATTAAATGCTTTTCATGTCCCTGAGGATAACCAACCATAGCCCGAAGAGGTTTCAAGAAAAGAAAACCTTTAAAAAAATTAATATAAACCAACCAAAAAAGATGGGAGAAAAAACCATGATAAGAAACAAACAAAAACGTAAGAAAATATAATAATAAAAGAGAAATATGCATTTTTTTAATCAGAAATTGTAGTCGTTCAAAGTCCTTCCGCTCCAGCATCTTCGCCATTCTTTTCCTCATCCAACTGTTGTAGATACAGAGTATGGTTCACTAGGTTCAAATAAGCATACATAAAGTTGGACAATAGCACCTGCTGTCTCAGGGCCCTCCTTGGGTTCGCCAATTTCAAATGACTGAGTCTGTACAGAGCTCGCTCGACGTGTACTGGGAATCTGTAGTCAAGCATGATGATTGTGGAATGGGAGAGTGGTGGTAATGGGAACCCAAAGGCAGAGTCGGTGAATTGAACTGGTGCGTTTGGTTTACTTGACTTTTGAATGTTTCCTGCAGATAGTTTGCGGGCAAGTAACTCCTTTTGTGCACGATGTTGTTCGTCGGCTCTGGTTGTATTTTGTGGTTGCTGTTGCTGAGATAGTCTTGTTGGCTGCTCTTCAGGTTCTGTGTATTCATTCTGGACCGGGGTCGTTGAACCTGAAGATGAACGAGCATAGCTCTTGGGAACAACATTGACTGATTCCTGTAACGATTTCTGTTCCCTGCTTGGCTCTTCCTTCTGTTTCATAAGTTTGAAAGAGCTTGATCTAAGACTAGGTCTTTGAGGGGACTTACTCTGCGCTTGTGGAGGTATCTGCTGTTGTTGATATTGCTGGTTATGCGATGGGGGAGAGCGTTGCTGGTGCTGTTGTTGGTACAACTTATTTGGAGAATCCTTTTCAGAAATTCCATCCGGAGAGTTTTCATCGTTAAAGAAAGTAGTTCTGGTTGGGGTAGTAGTTGGGGTCGTAGCAGTGGTTGTTGTGGTCGTGGTAGTGGCGGTCTTCTTCTTGTCCTTCGTGTTCTTTGCAGCAGTCGAGCGCTTCATCTTGAACATATTCAAGAACTCTTTCGATTTTGACTTCTCCTTGTCCTTGTCCTTGTCCTTGTCCTTCCCTTTGAGTCCTAGAGGTTGCAGTGGTGTAGGTGGTTCTGGAACTTCTTTTGTCACCTGTGTCTCTGGTTGGGAGTATTCATAGGGATGTGGAGTATGAGAACCAGTTGGAGTTACAGGTGAAGTGCCCTGTATATGTATCTGCTGTTGCTGTTGCTGTTGGTGACGTAGTCTTCGTTGGTGCTCCGACTCTGCAGTAGGGACATCTACTGTTAGTGGAGAAACACGCCGTTGCTGTTGGTATGCTTCCTTTGAGACCGGAGGTGGAGGTTGGTCTTTTTTCTTGTTTGTAGCAGGTGGTGTATTCACATTGATTAGGGACCCAGCATGTCTGTTTCTGGAATGGTTAGTTTTCTTCGTTGAAGAGGAGGACATCAAAGTACCAATGTGTGATTGTGATCTTGATAAGTGGTTCTGGTGATCTGGACGTTCCCTGTGAGGGCCGCTATGCGAGACCGACCGCTGTTGCAATGGTTGCGGTGGCAGTTGCTTGTTGTTATCATACTCGCCAAATGAGTTTGACTGTTGGAATGCTTTGAATTGTTCATCTGACAGTGGTGAATTTCTTCTCTTTTGCTTTTCAGTGTCCTTTCCACGACTTCTTCTTGTGTAAGTCGTCCATTTGTTTCTTTTGAGGGAGTTCCCAACTGCGAGAAGAGGTGAATCCTGGTCAACTTCATCCTCACCAACTCTGGTGGGTTCCGGTGATGCGATACCCTCCTCTGAGGATGCAGATGTTTCTGGTAGAGCTGAGCGAGCATCATCACCAAAGAGCAACGATGAAGATGAAGAAGCAGAGGATAAACTTCTAGCCAAGGTGACAGCGTCCGTAGCAGCGAGCCCGGCCATTTCCGACAGCTTGTCGAGCTCATCCGTGAGCTCTTTCAGGGAAGGGATAGAGTCGGAGGACTTGTCCTTTGTGTGCTGCTTCTTGGTCATGTCATTGAGAGCTGACTGGACATGGCGTCTGAACTGGTCTGGAGCGATGCTCGGGTGTGCCTTTGCTGGGACCCACATGAGTCTCTCAGAGTCAATGTTGATCTCGTGGTCACTGGCATTTGTGAGGGGCTCCTGGTCATCGCTGTGGGTGTCCTCGATGAGGGTGCGCTCTGAGATGTCCTCGTCGTCAAAAGACCCGCCTGATGATATGGAGGACCCGCTAGAGGAACGCCGTCTGGTGTGGCGCTTCTGGTAGTCTTCAAACTCATTGTCCACGCCGAAAGGCAAATCGGGATCAAGCGTCAGGGACCCGCCCATTGACAGCCTCTTGAGGGTCTTAATGGCATCCCTCTCCTGCTGCACAGCCTCGGCCGCCAGGTACGCGTTGGACTTGCGCTTGGCCTTGTTCAATTCCTCCTCTCTCGACATTCTATTGTGCTTCTCTTGATCATTCCGTTGTCGCGTTGACGTATCGTGTGTGGCCGACGTCTTCCGTGTGAGAGTGCTTCGTTCACTCATTGTGTCTGGCGGTGATGCTAGGCAGTTCTGACCGGCACGCTCGTGTACTCTGGCTTCCTCACTGCGTCCTGCCCGCTGTATGTGTGGTGATGGCTCTCTTTAGAGAGGTCGGGGATCAACAAAACGCGCTCCACCTATGCTTCAAGGGGTGCGCTTGAATGAAAACTTGGGCAAGAGCAACTAAAACCAATCCCGTGGAGGGCAAAAAAATTGAAGATCTATAGTAGTTGTACCAGTGCTACACAGATCACACACGCCCGCTGGAAATCGTGTTTTGAGCTGGTTGTGTTTGCCAATTACGCGCGCCGTAGTAGACGGCCTGCTGTTAGGACCAATATATCTGTGGGGGGGTAATTTCTTTGCCCTGCCCACTTTCCAATTACCCGTCTTTTTTTTCACCAGGTTAAGGAAAACAGAGAAAGCGCGCAATGGTGTCCGGGTGTTGAGATGCGCGCAGCTGACATAAGCGCTGAGGTAATATGCTTAGTCAGGCATTACCTCATGTGATTATGTAAGGCACAATGCTGAGTCAGCACTTCTGCAAAAGAAAGAAAAAAGCCTCTCTAAACACGCCACATACCAAAACATCCGAACCCCGAAGCCGAGCGAAATCAAGTGAAAACAAGTGACTTTTTTTTCCTCTCCCTCTCTGCTTCACCCCATTTTTTCTGTCTCTCGTTTACGTATAAATATATTTATACAGTGTGCCTCCCTTTGTGTTCGCTGGCCCCTTTGTTCGGAGACAGCAGCTGGACCCCCACGCCACTCATTCCCCCAAAAGTAAGCTGTTGTTTGTATATAAACCAGAAAACACACATTGAGGCGTCATCGCGATCCACACGCTCATTCCACCAACAGCAAACACAAGATGTCAACACTCCCGCTGATCTCTAAGGCCCAGCTAGAGGCCCACAGCACACCCAAGGAGGTCTGGGTGTCGGTGTTCCACCGCAAGGTGTACAACGTTACGGACTTTGTCGATGACCACCCGGGCGGAGCAGAGCTCATCACCGAGTGGGCCGGCAAGGACATCACCGACATCCTCTCAGACGAGGACTCCCACACACACTCAGAAATCACGTACGAGATTCTCGACGATAACTACCTCATTGGGTATCTTGCCACAAAGGAGGAGGAGGAGGAGCTCCTCTCAAACCCAAAACACAAGCAGGAGGTGAAGCTCGATGACAAGGAAGAGGAGTTTGACTCAACAGCACTCCACGGAACTCCGGCTTACGAGAAGCTCAACATCGTCACAGACTTTGACAACGACCTCAAGAACCACAAGTTCCTTGACCTCTCCAAACCACTGCTAATGCAAGTGCTCTTTGGTAACTTCACAAAGGAGTTCTACTTGGACCAGGTGCACAGACCAAGACACTATGGTAAGGGCTCAGCACCGCTTTTCGGTAACTTCCTCGAGCCGCTCTCACTCACCCCATGGTACATTGTCCCGTGTCTCTGGGTTCCAGTCAACCTCTTCATCTTTTACACCGGTCTAACCGGAATGAACTTGCTCTTTGGAATCTTCCTCTACGGCGTTGGCCTCTTTGTGTGGACTCTGATCGAGTACACTCTCCACAGATTCCTGTTCCACTTGGATGAGTACTTACCAGACCACTCGGCTGCCTTTACCATTCACTTCCTGCTTCACGGTGTCCACCACTACCTGCCTATGGACCAGAACAGATTGGTCATGCCTCCAACATTGTTTGTTGCATTGGCTTTCCCATTCTACAAGCTCGTCTTCTCATTGCTTCCATTCTACTGGGCTTGCTGCGGTTTTGCTGGCGGTTTCATGGGTTACATCATGTACGATTGTACCCACTACATCTTGCACCATGCCAAACTCCCAAGCTATTTGCAAAAGTTGAAAAAGTACCATCTCGAGCACCACTACAAAAATTACGAGTTGGGCTTTGGTGTTACTTCCTGGTTCTGGGACAAGGTATTTGGCACCTACCTTGAGGTTGGTGACGTGATCCAGAAGCAGAACTAGTTCTCTTTATTCAATCGAAAACTACTATAAGAAAATATGAAAAGAACGAAAGCACCTATCATGAATGTCTTTTGATGACAACTTCAAATAACTACACTTTTTATGATTTTACGAGAAAATTAGAAAGCACACAAACTGGGAAAATGATTAATATACATTTTATTTTTATGTTCCTTTACTGTGTAAGTGACTCATATATCAAGATAAAGCTTCCTCATCTTGTTCAATCTATCAATGGACTCCTGTCCACTATTACATGGCGTGTTCTCATCATCCACAACCACCTCATGATCATCTTCCTCAGCAGGTGTCTGAGGTAGTAGATCATCACGCGGTTCCGGCTCGTGACACAGCACTTTTAAAATATCAACCAGTTTCTTATACCCTGAAACGTAGCAACTCCAGTCCTGATGCTCCTCCAACAAGTCAATCACATTCTCAGTTAAGAAAATACGTCTAGCATCCGATGACGATAACAGCATTGTAGTATTTCCTTGTTGTTGTATACTCCATCCCAGAATAGACAATTCTATAACATTTTCATCAACTTCCAGCCCCTGCTTCATGAGCCACTCTATAACAATCTGCGCCTCTTCAGTAGTTAGTGTCTTTGTAAGATTAACATTCATCTTCAGCTTCAAGTTATGAATATACCTCTCTTTGAAAATCTGTACAGCACTATCCATCCTCGTAAATCCAATCTCATAGACGTTTCTCGGTGTACTCTGTTTCCCCCAGGCACAATTCTCTTTGTGTCCACTGGAAAGCTGTTCAATATACTTGTCCACTACTTTCTCGATCATCTCGTTCTCAATCTCATTTAAATCATCGTCACTCGCGAGATGTTGTTCTGGTAATCTGACTGACAACCTGGACCCACAACACAAGCAAACAATAACATTTTGTTTCTTCGCATTACAGACCCACCCTTTTAGTGAACATTCCAGTGGTGTGAGCCTTCCGTCTTGGATATCCCAATTGATCACTCGTTGATATGTTCCAATCCTCTCCAGCAGCATTTGCCTATCAAATGGTCTATAATATCTGGATGCCTCCAACTCAACGCGTCTTGGAGACTTTACCCGTCTCCTGCTGATATCTCTAAAATACTTAATTGTGGGATTGGAATCCACAGTTGGATCTGAAGAACGTGGGCGAGATGTAAACCGTTGATATGCTGGAGAGACCTGGTACTTCAACTTGGTCCTTTCAAGAGGTGTCATCTGGTTAATGGCTGCGGATTCATCTGTTAAGTGTATTGAATCAAGCACTGAATAGGCCCTGCTGCTCATTGTAGTATTATTATTAGAGCAGATGAAAATCACTTTTAGTTATGCAACGCTTCCACGTATCCATAGCATCTATGTATGTTTGATGTTTCTGTTCTTAAATAGAAAGATGATAGAGAGGTCTCCTATACCCGGACGACCTGGCTCGCGAATAAATCGCGTTCGTGGTGATGAGCGTGCAATTACCAAAAATCTTTTTTCTATTTTTTCCCATCTCTTGGTTTTATCACTTTATAGCTTAGATTAGCATAGACATCTGGATTGTTCAGCACAAGAAATGGACAGTAGCCGGTATTTGAAGTCTTACGGGTGGACAGAAGGTGAGGCTCTTCGGAAAGGTGGTCTCAAAAAGCCTATTCTGGTTAAGCATAAAAAGGACAGAAAGGGAATTGGACACCAGCCTAATGGTGGTGCCGATGCGTGGTGGGAAAGATTATTCGATGGTCAATTGAAAGCATTGGATGTCACGGCTGACTCAGATAAAGGCCTCAGTTTTAAGCAGGAAAGCTATGTTGCAAGTGGGCTCTCGGTAAGCGAATCCCCTTTGTACAGAATGTTTGTTCGTGGTGAGACATTAGAAGCTACAAATGGCAAGGTGATAATTACGAAAAGTCAGAAAGTAACAGATGGTATTGTATCAGTCGATATTTCAAAGGTTAAAACAAGTTTTAATAAGACCGATTGTGAGAAGAAGGAAAAGAAAGATAAGAAAGGAAAGAAGGAGGAGAAGGATAAGAAGGATAAGAAGGAAAAGAAGGAAAAGAAGGAAAAGAAGGAAAAGAAGGAAAAGAAGGAGAAGAAGGAGAAGAAAGAGAAGAAAGAGAAGAGCGAAAAGAATGAGAAGTCTCTGAAACAGAAGACGGACTCTAAAAAGCAGAAAAAGATCAAATCTGATAACGTAGAAAAGGGTGACAAGAAGGTTCAGAAAGAGAAGAAGGACAAGACTGATTCAAGGAAATCCAAGAAAAGAAAAAACAGTGATGATTCTGGAGAACCGAAAAAGAAAACATCAAGACATGCATAGAATTTTAATGATAGAATAAATGATAAACCTGATAAACTAAGCATTACGTAAGGAGTGATATCTCGATGGGAGGATTTCTATCGAGCTAGTACTCTGGAAGAAAAGTACCGACACAATAATATGAATTGCATACAGCAGATGTGCCTTAACAGAGAATAATCTTAAGTGATATATCTAGGGTAACGGCTGAATAATACATGGTCATTTCCTTAAATGCACAGAGGATCATCATGTCGCTTGATGCAACGATGTGCTCAGTTGCAAAAGTCAGCACACTAATGGAACTATATAAAAGACACAAGTTTCAAAAAGAGACTTCTTTAAAACACCAAAAGATATTTTATATCCATATCAGACACATCTTAAAAAGAGCATAAAGAAGAAATATTACCAAAGTGGTTTTGCCTTGGATGAGGTACCTTTCATATTCCAAAGTCTGTAGTACATCTACGCAAAAAAAAAGCATCACAGTGTGCTTAATAAAACTAACTCCTCCAGGTTTATGTAGCATTATACGAAAGTCGTAAACAACACAGATCTTACCACCAAATTCCAACGGCACTTCATATTGAATACTCGCAGATGAGAACAAAACTATATGTATGCATATAACAGCTTATCTACCCAACGCTGCCAATTCCGGACGTGCCAATAAACTGTACGAAATCAAAACATTGAAAGCTCGCTTAGTGCATGTAACTTCATGAGACTTTTATCCCCGTTTGGTGTGGAAGACCACAGCGCTCCAATGACAGAAGAGGAGCCTGCTGCTGAAAGTAAGGAAGCGGTGAAACTGCCAGCAGATGAGTGTGTCAATGAAGAAAGCCCCACGTCAAGCGCACTACAGTACCTTGGTATTGCCGTGGGAACGGTCTTCTTCATGAGACTGATTCTCCCGTTTATTACGCTGGTGATCATATTTGTCATGGTGTTTATGTGTCTATTGACCGCTGGTGTGATATTTATTAGTCTAATGAAGCATGATGACAGCAATATCAGAGCACAATTTCCAAGGCTCAGGTTCACAAGAACAGAGGAGTGGGACAAACAAGTTGCTCGCATCAGGACCAGCGAGCAGTTCACAGAGCCGGAATGGGCCTCTGATTTCAATGCGTCTACAGACACTCTTATTGGATTTGTGATACGTGACTTTATACTGACCTGGTTTAAGTCAATATCCCAGAGTGAAGCATTCCCCAATGAGCTACGGCTTCAGCTTCGTCGTGCATTCTTTGAAGTCGAGAAGAGGGCGCAGGGTATCGATGTATCCAAGCTCTTGGTCCTGGACATTGTTCCACTACTAACAACACACTTGACAAACTTTTCAGCAGCTGAGGACTACGTGGTTGGAGAAAAAAGCATAAATGGATCCACAGAACTCGATCTCGCTGTGGCAAAGGAGTACGGAGTCCTCGCCAAAATACATCCTTTTATATCCTTCAAAAGCCTGGATGTGGAAAGGAACAGAAAGTCATACGCCAGAGACCGTGTTTCCAAAATCATTATGTATTTGTTGCCGAAGGAAGAGTTAAACTCTACTCCTGTACTAGTGCTTCTTCGTGAGATTATGACCAACACAGTTATATTCCCAGTGTTGAGATTGCTCTCCGATTCAAACTTTTGGAACCAGATGATTATAAAGTTTTCTGCTGCAACATTGAAAGACCGAGATCAAGTCAGAGAACTCAGAAATGCAATTGAAGAGAGATACAATAATCCAAACACTAGAAATATCAAAACAGAACCACGTGGTCCACTCTTTGATTCCAAAATAACACCACAGATGAAACAGCCCGAGTTTCAGAAGTACATTAAGAACATTGACAAGTCTGAGTCTATGTCTTCTCTTAAACAACTGAAATACTATGTGGCTGTTCAGCTCAGCAGAACACATAGAATACATTCGAGTTCGGAGAAATTCTTGAAATACACAAAGAGGCTGGACATTGCCAAGCATCGAATCGACAAACGAATTGACATTCTTTCGAAAACAGAGGGCCCTTCAAAGACCACTAATCCAAGGGATTCTTCTGTTTTGAGCCATGATGTTGGTGCATTCATAAATGACCTCACGCTATCACAAATCTTGGGTAATCCATCTTCACTCTCGTTCTTCATGGAGTTCATGGAACAACGGTCTAGAACGGTTCTTCTCCAGTACTGGTTAACTGTTCAAGGTATAAAAGATCCGTTGGAGGATCCGCAGAATCCAGATTATGAGGATGAATTATCGTCATCAGCAAACCTCAGCGAAGCTGAGGATATAAAACAGATATTCTCGTCATTCTTTGACAGCAATATTCTCAGAATCGACAATAACACATATAACGAAGTTGAAGAGTTTGCTATGGGAAAAGAAAGAAGTATTGAGAAATATTTGAGAGTACGTAAACTAATTTTAGTATTGCAGGTTGAAGTATTCAAAAGAATGGAAGAACGAGATCTTCCAGATTTCAAGGGCTCTGACCTTTTCTTGAAACTGCTCGCGAGTGAAACATTTGAACAATCGTTGATAAATGAAGTTGATGGTCTTCATGAAGATATTGGGGCTGATCACAAGGATGACTCCGGAGTCAGCAATGATGATTCTGGTATGGAAGGAAGCTTATACGAATTAGAGAATGCGTTGACTGATATTCTAAATAAGGATCACCCACCGCCTACTATTTCAACGGCATCTTCTTCGGATGCATTACCAAAAAAGTTATCTACATCATTGAAGAATGACTTATTTGGTTCAGAAAAGGATGGATTCTTAGATCAGAAGCCACTGTTTGAGGACAGTGATGGTGACGAGTTTTTGGAAGAAGGTATTGACGAGCTTGATGATGAAAAGCTTGGAACAGATACTGATTTTTATACTGTATCGCATGATGCTCTGAATATTAAAGAAGAAATTTCAGACCTAGACCAGGAAATTGAAAAGTTAACCAAGCAGAGTGAGATGTTGGATCCTTTGATTTTAAAAGCTGAGCTCACCAACAACACTAGCGAGCTTCGCCTTCTAAAGAAGTCGAAGTGGAGTTATGAACGAGAAATAGAGTCTAAAGATCTACTGAAACAGCAATTGATTGTTCAGGAAAATGAGAATAGTTTGTACGGAAAGACGAGTATTTCTATTAACTCTTGGATTAAGCAACGCTCCAAAGGCAGGGACTTCATTGTATATGTCATTGAAGTAGAGAAAGCATCAAGCCAAGAAGGCGCACCAGCTTCCAGGTGGATGGTCGGAAGACGTTTTAACCAATTTTACAAGTTAAATGAAGTGTTGAAACGACAATGTCCTGAAGTTGAAAGTATTCCCTTCCCCAAGAAAAAGCTTGTCTTGAAATTCCAGCAAAAACCAGTACTTGATGAGAGACGTGAGCAACTGCAGAATTACATTAAACAATTGCTTAGAATGTCTAAAGTCTGCCAAAACAAGGAATTCAGGAAATTCCTCACTGCTGAGGACTATAGAGCAACACCAAGGGATCTCTTTTCTCCATTGAAGGATTCTTCTAGATTTGAAATCAAGGACGCTGCCAACAAAATCTACAATGGATTGTACTCGGGAATTGACATGTTGAGCAGCAGTGCCACTAAGACAAATGATGAACTGGAAGAGGTTGTTGCTGATACAGGAGCCCAAGCCGAAGACATGCGAAAAGAGTTGGAGAGCTATGAGAGTGAACGTGTTGTTTCGAAATCGTTTGTGAAACCCATCACTGAATTATTTATTGCATTGTTCCCATTGAACAGCACAAACAGCTGGCTTCGTGGGCGTGCTATAATTGTTGTCCTGCAGCAAGTTCTAGGAAGCACTATTGAAAAGCATATTAAAGGACAAGTCAGCGGTTTCTCCACAGAAGAAAAGAATATTGAGCTGTTAACAATGCTACAGAGCATACTATGGCCAGAAGGAAAGTTTATGCAATCTGGTGAACCTCCCAGTACAAGTGAAAAGTTGAAGAGCAACAGAGAAGCAAAATTGTTGTTAGAGACTTTGATGGTGGATACATTATCCAAATTTGTTGGGCAGTCTGGATCGAAGAATGCAAGCAACAGGCTACATGGAATGCTACAAAATGAGATCCTCAACACAAACCTCGTCTATGAGATTCTGGATAAGGTGTTTGAAACTTTGTTCCCTGAGTTGAATGAACTATGATACAATATAGAACATAGTATATTAATGAATTATGAAAGTATTAATGCAAGTTATTTTTGTGTAGTCAATCAAATGTGAAGGGGTCATAATCATCAAGCCAACTATCAGGGTCTTTTACGCGGCGTCGTTCAGCAGCTGACTTATCTACAGACTCTTGTAGCTCCTTTTCAAACAAGAGCTTTGATGACTCTGCACGCATGGCATTTACCAATTCACTCCTCTGACGGGAGTTTGGCCGTGTCTCGGATCCTTGATTAATATAACTGGTTTCTCCTGTGTTTTCATTATTAGCCTGTGGAGGATCTTCATCTGAGGACAGGTCCTCTTCATCAGAATCAATCGGCAGTTCCGATATGTATGCTTTGGCACCTGTATCAAACAGAGACTTCATCATTTGCATAAGCTGTGGAGTAGTCTCACTTTCACTAACAACATCTCTCCAGTTGTACATGACTGGTCGTGTTCTGGTGCTTGTACCAAATTTGAGCATGGCATCATCAAGTTTGCCAATGACCCTGCTCATGACATCTGTCGGCACGCATAATGAGTCGAGTACAGGCACAAGTTTCTTCTGACGGTATGAGTGTTTGTGAATCTTACTGTAGATGTTGCGTTTGTATAGGCGTTCAACTTCGATGCTGAGAGACTCCTTAGGGTCTGAGAAGTGCAGGGAAGGAGCTTCCTCTTCTTCTATCCACTCTTTGTTGATGGTGGTTCCTGGGTCTTCTCCTCGCAGTATGGCATCCTGTCGCTCTTCCTCAAGAATCTCATCAGGAACATACTCTTCGCTCTTGTATTTTGTGCTTTTTTTTGTGTTTTTAAATGTCTGGTTGGCTTGATCCCCGGATCCAGTCTTCTTGTTCTGGATCATGGGCACAGGTCTCTCTTGAACACTGAGAGCCTCGGATCCCAGATCCAGGTCTTCCTCCGGCTCCTGCGTGTACAGATTCGTGTTCCTTGGATCAGGAACATCATCCACTGGTAACGGCCACTGAGAGTAGCTTCTCTTGGGGAATCTCGGGTTCTGGCAATGTAGCAGATGTGCAGAGTATAGATGAACTGCAAGATCGTGCTTGTAGTCCCTCTCAAACTCTGCTAGAATCCGCTTCATATCGCGCTGCAGAGCAGCTTTTGCACCGATCCCAAGCGCTGCCGGCACATCTAAGCCCTCCATGTCACTTTACACCACTAATACTCCAGAAATACCCCTGACTGAATGCTCTAATCTCGGTTATATAGAGAGAAGCTTACAAAGAGAGACAAAAGAAGCAGGTATTGTTCGCGAATTAAAACATCCGCACACCATCACAAGTAAGGGTCGACGACGACTTTAATGACGAGCCCATTGATCTTTTCCTCTGAAGAGCATGGAAAAAGGAAGCTGTGAATAAACAAGTTCAGCGTAATGCCTATTCTCGAGGAGATCAGTGATGATGATATCGACAACATGGACATGGACCTTGCGGAGTTTGACCCAAACTTGCGCACGGCCATTGCTCCCAAGCTCGAGAAGACTATTGTGCGTTCACAGGACCAAGAAGAACCACCGCTCTTTCCGTCTTCTATGAACGACGTTAGCGAGGATGACATGATGAAGTTCGGTAACCAGAAGCAGTTCTCTGAGGAGGAGATGGCCAAGCTAAAAACGTTACAACTGGTGTACCCATGTTACTTCGACAAGAACAGATCACACAAGGAAGGCAGACGTGTTCCAAAGGAGCTGGCCGTGGAGAATCCACTAGCTGTCGACATTGCTGAGGCATGTTCCCAGCTATATCTAGTGGCTGTATATGAGCCAGAGAAATCACATCCACAAGACTTCGGTAACCCTGGCCGTGTGAGGGTCAACATCAAACATGACGGAAAGCCCGAGTCGATCATGGTGAACAACAAGCGCCATTTATTGATTCAGATCGCAAAGCACCTGCAAAAGAACCCAACAACGTTAGAGTCTGTGAAGAAGCTACCTACGCCACCGGACTTCAAGGGTATTGAGATTAAGGAGATTCCTAAGGTTAAGGGTTTCAAGATGAACACAATTGTACCAGTCTTCTCAAAGTACACATTGGGCCATCCGCTTGTAAAGTCCATCTATGATCCAAGACCCCAAGAGCCTGTGGCACAGCAGGCACCAAAGCCTATTGGGGCGAAGCAGAAGAATAAATATATGCACGTAAGAAGATAGTAATCTTAATGTTAATGGTTATGGAGTCTGTTCAATAGAGGTTATCACCTTCTTAAACACACAGTCTGTGCCAGCAAAGACTATGAGGGTTTAAATATATGATACTACACCATATAAGATCCTTTTCCGGTGTCGGTATCAAATATGGCATGTAACAGAGATATAGAACATGTCATATGGCATATGAATCTGCCATATGGCCAGGCGCAAAAACAATAACACAGTAGCATGGATAATAGTAAAGCGACGAGTCAAAACGTACTATACATAATTAAAAGTGCAAGAGTGACTCAATAATATACAAACGGCCAAAAGCCTCAGAAGTTCACAGGGGCAAACTCCTGACGGTACTGCTCCATCTTGGCCTTCTCCTCCTCGGAAATACGGCCAGAGAGGTAGGTGATGATGTCTGAGAGGCCGACAATGGAAAGCACTGGGATTCCGTACTTCTTGGAGACAACTTGTGTGGCAGACTGCTGGGAGTCTGGGGTTCTCTCCTGTCTGTCGAGAGCAATGATAGTGCCAACAACAACACCCTTTTCGGCACCAATGATCTCAAATGCCTCGTTGATTGCTGTACCGGCGGTCATGACGTCGTCAATGATAAGGATACGCTTTCCCTCGAGGGCAGAGCCGACGATGGAGCCACCCTCACCATGGTCCTTCTTCTCCTTTCTGTTGAAGGCATACGACACCTTCTCGTACTTTGTCCCGCCAATCTCGGCAAGCTTGGCAGCTGTGATCGCAGCAAGGGGGATTCCTTTGTAAGCTGGGCCAAAGATGATATCGAACTCGATGCCAGAGGAGATGATCGCAATGGCGTACGAGGAGGCCAGGTTGGACAGCAGCTTGCCGGTGCTGAACTGGCCGAGGTTGAAGAAGTATGGCGACACTCTACCGCTCTTCAGCGTGAATTGGCCGAATCTGAGCGCCTGGGACTCCACTGCGAGGTCCAAAAAGTTCTTCTGGTAGTCTTGCATTGTGTGTGGAGATGACCTTTACAGGTTGGAGAGCTCTTTAGAGTGATTCAAGGTCTACAAAAGATTTTTTGACCAACTTTTTTCGATGTCTCGCGGG
This sequence comes from Petasospora nakhonratchasimensis, assembly GCA_030572335.1. Classification (NCBI taxonomy): domain Eukaryota; kingdom Fungi; phylum Ascomycota; class Saccharomycetes; order Phaffomycetales; family Wickerhamomycetaceae; genus Petasospora; species Petasospora nakhonratchasimensis. The sequence continues at coordinate 305,063 of JAJLZS010000009.1, forward strand.
ACACAGCCTATGGGGCCATCCACTTTTCCCACAAAGACGCTGCTTCTATGCCTGTGAGCGTGAAATGAGTGCTGAGAACCGCTGAATTGGCCTCACAGGCCTATAAAACTCAACTTTACTCCTTCTTTCCTCCTCCAGGCTGTCCTTCTCCTCCGAGGCCTGCTCCCCTTACAAAGAGGCTGCCAAAAAAAATTAGGCGAGGGGCAGCCTATCCGGATAGGAAGGTTGAGGCCTATAATCAGGATCATCCCTCTGGAACATGGATCCTGATATAACAGGTATATATTAATCCTCGCCTTTTATAAAACAGTGAGTGGCACTCAATGTCCATGTTGATTCTGTAAAGAGAACACCGATTGGACTGCCCTCCAGGATGTCCAAAGACACAATTAGAGTTGTCGTCTGTGGAGATGAAGGTATGTGCTGTTTGACCTGACTTCCAGGTACGCTGCTAGAAGGAGTTGCAATCAACTAACGACGCTTGCATAGGTGTTGGGAAAAGCTCTCTTATCACGGCACTTGTCAAAGACACCTTTGTGCCCAACATCCAGGAGGTTATCCCCCCAATTACCATTCCACGTGACTTCTCATCCTCGCCATACACCCCAAACTCCACAATCCTGCAGGATACCAACGCCTCCGACCAGCAGACACTCGAGAAGGAGATCAGACGGGCAGATGTCATCTGGCTCGTGTACTCTGACCACTACACCTACGAACGTATCTCCCTCTACTGGATGAACGTCTTCAGATCAATGGGTGTTAACCTCCCTGTTGTTCTGTGTGCCAATAAATCGGACATATCCACCATCGACTCGGAAAGAACCATTGCAGACGAGTTCATCCCTCTGCTGAGAGAGTTCAAAGAGATCGAGTCCTGCATTCGGTGCAGCTCCAAGGACAAGTACAACATCAACCAGGCATTCTACCTGTGTCAGCGAGCAGTCACACACCCTATTTCTCCGCTGTTTGATGCGAAGGAAGGAAACCTGAAACCCGATGCCGTTGAAGCCCTTAACAGAATCTTCTTCCTCTGTGACAAGGACCAGGATGGATACCTCAACGAGGACGAGTTCTTGGCACTACAAAGGAAATGCTTTGGCAGAAGTCTTGATATTAACGATATTGCAGAGATAAAGAATACTCTGAACGAGGCTATCCAGGGCTCCTTCTCCGCTCAGGGACTCACCGCAGAGGGCTTCCTCATGCTCAACAAGATCTTCGCTGAGCGTGGCAGACACGAAACAACCTGGGGAATCCTACGAACCTTCCATTACACTGACTCTCTCTCTTTGCATGATAAATTCTTGCATCCGAAGCTAGATGTGCCGAAAAACTCAAGCGTTGAGCTGAGTCCTGTCGGTTACAGGTTCTTTGTCGACCTTTTCTTGCTCTTTGACAAGGACAATGACGGTGGACTCAACGATTCGGAGCTGCAGTCGCTATTCAAGCCAACACCCGGTATTCCTAATGATTGGATTGAGACAAACTTCCCGATGACAACAGTGAGGAATGAGCAAGGACATGTTACCCTACAAGGATGGCTTGCTCAGTGGAGCATGACGACCTTCCTCGATTATAAGGTGACACTAGCATATCTGGCATACCTTGGATTTGAGTCTACAAATGGCACCACCACAGTGGCACTAACAGTCACAAAGCCGAGAAGAGTGAGGAACAGACAGGGCAAGCCCGTTAGAGTCAACGTCACGGACCGCACCGTCTTCAACTGTTATGTTCTCGGTGGCCCTCGAAGCGGGAAGTCCTCGCTACTGGAGGCATTTTTGGGCAGACAGTACAGCGAGGTATACAACCCCACGCTAAGACCTCGTGTTGTTGTTAATAGTGTTGAGCTGAAAGGTGGTAAGCAAGTGTATCTTGTAATGGAGGAACTCGGCGAGTTGGAGCCGGCCATATTAGACAATGACACGCGGCTCCAACAGTGTGATGTGCTTTGTATGATTTATGATTCGTCTGACCCGGACAGTTTTCGGTATATTGTCGAGCTGGCTCAGAAGCACTCTTTGATCAGCAGAATCCCTACCACAATGGTGGCTCTCAAGGCCGACTTAGACAGACAACAGCAGCGGTTTGATATTCAACCAGACGAGTATACGGCTTCCGTTTTCCTCCCACCGCCGCTTCATGTCTCATCAACATGGCCCTCCTCACTCTCGGAGCTCTTTGTGAAACTTGTGGAAGCCGCTCACCAGCCACAGAGTGCAACCCCAGGTCTCGAACCGGAAGTTCAGTCAGATCACTTTACCTCGGCCGTCATTGCTACCTCAGCCATTGGATTCCTGAGCGTTCTCTCGCTCACGCTGTACAAGCTGGCATTTTCACGTCCAAACCAGTGACATGTGGTAGCAGCATTGTTGTATATATGTAATTTTATACCGTTGATCCCAGGGATCATGATTTCCTCTTTGGAACAAGACAATTTGTACAGAAACTTCGCGTATACGAAACTATTCATCTCGTTTCGAACCCATATAACAAGCTCAATTGATAGCAATTAAACATCCAGTCAATAACAAACATCTGGTTACCAGTAAATTGCTAATATGACGGGATTTCAATTACCCCTCGCCATTTCACTGGCACTCTCCCTGTCAGTGCTGTATGTGACGGCCATATATGTCCGCAGCCCAATGCGCAACCGCAAAAGTGACCGCAATGATCCGACAGTCGTCAGCCACAGAATTAAAATGGTGTCTATATTTACTGTCATCACTGTGTGTGTACTCCCCGGCGTTGTATCTGTGGTAGCTGATGTGCCATCGGCAAAGATATATTCACAATTTGGCATCCTCCCTGGATTCGAATATGACGATGGGCTAAGGTTCTCGGTGAACACATTGGTGTTGTTCATGAGAGATATTGCAATGACTCTCGCACTGTGCTGTGTATTGTTCATTGGACCTCTGGTTGATTGTCTCGTGTTCAGCTCTTCCCCGTTGGATATGATGAGGGAGTGGAGCCAGCAACTATGCTCTATCCACGGTATCAGGGACCTCATCGTTGGACCATTAACGGAGGAGATTGTATACACTGCCAGTTGTATTGTTATTCTGTACCAGGTTCCACACGCCACTTCTGGACTACTGGTGTTTGTCCCACCACTGTTCTTCTCCGTTGCTCACTTCCACCATGCTTACGGGATGTACACCACTGGCCTTCCGTTGAATACCGTCATCCTCTCCACGGTGTTTCAGATGATGTATACATACCTCTTTGGAATCTTCACAAACTACGTGTTTATCAGGCAGACAAATCTCTGGAGTTGCTTTATGGCACACTCATTCTGCAACTTTATGGGCGTACCCAGCACCGCCGTTGACACCTCCAAGCTCAAATACTGGAACTACGTCTACTACTCTCTTCTGCTGGCAGGAATATATATGTTCAAGCAGTGCTTAGAGCCTTTCACAGAAAGCAGCTTGAAGCTTCCCCTGAAATAGTTTATATATAGTACAAAATGATTTACATATGCCTGTGTTAAGAAATTTATACATAGCTCAGTCAGACATGGTCTCATCGTCATCGCTGTCCTCATCCAGCTTGGACTGTGCGTATTCTTTGGCCTCCTGCAACAGCTCCTCTGGTACAAACTGGTGCAGGCCCTTTGTCTCCTCCGAGACCCAACTGATCTCAATCTCAAACTCCTTATCCTTGTTGTCCTCGTGTGCAACGTAAATGATTCTCGCAGCCTCCTTTACAGCATCTCTGGTACTCAACGTAGACATATCGAGCTTCTCCAGCTCGTTTTTGGCACTCTGTCTGCCCTTTCCCGTGGCTGCACCGTTGTAGCCCCAGTATGTTCCACTTGGCTCAATCATGTAGAGGTGTGGGCCATTCTCATCGACACCACCAACAATGGCAGTGATACCAAACGGTCTCACGGAGTTGTAACACGTGAAGGCCTGGACGTAGTTACCCATGCGGTCTATGAGGTAAGGCACAGTGATGGCCTGCTTGTAGTGGTTTTTATAAGTGTCGTACTCGTCTCTGCCTCTAGCCACGAGGTTACGGCCGTCTGGCAGTAGCCCAGAGTAGGCAACACCAACGTGTCTTCCAATACTCTGAATTCTGTTATTCTTGCCTGGCACCAGCAGCTTTGATGTAACAATCTTCTCGACAGCGAGGACAACGCCATCTTTGCACTTGATTCCGATTGAGGTGCCACCGTTTTCCACGGCCTTGGAGGCATACTCTACCTGGAAGTTTCTGCCATCCGGTGAGAACACGGAGTTTGAGAGATCGTATCCCGTTCCAACTGATGTCTGATCAAGTTGTTAGTATAATTGACTTCAAAATGTACTCGCTAAGATCTATGGTGGGTCTGGGAGTGGCGACATAGCACGGGTCTTCCCAATTAAACAACCAGAAGGACTGTATGGGCCCGCTTTTCGCACACAAACACTCCCCACACCGCTGAATTACCTCCAGATAGCCTTGCTACTCACCATTTTCTTTTGTTTTGATCTTTTACGGTTTTTAATTACAAGATTAGGAATGGTGATTTAACGCCTCCCGGCTTTGTTTTGGCCATCAAAATGGTGCGAGTTCCGGGAAAAGAGTTCCGGGGGCTAATGTTTACTTTCACATTTGCATTTACTTTCATTCTTTTGGTAAGAAAGCTTGATCTTTTTGCCTTGCTTCAAGAATCATATGCTGTATCCAAGTCAATTCACTAGCATGGATGCCAGTCACCAAGAGAAACGGTCCCAGCGTGAAATTCTGGCTGCAGAACTCCAGGAGTTGCGCAGCAAAGGGTTCCCCATGTCAGAGATGACGGAAAAGAGACAGAGCTTGCTGACGAACTACACAATGACAGCAGAAGAGGTGGAGCAGTGGTACCAGGACGATATCGCCTACGAGAAGAGAGAGAGCGACTACGGGCTTCTCTGCCCGGTGTTCTACCAATCCCTCAGCACGCATCACCACAGTGTGAAGTTCTTTGAGATGTACTTGGAGTACTATCTTGAATGGCTTAAACACGGGCCTCCAGAAGGGTTTGAGGATCTGCAAATGTTTGAAGAGGACGAATTTCAACAGTTGCTACATGATTGCGAAGTGTATGCGCTTGCTGACTTTTGCAATGCGCATGTGTTGTTCCATATACGTCTCAAATATCTGCTGTACAAGAGTGGCTTCACCCTTAGGGCCATCCTAGAAGATGAACCCACAACAGATAAGCTACCACAACAATCTCACATCGAAGAGGTGCTAAAATACTTTGATATCCAACTGTCTGTGCCACACCAACTTCTTGACGATACATTTGAGCGCTACTCCCGCTTCGTCACTGGGAATATACAACACAAATACGACGAACTCATGTCACGAGCCAACAGCATCTATCAGAAAACTAAGAAACTACAGGAGGATTTAGAGCTCATTTTCCTAAAAACACGCACAGGATCCTCTGAAGAACAGTGGTCTTCTCTGTTGTGTGATGTGGCCTTTGTTCCAAAGAAGAAGAGATCCCTAAAGACTATCTCTGCTGTTTTCCAGAATGCCATTTGGGAGGTCAACACAACGACTCTTTGGATGCAATACCTATTTATTCTTTATGAGAACCAAGTGCTCCAAGATGACAAGTTCAATGTTCTTTCAACGCTTTTATCTTTCATTTGCTTCCATCCACAATATATTCCCGCTTATGTCGAATTATTGAGATTGGTCCCTGACTCAGAGATGTATGAGCATATACAAAGAAAAATCCAAGATGAAATGCTCATGGATGCTATTGACTCCAAATATTGGAGTGATATTGTAACTGCTCTTATCTCAGCAGGGGAGAGAGTAGGGTCTGTGAACCTCAATCTGGAGAGAATTCTTCAACGAGCCATCACAAGAGAAGACGATACTTTCCACTCCGTTGAGAGGTTTATTGCCTCTATCTACGAACGCAGAGGAGATATTGTAAATGCAAGAAATGTTCACAAGCTTCTGACAACTACTTTTACAAGTGAGGCAGAAGGTTGGTTGATTTCATACAATTTTGAAAGAAGACAACATGAGAACATGATGGCACAGAAAGTGCTCGCTGCTGCAATCAACAGAGCTGAGTTGCTTGATTGGCCTGAGAGAATATTTGAAGAAGCTATCCGATTCAATGAACTATTAATGGATACGCATGCTTATCAATCATTAAGATCCAAAATTGAAAAGAAAAAAGTGATTATTCAACAAGGCAGGTCACAGTCGGCTGAGAACATTGCAGCTGCCCGCTTTGAGGATCTGGAGATCGAAACTCACACACAGAAGCGTAGAGCAGATGCTATTGAAGATGATGAAGAGGATCAGGATCCAAAGAAGCGCAAGGATGTCATAAGAGAACGTGAACACCTCTCAGTGGCAGTTCGTAATATTCCTTCCAATGCCCAAGAAAGAGTCATAAGAAACTTGTTCAGGGACTGTGGTACTATTAGAGAAATTACCCTGACGACTCTAGAAGACTCACTACAGGCCAACATCGAGTTCACTGATCAGCGAGGCGTACTGCGTGCTCTTACAAAGGATTACAAGACTATCTTAGGACAGGAGGTTCGGGTTCAAAAACTTCAACAGAACACACTTTTTGTCACCAATTTCCCTCCAGCATTCACACAAGAACAATTATACCAGACATTCTCACCTGTTGGAGGGCTTTCTAATATCAGACTTCCATCACTCAAGTTTAATTCACAGCGTCGGTTTGCTTACGTCGAATTTACTGATTCATCTAACGCACAAGCTGCAATTGGTCTCTTGAACGGCAAGGACATAAATGGATACACACTTTCAGTACAGCTGTCAGATCCATCTTCCAAGAAAAACAGATCAGGAGCTACAGAAGAAGGGAGAGAGCTATACGTCACGAAACTTGACTTCTTCAAAGTACATGCTAACAAGGTGAAGCAACTGTTTGAAAAGTATGGTACAGTAGAAAGCGTCCACTTGCCTCTCAGCGACCAGAGCAGAGCAATGAAGAAACAGCATGATGGGTATGGGTTCGTTACATTCAGCACTCCAGAAGAGGCACAAGCTGCTCTGGCTCTAAACATGGTAACACTAGAAGGGCGTGCTATACAGGTGTCCATCTCAGAAAAGAAATCCGTGAGGGCCAAGAAGGAGGAAGTGAAGGCATTTAAAGACTATGTCAACTCTTCCAACGTGATTGCAGTTGCCAATCTACCAGACACTATCAGCGCTCCACAACTGAAGATATTCTTTGGCACCATTGGTGAAGTTCAGGACGTTGTACTTGAACCGAAGAACTCTGGTGCTATTATCGTCTTTGAGAATGCGCATGTTGCTGGAACTGCCTCTTTGAAGCTAGAAGGAAAGACCATTGGCGATTACCAGGTACAAATTACCACGGTAAAACAATTAAGAAAACTTGATGTCACAAAGACGTCAAGCACTCCTGCAGGAGCATCTGCTGTTCCTAAGATGATGATGCCCTCCAATCTGCGCAGAAAAAGAATGATGCAAACTACATCTGCCACTGAACCAGTAAGCACTGGAACTACACCAAACTCGAAGCAATCTAATGACCCCCCAAAGACAGGACGTTCTAATGCCGATTTCAGAGCAATGCTACTGGGAAAAAAGTTATGAAACATCAATGCATATAATGTACACGATAATTTATCGTAGACCTAATTTTAATTTTTGGAGACTTACTACTCGGAGAGAGCCTGCTTAAGCTCATCAATCTGTGCGGCCAACATTTCAACCAACGGAGTTCTAATCTTGTCTTCTCCTTCAAATAGCCTCTGCTCCTCTGCTGTTGTAGGAATAACTCTCGATGTCAAAAACTTTGGATGTGCAAGGAAGTGATTAAACGAATTCATCAGTGCCTTTCTTCCAGATTCCGTATCCAAACCTGGAACAATTTCCAAGTTTTCTAATCTAACACTTGGCGATGTCTGGCCAAACTCGTGGAAAAGCGAGTGCAGTGCCTTTTGAAGAATGATGATCTGTTCTGTCTCCTGCAAGGCTGGGAGTGTGATGACAACAGACTCTTCGGACCAACTGCTGATCGTGGATGAGAATTGCTTTGTAAAATAACTCACAAAAGCACTGATTTCGGATAACAGTCTGACTCCAAACTTACTCAACAGAGTCAAAATTACCGATAATAAACCATTGGTCCAAATATTATGAAGCTTTGGATTTGTCTGCACAAAAATACCACCCTCTTGAATCGTCATAGATACTGGACTCTGAATCAAAGTTGAGAAAAGACCGGCTGCGATCAGCTGTTCAGTAATAACATCGATTGACATCAACTCAATCATATATGTAAGTGTGAGTTCTGCAAACACAAATCCATCATTAACCTTCAAATTATGAGAACTGGAATACACATTCAGAATAGCCTTCAAAGTGTTGAAATCAACAAGAATGGTAGACAGTCTAGATGTGAAACTAGCTGGAGGCTTGCAGGCAACCAATGCCTTGAATAATGATACAATCAGCAATAAATCCTCAATTCTTCCACCAACCTCTGGAAATGCGACATCACTCTGAACTATTTCAAACAAAAGTGTGGAACCCTTAGCTATGACAATCTCAAAGAACTCCAAAAGCCCAGAAGTGAGGGCCTCGATGATCTTTGGATGATGTTTAGAATCAGTGAGACATCTGAAAATAATTCTCAAAAGTGGTCTATAGACATTTGAGTTATTAGAGCTAAGACTGTTCAAGAAGTCAACATCAATAGATATCATCAACTGCAAAGACAAGTCCAAGATCTCCTTCAAGTCATCAAACTCCAATGACTTAGTAGCAGATGAAGAATAAAGTAAGAAGAAAGCTAACTCAATACGAGCACGGTAAATCTCATTAAAGAGAACAACAGATGTTCCCTCGGCAATGTTGGCCTCAAGTAACTTCTTAGTGATCTTTATGAAAGAAGGCTTTGCACCGGCCCTCTTGGCAAAGGCTGTCAATAATGCACCCCATGACTTTGCAGCACTAATTTGTGAAGAAACAAGCTGCAAGTTTACACTGGCAGCAATAACCTCTGATCTAAATCCAGCAGTCAGTTCTGAGCCCATCCATGATGGATCAGCAGCAAGCATACCATCAAGAAGTCTGAGGTCATAAACAGCACCTTCACCATATCTGCTAGTTACAGCAAGAGGAGATCTGATGAAATTATGCAGCTTCAAACTTGTCCAATTCTCTTCAAAGTTCCTATTCAAATGGGAGTGAAGAGGAGCACAGTATCCAAATGGTTCGTAAAGTGGCTTAATCAAGTTCATGATATCAGCGGAGTTTAATAGGTCAATAATAGGTTGGCTTGATCCATCTTTCTTCGATGGGAAAATAACCAATGCACATATTTCAGCCATTTTAGCATTAAGCTTATGCTTATAACAACCCTGAATAATATCAGCAACATTTCCGGAGTCCACAGTCTTCGGCTTGGAGTCAGTCAACTTCTTTACTAGCGTCTTCACGAACTCAGCTTCCTCCTTCTCATCGAGTCTTCTAGATGACCATGAATTGAATGCAAAAGCAACGGCATCAACAAGATGAATACTCAACCAGTCCGGATAGTAATCCATATTAGAAATATCTTGCTTGAGAACTTTTAACAAAGACGGCTGATCAGTCTTAGTGTCCCTGATATCACGTCCATTGAGGAAAATCATAGACAAGCCCTTCTGATTACCTTCAATGACAGCGGAAAAGAATGAGTAAAGCGCCTTCTTAACAACAAAGTCATCATATACCATATTCAAATCTTGTATCAATGATAGCAAAAGAACGTTGGTGTAACGATCACCAAGGTGAGACAAAAGAGATGGGGATCCGCTAGGCCACTTGGCACTGACCAACTGCGTAAGTAGCTGAAGAACCTCTGATCTCAAAGTAAATGTCTTGCCGTAAATTGTAATCAATTGAGGAGATTTTACAAAGAGCGAGCTCTCCAGTGTAGAAGGTGGCTCACCAATGGCAGATCTAATGGAAATAACAAGCTTGGAGAATTGAATGGAGCTTCTAGCGTATTGTGTAAATGCAACACCAAGACGGCTCGTGGTGTCAAAGACTGTTGGTGCCGCAGCAATCGCATCAACTGCTGCAAGAATTGGTGTAATGATTCTAACATCTGGAAAAGAAACAGTAAATGAAGTTATCACTCTTTTGGCAGATGTGGCCAACAACTTTGTGATCTTCTTGGATGGTTCTGATTTAGGATCGACAGAATAGACACCATACAAAATCTTAGAGAAAGCTTCAAGGACGCAAGTAGCAATCTCAAACTTCTCGCGAGGATCTTTGTAGTTCCAGTACATGAAGCTCTCAAACACCTGAGCAGCATAGTTTGTGAATTTAGGAATGACTTCCGCTTTGTGGGCAAAGAGTTCGTCTTCTGGATGTGCAAGGCAGTCCACGACTAACTCGTTAAAGAGCTTCAAAGACGTAATGGTGAATTCATAAGTGCCATTAACAGTCTCTCTACTTCCCAGGATTGTGGCAATCAAACCACCTCTTCCACTGTGCTCGAGCAAATCCGAGCGAACCAAATGGGACCAAACAATTTGTGGGTATGTACTCACCAAAGCAATCAAAAGCCTTGTAAGTTGTGTCAATGGAAGAATGGTTCTCTGGTGGAGGGACTGCTCAAACATCTTCAAGAGGAGATCAAGAATATCAACCTCATCCAAAAAAGAGGACAAGGCCTCTAAGATCTCAGAGGTCATATCAACGTCAGCAGTGAAGAATGTGTTGGTAATCAATTCCAAAATAGTCATCATTAACTCTTGTTGTTCATGATCGAGAGCAATGTTCTGTAGAATACGACCGAGTAATGACCAACCATTGTAACTATGTTGAAATATCACAGCTTCTGTGTTGCGGTCAGCGGTTGGAAGCAGTTTACCTTTAGTCTGTGGAGGCAAGAGCATCAGGACATCTGGATTTTGTTCAAACGGCGGTTTCAAGAGGAGACCGTCTGTCAGCGTGATAGTGTCTGCGTCGGACTCAATTTCGTAGTCCATGCTACTGTTCGGTACAATTGACATGTATGTAGACATTGATGATAATTCGTTGTGAGCATAAGCACCATTGATGCTGAGGAATCTAAGATATGGAGTTGTGACTTCTGGAAATTTCGCCTTGGTGAGGTACAGGAGCCTTTCGGTGTTAGGATTTGTGAAGAACTTTTCGATGAATGTGTTTGGCGCATCTTTGAGAACTTTATAGTAAGTTTTAGAAGTTGTAGCTGTGAGTTGGATGGATGGCACCGTACAAATCAAGAAAGACGATAAGATTGCTGAGTAAAGAGGGTCATATGACAATACATCATGTGTGTTCTCAATGAACTGGAAGACACCTAGCTTTGCTGATGTTGCTGTCAGTGATCTGCAAACCTGCTCAACGTTCTCATCATCAGAGAAAACCTTCCCCAAAATGTTGTCCGGAAGAGTATAAGTAACAATGCTCCAAGCGTAGAGGGCAATAGGATTGTGTTGTGAATTAGCAAGTATGTCGTGAATGGCTCTAACAGCAGTTGGCTGGGAAGCATATGGTGCAGTTGGATCAAAAATATCATCTTTTGTATTCAGCCCAAAGAATAATAGACAGATAATAGAAGATAATGAGTGAATCTCTTGGAAAATGTCACCGGAGACAAAATCCTTCAAGGAGCTGAAAAATTGTACTTTATTCATCAATTGGAACCATTTCACAACGTTGGAATCTGTGGTAGCAACTTTAATTAGTATTGTAACAAGTGTCTTCAATGTCTCCGCAATGGTCTGTGATAACTCAGAAACTATGGCGTCCTTGTAGCCATTTTCAACTTGTTGGAGATCGGTTGTGAGGACGTCAAGGAAAGACAGCATCTTGCTAATATACTGCGCATCTTCGAGAATATCCTGGGAAAATTTATCACCTAATACTGAGATCCCTCCATGTTCAAGTAAGAATCTAGTTAATTGGAGAACGTTACGTCTGTCTTTGAGAACGCCAAAGATGTACAACTTTTGTGTCTCCTCCTTGGTCAACTTAGGGTCTTCGCCGGTGTTGTTATCAGACTTGCTCTCCTCCTCTGGAATACGCGAATTTAATTCAGAAATCACACGCAAGACCTCTATTTGGTTTACGTTAAGCAACTCAGATATCTCACCAGCGGCTGTCTTCATGCTCTGTGTAGTCTTGTGCTTGGCTCCACGAATCGAAAAGTCATCGCCAGCCGGGAGAGCGATTTCGCCTTTCCTCTGAAACACCTCCGGGTTTGTAAGCACGTCTTTGTTCTGTGTAAAAAATCCATCCAGTGACTGTAATCTCTTCAAGTCCTCGGGCACTCTGAGTGCGCTGAGTGCCAGATCGAACGTCCTGTTGTCGTTAGTATTTCCATACATATGCGTGTGGGCTTTACAATGAATAGCTCACCATTGGCCTGGCAATTTGCTGGCAGTCAAGGAATCCACTGGCTGTAGCGATGTTACTGTCATCCTGACAAAACTTCTATCCAACGATAGGGCAAACTTTGAAGTGCTTTTAGAGGTTATAAACCATGAAATGACAGTTTGGCGTGCTCGTCTGTTTGTTTACGTTTTCCAAAAGTTTTTAAATGGCCGGTGGAGTTTAATTCCGGGGGTTCGGAAATGTCAAGACAGTACTATAAAGGCCAATAATTGGCTTATTATCGGTTAAATACTTTTAATCATGGTCAATGAGACCGAGCTATATATATAGAACTTATATTAAATAGCTCTTATCAACCTCAGATGGAATTTCTGCATCTGGGAGAGCCGATAATGAAACAACTTCTGCAACAGGCCGAGGAGCATAACCAGGGGTCCCAGTTAGTGTGGAGTTCTGAATCAATGGCATTTTCTCCATCTCTACTTTGCCCTGTATGAGCTTCTGCCATGACTCGTTAGAATGCTGGATCACCTCTACTGCTTTCTTTGCGCCCAGGAATTCTCCCTTAAAGCCAAACTCGTTGGTTGGCTTTCCGTCCGGAACCTTGTAATCTCTAAACCATTTCACTGTGGCCTCCAAGAGACCCGGGCACTTCTCCTTTACATCAGCAATGTCATTAAGCTCAGATGCAAGCTCATCCTCAGTATTAATGGTAATCACCTTCCAGTCCAACTCACCGTCATCAATCAAAGCCAAACATCCCAAAACCTTCGCCTCGATGATCTCGCCTGTCTTTGCGACTCTGGTACCAATTTCACAAACGTCAATAGGGTCATTGTCGCCGTTGAAGCCAGTGTCCTTATCGGCAATCGTTGGATCATCCCACGTCTGTGGAATGGCACCGTAGTTGTGGATGTAGCCCTTGTAAGGGAAAAGGTTCTTGACGAATCTCAGCTTTCCCTTCTTGGTGTCCTGAGTAATTGGGTTGAATGGAAGCTCCTTATTGATCTCAAACTTGGCATTAGACCAGCGTGGGATTTCAATTATAACATTAACAGTCTTTTTATGGGTATTCAGGTTCATAGGAACATCGTGGAAGAACGATCCAAGCTCGCCATTAGGCAGTTTGCAATACTCCCGGTACTCAGTGGTGTACTTTGCTCCGCCCTGTATCGTCGAGTACCCTCGCGGTAACAAGTGGCCACTAACCATGCGAGCACGTTGGTTAGCCATTCTCTTGATCTCTGCTCTAAACATTCTGAGGATCAGAAGATGTCAAGTAAAGTATTCCTTTGAAAAAATGTGGAGAATAAGTCTCTCTCTTTTTACCGAGGCGAGATGAGCACTTGACCAAAACTGGAACTAACACCCGGACACCATTTCATCTTCTCCTCCTACGCACAAACACCTATTATCAACATAGTTAGATCAGGCAGACAGTGGGAGCGAAACAGCACACAATCGGAAACAATGGTGGTCCACTCCTTCTGGATCTTTGATAGGCATTGTATGTATGCATAGGAGCTTCTTCTAGAGGCTTTTTGGAACCAAAACGGACAACTAACAGGCTTGGTAGGCAACTGCATCTATAACAGGGAATGGACACAGGTGCTAAACCCAGCCACAGACTCCACGACACAAAGCGGCACCATCAACTCAAAAAGCAATGAGGACAACGCCAAACTGCTGTTTGGTGCGCTGTTCTCACTCAGGAGCATTGCTGAGAAGCTTGGCGACACGCCCGAATCGAAGAACGCCATGACATCCTTTTCCACAGCCAAATACAGAGCACACTTCTACGAATCAGCATCAGCATTGAGGTTCTGTATCATCAGTGACACACAAACAATGTATCTGCAAGATGTTCTCAAGACAATCTACTCCAAAATCTACGTGGAGAACATCGTAAAGAACCCACTTTCGCCGGTGGATTTCAAACCTGGCACAAAGATCACAAACCAGAGGTTTATACGAGCAGTTGACCACTACCTAAGCGAAAAGTGATCATATACATATATAGAAACAATCAAAAAAAAAATGCAAACCAATGAGTAACAGGCACACCGTACATTATATCTGAAAGGTCTCCTCATCAACAATACCGTACAGATCTCCAAGGTACACAATGATCTTGTTCAACTCATTGACAATCACATTCGAAACAAGAATGTATGAGTACAACAACACATAGTCACCATCCTCCAACACTCCTTGTTGTCGGATCTGGGCAAGCTTAACCATGATACGGTCTCGCGAGTGTGCCGTTGAAGCAGGCTTGGAAGGCAGTGGAATTCCCAGAATGATTGAGGAGGAGATCATGTAAAAGATCAAAAACACTCTATTCTGTAGCTCTTCACGCTCAGACTCGGTAAACTGCAGCACCTTTAATTCATTCTCACTCAGCTTGGTGTCAAACATTATCATAGTATTCATATTTTGGAGACCGTCGATGATCTTCTCCGTGGAATCAAGCAGCTTCTTATAGATGTCAGCTCTGAATTTCCCTTTCAGTCTTGTCTCCTTTGGTGCCTGCTTCAAAGACAATCCTAATTCATTCATAATATGAACAACACCTCTCTGGTCAGCCAACCCAATCAGCTCGTCATCATGATACTCTAATGGATCCGTGTTCCAAATAATACCCAGACGTAACCACAGAACCGATAATCCACGCTTCAAGCGATGTCTTGCCGTCAACGGCAAGAAACTAACAGTCATGATCAACGCCCACATAACACCAGCAGTTATTCCCAAAAATCTATGAATTGCGATATCCAAAATGATAGGGTCTGTATCACCTTCCTCCAAATCCTCGGATCTCGTGGTGTTGTAACTGTACAAGGCCGTGATATTGTATGTCAACAAAATGAATCTTCCAAACGCATTGACATCACTCCAGTTCAAAATTATATTAAAGCAGTAAAGTGAAATCAGCCAACCAGCAGCAGATAACACCCATGGGTTACCATCTGACAACGTCCAAATGAAATATGCGCCGAACGCACCAATGAATGTACCAACTAATCTCCAATTCACAGTCATGGTAGTTCCACCAAGAGACTTGTTCATAATGATAGAATATGTGACCAACGCCCATTCACCTCTCCACTCCATAAAGACCTGCTTTGTCTGTAAGAGGAACGCTAGTGAAGCTAGCACAAAAGACCCGAGCCCGACTCGAATACCAAATTGTACTTCAACACGACGGAAAAAACTAAAGAATTCCCAGAGTTTGTAACCAAAGCTATCACGTTGATCAGTAGAGTCTGTTCGTTTTTGCAGTTCTGAGTTCAGGTTCTCTAATGCATAATCTAACCCAGGAAGAGTCTTTGGGTCATCACCATCACCGTCGCTTCTCCAAAAGGCCAGCCAATTCCAAGATTTAGTTCCCTCTTCCAGAATATCACTGTGGAATGTCAACAGTTCCACAAAGTGGTCAAGCTCCTTCGAATACTCTGATAAAATCGATGCAAAGTTCCCACAACTAGCAGCCACTTCTTCTTCCTCAACATTTGTCTTTCTCTGCTCGTTTGTGTTGAAGATATCTTGAGAGTACAACTTTGTGATTGCCCTCTTATACTTGCCCTGGAACAGCTCTGAAGCTAGACGTAAACTGCTTCTGTAGTGATAAGTTTCCTTTGGTGCGTGAGAACCACTGTTCTCAAAGGGCATACCATCCAAAACTCCACGGATAGTATAGGAGAATGATCTCAAAGATGGGCCCAGGTAGTAAATAAACAAATCAAACAACTGCTTAGAATTGAGAGCAGTCCTCTCATCCAGCGTTAGCATCGACTCAGAGATTGGAAGCGCTGATCTTCCCTCCAAGGTATCATCGATACTATCAAGGGTATGAACCGATGCTGATGATGATCTCAAAGAGCTCTGTTCCTCTTCGTGAAGGATCTCCCATTGCATATCGGCAGAACCTTTCAAACTTCCCAGCTGTGACATCATGAGCTGAACTGAGCGAACGATCTTTATGTAGGATTTATACTCCTCCTCCTTACCGCAGAGAAGCAGTTCGTATTTGGACTCTTCAAGCTGGCTCTTCAATTGGCTTGCATTTTTCTTCAGCTCCTTATTCAGTTTGGCGATGCTGTCGTCTGCCAGTGTGTTTCTGTTGTTGATGAACGACTGCTCAATCGAGGACAAGTAGTTCGACATTAAGGAGCAGCTATCGTTCAGGCTGTTCTTGAGCATCTTGACGGCTGATGAAGGCATGACGGAGTAGCAGATTATCACTGAGATGGAGCACCCAAGCATGACGATCTTAAACACCGACAGCAGTCTGTCGAGCGGAATGCTATCACTGTCTGCTGCGCCCTCCTTGACGATGGCAGATATCAGGGTGATTGAAGCCAGCGAGCACGCCACGTTAAAAGTCGGGTGATTCATCTTCTGTTTCATGTAAGAAACAAACCCAAGCGACACCGAGGAGAACATCAGGTTGATGAACGCACTCCAGTATGAGTGGCCGCTGCGGTAGACAGTGCTTGCGATACCCGTTGACAACAGAGACACAGTAAAACTGAAAATCAGAGAGAGAGACACAAATATCAGTGCCTGGTGCATGGATCCAAATGTCCGTGAAGGGTGGAAGTACACGGCGACGGTCGCCACGACGTGCTTGCTATCGCTCTTCCCGAGCATCACCGAGAGCGGTGTGTAGTACACGGCGAACGACGCAATCAGGTACGCCACAGAGCACTTGAACACTCTGTGGTACTTTTTCCTGTGGACCCACTCACTGAGGGTGCTGAGGGTGCTGGAGACCCTCTGTGGGAGCGTGGGTGGCGGCACCACCGCCGCAGCCCCAATCAGCGGCTGTCTCTCGAGGTCATCCTCATCCAGGGCGTACTGGGGCTCTCCGCGTTGCCCACGCCGACGCTCGCCTGTCTCTGCTACGATCACTGACCCTCGCCGTATCAGTCTCCCTGGAAGGCCCCTCACGATGTCCCGGAAACTCACAGTCTCCCTGCTGTCCGTGCTTGTGAACGACTGGAACCGCTTGAGCAGGTGTGGAGACCGCTTCGACGGCGAGCTTCCGCCGCCTCCAGCAGACCCGTTGGTGTTGTTTACGGCGCCATAGTAGCGCTGCGGGTTCTCAAGCACCACCCCCACAGGCTCAGCCTGCCTCCCGTTCAGCACTCCTGTCATCTCTGGATTTCCCAGCCAGAAACCCCTTTCTTCCAGCCTAAGAGTGCTATCGCAGGTGAACAAAAACAAAGGTGATGTTGGGGTGTTGCGCGTACCGGGGCCCCTCGCGCCCTCCAGAGTGGAAAAAATTATGAAAGCCGGAGTAACACAGGGATAAGCAGTAGGGAAGAGAGCAGAATTTGGCCACAACGCAACCACGGGTAATAAGAAGACAGAGCCAATGAGCACGGCCATCACGCAAGAGGTCCAGCAGGAGCTGGAGAAGTATATTGCCCAGCAGGTGCAGCAGATTCCGGAGCTTGCGGAGGACGCCACCGATGTCGCGGAGTACCTTGTGCTGCTGGTGAACAACGGCAGAACACCAGAGCAGGCTCACGCGGAGCTGAGCTCGATCTTCACGAGCGAGTCGCTCACAGGAGTCGTCCAGAACGCGTACAAGGCGCTGGAGGACCACCAGCGGAGCCAGGCTGGTGGTGCTGGTGCTGCTGCCGCAGCACAGCTTGCCCAGCCACAACAGACACAGCAAGAGGCCCAAGGCCAGGACAGCATAGTTCCCGACGAGGACGGGAGCAACGACAATGTCATCAACACCTCGATACCGACAAAACCAGCAGCCTATAACAAGTTTGCCACCGGCATCTCAAAGAACGGCAGGGGCGGAAAGGCTGCCAGCGGGCCAAGATCGTTTGCGCTCAGAAACGAGAATGCCCTTCAGAGAGCACTCAACTTGTCGAACGCTGCCGGCACAGACTCCTTTGTCAACGCTAGGGGCCAGCTGAAGAAGAAGGGCCGCTGCCACGCTTTCCCACACTGCCCAAACAGAGACTGTGCCTATGCCCACCCAACAAAACCGTGCTTCAACTTCCTCAACGGCAACTGTCCAAACCAACAGGGAACATGTAACTTCCTCCACCCGGGCGAGGACGACGCCCTCATGGCAGAGCTCGAGAAGACCAACAAGGCATACTTGGAGAAGAAGGCCCACCAGCACGTGCAGTTTGCCCAGGCTGCCACAGGTATCACGCTCTGTAAGTTTGGAATCATGTGTTCAAACCAACAGTGTCCGTTTGGCCATCCAACACCTGCCAACGAAGATGCTAAGGTCACCACGTTCGAGTGGTGTGCCTCTAACCTCACATGCCAGGATGCCTCCTGTACAAAGGCACACTCCTCGCTATCCAAAATCAAGGAGGTCAAACCGATGTCTCAGCCAAAGCCAGCTGTGGAGAAGTCCTTGGAACCTTGCAAGTTTGGCTCCAACTGCACAAACCGCTACTGCAAGTTCCGTCATGCTACATCTAAGACACTTTGCCGTGATGGTGAGAACTGTATCAGAATTGACTGCTTCTTCTCACATCCTATCAAGGAAGAGTGTCGTTTCGGTGACGGTTGTAAGAACCCACACTGTCTCTTCCAACATCCAAACGGTAAGCCACCAGCTGCCGGTTCTGTTCAGCCAAAGTCCCTTTCTTGGACCAACACTGACCAAAGACAGTTTGCTGTTCCAGATGAGCAAGTTCTTGAGCATGCCCCACCACAACAAGGTTGAGGAGACCTTTTCTCTCGGGTGATTCAATTTACGCCATGGTTCTGCTACAAAATTTGCTGGTATATTGATGAAGATGAAACAAAAGAGAAGGGAGTGTAACTCTCTAATTGTAATATAAACGATGTATACAGCTTTTTTTATGTTATGTTTATTTCTCCCTGCTGCCCTTGGATCTGAAAAGGGCTTATATATTGGTTGTTTACATGATTTGTAGTCGCTGATCTAAAGGTTCTATTGTGTCGAATACATCGAAGGACCTGAAAACAACAATAAAACACGGATAACCTACAATACAAAATGAATAGAAGAGACATTACAATTTTAGAGGATTAAACACAGAGTGCAAAAAACTTAGTAAGCCTTCTTGGAAGCGGAAGCCTCGTCGGCGTAGACATCCATTGGGGAGAATGGCAATGGCTGTGGAGCCCACAAGTTTGGAGACAAGAAACCGTAAGTGTTGGCAATGGCAACGAAAGCGGCCTTAACGGTGTTCTCCAAAGTTCTGGTGGAACCGGAGGAGGAGGTGTAACAGTCCTCAACACCAGCCAACTGCAAGAGCTTCTTAACGGCTGGGGAAGCGACAATCTCCTTACCTCTTGGGGCTGGGATCAATCTGACAGAGACAGAACCAGACTTACCAGTGACCTTAGCACAGACGGTGTGTGGAGCACCCAAGTTGGTACCCCAGTAACCTCTTCTGATTGGGATGATGGAGAGCTTGGCAATGATGATGGCGGCTCTGATGGCGGTAGCAACCTCCTTAGCGGTCTTGATACCGAGACCAACGTGACCGTTGGAGTCACCAATGACAACAACAGCTTTGAATCTGGTTCTCTGACCGGCACTGGTCTGCTTCTGGACTGGCTTGATCTTCATAACCTCATCCTTCAACTCTGGGAGCAACTGGTCGATGATCTGGAACTCCTTGACTGGGAGAGAGTGCAAGAAGATCTCCTCAATGGTGGTGATCTTACCGGCCTTCACAAGTCTACCAAGCTTGGTGACTGGGGTCCAACCCTTCTCCTCACCATCTCTTCTACCACCTCTCTTACCCTGACGGCCTCTGTTACGACCACCGAAACCACCTCTTCTCTGACCTTCTGGAGCGGACATTGTTGATATGTTTGTTGTTAATACGTCGGAATGGATCACGGAAAGTTGATGGGTAGTAACTTTCAATCGACGAAACGTATCTTTCAAAAAACCCTCCAGCCCCGTGCCGTGGAGCTGTGATGCTACGTGCATCTCTTTTTTTTTCACACTGCCAGGACAGCTGCGCGCGCGCGCTCATGCGGTGAGGGAGCGCGATTTGTGGTGTTTGGATGTTGTGTATATTATTCGGGTGATTCTTTAGGGCTTCTAAAATAGTCACGTGATGAATATAGGGCAACCTCCGTCTAAGCGATAGCTTGGTTGCTCTTATCAAGGCCAATTGCAGAGCGCACATATACCCTAGAAACACAAAGTGCAATTGATACTAGGAGATAAGTCACCAAATATGGCGCACACGCCGATATGGCAGCGTGTGCCACTATGTATTAGGAGGATTAAACAGAAAAAACAAAAGGTCGGGTATCGTTTGTATTGTAGAGCTGCAGGAAAAGGCCACTGTGCTATAGTGTGGCATGTAAGCCACCATCGCTTCCTCACTGGAAAAAAAACAAGATAAGGAAACCAGAGTATGACACGAGTGGTCAATTCACCCCATTGCTAAGTTACATAGTAAAATAATTGTGTTTATGTTATCAGGAATATGTGGTTCTGGTACTGCTCCCCCCCCCCCATTTTTACTTGAGGCTCTTCTTGTCGTACTTGGGATAGTATGTGCTGAACAAGAAGCCGTCAAGCACAACGAGACCGGCAAGGCCGGCAAGGATTGCAGTGATCTCATTGTCCGACTTGAATCTGAAAATTCTGGCACGCTCCTTGATTCCGTAGACGAGGCCGGCAATGGCGCCGACAGTCACAACGGTCTGAGAGGCAACGACCGGGTTCTTGAGCTCCTCAGTGGCGGTGGCGGTGGCGCTATGGGCGGTCTCTGCAATGGAGGACGCAGCCTCAGACAGCTTCTTGGAGAGCGTCTTGAAGAACTCTATGACGACGCCCTTGTTCTCGTTGTACTCCTTCTTGATCTTATCGGCGACCTCCTTCTCGCCCTTCTTGAGCTCCTCGCCAACCTCTCTGGCCTTCTTGGTAGCACTCTCCCTAGCGTCCCGGGCTGCTCCAGCAGCAGTGTCAACATGCTTCTCAACCTCAGCGCTCAGGTTCTTAGCGTCGGTCTTGACGGCTGCTTCGGCCTCTTTGGCAGCGTTTGTGTAGCTGTTCGTGGCTGTTAGTATGCCTGAATCTAGTTATGCATAAATCACTCCGTGTGGGGGCATGTGGACCACAGCACACAAGCTCTATAGAGATACAGTCAAATCTGCAAACTGTTTCCGGTCCCACTCGTCACTCACCTCATTGTGTAGGGCGTGTCAATATAACTGTATGTTTCGTCGTGAAGTGTCACAATCTCTGGAGCAAGAGAAGAGAGAGGCAGAACCAGCAAGCGCCCAGGGGGGTTTTATATCACTTAAAGTAGCAATCGTGACACCTTCCTCACACTGTGAGAGGAGCAGATACAAAGCGGTCGCGCGCGCGACCGCGCGCGACTGCAGCCTCTGTCCGCAAAGCCGAGAGCGAGCCGCCAGTGCGTGATGGTGTCTGGGTGTTTTGTATACTTAGTGGAGTTTCTATTTTGAAGTTTGGTGTGTGTGGTGTGTGTGGTGAGTGTGGTGAGTGTGGGTCTGTGTGGAGTGCTATTCCTTTCATCTCCAGGTCGTTTAGAGGCCCCAGTACAAAAAGCCATGGAGCCCACTATACAATTAAGCTCTCTGTACTGCGAACGCAACCAGCGAACAAACACTCACAGACGATACAGTACATTTCTCCCTATCAAACTGCCCTTGAAGCATATTTATCCATAACTTTGTAACACTGTACTTCCGAAAACAAAGCACATGGGGCAACACAATCACCCAAGGCCTACTTCATGAGAGCTTAACAGATCTGTACGTGGTGTTGAAAAACACCCGCACACCATACGTATCACTGGTATTGCAACCACAGGTCTTCTTATTATACATGGATATATATCTTTCACGGGGGCCACGGGTTTCGTGTTTATTATATTATTTCTATTCCCAGTAATCTTTAAACTTTGTTTGGATAGTTTTTGGGGTAGTTTTTATATATAACAGCTTTAATATGTTACACAATTACCCTTACGGATCATCAATTTTTGAGGTGTACTTCTATGAAAAACACACAATTTAGCGCTATTAGTACTATTTACAACGAAAATGTTACACTTCCAGGTTCATTCTCTGTTAATGGAAGGAATCATAGAATTGCATCTTAATGAAAGCTCTACTATGACATTCTCAGCTTCCAACATTTTCTTTTTCAGTCCTGCATTCAGGCCCTCAACTTGGTATTCCAATTAATTTTTACAGACTGGTAACCACCCTAAAAAGTAAGTTACGGTCACCGAAGATACTGATGATAATGTACAAAATAAAAAGAAATGTTTCCTTAAAATACGGCAACGATAGCGGTGTTATACAGTCAGGAAATAAATTACCGTTGGAATACAAAAGAAGCTACCTTGTATGATCCACCGTTTGAGGGCCGATTGATAAAAGTATAGCACAAGGCCGATTGATGAGGCCGACGATAGAAATGTAGAAGCTAGCTCCTGATGACTAGTGGTTAAGCTTCATTACCAGGAGACTCAAAAACGCTCTGGAAATGGAAACAAATCACAGACTACAACTGTCATATCCCCCCTGACCTGTTCAGGCAAAAACCCTAGGGATTGCGTCCGTTATCGGTCCAGCGAAATGCGAGAGAGACGCAATTCCTCCGAAATATCAGTCGCTGTTGTTGGTCCTGTCCTCTAAAAATAGAACAAAAAAAAGAAATAGAAAGGGGAATCAATACTGTTGCTGTGTATGGAAGCTGAAGTACTCATAGTTTGATCAGGGTCGATACGGGCCATCGAAAGGTGTGAGTTTTCGTGAGGTGTGGCTGTACTCAAGCTAGAGAAAAACAATAGGAGTGGCGGAATTCTACCTTGATACAATAACAAAGAGACAAGTAAAGAAACCACAAATATGTGTACACGGCTTTAAGATGCACTAGAACCACCGACATACATTTTGTGATCAGGCCTTGTGACTTACGAAGCTCTGTCTCGATGTCTCGGAGATCTATAGAACCGTAGCTTACTTTACCTCCGAGTTTTGGTCTGCTCTTTACTACAATAGGGAGAGGGGGGGGGGAAATGTGCAACCTTCGGAGAAGGCTAAGGCGTTTGTACTGAATGCTACATACGTCTTACACCCTTACATCCTACGTTCCCCCAATTATTATACACTACTTGTTTCCAAACAATCAAGATTGAAAGGCGTTAATTCTGATCTATACGGTCACAAGTGGATGTGCCGAGGTACAGGGGTTTCTCGCTTACTTATTCACAAAAGTCTAAACATCTCATGTAGCCAATTTAATGTTCAAATTCTCCATACTCAATGCACAGAATCTATGGAGAATGATGGGTGTACACAGCCTTACGGGCACCAAAAATGAGACTACAGAGCAGCGGAAATGAAACAGACACAGAGGCCGGGCCAAATCGTAGATAGAATCGTAGGTAGCAGAACAACACCCACCAACACCAGCACCACCAACACATAACATTCCGATGCCCTATATACCTCCTAAAAGGTATGGTCCTGATGTGTAACGCCTTGTGTATAGGGATCAAACACACGTCATATCATATATTAATTGACTGTGTAAAGCCGCTTACAAGGGCAACTACGAGAACGAAGCGGAGAGAAAGAATAGACGTAGAGAAAGAGGCAAGAGGGAATAAGTGAGTAGAAAAATGCTATCTCTGCTACTCTCCCAATACAACCGTTTGGGGCTGATACATAGCGCTGATACACGATCTTAATCTTGGGTGGCACCTCCTAAGAGATCAACAGATAAGCGAATACACCACCACGGTCGGGATTTTTTTCTACTTGTCATTTGAGATATATTTCTGTACAAATTTTTTTTAAATGCCGTGCCCTACCTCTCCAATACCACGGCCTTCTCTCTATCTACCAGCTTTAGGTCCGCAGAGTACCAATGCTCACGGACAACATCGGAGATACGTTAAGTGTCTCGGTGTACCAATTGCGACCTCCCCCTTCTTGTTACAGTGGTTTCCTCACATTGATTAGGACCTGGCGGTATTAATATTTCGTCTTGATTTACTACGTGTAGTTGTCTGTCCATTCGTGCACGCTTTGCATCCGAGAGCTTCACTCGCATGAGCATACCGACCCCTACAGTGGAGGCGGTGTGCTCATGTTTTAACCAATTTGCGTCTTTTGTGGCAAGTGCGCCATAGCCTCCCGATTGGGCCGCATTTTCGACGTCATCCTGGGCACAATAGCCATGGTAGTATGGTAATATGCCAATGTGGTGACAAGCGAGCATCGAGTTTTCCCTAAAAGCGAGCTGGGAGCTAGAAGTGGAAATTATTGTGTACGCTGACATGCAGTACGGCACCCCTAAAGGATGTGCCGACCTGTAACATGCTCAGTGGGGGCATCCAGTCCGTCCCAGGTTTGTGAGTTGAGGGAGATTAGACGGGCAAGGTTGAGGGATATGGGCACCGCCTCGCGCACTTTGACCATACATGAACATGCCGCTGTAGAAGCTTCCATTGCTGCAAGTGAATACGTTTGGAAGACTTCCATCTTCGCTGAGAACTGACTAAGATCGCAATCTTTACTCACACACTAGTGTTTCTCTTCTGCCAAGGGCTCTGAGGAGATGTGAGCACGGAGTCCCATTGAGCTGTGACTGGAACACCAAGCAGAAAGCCTCGTTTGCTCTTGAGACTTCTGCCAGCTGTAAGTAATTGAGCTCCCGGAGGGATGGCCGAGATGGCGATGTTATCGTTTCTAGAAGAAAAGTTCTCTGTACAGCTTTTCCCAAACTCAATACCATGTTGATAAAGACTTTACTAGCACGTTATCAGCTTCCCTTGTGGATTTTTTAGCTGTGCTAACGGATCGCTGTGGCATTTCGCAGGGCGGTGTTACGTCACTGGCAATCGACAACTACGGAATAGGAATCGACAAACCCTCCTTCCAACCTAGCAAGAGGAGCGATCACCATGCTTTGACGCAAACCAAGTGCAGTTAAGGCAAAAGTAGCAAGATTCCCAACCCTGGGTGTGCTTAAATCCTGGAAGGTTGTTCATCCGAGTTTCTATATTTGTCCTACTCATAACTCCTCTTCGCTTTCCATTGCCTCGGTTCCCCATTGCGATACTTTCACAGGTAAGGCATTGATAGCTTCTGAGAAGCTGCTGATTGAGGCTCGTGCCTCTCCAAGACATAGATACAAGACGCTGCCCATACAACTTAGCACCAACGGGTTGCTGACAGTAAACTGTGTGCGTGCAATGTGTCCTGCCGGCTTGTCGGCCCTGGGATTTGAGAAGTGAACACCCCGGGCAATAGAGTAATTGTAGCCGCATAACTAGAGCATACGAAGAAGAGATTGTGCCAGAGATAGCAAATCTAACATCGATGTCTTTACCAAAGCAGCCGAGGAGCTCTCCAGTACTAAAACAGTTGCTGTTGCAATTAAGTTTGCTGGAAGCACTGCCGCGAAGTGTGATCAAATAGCCAGTGTTGATATTTTAAGTTCAACCAGGTTTCTGTGTGGGTGGTGGGTCTAAAGAATAGTGAGAGAGCTGTCGGCATTAGCACCCCGTAAGCCTCTTTCTAATTGATATACCCCCTCCCGCTTGTTGGTGAGTGTGAGGCATGGGGGTTTGGACAGAACGTCATCCTTGCACAGAATTACATACAGCTTATTGCACACACTGCACAAGGCAAGAAGGTTTTCAGTTTTAGAAAACATCGCGACCGTTGACCGCCAGATGGCGCACCTGTCCATTTCTCGTACCCCTCTTATTATTTTTTTGGAGGGGGGCTGGAGTGCTTAGTCCCTAGACCGTGCGGGACTAGAATAGAAGCAGACCTAGACCCAGAACATGGTACGGACACACAAGCACGGTTGATCCAGCACACAGTGTGCCCCAGACGGTGTACCCCAAACGGAACCAGGGAGAGGTGCTTATTATTTGATCTTAGTTTAAACAGCTTTAGGAGTTGGTGTTTAATTTTATTTTCCGAGCTAGAAGATAGTTTTACTTTTGGCATGTGTCAATGGAGGAAAAGTACATACCCTCTTGGGATTGTTTGTGATTCTCTTTAGGCGAGTTTGTGGATCAGTGGGTGTGTGTGCCCGACTGCAATACTGTGTACTGCGCGATGTGCCTCGCTAGGTTATTCCGTAGTATAGCTGATCTGGGCTCCGGTCAGCCTAGTTGAGCGAAAGGCTCTTGATCTAATAACGGCCCGCTGGAGCCACTAGGGCCCAGCCACATCCAATTATTAATGCCTTCTACCAGGAATCTAAAAAAGCAATAGAGCATTGCCTAATACCTGCACACCAGTTTGAGAAGGAAGGTGTCATGGGCCTGTGTTCGCATTATATTGCCACAACGTTCACTTCAACGCTGATGTAAGGTTGACCACAATTGGCCGCACATTAGTCGGAGGAGAAGCGGAGGAGAAGCTGACAAGATTTCCATTGGAAGGAATGTTTTGGTTTATCTACAGATTAATTGGACTTGCGACATAAGTACTTGTTTCTTATATCTGCATATTGTTTAGGGCAGGAATCACAAAAAACATAAAAGTTCACTACAACTCTCCAAAATGCTTTTGTGGTGATGAAAAAGTGAGGAGCTTCTCGAAAGGGGCAGTTCTGCTACTCTTTCTGGATACTGTACTATTATGCATACTACGGTATTATGACGTGAAAAGCTGCTAAGCTTCTTATGAGATAGGCGCTGCGTCTACCCGCATGACCTTTGTAGTAGCGCTAGTAGTCGCTCTCGACATTGCGTGCATTGGATAGCGTAACTTCGTTGATGTGGGAAGTTGGTAACGAACACCAGAACTTGAGGTTCTTGTCAAACTTGAGGTTCTTGCCAACTTGCAAAATAGATGGAGGATCAGTTTGCAAAACTCCAAGGGCAGAGATGGTAAGGTCAATGCACTGCTTTTTGGCGACTACGGCTCCAGGAGGATCGTTTGCCTGTTATCTGCTTTGCTCCTACAATTTGAAGATATGTGTAGCAATATACTAGCGAGGCAACCTTATTATTCCGAGAAGAAACGCCAGAAGACGTGTTATGGCAAGTGCTTTGAAGAGCAGAAAAAGGAAACTTGAAGTTTGCTTATGCCTACTGGTTCTCTTACAAGCCCTAGATCGACAAATTCTGAGACATTGAAGCAGGGGCTTCGTTAATGGTGACTCTTAAATCGTCTTCTTTTGAACAGATGCTTTCCATTATGAGAAGGCACTGATGTTCTGATTTAGGAGAAGAAGCGGAAATCAAGCAATGCTGAATTAGAATCCTAAGACACATGGTACAAGTCGATCCAGATGGACGGAGGAGGGGGTTTCATTGGTATTTTCAGTGACAGGCATTGTATCTGTAGGTGCTCTAATGGTATTCTCTCTGTGTATCCATGATAACAGTGCTGTTGCGATCACTTGGATCGGGATTTATATACAACATCTAACCTATCGCAGATAAGCTGGGCCTTATATTACCAATATATTGGCATATATGCAACGGGCGTTATTTAGTACCACTAGCGAATATGAACAACAATTCTGGGGTGATACAGCTATTGCCAGCCCAAGTTTGGGGGCGAGGGCTGATCATAGATGATAATCATCCTATACGTGCGCGCCATTGACTTCCAGTGGCTCGAGGCAAGTAAGAACATGTGTATCGACTCAGTTTAAAATTAGACCCTCAAAAACAGTTCTGTTACTAAAGAGCAAACAGTTGGAGGGTGCTGTATTTGTGGTAGACATGGCATCTGTATATATATAGCTGTGGTCTAGAAGGATCATGTATTTTTGATCATGACTCCTGGGTCTAGGGCTTCTCTGTCTAGGAAGCTCTCAAGCCAAGTCTGGAGAGATTCCACCAGGCATAGATTTCCAATATGGCAAGAAGCTTTGTGTCAAGTTAAGCTACACAGACAAGAGAACGGTGCCACACACACTGTTTACAAGCTCCTATGGAAACCGGAGTGATCGGTCTGGATTTGTGCCTGTCTTGGCCGCGAATCAAGCGAATCAAAGGCCTTTTTTCTGCCCTCCCAATCAACACTCATGCAGAGAACGCATAAGCCGTCGGATATACCATCTCATTCCAGCGTGTTGGATACACACCATGCTGGGGAGAATTCTGGAAGTTTTGTATTTTCTTTTTTGTGCCTGTATATAGGACACATTATGTACTTGTTATGCTCCTTGCCTCTTTAGGGCGTATGGGGTGAGTCGGGACGACAGACTGTGGTAACTGAGCCATAACCATGAGAAAACTAAACATGCACCACGGAGCTCAAAGCCCGTGTGCTCTGCTCCCAAGTTAGAGGGCCGAAACAGAACTCCCCTATCTGTAGAAATAAACATCCAACGTTGGCCAGATACAGTGCACATGGTACAATGTAGGCTGTTATGCTATAATAGAACAGCCAGATGTATCACGATGTAGGGGTGTGTGCCTGGCGTGTGTCGATATTCTCTGATGCGGGTTCATGGTGGAGGCCTCAGAAGGTTACAAGGTGCCGGCGACCAAGGGCGATAGCTCGGCCTCACAGAGGTGCGGAGGCTGCATAGTACTACGCTTTGTGCTGATCCCTCTGGTTGGATATTGTGTTTATCGTGTAGTCCTATCATCGGCTATCAGAGGAAAACGTGTAGGCAGTGAGCGTGAGTAACAGCGTATTGCTCTTTGTGGCAATATCGGGATTAGAATGGCAAGGAGTGCGTTCTTGTAGCCGGGTCATGCGACAATGCTACACAACTTCATAGCAGCATTCACTGCTGTTAGGAGTGAAAGGAATGGAGCACCAATTTGTTAGGTGGTGGAACCGCCTATTCAAGCTGTGTGCTACAGAAGCACATGTATAGCCATAATTATTACAGTGAGCAGTGCCATATCACCGTCGGAAATATGGCTGGTGGGTGGGAAGCAATGGACACCGCCTAACATGACGGACCTCGACACATAAACCAACGATCACAATCAATCAAAGGCTGCCACCAGTGGCACAACGTATCTACAGCTGTGCCGGGTTCCTCTTGTTGTACAGAGCGCAGTGTTTACACAGTGCACAGCTCTCCCCTCCACCCAAGACACATTTTTAAAATTAGGACTGCACTTAATTTAGTCTCGCTAACGGCGCTACAACTTAGCCAGTTTTGCTTGGGCGTTGGAGCATCCAGCATTACTGGATCACATGCCTGTGATAGACATTCTGTCTGGCACAAGCTTCTTTGCTGAGCGCAGAGTCTGTGGTGGACGTTCCTGGCCTACGTCAATACTGTTGTGCACAGAGCCGGGGAGTGGGAAGCACGCAGCCCACCTCGTTAAATCCTACCTTGTCGGAAGTTCAACTCCAGAAAAGGGGGGGGGGAATATGTGTGTAGTGCGCTGTAGTAGATCTTATCATGTGCTTGCCATTCTCCAATATGCCACTGAATGTTCAGTGCGATATGGGTCCAAGACACCTCTGGGAGGCTTCCAGAGGCTTCCTGGCACCTCCAAGGCCGTACCGAGGGGTAAAAGAGAGTGCTTTTTGGAGGATAGGCACTTGGTAGCGCTAGAGTGCACAGATCCAGAGATATATACCATACACACCCTGAGAGCGAGGGGAGGCAAAGCAAGGGGAGGAAGGAGAAGCGAGGGCAAGATGGTCGTGGCCGTACCGCCTGCCGTCTCTGCCTATGGTGGCAGTGTGCCTGAACTTCCACGCTCCGCTTTTGAGACAGGCAATCTTTTAATAGAACCGGATGAACTATTCAACGGCGAGCTCGTTAAGCATAATTGTCTTGCAACCAGGTCCAGAGCAACGGACACTGTAATCTAGCGAGCATCCCTCCCGACTAGGTGTCCAGCTCGGGAAAAGACAACACACAATATGCATTTCTGAAACGCAGCAATCGGATATAACAATTGGCAGTGGATCTTCTTACGCATACTGTCTGTACGCATCGCGTCAAGAGGGTTACTGCCCGACGCGGAGCGACGCACCGTCTCTACATCACTGGGAGATATCTAGACCTGCTCAGTGTTAGGGCAAAAGTTGCCGAACAGCTGTGTCTTGGGAACAATCGCAGTTAGGAGCAAGCGGTGAGCACGGTGGGGGAGGGAGGGTTGGTAGGAGCGCTG
The DNA here is from genome assembly GCA_030572335.1 of Petasospora nakhonratchasimensis. Classification (NCBI taxonomy): domain Eukaryota; kingdom Fungi; phylum Ascomycota; class Saccharomycetes; order Phaffomycetales; family Wickerhamomycetaceae; genus Petasospora; species Petasospora nakhonratchasimensis. Next base: position 335,524 of record JAJLZS010000009.1, read on the forward strand.
GCCAGCACAGTGGAGCGCCACAGCTGCCACACCGCATGTGGTTCTGAGGGAGCATGGTGGCCGTGGCAGTCGTGGCCGCGGATCCGAGGGCGATTGAGCCATGTACCTTTTCTCTCGCCCCTGTAAAATGTGTTTTGGCTCTTCTCCACCACGGCCCAAACCCTGCTCGGGATGCTGTACAGAGGTCTGTACAGAGGTCTCTACCAGAGTGTGCCAATATCCATTCGCGCCCACGGGTGGACGGGACAGCCCCCCCTGGTCGGTTGGCGCGCACACGCTAGTCCCCAGTCCTGCGAGTCCCAGACCAATACCCAGGATGCGGCGCCGACCAAACGCACCGCTGTCACTGACGGTTTCAAACCCCCCTCCAATATGCAGTGTTGCCGAGCCGCGCATGGTTGCCGTGCGTGCAACGATTTTCACTTGCAGCTGCAGTATGCTGTAGGGAAGTTTGGGGCTTTGAGATGATGGAGGACTCTGCCTCTTTCGCGGCGAGGCCCTGCTGTAGCCTTCCTTTCTTTTTGCGGCCCCTACAGGCGCCTGCATGGACTTACACTTCTGGAGTATAATCATCTTGATATATATAACGACCACCACCGCCCATGGAGCCTGCCCCCCTCTCTCAACACCGACTCAATAACCCCCATTGCAACAGAAACACTCGCTTTCGGGTACCTTGGAAAACCAGGTGCTTCATTCACAGGCTTTCCCGAGACAAGATACACACGCGGAGCCGGCTAGAGCCCACCCAGCCCGCACACACAGACACCCAGTCCACGCTAGTACCCGTGCCCCACCCGCAACAGGCAAACACCACGATGGCATCTGTGGAAGACTACCCCTTTGGGGACCTGAAGTATGGCTCGTTCGAGATGAACACGAATGCGTACTACCCAGCCAGTTCGGATATGCTGTCTCTGGGTATTTTTGATGGCATGGACCAGGTGAGCTCCAACATGGCGTTCCTCGACGAGGACCACTCGCTCATGGCTGCGCCCCAGATGTCCCTCAACCCGCCATCCATGGTGGTGCCATACGCCCAGAGCCAGCCGCAGGTGCTCCAGCCAGAGACGATCCAGCACCACACGAACTATACCCTGCCCGAGAAGCAGATGCACCTACAGCAGGCGATGCAGCTGGCCTCAGAGGAGTTTGGAGCCATGGATAACGGGCTCATGTACTCCCAGAAGGCGCACACGCTCCACGAACAGACACAGTTTGACGGGTTCCCTCCAGTGCACGCGTTTGTGCCTGCTGTGCTGACCCCAGCACACACGATTGACGAGCTCGACCACTTTCACACGCCGCAGAGGGCGAGACAGATGAGCGAGGCCGACGTGGTGGAGACGTTGCAGAAGACTTTTAACGACTCGCCGCTGTCGCTGTCGCCAGAGTCTATCATCACGTCGTCTGTTGCGCTGCCGTACTCGACTGCCCCTTCCTCTGGCGATGAGGAGCCTTCGTTCCAGCGTTATAAAGTTACGAGGGGCATCTCATCGGGTGGCTCTGCCACCAAGCCACCCCGTGTCGTGACGCTGGCCAACCACCACTATGTTCCAGTCAACCTGGAGCTTGTGGGTGCTATGCTGCACGACTTGTGTCTCCCGCAATGGAGCGAGGCCGAGAAGGCTGACCGCAGAAGAATAATTCGTGTTGAGAGATATCAGATTGGCTCCCGTATCGTGGCCCAGTTTAGCATTGTTGGAAGTGCCAAGGAGCACGAGAAGACGATACCAGGACCTGCCGGCGTTGACGTTGTTGAGGTCAGTTGTCTTGAGTGCTTTACGGGTGTCAATGAGGATGAGGATGAGGCTAGCGAGGAGAGCGGCGACTATGGCTATAAGATTGAGCACGAGATTAAGCGTTCCTTTTACATTACCAGCGTTGAGGTTATCAAGGTTGTGGAACTGCTGATTGGCACAGATGTTCAGGATGCAGTTGAGCGTCGTCGTGAGAGGGGCAGAATCAGATCGAACCTTGTTCCGTTCTGGTCAAAGAGGCCAATCTCGTCGAGGATGTCGACTCAGGAGGCCCGCAGCTCGCCTCTAGAGGGCAGCGGCGTTGACTTTCGTGTTGAGCTGGCAACGAGGATTATGTCGTATGACATCCGCAAGCCTAGGGGCTTTGACAAGGAGGTTCGCATTCTCAAGTGGGAGAAGCTTGTTCCTGCGTTGAAGAGGGCCTTGCAGAGCTACTACGTTGAAGTTCCCGACAAGTTTGAGGAGTAAAGTCCCTATGCCTACGCCTACGCTGTTATGACCCGTGAATGCTTGGAAACGATGAAGACATACACTGAGACCTGGTGTCTTGGAATTTTTTTTTTTTGGTTTTTTTTATTCTTTCTCTTGGTGTTTTGACGCTATATTTGTATATGTGTAATGAATGAGTTGGGAGTATGCGTGAGTAGAGGGCCGTGGTCCCCAGGTCCTCGGGCCATATAGGCCGAGGCCCAGGCCAATGGTAGGCCAATGTGTGCAATGGGATGAATCCATGCAATGCACTGGCTGTCTGAGACGAAAGCTCGAATCTTCAGGAGAGGAGGGAAACAGCAGGGGAACCAGCAAGGGAAGTGAGATACGAAGGAGCCGGAAAACCGCGTGATCCATGGTTCCTTTTGGCAAGGATTTTGGAGGCCACTGGAGTCTCCAATGGCCTCCAATGGCCTCCGACTGGGCCACGCACTACCAGCCAATCACAGCACCCCAGGACGTCTTCCCAAGACACACAATCCTCAAGACATTCCCGCTGCGGGTGGACGCGGCGGACAGAAAAAAAATAGCCCCTTCCAGGGCTGAGACATAAGTCAAAACAACACATCTTCACCAAACCAGCGAGGGAAAGGCGATTCTAAGCCGGTAAAGAGACGATGGTGAATGCGACGGTGACGAAGAACACGTCAACTCAAGCAGTGCTAACGTCGCTGTCGACGAACGGGATTCTGTTTGGGGTCTTTGTTGCGCTGTTTCTGGTGTTCAGGCTCAAGCTGCACCGGATCTACCAGCCCAAGTCGTCGTACAACTTGATCAATGACGAGAAGCGGCCGGAGCCGCTACCGTCTGGACTGTGGCAGTGGTTCGTGCCGCTGCTGAAGAAGTCTGATAACTTCATCATGCGCCAGGCTGGTATGGACGGGTACTTTTTCCTCCGGTACCTGTCGCTGGTGTGTGGGCTCTGCTTCTTTTACATGCTGCTCTTCTTCCCCATCCTGCTGCCCATCAACGCCGTGGACGGCAAGGGCTCCAGCGGGCTCGACGCCCTTACGATCTCCAACGTGAGTGACCGTTCCAGATACTATGCCCACGCCATCCTGGCGTGGGTCTTTTACCTCACGATTGTGTTTGTGGTGTACCGCGAGCTCACTTACTACTCGTCGGTGCGCCAGGCGGTGCTTGCCTCGCCACGCTATGGCCAGAAGCTCGCCTCGAGAACGGTGCTCTTCCAGACCGTCCCCGAGCAGTACCTCGACGAGGGCGAGTTTGCCAAACTGTTTGAGGACGTGAAGAAGGTGTGGATCGCCCGTGGCGCCTCCAACATTGCCGACAAGGTCTCGGAGCGTGACAAGCTCGTTGCCAGGCTCGAAGGTGCACAGAACACGGTGCTGCGTATGGCGATGAAGACGAGGGCCTCAATGGAGAAGAAGGGCCAGGACGTGGGCCCCGATATGGGCTCTAATGAGCTCGAGAGCTACGTGCCGGCCAAGAAGCGGCCAACACACAGACTCAAGTTCCTCATTGGCAAGAAGGTGGACACAATCGACTACGCTAAGGAACAGCTGCCCATCATGAACGCCGAGATTGACGAGCTCCAACGCAACCACACACAGGCAAGCCCAATGAACTCTGTGTTTGTTGAGTTTGGCTCCCAGTACTCAGCACAGGTGGCCTTCCAGTCCGTCACACACCACACGGCCCTGCACATGTGTCCACGATACATTGGCCTCGAAGCCAGCGACATTGTATGGATGAACATGCGCATGTTCTGGTGGGAGCGTCTTGTGCGTAACTTTGTGGCTCTGGCCGCCATCACGGCTTTGGTCATCTTTTGGGCCATCCCTGTTGCCTTTGTCGGTATGATATCCAACGTGACGTACCTCACCAACAAGCTCAAGTGGCTCCGCTTCATCAACCACATCCCCGATGTGCTGCTTGGTGTCATCACCTCGATGTTGCCAACGGTTGCGTTGGCTGTGCTGATGATGCTGCTTCCAATCATCATTCGGATGATGGCGAGAGTTGCAGGGGCCCCTTCGGTCCAGCACATTGAGTACTTTACGCAGCAGTCCTACTTTGCTTTCCAGGTGATCCAGGTGTTCCTTGTGACGACTATCTCGTCCTCGGCGACCTCGACCGTGACCCAGATTGCAGAGGACCCTTCGAGTGCCATGTTCTTGCTATCTGAGAACCTTCCAAAGGCCTCCAACTTTTACGTGTCCTACATTGTGCTCCAGGGCCTCGCTTTGTCGTCTGGTGCGTTGCTCCAGATTGTGACGCTGGTGCTCTTCTACATACTGGGCTTTTGGCTCGACACAACGCCTAGAAAAATGTACAACCGGTTTTCCAACCTGAGTACTGTGTCATGGGGCACTGTCTTCCCTGTGTTTACGAACCTGGCTGTCATCACGCTGACTTACTCGATCATCTCGCCGTTCATGCTGCTGTTTGCGTCCGTGGGCTTCTTCCTGCTATACGTGGCCTTCCTCTACAACCTCACGTACGCCTTCAAGGAGAGCCCCGATTCCAGAGGCATGCACTACCCTCGTGCGCTCTTCCAGACAATGGTGGGTGTGTACTTGGGGGAGATTTGCCTGTTGGGGCTGTTTGCAGTTTCCAAGGCCTGGGGCCCTATAATCCTCATGGCCATTCTGCTTGGGATCACCATGTTTGCGCACCTGAACCTCAACACTGCCTTTGACACGCTGCTGACGGTTGTTCCTGTGGATGCGATGAAGCCTCTTGACGGCGTGAGTGCCACGCCATCCTACTCCAAGAGCTCCCAGAGGGTCTCTGTATATGGCCAGCCAGGCGACTCTTGCAAGTCGTTTGACGGAGACTCTGTGCTCAAGCCGCCAACAAACGTGTTTGAGCTCGACGACCTCAACAGGCTGTCTCTCGACAAGGCCCGTCACGGAGCCAGTGTCCCACTGCTTGCTGATGGCGACACGATGGTCATTCCGCCTGCGCCGCTGTGGAAGCGGTTCCTCATGCCACACGTCTACTGCTCCTACAAGGTGGCCAAGACGCGTATTCCAGACATTTACAACTTCCCTGACCCCAACGAGGAGACTGACCCGTTCAAGCTCGAGCACACGTACGATCTGCCTGCTGTGAGTGCCCGGTGTCCCACCGTATGGATTCCGCGTGATCCTATGGGTCTTTCCGTGAGCTTTGCGGAGGAGTTTAAGGGCATTGTGGAGGTGAGTGATGAGAATGCGCACTTTGACGACAAGGGAAAGGTACAGTGGACGGGCGCTCCACCGGCCTGAGCTTGGAGCTGGGGCTGGGGCTGGCGCCAGAGCCCCTCGTCCAGAGCCTCATCCAGAGCCTCAGTGAGAGCCTCAGTGAGAGCCTCAGTCAGAGCTTCCAGAGCGTCCAGCGCCCAGCGGGCTTGCTTAATCAACGTGTTTTGTACTATACGACTGTAGAGGAATGCTCCGGGCGCTGTATTAGGCGGGGCGACTGCGGCTAGGCGGGGTCAACGGCACTGATAAGCTGGCGCCAAGCCTGGACAAACAGCCCGTCAGGCCAGGCCAGGCCTGGACAGGGTCCAATGGGCAGGGTCCAGTGGGCAGAGGCAGGGGCAGGGCCTCACAGGCCTCGCTCGCCTCGCTTGCCTGGGTAGCACGCGGTGCAGAAGAGCCACGGGCGTGGAGCCAAAGGACCAGCACCAGCTTAGCTGGCTCACACGAGGACGGTGGCCAATGGGTATGAGGCCATAGCCAACAGCCAAGGCCAAGGGCCATGCCAAGGGCGCGTGCCAAGGGCACACGGCACCTTTGTGTATCTTATCGATGCTCATAGTGTGGACCCGCTAGCTGGGGGCGCCGTGGCCAGCGCATCTACGCCAGGACCCTTGGTATATATACTGCGTGGCCAGGGAGGCAGGGAAGCACACAGAGGCCATAGCAGCCCACAAAGCCCACACAGCCCACACAGCCCAGCAAGAACCAATGGCCGACAAGAAGAGTGCCGTTCAAGTACAGGAGGTCCAGGAGCTGGCGCTCCAGGAGTCAGTGGAGATCGAGCAGTCCAAGTGGCAAGCGTTCAAGGACTCGTTCCGGCGCGTGGAGCTCGATAGCACCACGGAGGGCATGACGGAGCTCGAGAAGGCGATTGCCCGTACAGCACACTCACCGCTACAGAAGCACCTCAAGAACAGACACCTCCAGATGATTGCGATCGGAGGCTCTATCGGGACAGGCCTCTTTGTCGGGTCTGGAGGAGCGCTTGCGCGTGGAGGCCCGGCAGCGCTGCTGGTGGCATGGTTCCTGGTCGGGTCGATGATCTTCTCGACAGTGCACGCGATAGGTGAGCTTGCGGTGCGGTTCCCGGTGTCGGGAGCCTTCAACGTGTACTCAACACGGTTCCTGGACCCTTCGTGGGGGTTCGCGATGGGGTGGAACTACGCGATGCAGTGGCTTATCATCCTGCCGCTGGAGCTGGTGGCTGCGTCGCTGACGATCGGGTACTGGGAATCCAAGATCAACCCGGTGGCGTGGGTGGCGATGTTCTACGTGTTCATCGTGGCAATCAACTTCTTTGGTGTCAAGGGCTACGGAGAGGCAGAGTTCATCTTCTCCTCCATCAAGGTGCTTGCGGTGCTCGGTTTCATCGTGCTGGGGATCGTGCTCAACTGCGGCGGTGGGCCCAACGGCGGCTACATTGGTGGCCGCTACTGGAGTGATCCAGGCGCCTTCTCCAATGGCTTCAAGGGCGTGTGCTCTGTGTTTGTGACGGCGGCGTTCTCGTTTGCCGGCACAGAGCTCGTGGGCCTCACCGCCGCGGAGACGGCAAACCCGCGCAAAGCTCTGCCAAAGGCAACGAAGCAGGTCTTCTGGCGTATCACCCTCTTCTACATGGTGGCGCTCACGCTCGTGGGACTGCTGGTACCATACACAGACTCCCGGCTCGGGACTGCCTCCGACGCGTCGGCGTCTCCCTTTGTGCTTGCTATTAAGAACGCTGGTATCGGCGGGCTCGACTCGGTGATGAACGTCGTCATCATGATCGCGGTGCTGTCTGTCGGTAACTCGTCCGTGTACGCGTGCTCACGTACGCTCACGTCGCTGGCTGGCCAGGGCTTTGCGCCATCGTTCCTGCTCTACATCGACCGCAAGGGCCGCCCGCTGTGGTCGACGCTCATCACGCTCATCGTCGGGTTGCTGTCATTCGTCTCTGCCTCTGAGAAGCAGGGAGAGGTCTTCACCTGGATGCTGGCGCTCTCTGGTCTCTCCTCCGTCTTCACCTGGGGCTCCGTGTGCGCCGCCCATATCAGATTCAGACACGCCATGGTAGCACAGGGAAGAGACCCGCACGAGGAGCTGGCTTTCGCCTCTCAGTGTGGTGTCTGGGGCTCATACTGGGGTGTCGCTCTCAACATCCTCATCCTTGTCGCCCAGTTCTGGGTCGCCCTCTGGCCAACCGGCGAGAGCCCAAACGCTGCAGTTTTCTTCCAGTCCTACCTCGCTATGCCCGTCATCCTCGCCTTCTACATCTTCCACAAGATCTGGCGCAGAAACTGGTCCTTCTACAACAAGGCCGAGGACATAGACTTGGACTCCGGTAGAGCAGAGTTGGACTTTGACCTGCTCAAGCAGGAAATCGCAGAGGAAAAGGCCTTTATCGCCTCGAAACCTTGGTGGTTCAGACTCTATGCCTTTTGGTGCTGAGCCCTGGGGACCATGGACCATGGACCGGGCTCACAACCCGGTGTACGGGTGTTGTTGTTGTCTTTGTATTTTTCGCGCGCCTATGCCCCCCGCACTAAGCAGGGTTAATCTTTGTTTTTTTCTTTCTTTTATATATATATATACACACATCTACACAAATATGAACAGATTCAGATAGCGTCTCCCTTCCAGTTGCACTTAAAAAGCCATCTTCTTCTTGAAAAGCGCCACTTTTGTGTCGAGCTCCCTCATTGCAATCTCAAACGCGCGCACATTATGAACCTCAATAGCATCAGACAGCTCAGGAAGCATTACAGCACCTCCATCACCAGCATCAGGCGCATACACAACACTCCTGAACCACACCCGCTCGCTCAGGCCTCGGCCGTTGAACGTCTTCTCGACCTCTCTAGCACGGTTGCCCATGCTTTTGGTCTCGAACGCCAGCCTCAGCTTCACGTAGAACTTGAACCACGCATAGTCCACAGACATCTGCTCTTGGAGCGCCGCAGCGTGCTGGTCAAACCCTTGGGCAGCCCGCTCAAGCTCCTCTAGCGATACAAACATGTCCTGGAGTGCCAGAGGCAACGCCACATCGCTACCATGCCAGTAAATAGTTCTCACCAGCCAGGTCTGAGGCACTTTAGTCACCGTCTCCCGAAGCGCCTGCACAATGTGCGACACATAGTTCTCGGTGCTATACAGTAGCACCTCGTGCTCGGACAGTTCGATCGCTAGCAGTCCAGCAAACCTGGCCAGCTCGCCATGCTTTGTGTAGTTGCTGTCAACAAACCTCTCGAGCCACTCTGCAGTGTCATATACAGAGTTCCTTGCCACCACCGTGTCGTTGGACGTGAACCCGATAGAGCATGTTGGGACCCCAAGATGGTGCTGGAACACCGATGCTTCCACTGGCGGCATTTCAACAAGCTCTAGACCGTCTTTCAGCTTACTAGCTGTCTTGTGTAATAGTCCAGTCAACAGAGGATGTGTGTTGGAAGCCAGGTGGTCCCCAACAACACCGTCAAGGCCCACATAAGCAATACCTTGTCGTCCAAGCTCGTTCTCAGACTCTCCGTACTCAGTGGCCCCGAGACTACCAGCTTCTCCACCGTCCCATGAGGCTACTACAATAGTCCTTAGCGGACGCCACCCACGCTTCAACAGCGAGCCAAAGGCCCTCGATACTTCCAGCAGCACAGCACTGCCGCTGTGAGCGCTGGCAGCACCATTAGGAGCACCTGCGCCATGGCCAATGCCCGCTAGAGAGTCCCTATGGGCTCCAAGAACAATCGTATCTGATAGCAATCCCGGGATCGTGTAAATAATGTTTTTAACGAGCGTAGTAGCTGGCGGCTGTTCAACCATAAGCGAGAGCACCGCCCTGGACGATGGTCCTGTTGTGTAGCAAAAGGGAAGGTCGCCATCCCAGCCGAGCTGGGCGCCGTGAGTATCCAGGCACTGAAGCACTGGAGTAATCTCATTAGCACTGATGGGAATCGTAGGTATTTTAGGGACGTAGTGGTCTGGCGGCTGGCGCTTCGCCGCTCTCGAGGAACCATAGCCTGGCGTTGTTGGATCACCAGGCTGTCTTGTCGTTAGCAGCAGCGACGAGCGCTCCACCGATAAGTTGTTGCGTGCTGGTCCATCTGGAGAGGCCGTGAACCCTTTCTTCTCAGTCATAGCGCCATCGTCAAAAGGGTCCGAGTAAGTGAGAACAGCTACGGCCCCGTGCTGTTCGGCGTGTAACACCTTGAGAGCGGTGGGAACGCTGCCCATTCTCGTTATGTGAATAGTGCCATTGAGCTCAACACCTTGGTGAATCAGAAGCTCGTAGTCACTTGTGGAGCCGTAGTTGACAAAGACAAATGGGGCGGTGACGTTGCCTGAGGGCGAGTACTCGTGGTAAGCCGACACCTCTACTTGTGAGCCAGGAGCTGAGCTAGGGGCCGTCTCTGTGAGCTTGAGAGGCCTCACATCATCACCGACCAGCAAATGGGCACTGCTGTTCTTATATTGAGTCGTCCAGACGTAAAATACCTCCCGTCGTGGTGCCAGACCGTACGTCTTCAACTCATCCATCACGTACTGCGCTGCTCCATCACCATCACCAGGTCGGTGCGCCAGCGACGACAACTGCTCAACGTGCCTGCGGGCTCCTTCAGCTCCGTTCAAGTCCAACAGAAACAGCCGCTGTGTGTCGTCCCTCGTCAGCTGCGAGAAGTGAAGCCGCCGGTAGTCCCTGCCCAGGCTCGTCCGTGGAAGAAACACCATCGAGAAGATGAAGACCGCCACGAGCCCCCACAGAATCGCCGCCACCATCCGCCGCGTAGTCAGCGACGGCCACCGCTGCGTCACAAAGTCTCTGATGCTTTCCAACACACTCACGTCGCTCTGCCACGTTGCCACGCTGGCGATGGAGCTCTGCCGGTGTCGCTGGACCTGTCTGTTGTGCTGGAGAATCAACTCGTCCGCCGTGTAGCTGCGCACCCTGCCACGCTGCTCGCCCTCCACCAGGGGCGTCCGCTCAGACAATGAGACATTCCTGCTCCTCATTGTGTGTACGTTGTGATTATGGTGTGTTTACTGTGTGTTTGGTGCTGTATGGTGTATTGCTTTGCCCAAAAGGCCCTACGCTATGCTCACCACGTCCCTTTCCGGTATGTGTCACATGGTTATGTGGCACCTACGCGTGCTTCACCTATAAATACATATATATAAGTGAATATACAAGTCATCAACGTTAAAGTGGGTCTACGGAATCTATTTCTTCGTCGCCTGATGCTCAAGCTCGTCCTCAGCAGCCCTCTTCTTCTCATTGAGCTGCTCGGTAACACGCTTGTCCCCCGTGACACCATTGACGGGTCTAAAGTATGGTTGGCACCTCCAGTACGGAATCGTCTTGTAGGCACCGCCCCAGGGCTGGGTCTCGCCGATCGTGATGGTGTCCAGCGTAGAAATGTCGTCCTGTGTATAAATCTCGCTGATCCGGGCCTCAACAGCCTTCACAACGGCCTCAACAGAGTCAATGTTGTGCTTTGGCGACACTTTGGCAACCATCTCTCGAATGTCCGTGTGCACAGCAAGGAAGGGACGTAGGATCTTGAACATGTGGGACTTCATTCCAATCTTGGAGGCATTCCCAGGACACGTCTTGACAATCTCGTAGTATTCTCTGAGGATCACGTCAACCCTTGGGTGCTGCTCCATGAGCGAGGAAGAATCCTCTCTCAAAAACACTGCTGGATTGTACAGGTTTCCCTCGGCACTCATCACAGCATCGCAATTAACCTCGTTCAGACAGCGTGTGACGTCCTCTGGGTACAAAATGTTGCCGTTGGCGAAGAAGATGGTGTCGCTGGGCAAGTTGTCTCGCAGATACTTGAGGATGGACCAGTCGGCGAGGCCGGTCTGCTGTCCCTTCATCTCCCTGGTTCTCCCGTGCACCGTTAAAAACTGTGCACCTGCACTCAGTACCATCTTCGCGTACTCGAGTGTCTTCTCACGGTCTTCAAACACCCTGATCTTAGCCGTTACGGGTGTCTCGAGCTCCGTGTGTAGCTTGTTGATGAGTCGGTATACGAGGTCCCAGTCATCCATCAAAAACGCACCGTAGTTGCCCTTCTTCGCAATACCCTGCGGGCACCCAAAGTTTATGTCAACAGCATCGCACTTTCCTTCAACATGCTTCGCAGCCTGTAACAGGTACTCTGGGTCGTTGGCGCAGAACTGTACCACGAGCGGTCTGTCCTTGTCGCTGCCGTCCCACTCGGACCATACGTCCTTGCGGTACTTTTCCTGTGTGGCAAACAGCCTAGCATGGAACATGGGCGTGTAGCACAGAGTTGCACCGTACTTTCTTGACAGGATACGCCACGCCAGCTCGGACTGGTCCACCATCGGGGCGACGATCCGCTTCGGTTGGCCAATCGAGTTGTAAAGCTCGCGTCCGGCAAGCTTGGTCATTTTGGAGGCGGAGGACTGCACTGTCCGTATTATCCGGCTGAGAGACAACGTGGGTACAAAGGAGACTACACCCCCTTCAACAGCTTTTGTTTATCTTTGAAGAAGAGCCACTCTCATCGCCTCTTCCTACACCTCATCGTATACCTATAGATATATAATTTTCACCAAATCCGCGATGAGCCAGTGCTCACAACCACAGTGTGCGGGTGTGCGGGTGTGCAGATGTGCGGATGTAAGCGCTTTACGCGAATCGGTTATATTATCCCTGAATGTGGCCCATACCGAGTTATATAATCCGCGCGCATTTTATTTTTTTTATTTTCCTCCCTTTTATCTCTTAAAGTCGCCTGATTCCCCTTTTTTTTTCATTTTTAATTTTTGTATAGGCATCCCGCTTAAATAAGTGGTACGATATAGCGACTGTGGCTGTATACAATGCATTTAACAACACCTTTTATATATATGGGAGAGTGGACCAGGGATTTCCGGAAAATCAGGCTCGTGCTAAGGCTTTAAATGGAATGAGGTCTCCTCTTTTTCTTGATACGGAGGTTATAGAGATCCCTTGAGGTGTCTTTGTAACGTTGTAGCGTTTTGGGCTGGCACCTCTCTTGATAACAACACACACACGAGCCTAAGATGGCACTACGGAATTACATGTACTTTAAGCACGAGGACTCGCTCAAGGGCCGGATTGCCCAGGGTGACTGTCCCAGTCGAGAGGAATCACGGGAGAAGTCGCCAGTGGGCCCGTTGCATGAGAAGCCACGGAAACTGACGCCTACACAGAAGCGTAAGCTGATGAGCATGAACCTGAGCCTGCGCGACTCATCTGAGGAGAGTATGGACTCGCACGACGAGACGGATGGGGATGAGAAGAAGGCAGGTCCTGCAGAGCAGGAGGCGGGTCCCGAGGTGATAAAAAAGTGATCCTGTGTGGTGTATCCCGTGTATTTATTATGGTGGGGGCTTTTGTTCCCAGCTATTGAGCTGGGGCTCCCGATTGTTTTTTTTTCATTCATTCATCCATCTCTTTTGGTTATGGTGGGCTACGTGATGGTGTTGAGACACACACAGGGGAAGCGGAATTTGCATCAATGACTTGCACACTTAATGATTAATAATGCGTTTATGTACATTTTCATTTCAAAGACTATGTTTCTGGTTTTTTTTTTTGGCTTGTATTGTGTTGGAAGGGCTGCGCTATGTATGTATATATAAAGGTTAGATATCTATGTCATCTGACACCCCTCTTTCAGCTCGTAAAGATCCAGACGGGTTCTTATTGACATAATGTTCTTCTCTCCATCAACAATCACGAATTGATTTAAAACGGGTGGTAGTCTCGCCCTTTTCCCCATGCAAACAACTGGACCTCCAGCCGTCAGCAGCGCAACGTGAACAAAAACTGTTCGGCCGCACAGCTGAACAGAAGGAGGCCCCCACGCGGAGGCGGTGGTAAGCACGAGGAGCACGGGAGACAGTTTAATCACGTACTGTCTAATATGATGGATTTACTTTTGGACAAAGTTAATTGGAGAAGAAAATTCAAGCAGAGAGGTTGTGTTTGGAGTAGAGGAAGTGGGACAGAAAAAAACTTTATACTCAGAGTGGTGGTGTTCAGGTGGTGTTTAAGTGATGTTTCGTGTCACGTGCACATTCACGTGATCTGTGCTTTTTCTTTAGGGCTTGAGAAGTTTATCTTAGGTTTTTGTGATAACTGGGCCAAGAGGGCGGTGATTAGCCGAGATAAATGCGAGGGGATATCACGACGGGGGCCGAGAGTGTGCGTATGTCTCATGTGTGTGACCGTGTTTTAGATTAACGGATTAATGGAGGGTGTATACGGGCAGGCCCCGAAGACATCAGTCCGACTCACGAGAACTGCCTAAAGCAGCACAGGTCACACTTTTACGTCATTGGAAACGGTAGTGGCAAGGGGCCTTGCTGGGAGCCTTGCTGGGGGCCTTTCTGGGGCTTGGGGAGCGGCATAGGAACGGCCTGCTGTTTACTTTGGAGTGTCCGGGGCCCGTAGACGGGCTTTCCTGGGGCCCACAGAGGTAGGTAGCCGGGCTCCGTGTCTTTCAGGAGGCGCGTAGGCCAATTACAATGAGGGCAGATACGAGGCCGCGTAGGCCGTAGGCAGGGCACCCAGGCAGGGCACCCAGGCGGGAGCGTAGGCTGTAGGCAGAGCTCCCAGGCAGCCTCTAGGCAGCCTCCAACCGGTAGCGGATCCGGGGCGCTCCCGTGCGGTGCGCATACCGCTCAGTTTTTGGCCATTTTCATAGCGGACTCCCCCGTCTGGCTCCTTTTTCTTTCCCTTTGTAGAAACAACTCGTAGCACATCACCCCAGAACGGCTGAAACTACAGCTTTACGCCTCCAAGTTTGCTACACAGTGTTCATAAGGGCCTCTGCAGTGGAGAACAAACTAGAAGAAAAGGTGAGCAACAGCTGAACAGGCCAAGCTGAGAGCCGAGCTGAACAGTGAACAGCGGACAGAAGCACAGGCTGAGAATAAGCTGAGAACCAACAGAAGAACAGCTCAGAAAACAGCGAGCAGAGAACCCTGAAGGAACCCAGCAGAAGGAACCCAGCAAAACCCAGCAGAAACAGCGGCAAACCCAGCAGAGCGGCAAACCCAGCAGAAAAGCCAACTCCAGAACAGCTAACTATCAACGCAATCAACACAGCACAGTCAAGACAAGATGACCTCCGTCCACGACCCAGAGACGCCTGCCACCCGGACAAGACGCTCGTCACAGGAATCATCGCGGGCGAAGCGCTCCAAGCTCGTCCAGCACAGCGTCCAGGGCTTTGAGCCCATCCCCAAGAAGTCGGCGCTTATCAAGACAGACAAGCCACGTCCACACATCTGTCCAACGTGCACGAGAGCCTTTGCCAGGCTCGAGCACCTGAAGCGCCACGAGCGGTCTCACACCAACGAGAAACCGTTCCAGTGCGCCGCGTGTGGGCGGTGCTTTGCTAGACGGGACCTCGTGCTACGACACCAGCAGAAGCTCCACTCGGGTCTCTCTACAAATAACATGAAGGAGGCTACGAAGAAGGGCGAGAACGAGAACATCATCACCAACTTTGGAAACAAGGAGGTTACGCTGCCCACGAGGGGCTCCGGTTCGGAGAACGACGACGATTACGACGACCACGACCTGAGCGAGGCCGATGACAGGGACGACGACGACGACGGCTCAACACCGGCCTCACTGCCGGCCTCACTGCCCGCAAAGACGCCACTAGCATCGGCCCTGGCTGGAAAGAGCACCATCGACTCGTTCAACGAGCACTCAACGCTCTTTAAACACACGGTAAACCTCAAGCACCAGGCATCCTCCTCGCGCCAGAATAGCACTTTATCACCATCGTCACAGCACGAGCCCCAGACAAGAATCCACCGCCACAACTCCTTCTCAGCATCATCGTCCTTCTCTTATCTCAAAAAGACCGACATCAGCCACGCAAATGACATCCCAGAGGCACCACACCAGGTGGGTTTCGCCACGCCACAGCTCTCAGCACAGGAGCTCAACAATAGGGCACAGATGAGCGGCATCGACCTCGACTCACTCGGGTTGCAGTACGACGTGGACGACTTCTCTCTTGACCCAAAGACAGAGAGGAAAACGGAGGACTACTTTGGCACACTCCACAGCAGCAGCAATGGCCACAACAGCAACACCATCGTCCTCAACAGCGGCAACACAAAGAGACCACCAACGCCCTTTATCCTCGGAATTACACCAAACTCGTCGTTCCTGGATCTGCCAGGTATGAGCGAGTACCTCCAAACAGGCAACGCTGGCGGTGGTGCCGGGTTCAGCATGAGAGAGGACGACGAGACCAACGTCAATCTTAACCTCTTTGCTTACAACAATGGCAAGCTCAACAGCACCGCAGTGCCCTCGCCAAATACGGCTTCAGGAATCTCGAATCCCATGGACACAAACTCGGGTGCAACCACAACATCAACATCCATCCACGACGACAACATGTCCCCGGAAGACTGGCTCGGCGAATTCATTAACACACCATTCGACCAGAACTTCAACCCCCAAACAAAAAACTTGAACGTCATTGGATTCGTCCCAAGTTTGTCCCCAGCCTCCTCTGCTAACTCCAACATTGGCGCAAACACCCCAACAAGAACGGCTTCAGCATCACAGCCACCACCAGCAGTCCAGCAAACAACAGCAAATCCAAATCAGCTGTTCAACAACAGCAATGACATCTCCAATCTGTTCAGAACAAGACAGATTGATCTCTTTAAAAAAGTTATTGAGAATAGCACCACAAATCACACGTTTGACCTCTTCACTGAAGACCTCCGTCTCGAGATTATGAAGCTCAACAAGCTCAGCGACAACCAGTTCCCAAAGGTTGAGGAGCTCAACCAATATGTGGCACTGTACAGAGACGAGTTTGACAAGTACTTTCCTTTTATCCACTTGCCAACACTCAAACCGTCCATCGACAACTACCCACTTCTTTTGTCAGTTGCTGCAGTTGGTGCGCTCTACGCCTTCCACTCAAGCCATGCCCACTTAATGTTCAACATCACAAGATACCGCATCCATACGTATCTTGAAGGTGAAAAGAGCTTTAAGAACAATAGCAGCATCCCTATCTGGCTCTACCAAAGTATGGTCCTCTTAATCTTTATTGGAATCTTCAATAATGATCTCTCAATCACAAAGACGATGACAATCTTTTTGAACTCGCTCATTGAGCTTGTCAAGCTTACTTCGTTGAACCTGCCATTGGAGAACTTTATTACACCACCACCAATTTTGGACAATCTGCAAAATAGCACAGATATGATGCAGGAGGCGAACTTCAGCTATTTCATCCTCGCACAATCAAGAATCAGAACGTGTCACACAATCTTGCTGATTTCAAACTTGTTCTCTTCACTCATTGGCCTCGATTGTTCCTTGCACTCACTTGATTTGAAATGTGGTGTTCATTGTAAATGGGATGAATTGTGGCAATGTGGCAACTACCTCGATTGGATGAACTTTTTGGGTACAAAACACTATGTCATTGATTCCAAATTTGCCTTAGTGGAGCTGGCCAACGGTAATGACAGTTACAATAACTGTCTGAACTTTTTAACCTTGAACAACTACATCCTTAGTGACGAGGAACATTCACATAAGAAGTTGCAAATGAAGACCTTGCTGTCATTGTTGATGTCGATTCACGAGAAGATTTATTTGGAAAGAAGCCTCTTGAAGAATGAGTCGAACGGTGTCATCGCTGCCACCAAATGGAGAATGAACTCTAGACCAGTTGTGGAAGGCCTACTTAAGAGCTGGGAGAGTTTGTACATCAAGAATGGTGGGGTCTTTTACTTGAACGAATCAAGCTTGTCGGTTATTTACAACAAGAATCCGATTTTGAGACTTATTTTGCCGTTGTTATCCTTTGCAAAGATTAGAAAGTGTATCCACCTGACACCAATCATTGAAAACATTTGGAGAAAGGATTGGGATGGCATGAACAAATCTTTGAAAGAGTTGCGCAACGACTATGAAGCATTGAAAGATGCTACGAACTATGCGATTGATATTGTTAAACTATGGATTGACTATGTATCCATTCACAATGACGCCGAGAAGACTTCTATCAGAACACCTGTATTTTTCATTACGTGTATCTTCACCTCTTTGTTGATCATCGCGGAGTTTTTGCATTCAGTGGAGAGATGGGCCAGAGAGTACGATCAAAACCCAGTGTATCTCAATGCCATGGAGCGTACATTGTGGCTTCGTTCAGAGCTCGTGTTCAAAAAGATTGAAAAGTGTCTGATGCTTGATGACAATAACAAGACATATGCTGAGTTTTTGAGAAAGGAGGCCAAGGGAGCATTGGACGTTACAACACTATCAGATGAAGTAACTAAGACTGCTGTGAATCCAAACACTAATATCCACGAGACTAGACGCGTGATCCAAGAAGCCAGACTTTCATCCAAAAGTTTGTATCTTGGTGTTCGTATCCTGGCAGATGCTCCAATTTGGCCAATTGCTCTGTTGTTTGCCCACGCTTTGAAAGCTCGTGCCATCCACATCTCCAAATCCCAACCGAACTCACCTGAGATTGCCAGTGAGACCAAGGTGTAGTTCTACTACTATAATGAATTATGTTACTTTTACCCTCTACTTTTTCCTCCTGTTTTATTTATTTATACTTGCTATTGTTCTTTTATATTCTTCGATGTGCTATACACCATAAACCTTTCTTATACATATTTCCAAGACGATATACAGGTACTATGACAATAGACAGTGTAGTGTATTCGTACCTAGCATAAAAGAAGATTCTATCAAAAACAACACATTATATATAAGATGATCATTATACAGCTGATACACTGCAGGCTTAGGGGATGGACACATATATCAACACATCTTGTGCAGAATATAGATACCAACTTTTGTTGTGTGGTTTGTGCAAAGAATATCAATCTGGTGAACTCAGAAATTGGAAACTGGAAATACAGAAAGAACGAAGATATAGAACGGCGAAATCAAAGAAGATATATAGAAAGTGGTGTAATAAAAGAGGAGGAAACCGGTGTAGCTGAAATAAATGTATGGTGTATATGGTTTTCGAGACTTAGAGATCCAACAAGTTGATCTCGCCATTGGTAGCCGAAGGCATTGGCTGAGCAGCTGGTGCCGGTGTGTATGAAGATGTGGTTGTTGTAGGTTTGGACTCGTGTGCCTTTGTGGAGGCCGTTTGGAACAAGGACGAGAACGCATCCTTCTTGGCTGCTGCTGGAGCTGGGCCAGTAGAGAATGAGTAAGATGCGGTGGCTGTCTGCTGAGCAGGAGCAGAAGAGAAGGTGTTGAAGTCTCCAAAGGAGTTGTCTCCTGTGGTTGGCTGTGGTTGGTTGTACAAGGAGGTAATATTGTTGGTGAGTGGTGCAGAGGTAGTTGTTTGGGTCGTAGAACCCTGGAAGTCGCCAAACTCGTCGAAATCATCCTCTTGTTGGGTGGAGGTAGTCTGTGGAGCCGGTGTTGGCTCGTCGTTGAAGTCGAAGAGGTCCTCAACAGGCTTAGCTGGGACTGGCTTGCTGCTTGATGGGACTCTTCTGTTTACTCTTGAAGGGGCAGCTGGGACTGGCTTGGAGGACGAGTCGCCCTCAATGTCGTACTCTTCAAAGTCCTTCTTACCAGCAGCTCTTGTCTCCTCATAACGCTCGCCATAGACACCACCGTCACCAAAGATACGGCCCTCGTAGGTGCCAAATTCCTCGTACTGGCCACCGGTTGAGGTTCCGTTGCTGGAGATTGCGGCACCGCCAGCAACTCCCTGGAACTTCTTTGCATTCTCTCTGCTCTTTTTTCTCTCCTGTCTGAGCTGGCCGTCGTTGTTGAGGAGCTCAACAAGGGTCTTCGACTTGGTTCTGACGTTGATTCCCTGGTCTCTGCCCTGGGAGTCGATGTAGTGGAAGGACTTGAGCATCGTGATGAGAGACACGTTGGCACGGGCGTCGTCGACAAAGCGCTCGGAGCCGTTCTTGACGAGGTACTCAAGCAGTTGGAGGGCCTTGTATATCTGTCGCCACTCGTTCGCAGCCTTCTCGGTGAATCTGCGGAAGACCATCCCGATGATCTCCTCTCTCTCACGGTAGTTGTACGTGCCGGCCGCAATCTGTTGCATCACCGTTGAGGAGGCACCCCATGGCTCGTTGTTCGTGGCCTCTCTCACCTTCGCCTCCATCTCCGTGTAGTTGTACACAACATTCTGCGCCTTGCGGACGTACGCTTTGACGTCGTACAGAGACACGTTCTTGAGCTGTTTCTTGATCTCGTCCATCGTTGTCTCTCCTTGCCGACCCCAGTAGCTTGATAGTGAACAGAAGTACTAAAAGGGGGGTTTTTAAGTGTGTGGGTCGCGCTTTTCACGTCTCGGGGAAATCGCTGTCGGATATGGGCCACTATACTGGACAGCTACTGGATGGACGCTTGTAGGCATATAAGAGGTTCAATTGACTATATAAAAGTGTAGGAAATCATTCAGAGACCTCGCCAGACTCGACGATGGAGATCTCAGCTCTTGTGCGGCCGGATGGGGTACCGTATGCCTCGATGGTCTGGACAGACTCCATGCCCTTGGTCACCTCACCAAAGACAACGTGCTTGCCGTCCAACCATGGGCATGGCACGGTGGTGATGAAGAACTGGGAGCCGTTGGTGTTTGGACCGGCGTTGGCCATCGACAAGAGACCTGGCTTGGTGTGTCTCTTGGTGAAGTTCTCGTCGGCAAAGCGCTCGCCGTAGATAGACTTACCACCGGTACCGTTACCACGGGTGATGTCACCTCCTTGCAACATAAATTGTGGGATCACTCTGTGGAATGGAGAACCCTCGTAACCAAAGCCGTGCTCACCGGTGCAGAGAGCTCTGAAGTTCTCGGCAGTCTTTGGAACAACCTGTTGTGGGGTTAGTACCTCGCTCGTGGGTCTCCCGGATCTTGGTGTGTGTGAGCTCACCGCTCCACTCAAGGTGATGATCCAGCTATAAATTACACAAGACTCACATCATCATACAACTCAAACTCAATTCTCTCGAGCTTTCTGCCTGGTCGCATATTTGTTAGTGTCATGTAGAACCACATTGTAGGGATTGATACTCACCACCAATGGATGGGACAAAGTACACCTTCTTACCGAAGGCAGCAGCAGAGGAAGAGAAGGCACGGACGCCCTGGGCAGATCTGGCAAATGTTCTGGACAACATCTTAGGAGTGTGTGTAATTGGGTAAACGACAGATATCAAAGGCCTTTAAATGTTGCAAAACAGGAACCAATCCAACAAAGCAATGAAAAAAATCGCCTCGGGTGGAGACCCAAAGTAGGAAGCTATGACTGCACCAGGGCTCATGACCATATGATCCACCAATATCTACAATATACTGCAAAGTGTGTAATATAAGTTTGATAAAAGAAATATAAGGGGGAGGGACATAAATTCATAACAGAGAGAGATCAATCGACATTGAGATCGTTCTCGCTCGTAGACACGACAGCAACTTTCTTCAAGAGCTTTTGCAATGGAGTTTCGCCCACGAGCTTCTTCACCAAGAGCCCAGAGCCAATGGCACTGTATCCCATAATGCTTCTCTCCAGTGCCAATTCTTCATTCTCATTGTTGTCTTCGTCATCATCGCTGTTGTTTGTATAGCGTCTGTCTTCGTAATTCACCATGGACCTCGAAATTATGGTTGTATTGTATCTGTAGCTCTTCAAGTTAACACTGTTGGATACAATGCGCTTGGAGCTGTAACGTTGTTTGTCATTGCTTACTCCCGATACAGATACAGCACGCAATATCTTTCGGCGCACCAACTTCTGCTTAAGCACGTCGTTCTGGTCCTTGGTGGGCTGGTTTTTCAAGAGACGGTTCACATATGTGTAGAGCTGGGACTTCTCCTTCTTCAAGGAAGTGACTAAAAACTGAAGCTTCTTTAACTCACTGTCCTTCTGCTCGAGTTTCATGTTCAGCTGGGTCGTGAGTGTCATGGAGGGAGGAGAGTTGCTACCGGCCAGCTCGTCCTCTTCATCATCATCATAGATGTCTTCCAGCTCGTCGTCAATCAGAATATCATGTGTGTCAAACGGCTCTTCATCCTCTTCATCCTCTTCATCCACAGCATCTCCGTCTGCCTCGCTGTCACCCAAGCCTAGGGAGGAAGGACTCGTGACCCTGTTGTCAGAGTCGTCGTGGTACGTCATGTCACTCCCATAATTAGTCTTCGCCCGCATATCCTCCAACTCTGACAACATATCCTCAAGCTCCTGGTTCAAAAGAGCCATCTCTTCGTCCTTCTCTCTGACCATGCCAATCCACAACGCGTTCTCGGCCTTCGCCTTCTCCAACTCCTTCTCTAGCGACGTTTCTCTGCTCTTGTAGTGTGCTACCTCCTGCTGCAAAAACGCCCCATCAGCCTCAAACTTGTCCACCATCCGCTTGTTGGCCTCGTTTGCACGCTTCAACCCGTTGTGCAGCTCCAACAACTGCTTTTCCTTCTGGAGCAACTCCATCTCCAGGCGCTCCTGCTCGTGCTGTGACTCCTGCGTGCGGGCCATCTGCTCCGTGTAGAGCCGCTCCAGCCGGCTTTTCGGCCCTTCCTTGGGCCCCGGCTGCCAGTCCTCAATGTTCTCCTTCTGATTGAAGCTCCTCAGTGCTTTGCTCATCGCTGTGGTTGCGCTGTGTATGCGCTCTCTGGTGCTTTGTGTTTGTTGATGTTTGCTATTGCTTATTTGTTTACTTTTCGCTAAACCGCGCGAAACGTCACAATCACACAATCACCACAATCATCACGGCCGTAGCGCAGAATGGCCGGCGAGCAGACGGAAAGGGGCACCCAGGACGCACCAATTGAGCTCGAGGAGGCCGTGCAGACGGTGGACCTTGATGTGTGGGACAGCAGCGAGCACGAAGTCATCGAGATCGAGAGCGATCCGAGCGGCCCGAGTGATCAGGAGCTAGGGGAGAAAGGGGAGCAAGGGGAGATTGTTATCAGCTCAGACGTTGATCTCGGGTCGCTGGACTCGGCCAACGAGGAGAACCGTGATGGTGCGTGGTACTACTGGCAGGGCCCTATTCTGAGGACTTTTGCGGAGCTGTTGATCAGCGTGGGCACCAAGTACGCCGACGAGACGAGCTCACACCTCACATCCGACGGGTGTGAGGTGGTGAGGAGACACTTGCTCAGGCACCACAAGCAGGACGAGTTTGTTCCTGGATCGCTCGAGGATGATTATATAAACAGCAACCTCGACAGGCTGCACGCGTACTATGTAGCGTACCTCTCGCTGCTGGGGTGTGGGTGGCTCGTCTACAACAGGAAGCTCGGGTCCTTTGAGCTCATCGAGAAGCATTTTGAACCAGAAGACCTTCTAGACGACCTGGAGGTGTATCTGGATGAATGTGGCGTGGAAACGAAGATCATCAGTCTTGCATTCTTTTTCAACGAAGACTGCCAGTTCTTGGACGAGTTACACTACTTCTTCAAGAAGGACAGCTGGTCAGCGACCGCACCTGTAGCATCTGAAACCCACAAAAGAAGATACAGAATCCCAGAAACGAGGTATGACTAAATAGCACTATTCTGTCGTAATACAAAGAAATAGTCTGGCCGTTTTTATGTAGATTATTAGCGTGTCTCAGTACCTTTAAGGATATGCTCCCCGTGAGCTCCAGTGCACATAGGCGAGAAAAAAATCACCGTGAGAGCTCATCGCCATTATAAACAACAACCCGCAAGGGCAATACAAATAAGGAACAAGGGGCAGAAAAAGAGATGGATAAACTCATTAGTAATTTGAAACAGCGAGTACCGATCAAGCAGCTCCAGCTGCCTGAGGAGATTGACTCTGTGTATCTCTTGGCCACACTAGAGACCATCGCACACCACAACCCACACTACGTCAAGACCTTCTTCTCCACGTGCCTTTTCAAGGACCCAGAAGTCGACCAGGACGAATACTATGAGCTCTTCAGTAGGGTGATTTTGAGCCAACCGAAGCTGGCAACAGACACCGACCATGTGGAGTACACTATCGGCGACACCTGTGTCCAGATCAGAGAGACCCCGAGACTCATTAGCGGTGCAGGAACAACGGGATTAAGAACGTGGGAAGCTGCTCTTTTCTTCTCACAATACCTTCTCACATACAGAAGTGAGAGATTAAAGAACATGCGAATCTTGGAACTCGGCACAGGAACCGGCTTGGTGTCTCTGTCCCTCATAAGGTCCCTTGCGGGTCAGTACACAAGTCTCACGATCACTGATGGAGATTCATCTCTCATTGATGCGCTTTCCTACAACTTTCAGATTAACGGCATCTCCCTCAAAGAACACAAAAACGTTTTCTGTCGCTCACTGTGGTGGGGACAGGACCCTCCGCCACAAGCAGATATCGTTATTGCTGCGGATGTCACCTACGACTCGAGCGTGATTCCATATCTCGTGCGTGCAATTCAGCAATCTTTCTGCCAAGGTGCTCAGGAGGCATTAATTGCTGCTACAATAAGAAACGAAGACACGATAAGGACATTTGAAGAAGAGCTGGACGCTCGAAAGCTGCGTTGGAGCATTGCTACTAAGGCAGAAAACCCGGGACAGTTACCAGGACAGGTGTGGTACGCGAGCACCACACCAGAGATCAGAGTCTACGAGATCAAACACTAGATCGTTGTGTATATGCAATACACTGTATTAATATTGAAAATTAGTCACTTTCTGGGCAATAAATCTGAAAAGAAAGGGACGTGATTCCTCAAGCAGCCTCATCATTACGGTGGACAGACATATGCCGCTGCCGTTCTTGAGGTAAGGGTGAGCTACCACCAACGCTAAACAAAGAAGGACAGAACTGGGGGTGACCTAGATCCTCCTCGTTATTCTAATAATGGCAACTCCATAAAAGATTTGCGATTAGAATTTGTTGCGAGCTGCTCTATTACCCCTCAAGTCTTGGAGTTAAGTATGGATTTTCTGCCACAGAAAAACCCTGAATACGACGCTACCTCAAACTGAGCAGAGGGATCTCGCCTCAACCATCTCCCCGTGGCAGCTTGTTCTCAATTATCTCTATGGAGACCATCCACCTAGCACTTGGATCACGATTCAATAGATAATTTGCAAGTTTGGGTTGCTGATTTTCCCTCAATTTAGGTTTCTGGTGCCCTTTCTCGACTAGACAGATATGAAAGGGAGCGGCTAAGTCAGACATTGTTGCAGCGACCAAATCAACGATTTTCCCTTTTTGAGCTTTAAGTTGTACTTGAGTGAAACCATATAATAGGGGGGAATTTGTGGACTGTTGCTATCGGATTGCCACCCATGCACCCCGCCTGCAACTCTGTGGTTCTCTATTGATCTGCATTGTTCGCTCTTATAAGCTGTTTTCCATAGGCGAGAATGATGATCTTCAGCACAAACTGTAACAAAAGTTCATCTCAACACAAGAAACTATAAAAACAAGTAATCTTTGAATATAAATCCAACGTGGATGACTGGGAGCGTGTGATCTAGAGAATCCAGAACAGTAGCGGTGCCAACAACCCACGTTAATCCGGGTGTCGCTCTGTCGAGCTTTCTCAAGATATCTTTTCTGTTTACATACAACAGCATCATTTGCGCTCAACCTAAAGCACATAAACGCTAAGTGCTCTAGTTTGCAGGTAAAATATATATTATTCACGGATATATTGTGTTCGACAGTTTTTCCCACCATACAGCTCTCGGAAGCTCCCACCGTTCCGCTCATTTACGAACGCCGGTAAGGAGAAAACATTATTTTACATGACTACCCATGCCGGATCAGCATCCTCAAAACAGAATCAAGCAACAATGAGTGACAATATGGATGTTTCCGATAAAGTATCGTATGTATCCCACACTATTCCACCACCCCCTTTCACACATCGAGTGTTCCTTTCTGGTTTTCTTTGAAGAGGCAGATGCACAACGCCATCTTGGAAAAGAGCGATGATAATGGGTGCCACCAATTGCCTCAGATGTTATGCAAGACTCAAAAGAAGGTTTGGTTATTGTAACTCATCTTTGTTTAATGTTTCGGATGAACTGCACCATGGCTAAAACCTTGTAGGGAATGGCAGCAATGTTGGAAGCTACTGGCTTCATGGTTTTGACGTCATGTTCGAATGGGATATTCACTTGATCTCACCCAAACTTGCATCCCCTGCAGCACACAAGACCCTTTATAACGTATCATTCTGGTGCTCTTTTAACGGTTTAAAATCACTTCTATGTGTCATGCTTTTGCCTGATTGAGTAATATTAAACCAATTTCCCCGTTTATAAGGCGCAAGACGGACTGCTTGAATTTAACCACAGAATCCACAAGACGAGGGGGGAATTGAAAATCAATATGACTACTAACATCATGGAAAACAGACTCCCTTCCTTCAAAATTCTCACACGAGACTTTGACAGATCTCTTCAAATTGATGAGAGAATACCAAAAACGGCACAGCCTTTTGCAACAAATAACCGTCATCAGGTCGGCCGTCGTGATGGGCAGAGAGCGCCCCCACCGCTTCCAGTACCAATAGCTTTTCCACGACCCCCATACCAAGATCCACATACACCGTATCCACATGCTCATCCCCAACACCACGACCTGGGAGCTCCAAACAATTCTATGCCCCAAGCTACAATATCCATTCCAAACAGCCAGTATCGCTTTCCGAGGTCTCCAACCAATCGTTCGCCAACCCAGTTCCATCATAAAGGCTCACCACCAACTCCACCACCTCCACCACCTCCTCCTCCGCCACCTCCATCTTATTCCCAACCTCACAGTGAGACCTCATCCGTTCGAGTTCCACGGCGCCCATTTCCTTCTGCTGACTTTGAAAAATCCTCTGGAAGGAAGTTCTTTGCAGCCTCTTCTCAGTCCATACCTCTGCGTGGCGATGGATCTAACATCCTACCAGACCCTCTGACAGATCGTCGTCTATCAATGCAATATCCACCATATCCGTCCCGACACACAGCCAATGACTCTTATAGCTCACAAACGTCTTTATCCACACTGGCTGATATTGCAAGTTCCCACAACGACCTCACTGATGTTTTAAAACACATTGAAGACTGTATGTCCAAGTATCGCCTCTTTTCTTCTGCAATGCACGAAATGGAAAGAAGATTTAGAGAAGAAATGGAAAGAGACAATCGCTCCCCACAGGGTACTAGAATTCCATTAATGTATGAGTACACTGATAGTTCGGGGCGTCGTGTTGTTGATATGGATGTTGAAAGAGCAAAGAACTTTGTCTCGCATATTCCAATTGGTACTCTATGGGAAATTGTCGCTTGGGCAGATGAGTTTAGGCACCATTGTGATTCCTGGATTGCTTACCGTCAAAGCCATGCTGCTCCTAGCTCATTTTTCCCAAATGCAAACAACTTAGAGACACAAGTCATTGCCTCTGGTCATCATTATGTCCACTCACACCACCGTACAGATTCCAGCTCTTCGGTGAAAAAATACAATGCTGGTGGAAATGGGAAAGTACACAAGAAGAAAAAGTCAATCTCCAAAAAGCCTTTAGAACAAAGTGGAATTGCTCTTATTGTGAAGCCACCCACACCAGTTGTCACCGATGCTTCTTCAAGTAACCAGCCAAGTGATATACCAAATGAAGACCTGAGCATGAAGTCTCCGCAAACATGCCTCCAGTGTGGCTCTGATGAGACCCCTGAATGGAGACGCGGGCCATATGGCTCCAGGTCTTTATGCAATGCCTGTGGTTTGTTCTATTCTAAGCTGGTTAAAAAATATGATGTTGAAGAAGCAAAATCTGTTATGGTTGAGAGAAGAGAAAGAGGTGATGGTGCTGATAGGCGTATCCCGCTGGACTAGTATAGCTTCATGGTTTCTATTATTTTTCCATTATCCTTTATTATTAACTATTTGATCTGTGATCTGATTTATTGGTGGATTTATATATTAACCCCTTTCTTCAATTTTTTATTCCTTGTTCTTATATATCTTTATTTCTGATTTCTTAACATATGGAAATCTTGGTGTGGCATTCACACATGTTTTAATAAGCTTATATTGTACCCTAATATCTTTTGAGAATGTAGACGGAATCATGAATATTAACAGACCAGTTATGTATAATGATCCTCCACAACTGTATACGATAGCTCCATCTCTTTCCACGCACTGAACCAGTATTTGAATTCCTCATTGTCCACACTGACTGTTGGTATCATAGTTCCCCAGTTTAGTAATGTTCCAAACATGGTCAACTCTTTAAAACTGGAGTGTTCTGAATATGGCACCGAAAGAGTATTACCTTTGTTTAATTGACTCTTCAATTGGTTCTCAAAGTTCTCTTGTGTCATTCTCTGTGAAACAACTTTTTCAATTATAGACTTGTAATGGTCATTACCCGTTTCTTGCATATTTATTGTTGACTCCATTTTCTTGAGTCTTGTGAATGACCATCCAGTGGGCCTTAATTTGATGATATGTCGATTGGAGAACCGTTTTAACCAAAGTTTATTTGTTAACTTATCAAAACTTACCACATACAACATGCATCCCTTCTCATTATCTTTCTCAAAGATGTTCATATCCATACCAGATAGCTCCAATGTCTTATATCTTGCTTCGGAGACAAATATCTTTGTCTTCAAAGCCTTTGCAATGTCCAAATATATTTTCTCCTTACCAATACTGTAGCTCCCAACAAGAATAACATAACCACCAACATCACCAGACATGTAACTGAAGATACCTTTGTTCTTTTTTCTTGAAGATAGGACAACATCGACAATGCATTGAAGGGTACATTTAATCACCAATTTTTGATTATAAAAAGTGTAAGCGGGATTCAAATATGTTGTATCCAGGTATATTTCGTCGAGATAAATCCCTTTAAATCTGTCAATGATGTCCTTCGATACCCGGAAGTCACCTGTGTGCAATACTTTCTTCTTTGCTGTTTCGAATAGAAATATCACAGCTCCTGGACAATGGTTTGCATCGAAGAGCGTGACAAAGAGGCCCGGTCGTACCTCGGTTTGTTTATCCATTGGAAGAATAACAAATTGTTCAGAAGGTATATTGAACATATTCATCGCCAAATTTGCTGTTATTTCAGAACAGAATAAAACTCCTTGTGCCCATGATTTGCAAAGGCCACCATAATGGTCTGAATGGAAGTGTGAAAGGAAATATAAGTCTGTTGGACCATCTGCGTATGAGAACCCATCCACAATGACTTTGTGGGGTTCCAGTGTGATAATCTTAAAGTCTGGAAGCAGTCTTGTCCTCTTTCTCTGTTTCCTTTTATTCTGTTCTGTGGTATTCGTCTCTTCCAGTTTCTTTTTCTTTTGAGCCTTCTTCTTTGGAGATTTGGGGATAACAAATGACGCCTTAGAAGGTTTCAATAGACACAGCTCAACATGTGATTCTCTCTCTTGTAGTGTCAGATTTCTTAGGTCTAGCATACAAACAGGACAACCAATAGGATCCTCGTGCTCCGGTGGCGAATCAACATATTTTGACTCCGTAAGGTCTATATTGCTAACCACTGTCTCTTCGGAATCACTTGTGAGATCAACAACACCGTCTTCAAGAGTCTTGTACACTTTAATTTGCTTCTTCTCCTGATTCCTCTGTCTAAGAAGTTCCAAGATTGACATTTAAATGCATCTCCTTGTTCCTGTTGTAAGCTTGTGTTTGTGTGTGCGTTGCGATTGCGGGGATGGTGTGCGTGTTGTGTTGATTTTTTGTCACTGTATAAACAGTTCTCTGTGCTCCAACAACGCTATCTTAACGTTGATTGATCACACACCTTTGTAACACCATGGGATTACTCTCAATTATACGCAAGCAGAAATTGAAAGACCATGAAAAAAGAATCTTAATTCTAGGGCTTGACAGCGCCGGGAAGTCAACGGTTGTACGAAAAATCCAAGGGAGATCTACAGAGAAGCTTGCACCAACGATGGGTTTTGAGATTGAATCTGTGTTTTACAATGGATACAACATTAACCTATGGGATGTGGGCGGGCAGCAGACACTGAGATCGTTCTGGTTCAACTACTTTGACCAACTGGATGCTCTTATCTGGGTTGTGGACCTCAGCACACTTGAGAGGATCAACGAGGTCTATACAGAACTGGACGCTGTTCTGAGAAACGAGAGGGTAAACGGTGTACAATTACTCATTTTGCTTAACAAAGTCGACTTAATTGAATATGAAACAGTCCCAGAGATCCAGAACAGAATTGTTAATGCCCTGGAGCTTACGACATATGGCATTGAAGGGGAGAAATGGATGATCTTACCGTGTAGTGCTGTCACCGGTAAGAACATTACAACTGGAATGGACTGGCTGACCAAAGAAGATATATAATAGGGAGCACGTATACTATGTTTAGAGCATTATTTAGAAGTGTAAGGTGTGTAGAAATATTCCATGCTACATGCTAGTTATTCTCATGATGGCGTTATATTTAGATGAGAAGATGTCCCCACAACGAAAGTCCTCAAACCAAATGGAAGGGCCCGGTATTAAGGCCATCCAACCTATAGCGTCCAGAAGGATCTGCAACATTAGGAAGGACTGCATATCGTCATGGGAAATATAATTCTTTTAGGCACCGCTTTGAATCACCAAACCACGGAGGAAAAGGCTTGGGGATCTTCGAAGGTGCCAAAGGTATACATATATATATAACAGCAGGTATCCTGGAAGTGATTTTTCTCACGCCAGGGCAACGATGTACACGGAACACTCAATGATTGGCGTCAATCAGTCAACTCGAGTATGCATCGTTGGCACAGAGCCCTCTCTGTATACCTCAAAGCTTCAGCCAACCATCCATGGACAGAAAAGCTAGTGAAGCCTTCAAACAGTGATGCAGAAAGCCAACTCATCCGATAAACAAAGGCAATTAGCACCACCGTCTTTTCAGAAAGACCACATTCACAAAAAACAAATCCCAAGAAAACAGCTTCGGCTACTCAATGGAACAGAAAGATACAACAGAACAGAAATTTTTCATTGGAGCTTTTTTTCAATTTATATATAAAGTCGTGGCCAGAGCATTCGCGAAATGTTCCCGTCAGGGCGCACTTTTTTCGCTTTGTTCTGAGTTGGGGGTTTAAGAGGGAAACCCTTTCTGATGAACCGATGATTTTGGGCTTAATTCACAGTTAATTATACTCTTTTTTGGTAATTTGTAGCTCTGGTTGTTCAGCTGATTTTTTTCTGAGGTTAATATGTGTTTAGGCCCCGAGCCGTATGAAATGGATGTTCAAACTGGGAGCTCAAGCTGGGAGCTCAAACTCCAAAGGTGAAAAATCCATATCTCGGTATAAACTACTCTGTCCCTCCCATTTAATGGTTCTATGCTCTGAATACCATACAATGGCATTATCACAGCAAGTGTATCTGTAGATGCTTTCACTGGTATCTCCCTCATGTCCCCCTACAGAGCTATGCTTCCCCTGCCACGATAACTGCGCATAACAATCATTAGGTAAGCCTGTGGCTCTGTGCGCATCTAGGAAATACGTACTGGTGTCCCATAACAAGACCTCAACAGCATTATACGGCCTAATTACCATACTCTTGGGGTTATTGTGTCGTGAGTGCACTGTATCAAGAAACCCATTGTGCTCTACATCTGGTTAGGCAAAAAAAGGTTGGATAATGTCTGCACAGAACTCCCAGAGAGACCGGTGCTGGATCTGTCTCGGCGATGAAGGCGACGCCCCACAGCTCTCCCCATCAGACAGTGGAGAGCTCATCCAGACGTGTAACTGCTCCCTACGTGCCCACAGACGTTGCCTTCTTGAGTGGGCAACAGGCTTCCACACAAAACGACTCATACTAGAGAATAATATCTTGCACAGGAGATACCGTACTGCGATGGGCGCTACTGTCGTCGGAGTGAGAGCACCAAATGGGTTCACCATCTACACAGGAAACGAACTACGCTGTCCCCAGTGCAAATCCGAGATACTTCTGAAAATGAAGCCAAGCAAGATCCTATTGCTCAACTCACTAGTCAATTCTATTGGAGAGGAGGTTACCTCGGCGTACGCAGTAGTAGCTGTGGGATCAACAGTTGTGGCAAGCGTATGTACCCTGTTGACGGTCCTTGGACACAAAATGTGGACTACGTTAGCTGGGGAGTCTGTGCTGATGAGTCTTCTGGATCTGAAGGAGCGCTCATTCGCATCGGCATTGGCCAATGGTGTGCCACTTCTTAATTTTGTCCAACTGGCTGGCTTCCCTTTCTTCTTGCACAGCATACGCTACAACGGCAATGCCTCCACTTGGTATCAGATCTTCTGGACCATGCTGTCATATGACAACAAACGAAATCTGGATGGTCCAAAGCTTTACTTAGTTAGCTTCCAGATTGGCTACATGTTGTATAAAACAGCAAGCACTGTTCTGCTCAATCCATACTACTACCATTGGCTTCTTGAAATAAGACCTTGCTTCATTGATGGCAGAATGGACCCAGAAGAGATTCAAAGTATACAGGATGGTTACCGCAGACGAGCACAGCTCATGATGGAACGTGAGCTTGAACAGAATGCCTCCTCGTCACAACCCCCTTGGTACGTGCGCCTTCTCAGGTGGCTTCGCCCACAATACACTGAGGAAGAACAGGAAATCAGAAGAGAGATCAGAGAGAGAGAGACCGAAGCAATTGTTCAGCGCGACTACTCTCAGGTGTTCCATAAGGAAACTAGTTTCTGGAAGTTTGTCAACACTTGCTTCTGGCCGTTTGCTGCTTCTGTTGTCGGTGGGTATCTAAATGATTACACACCAATCAACAGCTACCTTCTGCCATATATCAGGACCCCAGCCGAGGGGACATACGCCAGAAACCTGGTATCGTTGGTTGTAGTAGCGGCCCTGCGTGATCTAATGTTGTTCTTCATGGCGTGGAAAGAAGTGCAGCAATACAAACAGATTGATGTTCTGGACTCATCCATGAGTAGCCTTCAAAAGGTGTGTTACACTTCAATCACCCTGGAACCTGGTGACGAGATCCCAGAGGATTTCCAGTGCCAGAAACATCGTTCACATCGTTCTGAATACAGACACAACGACGCTGATGGCATGATCTGGCCGCTCATTTTGAGAAACATACGGCCTCTTTAACGATCATTCTATAGCTTGTATCAAATAATGCCTGTTTAATGTTTGAATGTGTTACTAGTAGCCCCCCCCCCCTTAATATATATATATGTGTGTGCGTGTGCTTTGGCACATACCATGGAGCAGTGGCACATAACCGCCCACCCGTACACCATACCTATTCGAGGGCACTGTTCCCAAAAATCCCAATTAGACACACTGATAACGACCTTGAAGAAAGGAGTGTATTAGGCCATCAACAAACAATATGAGCAAACCAGTGACACCAGTGAAGCTTGTGTTGTTGGGAGAGGCTGCTGTTGGCAAATCCTCTCTTGTTTTGCGCTTTGTGAGCAATGATTTCCAGGAGAACAAAGGTGAGTCCGCCCACATAAACCAGCCTAGCTCATTTCACTAACATGATACAGAGCCCACTATCGGTGCCGCCTTCTTGACACAGAGATGTGCCATTAACGACAAGACCATTAAATTTGAAATCTGGTGAGTATTCCTCTTTTTTTTGTGTTTGTATCGTGCACTAACACCCTCTCCAGGGACACTGCAGGTCAGGAGCGGTTCGCCTCCTTGGCCCCAATGTACTACCGTAATGCCCAGTGTGCTGTGGTCGTGTACGATGTAACGAAGCCGGCTTCCTTTATTAAGGCCCGCCACTGGGTCAAAGAGCTCCATGAACAGGCTTCTAGCGGTATTATTATTGCGTTGTGCGCCAACAAGCACGACCTGGTTGAGGGCGACGAGACGATGCGCAAAGTGGCGTACGAGGAGGGTGAACAGCTGGCTCAGGAGGAAGGCCTACTCTTTTTCGAGACAAGTGCTAAGAGCGGGTTTAATGTCAAGGAGGTATTTGTTGCTCTGGGAGCAAAGGTTCCCGGCGAGGAAGACAAGGCACAGGCTGACAGAGAGCAGCAGACACAAGGTGTAGACTTGAACGTCCAGAACGACTCTCCCGCTGCTGGATGCAACTGTTGAACAATATGTCTTATAAGGTGCATCTGCGTGTTTATATGCTATTTGGTTATATACTTATAATGGAATGATTTTATGTACTACTGTATCTACTTTATCTATATCTGAGTAAACAGTGGAATGTATGGTCATAAAGATCAAAGAAATCAACAACACATAAAAACAAGTCAACAAAAATAAAAAGCAGATGCCGTAACGGTACATGTACTTTTCTCCCTTGGGTATATAAAACGTCTAGCAGGCGACCACCATTCCAATTGCAAAAGACGCAAGAACTGCAAGAATGGACATGTGCAGAGATGCACCGGATGATCTTGAATTAGCAGAAGATGACGATGAAGCAGTTGAGGATGAGGCAGAAGTACTGCTGGACTTTGATCCAAAGGATGATGCTGTAGCAGAGGAGCCATTACCTGAGAGGCCACCGAGGATGCCGTTCAAGCCAGTTGCTTCGCTGTTATCCAGAGAAGCTGTTGAAGAGTAGTCAGAAGCTTGGGATGCTGATGGGATAGAACCAGTGACAACTTCTATGTTCTCATCTGTCGTGAACTTAACAGGAGCCATAGCAATTTCGAGGTCATCCAAGTCGTAAACCAAATAGGCAGCCCTCAAGAAGGAGTCTCCCAAGATGGCACTGTCATCACCAGAGTCCATTAGTGCCAACACACAAGTGGAGCCCGAGTTGTCAGCTGCAAGGATAAAGTTAGAAATTGGAACAGGGATGGAAACGCCGTCAAATGAGAATGTCACGTTTTCATTTGGATTTGAGGACGGGCAGTCCATGATGTAGTATCCATATTTGTT
The DNA here is from genome assembly GCA_030572335.1 of Petasospora nakhonratchasimensis. NCBI lineage: Eukaryota > Fungi > Ascomycota > Saccharomycetes > Phaffomycetales > Wickerhamomycetaceae > Petasospora > Petasospora nakhonratchasimensis. The sequence goes on from JAJLZS010000009.1 coordinate 369,849, forward strand.
CGAGTACTGAGCACCAACAGAAGAGGCAATACTTGAAATCATGGAGGATGGAATGTATGTAAGGGTGGTACCAGAGTCCAACAAAGCGGCAATGGAGGAATCAGATACTGTCTGACTGTTGTATTCCAACCCAGACATTGTGACTTCCAACTTGATAGCAGTGCTGTATCCGGAGCTCTTCGATGTGTTGATGATTGGAACCGTGGTCAAGGATCCCTCGTACTTGGCATGGTCAACACCACCGAAGAGAACATTACCACTAGACGCATCAACGTCATTCAAGAAAAGAGAATATACCCTCTTGTGAATCAGTCCGTCCTCCACCATCTTCACTGGCAAGTTCGAATATTGGTATGAACCCTGAGATTTGGTGAGCGCGCCCGAGTATGTGGTTTCCAAACCCTGTAAACCGATACCAAGGACACCCACAGTCGAGTTTGTCTGGTTAGCAACAGCAAAGGAGAGGTTATTCACCTCAACGCCGCCAACGGCGACATTATCGTAACCCCAGGTACCGTAAGCAAATGTGTTGTCTCCGTAGAGGATGTAGAACTCTGTGTTGTTGCTGTTGAAGGTTGTGGAATCCGAGGGGTTAAAGGTGCCATATGTGGAGCAGTCGATGGACGATGACGCCTTCTTGACGGCAGAGGATATGACGGAGGCCTTGTTGAGGACAGTCACATCGTCAGCCACATCTGCAGGAGCCATGAGGGACTCGTAGAAGGACTTGTCGTTCAAGTTTCTGAACTTCCGTCCAGATGAGGATGATGACGAGCAGTACGGGTTTGAAGAGCCTGTTACCCAGAGGTCGGAGGACCCGGTGTCCACCAGCACAACCACCTCCTGGTTTGTGGAGCCAATCTTGAGGTCCACCGAGTAGAACGTGTTCTGGTTTTCAATGGACGTGAGGATTGTGCCGTCTGGGGCATCTCTCACATGGAGCCGGGCTTTGGCACCAGCACTGGCAGTGTCGTAGGACGACCCACGGGACACATCAAACTGGAGCGAGTAGAACCCAGAGTTCACATTCTTGGCAAGAGACGCCGTAGGTAGCAGCAATGAGAGCAGCACTTTTATTGGCAGCATTCTTGGTCGTCTTTCCTGCTAAAAAGCCCTCTCCAGAGCCTTTCCATGCGCAAATTCTCTGGCCAAAGCCTGGCTCTTTTATACTAAATTGCAGGGGCGCGTGCGCGCTCCTTCGGAGGGCTATGCTCAACGCGCGGTACGCCCCACACCGGTGCCCCTGAGCGCCTGTGCCCCCCCCCCCGAGCCGTTAATTACACACAGCCTAGGAGAGCAAGAGGCGCCGTTAATGGGCCACGGGGACGCCACTGGTGCTAATTGGGGAGCCACTGGTTAGTCATTGGGTCACCCGGACACTGGATAAGGTTACGTGTATTTAAAATTTGTGTAGCGCTTTTCGGCGTGCTGGGGGTGCGAGACTAAAATGGTCCCCAGGCCCCCCAGCACCATCTCGGCACTGCAACTACTGCATATACGTGTGGATCACCGTTGCTATCTGTTTATAGAAATACACACAGTTAGGCAAGAGCAGGAAGCAGTCGGGCAGAAGCCAGGCAACAGCGTTAGGCGACAGCCTCCTCAAGAGCAGAAAACCAGTTACACTGGCCCCCAGTGCATTTGAGCAACTGGGCTATTGAGCTTGTCTCAGAGGCGGTGCTGGTGCTGTGAGCCATTAACATGGTGCCCTTCAGCTTCATATCCTGGACCTTCCACCCGACCCTCTCAGCACCAATGCGAGCACCGTCGAGGTTTGCTGAGGATGGCCCCGTTCTTAGCATGGCGTACCGGCCCACCATGAAGAAGGGGATCTCCGAGTCCCACTGAAGATCATCCGTGAGGCATGGAAGCCCCCGGACGCTTCGAACAGCTCGCTGCGAGAGTAAAGTTTGCAAACAAGGTTCCGTCGTGATGCTTGGTGCGCTCCCAGTACAGTAAAAGATATAGTCAATTTTTCCCAGGGTCTCCAGCTCCCCAGTCTTGCCAGCAAGAGTCACGCTGGACCACTTTTCAATGTTCTCATCCCACTGTTTTTCCCTGACCTCGCGGTGTCTGTGGATCACTACTTTGCCCAGCTTCTCTAAATTCTCTAATACTCTCAAATACTGCGGGTTAAGCGACCCACCACGACGGGCCTCAACGGCAGCCTTGTATCTCTCCTCGTCGCCTTTGTGTTGCCAGAAAATAGTCTTTACATAGTTTTTGTTCTTGGTGACCCACTCAAGCCCAAAGTCAAAGTGCTGAATCTTAATTTCTCCTCTCGTGACAAAGTGCACCTTGGTGATGCCCATCTTGACAGCCTTCTCGGCCAACTGAGCCGACGAGAGTCCTCCACCGACTATTATGATCTCTGTCTTCTCGTGGCTCTTAATCTGCTGCTGCACTTTTGGTGGAGGAAACGACACTGCTTCTGAGAACAAATGAGAAGAATGACAACTCCCGACGGGAAAGACATGATCCACATTTTTATTAAGAGGGTAGTTTATGGTTCCAGAAGGGCCTATTGCACTAATACAAACACCGCACCCATACACCTCGCCTGTTGAAGTCTCAATCCTAAAGCCATGTCCAGAAGAGGAAGCATCCTTACCAACGACACAGAGATCCCCGTACTGCACATCAGCAACCTCACCTTTCCTGACGACACCATCCATTCTTGATGAGTCCTGTACGCTCTGACAGAAATCTTTAAACAGTTTTGTTCCTGGTCTGTAAAAATCTATCCAGTTTCTTTGGTCAATCTCGACCGTACTGTTTGCTCTTCTGCCCTTCTTCTGGTGTTTATGCGGGTCTCTCCCAACAACACCTTTGATCTCCATTAGCTCATCCTCTCTTCCATTTGAGTATGCAAACGCATGAAGCGAGTCTATATCTGAAGGGTCTGGGTGGAAGAACATTGGTGATCTGAGATGCTGGATCCCCAGGGCGGAAAACTGCGCATCCCACTGGGCAAGGAACTTATCGCCCAGTCTATCGAGCACGAGGATATCTTGCGGCCTGAACACACCAGGAGAAGACCCAATCGAGTATCTTTGGCGAAGCCAGTGGTGTCTCTGGTGCTCTGAGTCGTTGAACTCGGCACCAGAGGTGACGGTACACAGACGTGATGACACGGCGAGAGCACAAGGGCCTCCGCCAATGACGATAACCGGGTAAAAGTTCTCTTCTGGAACTTCGAATTGCATCCTGAACACTATTTTCCCACTTTGGAGCCTACCTGATCTATATGGGGCTTTTTGTGAGCCTTTGGTGGGCCTTTATATAAATTAGCAGGGTGTATTACTACTGGTAACCTCCACGGTGTACATTCGGTGGTACTGTGGTGGTTATGACACGACACAAGCTGTTTATAACCCTGCAAACACTCCAGTTTTTGAGCACAGCTTCCACATCCAGTAACCACACACAACACGCATTTTCTCTCACGCCATTTTCCCAGCTATTCTGGTTTCCTGTGCCCGTTTGCCGGTATCCACAGTGCAAAATACGAGAGACAGAGAGGCATGCATTCCCAAGCCGGTCGTGCGCATGCCTATTGTTTTGACACAAAAACCCCACAACTGTCTCTTTTAGTACGAGTCGTAATAGATATAAATGTATATGTCATAAACCAATCTCTCATAAGAACACTTATTTATCATAATCACTCAAAACTCTAGATAAACCTTAATGCACTTCTCCTTCTCTGAGTTCTTGAACACCTCGTAGGCCTCCATGATCTCGGTGAACTTGAAGTGGTGGGTAACAAGCGGAGCCGGGTCAAGGCTACCGTTCTCAATCTTTGCCAGCAAATCACGGGTGGAGTTTGCGTTGACGAGGCCGGTGGCAATATTGATGTTCTTGATCCACAGATCCTGTAGCTGGAGATCCACCTTCTTGCCGTGGACACCAACGTTGGCGATGCGGCCACCAGGAGCAATGATGTCCTGGCACGTCTGGAAGGTCTGGGGGATTCCAACTGCCTCAATAGCAACGTCCACGCCATCATCGAGGTCAACGGAGCGCACGCTGAGGTTATGCTCCTTGGTGAGCCTGTGGATCTCCTGCTTGACGTCACATTTGGCGGGATTAATGCCGACATCAGCACCAAACTTCTCCTTGGCGATTCTCAATCTCTCCTCGTTGAAGTCAATGACAATTGTCAGGGATGGCTTGAACGTCTTTGCGTTGACCAGAGCAGAGATACCTACGGATCCTGTGCCGACAATGGCAACGACATCGCCTTCCTGGATGTTTCCGGCAATGGCACCAATCTCGTTGCCGGTTGGCAGAATGTCCGACAGCATCAACAACGACTCGTCCCTGATGGATCCTTCAAATCTCTTGATGTTGTACAGCGAGTTGTCGGCATGTGGGATTCTCACGTACTCGGCCTGGGTACCCTGGATCGTATGTCCAAGGATCCAACCACCATCAACACAGTGAGACTGTAGGTTTTTCTTACAGTAAGCACACTGGTTGCAAGCAGTGATACACGAGATCAACACCTTATCACCTTCGTTGAAGTGGGAAACGCCAGGGCCTGTCTTGTAGACGATTCCGATGCCCTCGTGGCCGAGGATGCTTCCTGGAGGGGTCTCTGGGACGTCTCCCCCGATGATGTGCAGGTCTGTGCCGCAGATTGTAGTTCCTGTGAGCTTAACGATTGCGTCCGTTGGCTTCTGGAGCGATGGCATTGGGACGTCGACAAGGCCCTTTTTTCCGGGGCCCTGGAACGTAAGTGCTTTCATGGTGGACATGGTGGATATGGTGGATATGGTGGGCCTTTTTCCTAGTGGCTGTTGCTGTTAGCAGTGGTTCTTAGTGGGTCTCGCCTACTGGAGGTGTGCTGGGAGAAGCACAGACACACGGCTATATATATAGATAGATAGACATATATGTACCGTCGTGGCCCGGAAATCAGCACTCGCCTCACGCCATATTCTTTAGGGAACTGTAGCAATTGGCCCTGGTAATTGGGCCTGGTAGCCTAGTAGCAACCATATGGACCACATGGTGTGTGAATTAAAAGTGAGGGGTGCGGGCCTCTGCCATCATGCCATTGTTCTGTACATATCCCACGCACAATTGCCCCAAGAGGCACAACCCCAAGAATGGTGTCACGGAATCATCGCACGCCGATGATGATGGGATTAGCTGATTATTTTTTCTACGGATTCCGGGGCTAGAAGGCTTTTCCAGGCTTTTCTAAGCTCCCATGGACCCCAGGTCCCAGGCCCAACGGCTTCTCTGGGGTGCAGCTCTCCGCGAGCCGTTTATACGGAGTGCACTCCAGAGAAGTGCCAGAGGCCCGTGATCAACCCGCGAAAAACCCGCGCCACAGGCCGATGCCAAAACGACGTGGGGGGCCTTATGGTACGCGCCGCATACCGCGAATATCGCCTCTTTCGCTTGGGATCGCGGATTGCGAAATTGGCGAATTGGCCGCACGCAAAAATCCAACCTTTCGCCAAAAGTTTTCGTAAACAAACGCGTCGCTGTCGCAAGTGCAACGGAACATCACCAACACCACTGCGACCACTGCAAGCTAAAACTCGTTGTCCGTGTGTGATAAGAAAGCTCTCTGTGTGAGGGAGAAGAGAAACGTATTGTGCAGTCCAGATTGCCCTGCCACAGCGCCTGTTGGCCCCCCATAGCGACCTCCTTTTCTGTCTCGTTTGCCGCCCGTGTTTTTAAAGCTCTGTGAAGAGCTGCCCCCTCCCCTCTAAGACATCCAGTACACCAGGCCCGTGTGAACCATCATGAACGTAAGTATCCCCCCACCCTGCCTCCTTCCGGCCCAAAGCTCCAGCGTGCTAACCACCAACAGGTCAACCCAGCGGCGTTGAAGGACGAGTTCGACAAGATCAAGGGCGCCCTCCAGGATCACAAGAACCATGCCTACACCAGTCAGGAAAGCATCAACAAGAAGCTAAACGACTTCATGGAGCGGACCAACCAGAAGTTGCAACACATGAACTCCGTCATCGACCTGCTCATAAAGGAGAACCAGGAACTCAAGGCAGTCGTGTCCACACAGCGCTTCATCATCCAGCCCGTCAACCCCTTCCAGCAGAGCTCAGGCAACCAGGGAGCTGCACAGCAGTCCCAGTCTGCTCCAACATCCTCCTCAAACCCGCTAACACTTCCGCTCTCAGATAACTTCCTATCAGGTACCGCCATCGCTACACAGCAGAATGGCCACCAGCAGGATTTACAGCAGTCTCACCCTCAGCAACAGCAGCAGACCCAGCAGACCCAGCAGACTCAACACAGACAGCAGCCTCACCACCACCCTCAGCAGCAGCAACATCACGCCCAGCATGACAGCCACCGCCGTCAACAGCAGCAGCAGCAGCAAGCCCAGCAGCAGGCGGCAGCAGCAGCAGCGGCAGCAGCTCAGAATGGTGTTCTCGACGGTGCTCTAGGGGAAGCCACTGCCAACGGTGGTATGCTGAGATTCATCAACAACCAGTACGTTGACGATGAGCAGTCGCTAAATTCGCAAGCAGGCCATGGTGGTTCTCATCAGAACCCGAGAATTGACTTCGTTTTTATGGACCCAAGTGCTGCAAGAAGCAGACACTTTAGATCCAATTCCAACTTTGATCCTACACAGGATGATGAGCATGATGGTGACTCTGGGTCCCCAATTGGTCAGCTGACACCACCTGTGAGCGGCAGCAGACTCCAGAAGTCCTCGAGACATGGCGAGTACGATGCCGAGAACTACGACTTGATTATTCACAATGACTTCAACAAGGTTGAAGAGATTTACGATGAGTACTACAACTCGTTGAAACCGCAGGTTGAACGGGTACAGAAAGCTTACAAGATCAAAAAGATTCGTAAGTATCAGAAAATCAAGGCCCTTGCTGTGAGAATTGACAGATACAAAGAAATTAAGGGTTGTTCCATGGCTGAAGCTTTCCAGTTCTTTGACAACTTAAGAATCGCTGAGGATAACACCAAAAGATCAATCGCTTGGTTATATAACACCTTGCCTGATGTACTAAAGAAAATTGGTTTAGAAGATCAACTCAAAAGGAACTCTGGTGCCTGATTAAGAGTTTTTTTGTTTGTTTGTGAGTTGATGCTCCCTCTTTGCACTTGATGATCTTGTAAGGATTACACATGTCTCTGTTTTATGGCTGTTTTCTGATTTCCTATTCTCCTTTCTTCCTTCCCTATTTTCTTTTGATCTAGTTTTCTCCTCTCTTTTTCCCCATATATATTTGATTTTATCTGTTTGCTTTTAACGTCTTGTCTTTACCTTTCCGCTCTTTTTTTCCCTCTCTGGTTTCATTGTACCAGGCTCTATACAAAATCAGGGCCCGTTCAGTATGTAATATTATAACATCTTCGATGAATACGAATCATATGTGATATTGTGTATGCTATATTGTTAATTGAAATATGTAAAAAGTTATACGGTAGATGTCAATCTCTAGTTCGAATCGGCGGCCTCCTGGGCTTCCTCGTTTGGCTTGTAGGAGAATGAGTCCATAGGGGAAAGACCCCATGTATTCAGCATGGCCTTGTCTTCCTCCCAACCGTTACACATGGTTGTCAGCATCTTCTTACCAGTGAAGATGGCATTGCATCCGGAAAGGAAACACAAAAACTGTTCGTGATCTTTCATGGTGTATCTTCCAGCAGCCAGTCTGATGATGGACTGGGGCATAACGAGACGAGCGGTGGCGATGGTACGCACAATGGCATCAATAGTGAGCTTCTTGTTCTTGACTTCTTCATACATTGGAGTGCCCTTGATTGGAACCAGTCTGTTGATAGGCAGAGACTCTGGGTGCTGGTCCATTGTGGCCAATGTGTGAATGAAAGAGACGTGGTCGTCGGCAGTCTCACCAAGACCAAGAATACCACCTGTACAAGCCTTGAGGCCGGCCTTCTGAACGTTGCTCACGGTTTCCAGTCTGTCGTCATAAGTTCTTGTAGATATGACTTTTGGGTAATGTTCTCTGGATGTGTCGATATTGTGGTTGTAGGCCGTCAGGCCGGCGCTCTTCAAGTCTCTTGCCTGCTCTGCGTTGACCATCCCAAGAGTGACACAGCTTTCCATACCGAGTTCATGGACAGCCTCAACCATCTGCTTCACCTTCTTCAGGCCGTTCTTACGACCATTCATATCTCTCCAGGCTGCACCCATGCAGAATCTTGTGGAGCCATTCCGCTTGGCCTCCTTAGCAGCCTCGATGACCTCCTCAACCTGTACCATTCTCTCGGCCTTGACACCGGTGTCGTACCGAGTAGACTGCGCACAGTACTTGCAATCCTCCGTACAGCCTCCGGTCTTGATGTTCATCAGGGTGCACAGTTGTACCTTGGTCGGGTCATGGAATCGTCTGTGCTGGTTCTGCGCCGCAAACACCAGGTTCATCAGCGGCGTGCTATGGATGTCCTTAATCTGTTGGCGAGTCCATGAGGTTGATGGCGTTTTCAGCGACAGGGCCAGCGACAGGGCGTCCTGTGGTTTCTGTGCCTCTGGTGTGTTGCCCAATGGCGAGATAAAGGCCCCAACGGTACTCTGGGTGAACGTGTACTGTGTGAATGGCTTCAGTGCCTTTGTTGTGGTGTGGATCAGGCGTCTTGTGGGCATCTGTGGTCTCATTACGGGATCTATAGGGTTTCCACTACTCCAAACAGAGGGCCCAGAGAGGAAAAGAAAGAGCTGGTGAAACTTTCTGCAGCAGACAATGAAAACTCAACGAAACAAAAATCGCCATTCGGCGTGCTTTCCCCAACAAAACAGCTCTCCGTGCCCATTTCTATGACATTGTGACTGGCCTGATTGGCCCTGTACGGAGACATTATACGGTATGACTCTGGAAAATTCCATATCAGGAAATTCTTCAGAGTCTTCTGGAGTCACCGCGACTCAATCAACACTTTAGGCGGCCCTTTTGAACCCCTTTGGAAAACCACATTGGTGCAAAGTACACATCTCGTAATTAAACTTGTCAACGATGACTACGGAAGGAGTCGTCCCCTTGTCTCGTCGCTTATTTTTTTTTTCGTTATGATGCATGTACATGTTTATATATATAAAAACAAAAAGGGGGAAGGGAAGGCGTCCCTCACAGCTTGGCCTCCTCTGCTAGGCCATTCTTTGTGGCTGGGATGTTCACCTCTAGCTTGCCCTCGTCGTTTGGACTGCCGTCGCCAAAGAAGACAACGGTGACAGTCAAGTCATCTCTGTACTTTCTGGAGGTTGGGGATGGAATCGACACAAGCGTAGAGACGTACTCCTTGGAGCCTCCCAGCGAAAGAGCGTTGCGGATCAAATGTGTGGCAACGTTTGTGTCCTCGAGCAAGTACTCGTGCTGCTCTGAAACCTTCTTGTTGCGGAAGGCAGGGCGCTGGATGTCACGGTACTTTTCGTCAGAGACATCCAGCACTTTTGGAAGCTTTCTGCTGTCACCGTTGGAAAAGAGGCCGCTCCATGGCTTCTCGTCTGTAGTGTTAGCAGATGCAGCAAGAGTCTTGGTAACTGAGTTCTTCTCCATCCACTTCACAACCAATCCAACAATTTCCTCATTGGACAAGAGTTCATAAAGGCCGTCCGAGCCAATAACGACGAAATCCTTCTTACCGGGCTCAATCTTTGTGGTGGTCACAACTGGTTCGGCTGTAACATACGGTGGGGTCAACGAGTTCTTCGGTGGGGCTCTAAAATAGACTCTCAAGTGCTCAGGAAGCGAGCTGATGGCCTTGCCATTAACCTCATTTAGCTTATATCTGAAATCTCCAAACGCCCTTGTTGGCTGCAATGAACCCAAGACACGGCCGTTGCGGATGCAAGTGGACTCGTCTGGGTGCTCGCTCTTGATTCTCTCAACCTCCTCTGGGTTATCGCCCGTCTGGTCAATACTCAACGACTTAGCAGTCCATTGGCCATCAGAGTTGATGGAACCCAACACGGCACGCGAATCGCCAGCAACGGCGACCCTGAGCAACTGCGAGGACGAGTCGTAGAACGAGAGGAGCCCACAGGCTCCGGACGCAGCAGGGAGAGCCTTAAGAGCCCGCTCCTTGTCGTTAGGGTCCTCAAACAACTGTGTAAGGCCCTCCTGGACGATCTCGTGGTCCAATTGCAAGAACCCCTGCTTGATCGCAGCATCAATGATCTCTGGGGAAGGGATGAGGCGCACACCAGTGGCTGGGTCCTGGGGGTCTGGCTTATAAGCAGCGCCCAATGCGTGCACAACGTGGGAGATAAGCTCATCTCTCAACTTTAGAGATGTATAGTAGCCCGAGTGACCGTCGTATATGCCCCAGAAGTAGAAGTCTGTCTTGCCATCCTGTGTAGGGACGGTGACGACGGCCTCTGAGCGGTCGTCCTCGATAGGCGAGTTAGATGGGAGCTGCGAAATATCGTAGCGGACAACGCCCTTGCCTCTGTTAACGTAGTACGACTCCTCCAAGTTCCTCAACTGCTTTGTGATCTGCTCGTCAGAGAGCAAGAAGATGCTCTGTGCCGCCTTCTGCTGCTGCTGGGGGCTCTGTGTCGTTGAAAACGCCCGGAGACGCCCAGCGTCGCCAGAGTCTGAGAGGTAGTGGCTCTGTAATGACACGTAGGATGCCACAAAGAGGAGCCCAGACGCCAACGCAATGTTCAAGTCCTTCATCGTGCGCTTGTTCTTGACCCGCTTTGAGTGCTCTCTGGCGACCGTCGTTGAGAAGAGCCGGGCGGTTGTTGTCACCGTTGATAGCTGTAATCGGCGTACCGTAGCGCGTGCAATGGCAGACAACTGCGGTGGAAGTCCCCTGGTCATTGTTCGTGTTTGTGCTTTTTTGTGTGTCTTGGGGTGGGTGGAGAGAGTCCTGCCTTTGTTTACGCTTGCAAAGGTGCTGTTTTTTGCTGTTGATGTTTTGTCCGCGCGGCTAATGGTGTGTGGGTGTCAGGCTCCCACCTCTACGCTTGGTGTATATATATATATAGTCATATATTCATATATTCATATGGACCTCTCGATGGGGGTCAGACTTGCTCACTTGAGCGTGCTGAGGTCGACAGGCTCGCCAACGGTGCAGATCTCGTCGTACAACAGCGTCGTGAGGAACTCTGAGAAGCTCTCGCCAGTGATCTCGCGGGCGAGGTAGGCAGCCGCCTTCTCAAACTGGTTGTTCTGTGGCGCTGAGACCAGCAGCTTGCTCGTCTCCTCGTCCAGCAGCTCCCTGGCCCTTGCCGCTGTGCACCGCTGCTGGGTGTCCTCGAGCAGAGCGCCGTGACGGACCCACTGGAAGAGCTGTGCACGCGACACCTCAGCCGTCGCAGCGTCCTCCATGAGGTTGTTGATCGGTACGCACCCAGAGCCACGGATCCACGCCTCCATGTAGCACAATCCAATGTACAAGTTCTGTCTAATGCCGGCCTCGGTGATTCTGGCGCCCTCGATGGCGGTGGCAGTGAGCTCGCTGGCAGCGACGGTGTAGCCGCCAGGCACCGTGTGGTCGCCAGGTACCTTGTGGATCTGGTTGGCGGTGCCCATGGCGTCAAACACGTCGTTGCAGATGGCTGCCAGTGCCGGGTGGGCAACCCACGACCCATCGTGCCCCTTGGTGAACTCCCTCAGCTTGTCGGCACGCACCTTCGCCATGGCTCTGGCGTTGGCCTCCTCGTCGTTCTTGATGGGAATCTGGGCCGCCATGCCGCCCATCGCGTGCACGCCACGCTTGTGGCACACCTGGATCAGCTTACGGACGTACGCGTCCATGAACGGAGACGTCATTGTCACCTGGTCCCTGTCTGGGAGCAGGTGTGCCGCCTGGTTACGGAGCCTCTTGATGGTGGAGAAGATGTAGTCCCAGCGCCCGCAGTTGAGCCCAGACGAGTGCTCACGCAGCTCAAAGATGATCTCCTCCATCTGGAAGGCCGCAGGCAGCGTCTCAATTAGCACAGTCGCCCTCACAGTGCCCCTGGCGAGCCCAACATAGTCCTGCGACACGTTAAACACGTCGTTCCACAGACGGGCCTCCAGGTGGTGCTCCATCTTGGGCAGGTAGAAGTACGGCCCGTGGCCGTTGGCCACGAGCCGCTTCGCATTGTGGTAGAAGTAGAGCCCAAAGTCCATCAGCGACGCTGAGATCGGCTCTCCATCAACAGTAATGTGGTTGTCCACCATATGCCATCCTCGAGGACGCACAATCAGCGTCGGAGCCTGCCCAGGTGGCTTCTCAACAGTGTACTCCTTGCCCGTCGCAGCATTCTTGAAGGCGAGCTGACCCCGGACAGCATCAAACAGGTTCACCTGCCCACCAACACAGTTCTCCCACGTTGGTGCAGCAGAGTCCTCAAAGTCCGTCATGTACGTCTTCACGTCAGCATTCAGAGCATTCACAAGCATGTTACGCAGCGGAGGGCCCGTGATCTCGGTGCTTCTGCACACGAGGCCTGGAGCTGGAATTGCCCCCCTCCACACAGGGTCGTCCCTGACGACCTGGGTCTCTGGAAGGAAGCCTAGCGACCCGCCAGCATCCAGCTGGGCCTGCACAGCAAGCCTGTTCTCGAGCAGCTCGACACGGCGGCTGTTGAAGGTTCTGTGGAGCAGTGTCACAAACTTGAGGGCCTCCTTGGTGAGGATGTCGGCGCTGCTGGTGCCCGAAGGGTACGCAGACTGTGCGGTGATTGGGGCGAGCACGGCGACGCCAGAGAGTGTAACTTTAGGCATTGTGTGGCTCGGGGTGTTTGGAACTGTTGGAAGCGTAATCCTGCTGAGTGGAAGACTGACTGTTGTTCTGCCTCGATCAGGGAGGATATCATCTCTGCTTTATATACCCCAAGATATGTCCCTACGTGCGATGAGCCCCCGGATAACAAGACAACGGCTCCGCCGGTTGGCCGGAGATGGCCCTCCCTGCGGCGACTGAGCTGCCCACTGCATTCTTCCCCTTCCTTTGGTCTGTTTGCTCATCTTTGTTGTCTGCGATGAGCCCCAGACACAATGTGCGGAGATAACAACGACGAGCGCTGGTGGACCACTGGGCCTCTCCCTCTCCAATTGACGTATATCATCGTGATAAGCTAGTGCTATGGCACCGAGCTCGCTCTCATGGCGGACCTGGTGGGTCTGGCGGGCCCTCCCAGCGTGACTCCTCCCACAGATGACGGTGACTCTGTCTTATCGGCCACCGAGCTCGCAGAGTGCCTTCTAAAGCGTGTGGAAAAAGCGCTCGCTCCAGCGGAGAAACAACTGGGGTAAGAACGTCTGCTGTTTTTTACACATAAACAAAGCTTTTCTGGGGTAATCTGGCGGTACCTGGTGGAGCCAGAGGACCACACAGCACCAATTGAAGCTTGTAAGCCCTTGGTTTAGCAGCTGTTGAGCTTTCCAGCCTCCGAGAGCGAACGAGCCCTAAACCGGAGATGCCCGGGGTGGCTTTTCACGCTAACCAATAACTCTCTACTCAACACACATACACAGTACATAAACCCTTGAATTCAGCACACACACCACTGCAATGGAAAACCCAGAGGAGCTCAAGGCCATCAAAGAAGTCCTCGCAGCCTTCTACAACTACGAGCAGCTCGCCAGAGCCGAGGTGATCGCCCCAAAACAGCACAAGTATGACTCGCTGACGCTCGAGGAACAAGCACTGGTCCCATGGTTCCCAGCCCATCTCAAGACCCTGGAGCACTGCATCAGGCAGAATGGCGAGTTCTGCCGTTCACTGGTGTCCTCAGTGGCGTCCCAATGGGGTGTAACCGATCCACCAACAGAGTGGGGGAAACCAAAGTACGCTGACTACGACAAGGTCAAGTACGTGTTTAAGCAGATTGTGAGGGAATGGGCAAGCGAAGGAAAAGTGGAAAGAGAGTCCGGCTTCTCAAGGTTCCTCGAGACCTTAGAAAGCTTGTACCCAGATATTGAAACAAGACAGCATACCAAAGTACTCGTCCCCGGCGCAGGCCTCGGTAGACTCAACTACGAGCTAGTCAAGAGAGGGTTCTGGTGCCAGGGAAACGAATTCAGCTACCACATGCTTCTTGCATCCAATTACCTCCTGAACAACACTTACTCCACATCTTCAGAGTCTGTTTTTCCGTTCATCCACTCAATGTCAAACCAATTGTCCAGAACGTGGCAGGCACGGCCAATCTTCTTCCCTGATGAACACTCTGCAACAGAACTCGCAACAGCACAGGCGAAGCACCCATCAATCCCTTTCCCAGAACTGATGTCAATAGCCTCAGGGTCGTTCACCGATCTTTATGGGCCTGCTGATCTCTCGACGTCCCGCCATTTCTCTCAGGAGCCCTCGGCAAAGGAGTTTAGAGAGTACAACAAAGGACAGTTCAACTGCGTCGTCACAAACTTCTTCATCGACACGTCGCCAAACGTCATTGAGTACCTCAAAACACTACACCACGCACTGTCTCCAGGTGGGATATGGATCAACTTTGGGCCTCTGCTATGGCACTTTGAAGACGCACATGATGTTGAGGAGATAGTTCACCCGGATGGCACAAGGAAGCATGCTCCCGTCCAAGGGCTCGAGATGTCCCTCGAGGACCTGCTCGAACTCGCTGGCAACTGGTTCCACTTTAAGAAGCGAGAGTCGCACATCGAGTGTGGGTATTCCACAGACTACAAGGCCATGGGAGGGTGGAGGTACAAGTGTGAGCACTGGGTTGCAAAGAGACGAGATCTGTGACGTGGTTTCTGTATTTTCTCACATACAGAGATAATCCCCAAGGACAATATGGGCCTATCCTATGGGCCCACGCTATGAGTCCTTCTCCAATAAAGTCCATCCATGAGGGCAGATTATATATATATATATATATATATATATATAGCACTAAATAGCTCACCCGTTGACCACCTCTGTAGTTACATTCCAAGGCCCAGAACTCCTCACCACAGGCCCCTGCAAACGCCTGCCGTCCCACTACCCGAACGCGCATCAAATTTCAGGGCCCTGAAGCTACACTAAATTTTACTAACCACGCGTTCTCCCCATGGTAATCCACCCGTGTTGTGTCTTCTCTGTCCCATCTGTCTCTCTCTGAACCATCCCCGATGTCTGAGTCTTTGCTTCCGCTGACAGAGGACGAGCTCTCGTCCTTTGTGCCTCCTTCCCCGAGACAGGTGCTCCGCATCTGTCTCAACCTCAAGCACCTCATCGACTCTGTTGTGCCAATCCAGTTTGATGAGGCCATCGTGATCTCACCAGAGTCCCGTATCATCAACGAAAAGGTCGTCAACTTGGCCCTCCAGGCTGCTGGAGGCAAGGGCAACGGCAAAGCAGGCTCCTCATCCCAAAAGTACCGTGCCGTCCTCATCTTTGCCCTGCTGAAAGTCACAGGCTGGTACTGGGAGCTCGCCGCTACAGAGCTCCACGATTCTGACCTCTTCTTCCTCAGGGCCTCTGCTGCCCAGCAGCTCGCCAAACTCATCATTGAGAAAGAGGAAAACGACAAGTACTTGTTCATCCAGATGCTCTGCCGCAGATACGTTATCAACCTCAACACTGAGGACACCGAGCCAGCCAACGCTTTGGAGCTTGCCGTTGATATGCATTCCCTTATCGTCATTGGATCCTCCGGGTACCAAAGATGCCTCAAGTGGCTCTGGAGAGGGTGGATCGTCCAGAGTGCTAGAGACCCATCCTCCTACGTCCTTTACAAAGACGTGAACAAAGCCACTGTTGTTGCTCACTTTGACGCTGACAGAATTAAGACTCCATTGTACCAAAATGCATTGGAAATCTTCTTCTCATTCCTATACTTGCTCATCTACACTGTTGTTGTAAACACAAGCGACCGTGGCATTGTCCCAATGGACTTTTTTGAGGTAGTCTACTATCTGTTTACGTTTGGAATGATCCATGACGAAGTAACCAAATTGTACCATGTTGGGTGGAACTACCTGTCATTTGCATCCATCCTCAACGACTGTTTATACGCATGTTCAACTGCTTCCTTTGTACTCAGGGTTCTTGCTTTGAGTAAGAGGGACTGGAAAACTGCACCAGCAATTGGTTTGGATGAAGCTTCATACCGCATACTCGCATTAGCTGCTCCTTTGATGTACTCCCGTATCCTCTTGTTCCTTGATGCCCAGAAATTCGTTGGTGCAATGATCGTTGTTATTAAGATGATGCTTAGAGAGTCTATGATCTTTTTCATTCTCTTGACCATGGTGATTCTGGGTTTCTTGCAAGGGTTCCTTGGTCTGGACTCTGCAGATGGTAGAAGAGACGCTACAATCCTCATCATTGAGAACCTGGCACAAACAATCCTTGGTGGTGGTGATTTCAGTGCATTCGAAAGATTTGTCCCACCATATGCTGGTATCTTGTTCTACTTCTACTCCTTCCTTGTGTCTGTCATCTTGCTCAACATCCTTGTTGCCTTGTTTGCATCCGCATACCAGAAGATCTATGACAATGCCACAGACGAGTACATGGCTCTTGTTGCTGCGAAGACCTTGAAGTATATCCGTGCTCCAGACTCATGTGTCTTTGTTCCGCCATTGAACATCATTGAGTTGCTCATTTCCCCATTATCCTTTATCATGTCACATAAAGGCTACCACGTTATTTCATACCGTGTCATGCTTACAATCTACTCTCCATTCCTGTGCTACATCGCACTGAAGGAGACGAGAGACGCTAGAAGAGTCCAATTCAACCGTATCCGCCACCTCAGCGACGATGCCAATGAGGTCGACAGAGAATGGGATTTAACTGATGGCTACGAGGACTCATTTGAAGGAATCTTTGCCCAGGACGGTACTGACATCTCTGTAGACCGTACCAATGAGGACATGAGAGCACAAGTTGCTGCTGAGAGAGCTGACCCACACTTCTCTGTTTCTAAGGAGTGGTATTCCAAAATCAAGCGTGTTGCTCCGCCAATCGAAGCCGGTGATGAAGCTGGTGTGGGCTGGGAGCTGTATCCTCTGTATGACAAGCTTGACAAGTTGACCAAGCTTGTGGAGGCGGTCATTGTGGAGAACCAGGAGTTGAAAAAGAAGCTGGAGTCCGCACAGTGATTATATAAACTTTGTGTGCTTTTTAGTACCATTCTTTCTTTATTTTTGTTTAGTAAGAAAATTCATGTTTCTTGTACGTTAATTACAATGTATTAAAAAGCTCTAGACCCTAGAGGTACTAAATCTAACTGATGCGGAATTCTTCCTTTTGTGGTATTTTTCTTTGTTTTTTTATCCCGAATCGCCAATTCCACGGAAATGAAGAGAAATATGGGCAATGGATTTACCCGAAATATCACCAAAATACCAGTCTAAGCGCATCAAATACCACGAGAGCTCACCTTAAAATGAGCTCCACACGTACTCTTGCAAGCCAGCTGACGACTTCGACCATTTTTAATTATGTTCCAAACTACATTGGCTACCTCAGGGTCATCACAGCTATCGTCTCCTTCTGCTTGATGAGAAGCCATCCAATGTACTGTATCACATCCTACTCCATCTCCTGTCTGTTGGATGCCCTTGATGGCCATGCTGCTCGGTACTACAACCAAACATCACAGTTTGGTGCAGTATTGGACATGGTAACTGACCGTTGCACCACCTCCTCGCTTATCTGCTTCCTATGTGTGCTCTACCCGGACTATACCATCATCTTCCAACTGCTTGTGTCCTTGGACTTGGCATCCCATTACATGCACATGTACGCCACACTGCAAACAGGTGGTAAGTCTCACAAGAGCATAGACAAAGAATCCTCGTGGCTACTGAACCTGTACTACACTGACAGAAAGGTGCTATTCACCATGTGTTTCTTCAACGAGCTATTCTATGTGGCCTTGTACTTGTACTACTTCCCATTGGCCACACTAACCCTGTTTGGCACTGAATATTCTATCGCTGGTATAATTGCGGCCTTCAGTTTCCCATTCTACTTGTTCAAGCAGTCCACTAATGTCATCCAGCTCGTGAGAGCTTCCGTCCTGCTCGCAGAGATTGATGTCGCCGACTTGGTGGCGAAGACCAAGAAGAACTAGGGCCCGCACATCCTTAAATTAATACAAATGAATACATTCACACTTTTTCTGGATTCTCTTCCTTCTCCCTTACGAGAGGGCTTTTTTAAAAGAACAAATTTAATGACATTTTATAACTACATGTTCGTATTGTTGATTGACAAAAAAAACTGTGGATTAGAAATCCTATGTGATGAACACATCCCAAGCCTCAACTTCCCCTCCCATTCCCTACATCTCCCTTGAGTGACAAGAGATCGACAAAAGGAGGGGTCAGAAACTCTCAATGCAGGCGTCCATGTTAATAAGTTTGTAACAAGAAAAGGTTTGCGCTGAACACCGTCCCCAACAAAACCCGGACAACAGCAAGCTGCGCCACTCCAGGGAAGATCCTCAAGAGGCTCCTCAACCCGGGGAGAATTGTAAGCAGAAACGCGAGACTTCATCATGTAGTTTAAAACTTGGAAGGTTCATGAAGATTTGAAAGAAGGTGGCGGTGGTTATAAAGAAGAGACAAATCAACTGAAAATTTTGTACTGTTACTAGGACCCCGTGCTCATAACATGGTAAGGGCCGCAACAGGGCTTCTATTGCAATTGCCATTCTTGGAGTATAAAATGATACCAGAAGTGCCAATTAAGCCTATTATTGATTCCTAACTAGTCCACATATACTTTATAATTAAACAAAACAAAAAATAGAAGAAAAACAATAATTTAATCAAAGAGACCCCAGAACTTCTCAACTCCATAAGTCCCAGCAGTTTTCCAGTAGTCATTGTGTGAGGTGAACAAGATGGTCTTAAACCCTAAGGTGTCAACAATGGACTTCAATGCAATCAACTGGTTGGCCTTCGACGGAACTCCCTTCTTTCCAAATACCAGACCCTTGCTAGGCCATCCTGTCTCGGCCAAAACAATAGGTGTCGTGGCTTCGCAAACATCCTTTAAGATCTGCATCTGTTCCACCAACCACGGGCCTGCATTCTCTGGGTCAACATAGCCATCCCAATAAGGATGGGAATTGACACTGACATAGTCTCCAATATGACACAACTCCTTGTGGTTGAACAGCGCAAAGAGTGTGTCTGTGGTCACCACATAACCCTTGTACCCTTTACTCTGTAAGACAGCTTTACCACGCTCCACCAGCGCTGCAATCTCCAGCGTAGTAGCACGTCCAAAGGTCACTAATTCGTTACCAATAGACACCGTGTGGATCTTGGACCAGTCACCGCCGTTGATTCTAACAGCCTGTGAAATGATCTCAATTGAGATGTCAATTCTGTCCAAGTAGTAGATGCCAGCAAACAATTTCTGGTATGGCTTCATCAGCTTCATGACATTAAAGATGCCCTCGCAGTCTGTATCGTAAATTCTAATCATTTCAAAATCGCCCAACTGAGATACATCATTCTGAATCTCAGCTGGAGACTTGCAACCACCTTCTGGACGATAAAAAGAGTACGAGATACCCCATGCTCCCTTTGCGAGATTCTCAGCTCCGACATCTTGCAACAGTTCAACATACAGAGGTGATGTATGGTCCATGTGCTCCATTTCCATTGGGACAAAAACTTTGTCCCACAAGCTTGATACGTGGAGGTCCTCTGGTCCTTTTGGAATGTCGCTAAACTGTATCATTGTTGTGTTGTCAGAGCCCTTTGCGCTCTTGCCATTGGAGTTCTCGGAATCTTCCTCTGCCATCTGATAGTTATCATTCTCGACTTCATAGTCGACTTCGTTCTCGTAGAACACACTGTAGTCATCGTGATCATTGTATTCTCCCTGTAAATCAGAAGCATTGCCTTCAGATGGCTCATCCGTTTCATCAATGTACATCACCTCATCATCCGTGCGCAACAGGTACTTCTCTGGGGTATCAACACCACGGGCCCAGGACTCAGTCTGCTCACCTGAACGGTATGCTTGAAGAGAGGTATTCGAAACGGTGCCCAGCACGAAGGATGAAAGGCATATAACAGCGCTCAAAACAACAGTAAAACCCATCACAAATAGTGCTCTATCGATGATAAGAAAGATAAACTCCTATTAGAATCACCGGCTAATTGATTCAAAAGACTTGAAAACCAAGCAATCTCGCTTTCCTCTTCCTGATCAAACAGTGTGGCATTGTTTCTGTGATATCCCTGCTCGGAGACCGTGTTGTAGTTTTAGTGTACACAAAACCGAAAGCAGACTTTCGGGTATATTAACATGAAAAACAATAAAAAAAGAAAAGAAACCAATTAAAAGCAAGTCATTAAACAAGATTAAACTATAAAAGGAATTCTTACTTCTTGCTTCTCTTCTGCTTACACTCGTCACAGTACCACTTACCTCTGGGCAAAGTTGTCAAGCCTGTGCATGGCAAATGGAACCACTCTCTCTTACAATCATTGTCGTCACAGCCAACCATTTCGCCGTATGAAACCTGGTTACAGTAACAGTACACCATCTCACCCAGTGAGTTACGCAACAGCCCCTCTTCGTCTCTGTAGAGACCATCCTCCTGCTCCTGCTTCTTCTTAGTAGATGTACGTGCTCTCTTGGAGCCAGATGGTGTGTCTGGGCGTGGAGCGGACTCCTCTTTCACAGCAACCGTACCTGACGCCGTAAATGTGCCCAAGAGCTGAGCATGAGCTGTTGGTGCATTTGACACATTGTTGGTGAAATTTTGCTGTTGTTGGTGGTTGTGCTGCTGCTGTTGTTGTTGTTGTTGTTGCTGTTGCTGCTGTTGTTGTTGCTGTTGCTGTTGCTGGGCACCGTTGGATGTGGCAGAAGCGTGGGATGTGTTTGCATGTGAGTTGTTGGAGTTCGAGTTGGAAGTGTTGTTATGGTTGTTAGTCTTACGCTTCTTGGTAGCAGTGCCCGACCCTATTGTGGATGTGTTTGAGGCTGGGGTCGACTCCTTCTCAGCCCTTGGTCTTCCTTTACCCCTACCAGAGGTAGTGGTTGGGACTGGTGTGATATCGTCATCTGGTGTCTCATTAGCGGCCTTTTTGGCTGCTAATGCCTCTCTTCTGCTCTCACTTCTCTGTGTCTGAGCGGACTTGTTATCAGGGAGCTTAGCGTCGTGGATGATAGCTGGGTGGTTGTGCTGGCCAAATCTTACAGTCTCTGGAATCTCGTGCTTCTGGATAAACTCAAAGTCGTCATTGACCTTACCAATAAAAGAAGCTGTTCTATCAGCTGCAATGCTGGCAACGTGCATCTTCTCCTCCAAACAGGGAAGTATCTCTCCAAGCAACACGGAGATCCCCCTCATGAGCTTCTTGCGCTTTTCCTGGTCCTTCGTAGTTCTGAACCTAGCAGCTTTTTCAAGCAACACAGGGAGGGTCGATACGTACTTGGCATCAATCTCCTTGTACAAGGTAAAGTACCGGGCAACCTCTGTTGGGAAGGCCTCGAAGGCGTCAGTGATGTCGTTGAGGCCCGGGTACACCTCCGTTGAGCGCTGCTGTTGTGTGCGGGAGGCCGCCATTCTCGTAGCACGGGCACTGAGACGCCGTAAGCGTGGACGCAGTGACATATCTGACATTTCACTCTTTCACTTTCCTCCTGGTATCTGCTGTTGATTGTTGATCGTACTTGTTTGAGGCCAAAGGGAGCTTTGCAAGGCCAACGCTTTTTTCCTTTCTATTTGGCAGGAGAGCAGCTTGCCCGTATACAAATGACAGAGGTCTTTTTAGTGCATTGTATATATTGGTCTATTCTAGCGTAAATCGGCCCCAAAAGTATGACAAATGCTGTGTCTATATCTTTCTTAGCTATGTATATAATACAGCCATGTCCTTTTCCGTCTTCATCCCGTCAGTGGTGGCTACAGGAACAGCTGTTGTCCCAGTCATCATCTGAAAAATCGTCATCATCATCGTCAGAATGGGCGTGGCCATGCTCGCATGTGTGTCCCTTCTTTGCAAACTGGAACTCGAGGTGTATCACTTTGCTCTCATCCACAAACGGTTCTATGGGCTCGTCTCCCCTCAGCACTGTTCCCCTTACGGGATCCAGCAGCTGGACACCATCCTCGCTCTGTTTTAAGTCCTGTGCAACTCGCTGCCATAGTTCCTTGAGCAGGCCGGGCTTCTGCCAGCGTACACGATAGCTCAGCCCCACTGTACCGACCTCCACTCTGCGGAACTTGTCTGGCTTCTCCTCGATGATGGGCTGGATATCTGAAAAGAGCGAGACGGCCTTGAGGTCCTTGATCTCGGCCTCGAGCTTTGCGATGCGCTCAAGCAGTTGTTCTTGAGTCTCAGACATCTCCAATCCTCTCTCTTGTATCTATAGCGTGTACTTTTGCCTCCGTGGTCTTTGTGTCCTTGTGTCAAAAAGACCTATATCAGCACTACCTTCTGTTACTATTGCCTTACGCCGTGTATCAAATAAGTAATAGATATGCCCAAACTATCAAGAAGCGCGCACGCGCGTGGGCCTACTTCAGTGAGCAAGGGCCATATCACCCATATACATAGACGAGCACACACACATTTTAAGAGCCACCCGGAAGCATCTGGCCGTTCTCCTTCGAGCAAATGAAAGAATGCACTTCAATTTGTCCTGTAGCCAGCTTGTTTCGTCCCAAAAGGGATCTCTAGATGCCAGGGCGTGCCGGGACTCCTCTCGAGCCATAACGCGCGTTCCACTCGAGTCACACCTGAGACCCTTGCTACAATTGCCACATGTCTATAAAAGAGCCGAATGTTAAGTGTATTTGTATATATTCGGATATATAACAGTCAATTCCAAGTATTAAGATTAAAAAAAAAGTAAACATCATTTAGAAACAAAAGTAGTAGAGAAAAAAGAACCATAGACCAAAACAAAATTTATAGAGTAGGGGGGAATGCGCCTTACAACAAGAAAGCAGCAATACCAGCAGCAACAGCAAAAGCACCGGTGCTACCAGAGACGAAGGCACCGGCAGCAGCGTTAGAGGAGGTGTCGTTGGAGCTGTTGGAGTGGTTCTTCTTGTACACGTTCATCTCAGAGTCAACGTAGGCAAACTCTGGCTGCTCCTGCGAGACAGCAACTTCAGACGACTCCTGGGAGCCGAACAGGTTGGAAGAGGCGAGGTAGGCGGCAATAACTTGCTGAATCTGCATTATCTTGTGAACGAGTGTGTATCTTTCTCTGGTGAGCTTTTGCTGAGGAGAGCAAACAAGGTGAAGGATAAACTCTCAATTTTGTATGGGCCCCTGTCTCAGCTCAAAAAAATCTTTTTGGCTCGGGGACACACACAATACAAGTGAAAATTGAGGCAGCCACGAACGGGCCGGGGCCACACAAAGAGAGCCGTAGGTGGCCCATTATTGCAACAATAACAAGAAACCAGTAGCCAGGGGCTACGGTGTGAAGCTACAAGTATGAAAAGAGTATGGATCATGTCATATATCTGTGTTCCGTGCTGTGTTCTGTATTCTGTGTTCTGTATCACTCAGTCACACCCCACGGTATGCAGAGTTTCTCGACTTGGCCTTCATCTTCTCGATGCGGGCCTTCAACTGCGACGTCACCTCAGCAGCACGACGCCAGCTCTCGTCGTTCGTATCAAGCATAGGACGAGATGCCCCGTTCCGACTGGCCTTCTGCTCAGGATCTATCGACAATGATCCAACCCCTTTGTCAAGACCCTCCACCGGACTGAACAGCTTGCTGCCAGCTGACGCAGCAGCTGTTGCAGCTGTTGCAGCTGACGCACCGCCGATGCTAACGCTCCCCCCTCTCAGCAAACTGTTTGACTCTTGCAATGGCGAGTACGCTGAGGCCCTGAAACGATCACCGTCAATACTTGAGGACGATATCGTAGGTAGCGAAGCAGACGGTATGGCTCCAGTACTACTGAACATGTTCAAACTGGAGCTCTTCTGCTTCTGTATTAGCTCAATCTCATTCTCCAACTGCGAGATCTTGAGTCTCGCAATCTCCAAATCAGAATGCGCCCGTTGAAGCTGCGTCTTCTTCGATTTAATGGTCATAACGTCGTTTGTGTGCTGTTCGTTCAACTTGTCAACCTTAGCAGTCAAGTTCTGAACCTCCTTAATTAACCTCGAAGACTCAGAAATAGACTCCTGAGCCTGCCAGTTAAGTTTCTCCTTGTCCTGAGACCACATCTGCTTCTCTTTTCTCAACTGCTCTAACTCTGATTTCTCCGCTTCACTCAAACCACTGTCTCTAGTCAAGGATCCGTTGGAAACAGATGAAGATTGAAGCGATCTCCCTGTGAGACCACGGTTCCCTAAACCTCCAAATCTGGAAGAACCATTCTCTGTTTTCAGCGGAGAAGTTGGACCTCTCTTGGATGGGATGGATGATGGGTTACTGCTACTATTGCTACTTCCAATGGACAGCTGCTTCTTCTTGAGCATTGTCGATGAAGTAGATGACAGACCAGCTGGCTTTCCAATCATGGACCTACGCTTGGTAGCAGCACCAACAGATGCAGAAATGCTTGCCTTGGGTGTTCTCGTTGTTGTTGTTGTTGTTGTTGTTGTTGTTGTTGTTGCTGTTGCTGCTGCTGCTGCTATTGCTACTGCCCTTGGCTTTGGTGCAGACAATTTAGCTTTAACTTCAGCTTTCTCAAAGAACTCCTTAATCTTCTTCATCTTGATATCATCAATTCCATCCAATGAAGCATTGAGCTCTCTCTCTCCGGTAATCTTCATCAACGTTCCAACGGCTTCGAAGCCACATGTTCTAACGTCTGGTAAAGTGTCACCAACTAACTTCTTGGCAACGGTAACAATCTCTTCAATCTCTGGTTTAGAAGGAGCAATTACAGTTCCCTTCATACACCTGATCAAGAACTGTGCGGATGCCAACCTCACCTGTGGTGTCTTATGCTTCATGGCTTCTAATATTTCCTGTAACACGTCTGAGAGTGATGTACTTTCAAATACTGCGTCCAATGCGCCGCTCAAGGCCTCGAGAACACTCGGTTTCTTCTCCTTGCATCTCTCGAGCAATGGATTGAGAACGATCTGGAAGTACTTGTGGAATCTCTGTCTCAAACCTTTGGCCATGAGCTCAATACAGTTGGCCGCCAGCGAGACAACCTGGATATTGGCATCCTTCTGGCACTTGGCCAAGATTCTCACAAGGTCAAGGTAATCATCATCGGCATATCTCATTGCGTTCATCTCTTTATGTGTCTCTGTGAGGACCTCGACTCTGTCCTTCCATTTCGTAGCCGCGACTCTTGTAGGCAAGTCTGCTGGGATCTTACTCAAGACATTAACTGGTTCCACCATATCGTACGGATCGAGTGGCGTAGCCTCTTCGGTACTGCCCATGACAATGTCACTGTCATCACGGCCTGCATCGCTTCCAGCGGTGTGTTGTTCCTTCTGTGCTTCCATTGCCTCGCGCTGTGACCTCAAGTATCTCTTTTGTGTAGGCTTTTCGTCCTTAACCTTCTCAAACGCGGTCGTGAGGTCCTTCTGTTGCACTGGTTTCAAGTCGGCAAACAATATCTGCTCCAATGCGGGGCCCATCCACTTGTACAACTCCACCGTCAAGTTTGATGTCTCTGCTCTGACTGTGCGGTCGGCGTGGGAGAACAACTTTGGCAAGCTTGGCAAGACGAGCTTTGGGCTGACTGTCTGAGCACCGAAGCTGGCGTAGATCTCCCCGAGAGCCTTTACTGTGCCTGACACAAGCTTGGGCAGCTTGGCCGTCAACGACGGAAGCATGAGCTCGATGACCGGCTCCGGGGTATCGAGCTCGATGAGCCACAACAACGCCTCGGTCGTCTTGAGCTTTGTGCCGGCCCTCGAGGAAGAGAGGCCCTTCTCACACAACCCAGGCACAACGTGGGACCTCAATCTCGTGCATGCCCCAGTCCCACCGTACTCCAACAACGCGCTGAGCGCCGCAATACCGGCCTCCTGGGCCACAACGTTCGAGTCCGTCACAATCTTCCGAAACACGTCTGGGCTCGCTAGAAACGGCCGGAACACTGCATCCTGCTCGTTAGGACTCCTCTGAAACTGTGCTGTGATCTCCTGGTACGCCTCCAGACGTGCCTTCCACACCTGCTGCTCTGTTAGTCCTGCTCCCCTGCCTCCATCCCAAAGCATTCCCGCGCCACCCCGGCGTGTAACACAAAAGAGATACTTACCTTGTGCACAAGGCGCTCCTCGAGCGGCAACTGCGTGTAATCTGGCTCCTCTGCTGACATCTCGCTATAAACTCGTAATCAGCTCTATCTATCTCGGTCCTCCTCTATGGAAAAAAGCAGATCGTACAAGCCAAAGCAGGTGCCAATAAACTACGGAAAAGAGGGAAAAAGGGGTTTCTTTTATGGCTGTTTACCTCAGCTTTTGAACGTTTTTGTTTTGTTTACACAATGAGATTTCGCGTTTTCCCCTTCTTCTGTTTTTTTTTAACTTTTGGGCGGCTGCGAGACGGCCGGCGTCTATTGCCGTGGCAACGCATTGGTGTTGGGTATACCAATTATGCTGGGTATACCGATTTCCCCGATCGCGCTTTTTTGGGGGGAACAGAGAAGACACACAGCCATTACACATGTTAATGTCTTGTATTCAGACAAAACAGAAGACTCTGGAACGGCCAATTCCTGTTTAAAGCACTAGAAAGAACCGCCAAATGGGAGCACCACCACCGCCTCCACCACCTCCAGGACCACCTCCACCGGCTATGGGTGGCCGGGCCCCAACAGGGGGTCGTGACGCCCTGCTGGGCGACATCAGAAAGGGCATGAAGCTCAAGAAGGCTGAAACGAACGACCGTTCCACGCCACAAACGGCTGGAAAAGTGACATCTGGCTCGTCTAGTACTCCAGGAGCACCGCCAATTCCAGGCTTGCGCCCCAACTCGGCGGCACCAGCACTTCCAACGGCTCCAGCGGCGCCCGGTATTCCATCATCAGCACCGGCAGTACCACAGCTCGGGGACATCTTTGCTGGGGGGATGCCAAAGCTGAAACATCACGCTCCTCATATATCTCCTGCTCCACAGATGCCATCTTCGAGACCACGCAAAAGCATCGCCAGCAGCGGGACCCCAATTCCTGCCGGAGCCCCGCCTATTCCTTCGTCCTCAGCACCACAGATCCCGCATTCGTCCAACACACTAAAAGTGCCTCCAACAGTGCCTAACAAAAGCTCACACGTCAGAAGCAGATCAAGCGCCTCCATCAACTCCGTCTCGAGCTCCAGTAGCTTCAGCGGAGCTCCTCCACTTCCAGGAGCTCCTCCTCCACTACCAACGGGTGCACCGCCCCCAATGCCGTTCTCAAGACCACAACGTAAGGTATCGGCTACTGGGGCTGGGGCACCAGTTCCCCCGCCACTTCCTTCTTCCGCAGCTCCTCCTCCACCACCTCTACCAACCACAAGCGCTCCTTCACCACCTCCAATGCCCTCATCAGCGGCTCCACCGCCTCCACCGCTCCCATCATCAAGCGCCCCTCCACCACCGCCGCTTCCATCGTCAAATGGCGCCCCACCACCACCACCACCACCAATGCCTCCTATGAGCGCCCCAGCACAATCTTCATCAAAGTCAAAGCCAGCAGGCCCACCAGCTGGAGGCCTGGCCTTCCTGGCGGACATCCAAAAGAAAAGGAATGACACTTACGTTGTTGACGCTGTTCCTTCAAACTTCTCTGCTGCTGACGCTGTGCCAGACGTGACAGCAAAATCCCCTACAAAGGCTCCAGCTGTCCCATCTGCTCCATCAATCCCTGCTCCAACAGGAAACCCTCTAGCAGATGCCCTATCAGCCAGATTTTCCAATAAGAAACCTGCTGCTGCACTTGTGGTCCAGCCTCCACCTTCTTTGCCCCAAACAAGGGCCCCGGCACCACCATCAACTACCGCCCCTCCGTTGCCTTCCATGAGTGCACCTCCTCCACCTCCATTGCCCTCTTCACACGCTCCACCTCCACCTCCTCCGGTACCTTCCATGGGTGCGCCTTCAAAATCAACTGCTCCACCTGCTCCAGGAGGAGGTACTTTTGCTTTCCTCGCAGAGATTAACAAAAAGAGAGACGACAGATTTGTTGTGGATAACACAGATGGTGCAGAGACTGCTAGAGATGCTACACCAAAGGCCTCGGCTCCTCCTCCCCCACGAGCACCAGCTCCTCCAACAATGACTGCTCCTCGTCCTACACCACCAACGCTACCACAGTCATCTGCTCCTCCACCTCCAAGAATTCCATCCATGAGCGCTCCTCCAGCTCCTCCAGCTCCACCTTTACAATCCCCAGTTCCACCGGCCCCACCGGCATCCAGTGCCCCACCCCTTCCACAAGCATCAGCACCTTCTACTCCGTCACCGGCACCATCATCAAAGGCAGCTCCGCCTCCACCACCATCAGGTGGTTCCAATAACTTTAAACACCGTCTCTTCTCGCATCATGGTTCTACTGAGCAGTCCTCCTCATTACCACCACCAGGATCCATGTCATCTGCCACAAAGATTGATGCATCATCATACACAATCACTACGGGAACGGGAGCAGCAGGACAAAAAATCCAGATTGATGACTCTAAATTCAAATTCGTCAACCAGACGGACCTGCCGAGACCTAGAGTGTTTGGAGGTAAACAGAAGCTCTACCCAAGTGGAAGAGGTTCAAGTGTTCCGCTCAACTTGTCTCTGTTTAGATAAGCACTTCAGCTCTGTGTGTATGATAAGAAACGACTATTATTTTATGTTCTGAATGTATGTGTAGTTCTATATTCATTATCAAGAAGAAGAAAGGGATCTATTTACAAGTATCATGAATGCACTTAGCATCTGTCATCACCCCATCCGTCTTTCCATCTCTGCTTCCACAGGTTACAATCAAACTCCTTCTTTCCCAACTTCTTGTTAACGTCATTATGTGCATCACACAACCATCTACCAAACTCCTCTTGTGTCTGCACCTTTGGCTTACTCTTTTCAATGTGTTTCTGGAAGTCCTTTGCACAGAACCAGCATGGGTATAACTTAGCGAACAGTCCAATAAAAGTTGACATGTCTCTCTGTGCTTCATCGGATGGCTTCTCTGGATATCTTGCAGCCATAGTGTGAAGCAGAGTCCACGAAGAGCGCCCCAAAAGCTCAACATCGGCCGGACAGTCCTTGTCGTATCCCTCTGGTGTCTTTGGAGCTGACGTTTTGACAGAAGCGCCACCGGCTCCTGCTGCTGCTACCATACCAGCAAAAGCGCCCATCCCACCAGGAGAGGGTTTCTTGTGTGCTGTGTGAGAGGCCTGAGCTCCCATAGCAGAGTTAAAGTCCAGCAGAGTGTTACAGGTACGACATCTGTGAATAGATATGTGTTAGTATCAAGACCCGTATGTCGAGATATATGTCCTCTCTGCACCGATGCTTGCACTCACGGCTTGCCATTCTCGTCGTAGATAATTTCACGGCCTGATGGTCCAATCACCGGTTTCGTAGCCTCTTCACCAGGCATTTCTAAGTTAATCTTCGGTAGTAGTAAATTCAAGCTATAACAGAGACAAAGAGACTGACTAATATACTGACGCTTATACTCATTTCTCCAGGCCCGCACGCTATTCGCGTTGCCATGACAATAACCATGTATAGATAATTTTTCAAGGCCGATGAGCTCTTCTCTTTCTTTAATACCAAAGGCAGAAGCTCCACCAAATACCACTTTAAAGCCCAAAAGAAAAAGATGGTATCCGCTGAGATCCCATTGCCAGTGATTCTGTCGCTTCTGGAGGCACCACGCCCCTCCAACTTGCAGTACGTTCTCAAGTCACTGTACCTCGCACAGGCTGCTGTCTCGAACGCTTCTAAAGGTGATCTCAACTTATTGACCGCCCGCATCAACAATCTGCTGACCGCCCGTGATGACTATAAGAGGTGGTACGGGTGCCATGTGATCCAGATCCTTGCACAGAACCCAGTTGTTTTGACCAATGCCGGCGCCGTATTCATTGTCAGCCTGCTCAAGATCGTTAACGACACCAACACTGTCTCGGTCAACTTGAAGAACGCTGCCTTATGTTTGGAAGCTATCATCGCCGGAATCAGAGGTAAACCTGTACTGACCAGAGAGGTTCTAACTCCTCAATTACCTAACATCATCTCGTCTCTGTTGGACAGTCTAGAGAGAGACTTTGTCACCATTCTGCCAATCCTGCAAAAGATTCTCCTGAAACACTCAACCACTTTCAAGCCATTCTCGAAGAAGTTTGAGACTAAACTTCAAAAGATTCTCGTTGAGAACTTTGACAACTTAGGTGTACATGTCCAGAATGATGTGTGCAAGTCCTACGCGTATCTGAACTTGATAAAGCCCAACAATACGGGTTCTTCTAATGCTAGTAACCAACCACTACCAGATGACCAGTGGAGATCTAAGATCTTTATGATCTTGGACGAAATTCGTTCCACTGTGCTAATCTATGAAAACTTTATTGATTTGAGGAATGAGAGAGATACTATGGACATCATCAAGCAGCTTCCAGACCATGAAACTAAGGATTATATTTTCCCATTCTTGAAGGTGGACTTGGCCAAGCCTATCACTGTTGTTGCTATCTCCCAAAGACTCAATGTTCTAATCCAGTTATTAACAGCATTTGTCACTTCTGCTACTCCATTCCCAATTCGTGTTCCATTGGGATTAGTCATTCAAGTTGCCAACTTATTGTTGGGTGTCTCTCCAAATTACATTCCGTTCAAGGGTGAATTGAGAAGAGACCAGGACTTGAAAAAGATCATTCTCAGTGATATGGTCGCTACTCAGGCTATTGGTGCTGAGCTCATCTTCCAGGTGGCCAAATTCTACAAGAAGTTGATTCTACCACACTTGTCTGCTATCTTGTCCAGTTTGGAAGTTGTAATCCCAGTCAAGTCCGGTGCTGGTAAGAAGCTGATTAAAGTTGATGCCGAAGCAGCTTTAGCCATTGAGTCTGAACTGCTTGTTGTCATAAAGACCACAGTCGAGGTCTTGAAACTATTTGAAGGATTATCCGAGTTCGAATTAATCAACAAACTTGTCGATGTGTGTGTGCTGTTCTTGGAGAAGAGAACACCAATGGACAGTCTTACTGAGAAGCAATCCCAGGAGACTCCAAACCAACAGCAGGGAAATGGTAATAAGAAGAATAAGAAGAATAAGAAGTCCAAAGATTCTACACCATTGTCTGACTTGCTATCCCATGCTGAGTTGTTTGAGCTTGACCCTCCAAGATCAACCGTCACCACAGTGTCTGCTTTCTTTGAGATTATCATTAAGAAGCTCCCGGCATTATCTCCAACATACCGTATCAAGATGGTCAAATACATTATCAGCACTGGTGTCAAACAAGAGTCTTTGAACGGCTCCGTCTCCTCTGAAATTGTTAGACTTCTTGAGGCATTAGTGTTGTATCCATCCAACGGTGAGACGTACTCTGTCTTGTCAATAGTCAAACGCCTGTTGCCAGATAACGAAAAGCTGTCGTTGTTGACCAATCCAAGATTCCCACTGTTAGATGTCAAATACAAACCTCATGAATCAGGTGATATTGAAGAACTTGAAGAGGAGGATGTTGATGATGAGTTCGCTGATGCTAACCACAACGTTGTCATCGCTGAGGAGGCAGCTAGAGAAGAGGCCAAGCAGGCCTTTGCTGAGGAGATCAAACGAACTCAGGTTTTTATTCCAAACCATAAGCAGAGTGTCTTCAAAACCAACGAGGAAATCACACAGACCACCTTGTCCTTCCCAGAGGCTGCTCCGGCTCCAGCTGCACCAGCAGCTTCTACTACGGAGGTCAGTGACGATTCTTCCAACAAGACGAGATCGCTAGATGGTGCAGAGGAAGAAGAGACTCCATCTAAACGTATCAAGATCACCGAAGCCCCAACATCGTCTGGGGATGTTGAAATCAAGGTTGACGAAAGCGACGGGGGTGACGACAGCGACTTTGAAGTTCCAAATATCGAGTTTGGAAGCGACGAAGAGGAGGAGTAAGCTTACAGAAATACAAGTTCATCTATAGAGCATCCGTAGTGAGATTAGCCGACAAGCCAAAATGGGGGTGCCACACCAAATGCGAATCAACGCGAGGTGCACATATCATCGGCCTTTGAAGTAAAATTAAAGGTTTAATAAAAAGCACCACTGTGGCTCATAAATTGTGTTCAAATCACATTGAATAAACGTCACTATTTGGCTGCTTTGTCATTTCCTGTGGTATTCACGTCCAGAAGCGAGCTAGTGGGTTACCTGCCATTTACTACCCGTCCGATAGCCGACTATACACCTGCATTTCCCCCAGACTTTGAGGTGACAGGCTAATAAGCACCGACCAAACATGAATACGCCAGTTTCACTGCTGGACTTGCCAACCGAAGTCCTTCTGCAGATACTCCACTCGACATCGTTTCGCTTCTACGAATGTCTTCTCCACACATCAAAGACATTTCACCCCCTTATCAGGGAATGCGCTGTTGTTATCGGGCATAGTGGCCAGGATAGACGGTCCACAAGGAACACCTCGCTAGATGCACTCATGCGTTGCCAAATTGACCAGATCTCACTGCAAACGATGGATTATCTTATCCAGCGGTATGATTACTTTGTCTTTGACGTCCTGGGCCCCGTCACCACGCTCCCTGGGTTCAGCACTTCGAGCACAATCAAAATGCTCAAGATCATGTTGAGGAGTCTGCAAGAACACCACAAGTATCACACCGTGATTATTGGCTCGTGCAACTTCAACGAGGACGTTCTGATGAGGACT
The DNA here is from genome assembly GCA_030572335.1 of Petasospora nakhonratchasimensis. Classification (NCBI taxonomy): domain Eukaryota; kingdom Fungi; phylum Ascomycota; class Saccharomycetes; order Phaffomycetales; family Wickerhamomycetaceae; genus Petasospora; species Petasospora nakhonratchasimensis. The sequence goes on from JAJLZS010000009.1 coordinate 402,548, forward strand.
CTAATGCCCAAATTCAATTCTCAGTTTCTGGAGTTCTTCATTCCCAAAACTCGCCAAATAAATGGCTTTGAAGACCTACGGGTCCTTGATAACACGCGCTGCTATTTTAGTAACCTTGAAAGGTTGACCATCGGGTCATCTTCGTTCCAGCTATTTGAATGCACTGCACCGAAGCTGGAAGTGTTTGACTACAGCAATCAAATGGTCACTCAAGCGATATATGACACTGTCAATCTTAGAAGATTCAGCTATACAAGATTCCTCTCTGTGCTGGCGCGGAGTTGTGCAAAGAGCGTCAGGTGTCTTGAGATTCTGGGCCACATTGAATCAGGGGTATTAAACCAGTTTGAGAATGTAGAGGTGCTGAACATATATGGTGATCATGGTATTAAAACGTTTGACGCCTCCGCATTCTCAAGGCTTCGTGAGCTTGTGGTTTCCAAATGTAACAGCTTAGAACGCGTAACAAACCTGAATAATATCACAGGACTCAACGCAGAGCTAAGGATCATTGACCTTTCAAACAGAGGGTTTTCACAAGTTATTGAAGGGTGTTCCTTGACCTTGCCAAAGGTTGACTTATCTTCGACTTCTATGAAAGGCCTGCCGTTGATTTCTACATCAGTAACGTCACCGTTGGTTCTGGTGAATGAGTGTCCCCTTCTTAATAAACTATCTTGAAGATTATAGCTTCTGCTTGACCATTCAAATATATAATATTCCTGCTCTAATCATATTTTGGTGAAAGAAGCATCACAGGTAGTACTTTATGGCCATCTCGACGGCAGCTGCACCCCAGTCCTCACCGTGGTTGTGCATACCTGGCTTCAAACCTGCTCTGATCTCAGCCTGCTCTTCAGTCAACACGGTCAAGACACCGAAAATGATTGGGATTCCAAGGGACTCGTTGAGTCTCATCAGAGCATGTGTGGTGGCATCACAAATGTACTCAAAGTGCATGGTGGAGCCCTTGATGAGGACACCAATTGGGATGACGACATCTGGTCTCCAGCCAGACTTCTCATTGCGGGCAATCTGCTGCGTGGCGTATGGCAGTTCGAAGGAGCCTGGAACAGAGTGCACGTGAATGTTCTCCTCCTTGACGCCAAGCTCGAGCATTCTCTTGATGGCACCGTCCACCAGCGCAGTGATGATTGTGGAGTTCCAGCGAGCATGGACGATAGCCACCTTAACCTTGGAGCCGTCGTACTGCTGATCAATCTCGCCCAATCCCTTAATGGCCATTGTGATTATGTGCTGATTTCCTTCGGAGTTTTCACAAATAAGAAGGAGAAGGCAAAAACAAAAAAGAACAAAACATTAAAACACCATCACCATCGGACATTTGTCATGCTTAGTGTGTCCACTTTGGCCCCCACCACCACAGAGCCTGGGAGATGAAAAAGCGTGCGCTGACCACCTCAAATGGCAAGCGTAATCCTACCGGCTCTGTTTGCTGTGTTCCTTCAGAATGTTTTTAGTTTTCGAAGGAGCTTCTATGGCCAAGTTGGTAAGGCGCCACACTAGTAATGTGGCGATCCTGAGTTCGAATCTCAGTGGAAGCATTTTTTTTTGCAAAGCCTCACCTTATGTGATCGAAGGGAGAGGAATAACCCACTAAATGTAACCGGTGGGCACCAATTGTTCCACCGGGGTGTGCTACTGTTCTTGCAACAAGCTAGCACCCTTCAAAGCCAGCAAATACAATAATCCCCGACAGAAATTACCCAATGAGGCCATTTTGTCGAGGCCTTAAAATCCACCGCTGGCAGTTTCGTTCCCCAAGCGCGCTGAGGCTCGAAATTATTTTTGGCTGGCCCTTTTGAACTTTCAACTTTCTGCTGACGAAGTAAAGTTCCTTGTCTCGTCTCCACTACAAAGTTTAATGCTCATTGTTTTGTGTCACAATGTCTAAAGTACGTGAACTTGTTCTTTTGCACTGTCCATGTCCACCGTGGCAATGAGAATGCTGCGTTGTCGGTGGTGGCTTGGGGAGGACTCAAGTGGAAAACTGGGCCCTGGCAATGTGCGGCGGTGTAACTACGGAAAATTAGTGGAATAGAAGCTCTCCTAGGGTGCCAATTGCTCATATCCATTGTCGTTCTCCGTGCTTCTAGCTTTTTCCGTCCTGCTGTTGTGTGCCTCTTGCGCATTGTATTCCGGCACTAGCTCCCAAGTTACCACATTCCCGTCCCATAGAAAAAACCCCGGCTGACCTCTTAGAGCATCTCACGACAAATGGAGCTCCAGAATACTAACCATAACAGAACCACACAGTAAAGGAATACAAACTCGTTGTTGTCGGTGGCGGTGGTGTTGGTAAGTCTGCCCTCACCATCCAATTCATCCAGTCTCATTTCGTGGATGAATACGACCCAACTATCGAGGACTCGTACAGAAAACAAGTTGCAATTGACGATGAGGTCTCCTTGCTTGATATCCTCGACACTGCTGGCCAGGAGGAGTACAGCGCTATGAGAGAACAGTACATGCGTACAGGTGAGGGTTTCCTCCTCGTCTACTCGGTCACCGAGCGTGAGTCCTTTAACGAACTCTCTACATTCTACCAACAAATTCTCCGTGTCAAGGACACAGACTCTGTTCCTATCTTGCTTGTTGGTAACAAGTCTGATCTGACTGAGGAAAGAGCCGTCAGTTTCGAGGAAGGTGAAAAGCTCGCCAGACAGTTCAACTGTGAATTCCTTGAAACAAGTGCTAAACAGGGTATCAACGTTGACCAAGCATTCCATGACTTGGTCAGAAAGATCAGAGCCAAAAACGAGTCCATCGATGATAGCATTGCGGGATCTAACGCACCAGGCAGCGACTATCAGAATAACCAACTCCGCCAAAACAGCGTAGCTGGTGCCCAAAGCACTGGCTACGAGGCCGCCTCTACGCAGGTTGGTGCTGCTGCCCAACAGGGCAACCAGAACACTCAGGCCACCACCTCCCAGGTTAGAAAGCAAAACATCACACAGGAAACTGCTCCAAAAGAGTCTGCCGGCTGTTGTGTCATCGCTTAAGTGCTCTTTTCTTTTCTTCCTTATGTTTGCCCTATTTTTATGCACATTTTTGGATCAATGGACTGTGAAGATAAGGGAGCACTGAAAATACCAGAAATTTTTTTAAGTAAAACTTTGTTGTAATACCATTACAAACATCACAGCCCATTCATCGTTATCCTAAATAATGTCTTATCTTTTGTTCTTTTTTTAATGTTGTTTTATATATCAAGTGTTTTGTCTCATCTCATGTTTTTCTAGGAATCTACTGAGTATTCTGTCCCCCCCCCCGCCCAAACTGTAGCTACACACTACATTCACAGAGAGAAATAGTCGTTAATTGCCATGAGGAGTAAGTCAATCTATAATATTTTTTGATCATTGACGTCAAAAACACACACATCAAAAGAGGCCTGCCATGTCAAATGGCAAACATACAGAATGGAAAGCATATCAGTTGATAAAGTGGTAGACAATGAAGTGGAGGATCAATGAAGCAAAGATGAAGTCACCAATTGCTCTCTCTGGAGAAACAGTTGTAAACACGTCCTTGTTCTGGCTAGCAGTCTGCAATCTCAAGGACACTGTAAGCACAAACTGGCCCACAGTGCTGATGAAGCCTCCCAGGAACGCATTGAATGGGAAACTTCCAACCACAATCGCAAACACAAACTGCACAAGGGCCACACACACAAGGAAAACAAGGAACAGGTCGACAAGCTTGAGACGTGGTGTCAGCGATTTAATGTAGGAGTTGTATGACATCGTGAGCGACTTTTGAAACTCAACGAGCGCATTCACCTTGGACTTACCAGTAGGTGTCACGGATGATGCCGTTGTGGATGTCACATGAGCCCCTTTAGCAGCTTTAGCCATTCTGTTTGTGTAGTATATGATGTCTAGGATAATTGAGTGCAAACTGTTCCTTTAACAACAGCGCTTGATTGTTCAAACTATTCACCTGCCGCGTGTCCTTCTTTTGACCATGGAATACTGGTGGTGTCCGGGTGTGTTGGATGTGCCCAGCTTAGCTACTAAACCCCCTCGCCCCAGATATCCTATTTGTTAGAGGTTAATAATACTTCTAAATAAATAACTAAACTATTAATGGTTTATTGGAATCTCTATTGTTGTATTCCTGAGTGGACCAGAACTTCTGTTGATTCGCCGTCGCTGGAACGGAGTATCAACTCCGCTTCTACAAAATGTTGCAAGGTTTGATCGTGCTAAGAGAGCTTCTTATTTGTTGACTATGAATGTGTTATGTGTATACCGTTCTGTAGATATATACATCAACACCAACGAATATGTATACTGCTTCTTTTTGGCTCCAAGTATGATACCTATGTCGGCTTGTAAAGAGGAAATGGTGATGTGTTATATCAACGCATAACCCAGGTTCGTGCATGTGACAGCCCGCCATCTGGTTGATTCAGTGATGGTTCTTGTAACCATTCATCATTCTTCCACCTGGAGGAGGCATCATCTGCGGCATCGGACCACCCTGTGGGTGAGCTGGGTACCCTGCTTGAGGGTATCTCTGGTATGGCGGCATAGAACCAGGACCGCCATTTATTGGCAAACCCGGTTGTATATACAGTGGCTGCATTCTCTGTGGAGGTGGCATGAAATTTCCATCGGATGGGGATAGTACAGGCTGTGGCGGCTGTGAAGACATACGCAAGGGTGAAAATTGTGGGCCACCGTAGAACATCTGAGGTGGCTGCATCATTGGCATGGCCTGGTATTGGTGCATCTGATGCTGTAGTGGCTGTTGTGGAATTGGGGAAATCTTGGAAATATCAATATCTGGGAAGAACTTCTTGTATGGTCTGTCAAGATCATCACGAGACCATGTTGGTGCAGTCACAAAAGGTTTTTCCAAGACGAAGGGACTCTTGGCCTTTTCCTCGTTGGACTTATGTTCCTTAAGACGTCCCTTGAAGAAGTTAAAGTTGTCTTCTAGACTTCTTTTCTTCTCTGCAGATGGGATACGGTCTTGGGCAAAGAAAGAGTGAACATACTTCTTTGGCCTATGGTTCGCCTGCGTTATTCTTGGAGAGTTCTTTGGGAAGTGCGGGCTTGCAACAGTAGAAACCGGACTTCCAAATCCAGATGGTGTAAATGATGCAGCCTTTGGATTCAACTTTTTCACTGACTCTGTCTTCTTACCAGTTGTTTGTGTTGTGGTAGAAGACACGTCTGAAACCGAAGCAAATGTTACTGGCTTGATATGGGTCGCTTGCCCTGATGTTGGCGGCTGCGTTGGTGAGGTTGTAGCAGCTGGTCTCTCTGGTACAACTGTATTTACCTTTGGTGAAGACTTGTTGGAACCAGCTTCTGACTTTTTGATGATCTCCTCCTGTTTGTGTTTGTCCTTTGTTATTATTGGCAGCAAGTCCTGTGGGAACTTGGATGGTAGCTTGAAATTCTGAGAGAACTCTTTCAATGAGTTTATCTCATGAAGGGCGTTAAGCTTTTTTGTTTGTTCGTAAGCCTTGGCCTTGTCTGCAACGCCTTGTGATGGCTTGGCTGGCAGTGCTGGCTTGGTTGTGTTTGGTTTGACAACCAGTTTTGAGTCAATTAATGGAGTCTGTGCTGCTGCTGGAGGTGAAGGTGAAGGTGATGTTGTCTTTCTGATGGAATTTGGAGCTGGAATGTTGGTAGCTGAGATAATGGAAGGGTCAATGTTTTGCAGTCTACTTCTCTGACTTGGAGGAACATACTTGCTACTCTTCTCCTCAACTGAAAATGACATATTTTTGTTATCGCTGCCCTTGTTGATCAAAGAAGCAAACAAAGCGTCACCCTTAGCATCAGCCTTAGCAGTTGATTGCTTACGAGCGACACCAGAATACTTGTCTTCTTCATCAATGCCACTATCATCAAACCTGATACCACGCTCCTCTGCCAAATGAGAGTTCTCGGTCACGCCACTTTCAATCTCTCTCGCCAATATTTCAGCCTCCTTGACCCTCTTTTCGTAGTCTGGATCAGACTTGTTGATTTTGGTCGTATACAAATGTTCATCAAACTCGGACTTGATACCAAACTTTTGTTCGTTTGTTTCAAACTGGTCCCACTTAACCTTACCACCAACGTCATCCAAGGACATATCTTCCAAAGACAATCCCATTGGGGTTGCTGGGTCTGGGACCCACTTCTCAATCTCCTGGCGACGCTGAGTGTGAGATGAGGAGGAGCTGGTTGTGGAGATATCAGTGTCAGTCTTGAAGGTGCCAGAGTTCTTAACTATGGAGCTATTGAACAGGTCGATATTGAGAATTTCAAACTCAATCACGTCTTCGTACCCAACTGTGACCGTATCCGTGGCGCTTGTCTTCATGACGATGTCTAACGTCTTTGGATCGATATTCTCCAAGGAGCCGTTCAAAGTAGAGCCAGAGTTGGTCACAACGTTGACCTCTGCACCTATCGAGTTCATGATTAGGTAAAGCACACGGTCCTGTTGGTGGTTCTGGAAGGACCCGTTCTGGAACGCTGTTGTATCGGTAGTGTGACCATTAGCACCGTTGGCGCCCCCGTTGGTGGATTTGGAGGAACCATTGTTGTTCCTGTTCTCGTGGTTCTGGCGGCGGTCGTGGCTCTTGGAGTTCGACCGGTGGTGCAAAGGAGGCTTCTCGGTGCTGTTGCGCTGAGTCTGCGGCTTGGACATGATGCTTGTTGATGTTTGGTTCGTGCTCGACGCGTAACGGGTCTAACTCAGATCGTGGAACTCGCAGAGTATCTCGCGGGATGTTTGCTAGCAAGAGGCACCGGAAGCAGGTACACTCTTCTCAGTTCAGCAGCAGGCACGGGGCAGTCGTCGCTGAGTGTTGTAGAGCTAGGTTGGGCGCTCAGCTCGTTACGATTAAACTGGGCGGCAATCGCAAGATTCCCTTCTGAAGCGGGCGGCTAAGGGGGGACGGGCGCAGTGGGCGAGGGCTCAGATATCCGTGCAAGGGGAGGCCAAGATCACCTGCTCTCTGTACGTTGGATGGCGATTGAGGTGACGGAAAGAAGAGTGGCGTCGTCCTGGGGGGCCAAAACAGGGTGAAAGCGGGCGGTAAAGTAGACAGGCGCCTGGTCAATCGATCACGGCCATTTGCGCAGGGCGCGCGTAGTGCTCGCTCTACGATGGGAGCTATTAAGCCGGGTAACCCCTTATGTATGAGCATGCGCCGCATCAGGACGAGTGACAGAAAAAAACAATAGCACCGTGTATATCACAAGGAGAGGCCAGGAGCACACGGCCACTCTTCCTGATGTCTTCTTTGCTCTCCAGCACCTCTGGATGTGCTGTGTAGCCAGCATAGGCAGCGACAGGCGTGCTTTGCCCCCCAATTAGCCGTCCCCTCCCCCCGCATCGCTAGAGCCCAAGGACTACTGTCCCACAGATCGACCCGCCCCCAATGTCCGAGATGGGTCTCCACACTCTGTTTCTAGACACCAACTCGTCTCCCTACGCCCTCCACCGTGCCAAAAAAGACCCCATACATCATGCAGGCATACTGAGCCCTGTCAGAAATTGTTAACCCACAAACACACCAGGAACAGGGCCCCATAGCGTAAGTTCGCTTTGTAGATCCAGTGTGGAAAGAAGCGTTAACTATGGTGTGCCCCTTACCGCTTCTAAATTTTTCGATTTCGCGAAAAGCCCACAGCACTGGGGATAAACCTGTCGACGTTAAAAGGGCGTACACACAGGGCAGGTATCAAACGGAGGAACCAACTCTAGCGTTCTCTTTGACACTTATTTCCCAGAACTGATTGCTGTTTTTTGGCACTTTTATTTTGCTTCTGGATACACAATGGTATGTCCTGTTGGGTGGTGTAAATGGGATGGGGAGGAAGGGCAGATGGCTTGCCCTCTCTCCCTTCACTTACAGACTGCCACTGTCCCGCCCTTCGCCTGGCACTAGCGACACCGGATACTAACTACAAATACAGCTCCCAATCTACCTCTTAACAGCATCCAAGGGCCAGCCGCTCCTTGTGGAGCTCAAGTCTGGTGAAACCATCAACGGTATACTTATTGAGATTGACAACTGGATGAACGTAACACTCCAAGATGTGATTGAGACAAGTCCAGATGGCGAGTCGTTCCGCAAGATGCAGGAGATCTTCGTCAGAGGTAAGGACGTCAAATACCTCAGACTCCCACAGGAAATCATCCCAGAGGTGAAGGCCCGTAACCAGCAGAACCAAGACCAGAAGAACAGAAACAGAAATAACGATGGTCGCAACTACAACAATGACAGAAGATACAACAATAATAACAATAACAACAGAGGATACAGCAAGGGATACAATAACAGAAGCAACAATAACAATAACCGTGGTGGAAACAGAGGATACAACAACAGAAACAACAACAACCAGCAGCATCATCACATCAACAACCAACAGCAGGAGTCAACGTCGCAAGAGCAGTAATGATCAACTTCACCTACCCATACGTATACGTTATATGCTAAAACGCACTGGTCCGGTACAAGTCTTTCTTTTATGAGTGTGCAATAGTTAATGAATGATTGTATTATCATAACATGTCTTTGTAGTATTAAAGTATTTTCAATTACCTCTTATCCCTCCCACGCACAGAAAAAAATACTGAACAGTCGATATGATTTAGGTAATATAATATACAAGTTGACCAGATGTGTTAACTTCAAAAGAATGTTTCTGAATGTTCAATGCAAAGATTTGGTTATGCAGTTGTGTCACGTAAGACGTGCGGGAAGTGTACCGACTGTTGTAGTCCTTTTGTCGTTGTTACTGTTTTTTCTGTTTCTTTTTGTATATGTTTGTAAGTTATTCAATCAGACTTGATGGCATTATAGATCTTGTAGATGAATATTGATGCACCATAGAGACCCAATGCGCCAAATGCCAAACCAACAAGAACACTTAGAATGGTGGTATATGCAAAGAAGAGAACTATCGAGGAGAAATCAGTTACCTTCAAATATGTAAAGAAATAGTATATGGAATATACCTCAATGTACCAGGCCACGGATGAGCCAATCAAGAAGGATCTCCACTGCCATCTCCAATCACCGTTGATCAAAGAGAAGTATATGGCCACAATGACACTTTCAACAACAACAACACTCAGGAGCACAATGGTGAAGAGCAAGAACCCGTACATATAGTAAAACGAAGTCTTCTCTAGCCAAACAGATCTGAATACAAACAACAACTCAACGTAAATCGTACCAAATGGAATTAATCCAAATGCTGGGATTGTGTAAAAATATGAAAAATACTTGGACTGTCTTGGAATCTCCCTTCTTGGCTTGGTCAAGTTGGAATTCGTACTAGCAGGTGGCTTGCGGTTACCAATAATACCACCAATCACTGAGAGAGGAACTTCCAGAACAAGGAAGAAAACCACTAGCAACACAACAGTACCAAACGGCAAAGCATTAGATGAGTCCTTTGCCCAAACGATACAGTTCAAAATTAAGACAGAAACCAGAACGATGAATGGTAGTGTGCCGCCAAACAAAACAGAGTAAGCAAAATACTGTTTAACATAATTCTGCTGCGTAAAGTTTTTGTAGAATCTGATGCCAGAGTAACCGGCAGCAGTACCACCAACAATAAACAGACCGAGAGCTGTACTCAGCACACTATTTCTCACATTTGGTCCCAAAACACCAACAGTGGAAAAGAACAACACACCAATGATAGTGAAATACACTTGGACACCGGATGATAAAATTATGGACAACTGCAATGGGAACCTTGGTGCTCTAAAGACGTCATTCGAGACCAACTTCCATCCCGAATTTGTAAAACTGTCCGACTTATCTGTTTCAATAGCGATGGACTCAGTTGCTATATCTATGTTGTTATATGATTGAATGTCACGGTTCAATGTTCTCAACAGGACAACGCCAACCACTGCCGAGAGGAAAGACACCAAGACTAACGAGTTGATGAAAGACAACCAGTGAATACCATCGTCATTGGCTTCACTTTCAAAGTACAATTTCCATCTATCGTTCCAAGAAATCTTCACCTCCTCACGCCAATAGACCGAGTAAGTGAATGGAATAATGACTTTGTCCTTTGCGTCAACATCCACCATGAAGTTGTCAAAGTTCTTTGAGGCTCCTGGGCAGTGGAAGTCACTGACACTTCTTGGGTACACTTCGAAACCCACAATTGTGCTCTTGCCATTCTTTTCAGTGTGATGTCTAATAACAAGCATGACGTGGTTGTGCAAGTAAGCTCTGCCGTCCTTGACGAATCCCAGGGGGAATCCAGCTGCATAATACTTCTTCTTGTCAGTGGAACTTGTAAAAGTTGTGGCGCCTGGAAGGTCGTCAATGAGCCACTCAACAACGTAGCCGCTTCTGATGAGCTCATCTGCTCTCTTCAACCCCTCAGGGGAGGTAATTCTATCACAGAGGCGGTGACAAGGTGCGTCCTCGCCAAAGGTCAGCTTGTAATCAGACTCCCAGATTCGGTCGCCTCTGATAACCTCATTCAAAGACAAATGGACTGGTTTCGACTGTGGTGTTGGTGGACAGGTAAAGGGTAGATCGTAGTAAGCAAAGGGGAGCTGTGTTGTATCAGACTCCACGCGGTTAACAAATAGATCGACCTTTTGGCCGTCCTCAAAGTAGGTGGGGGTCCATCCTGTGTACAGTCCTCTGTTAGTATGATCTGTCGTTATGGCATGAAACGACGGGCATTGCCGCCGTGGGCAAACGCAGCAGCCCCTGGCCGGCACCACACCGGAGTGCTGCTGAATTTTCCCGTATAGAAAAGGTGCAAAATGAACGTACCAAAGGGATCAAAGGCAGCGGCAAGTGTAGCCTGTGACAGCGAGACCAGCGCGACCAGCGGTATACTCGTCCAGAGCATCATGTAGAGCTATATTTATGTCTGATTAGGCGTACGTCTCAGTGTGTATAAGAGAAAGTCAATTCACGGCTGGTCGGAGAAAAACCTTGTAATTTTCTTTTTCCACCTATCCTGGTCTGATCCGCCCGTCTGCGTAGGTGCTGTTTCGTGTGCTGCCTGCAAATTGTTGATGTTTTCCCTTTGACTCGCTCGCACCTTACACGCGAGTGCTACGTATAGACCCTCTTCAACACGCGAGCGGCGAGCGTCTTCGCGAAGATTCGCGAGTCTCACTGGAAGGGCGATAGTCCCTCTTCAAGGATAAAAGAAATACAGGGGCGCGCAAGCGGGTCTAGACCCCAAAAGGGGAGGGGATTCTGGAGCGCGCGAATTGTTTCGCGAAGCTCGTTAGATGCACACCCTGTTGTTTTGATTTTCTGGCACCTGGTTTGGGCGCGCACACCAAAATGTCACAACAATCCAAGCGCAGAGAGAGTAGCTCGAATATACGTGTGTGTGGTTCCAGTGCTGGCGGCTAAGCACAAGAGTTGGTCCAGGGTGGCGCGCGCGTGCTAGTATCCCATAATGAGCTTCAATAACTACAGCATCCAACAGCTACGATCGATCGTGCTTTACAACTTGGACAACGACCTTGCGGAGTCTGCTGAGTTTGCCGCTGAGCGACTTCTCGCGGAGGCTGGCGACACAGATCCAGACTCGATACACCTCTACGGGCTCGTGCACTTGAAGAGACGTCGGTACAAGGCAGCGTACAACGTCACTTCCAACCTACAACACGTTGGATGTTCCTATGTATTTGCAAGGGCCGCGTTGGAGTTGGAAAAGGGCTCGGAAGGTGTCTACGCCTTGACAAGCTCGCAGCATCTCTGGGAAACCATCCCCGAGAGCCTCTCCTCCAACTACGAGTTCGAGAGGCACTTGATGCCAGATCCGGCGGTCTTCTACAACCTCTTGGGTAAGCTCTACTATCTTGTGGGCGATGCCAAGGAGAGCGCTATCAACCACTCAAAAGCATTGAAGCGGAACCCATTCCTCTGGGACTCGTTCCAGGAGTTGAATAAAATGGGGGCCAACACCCGCGTCAAGGCAATATACAAAGTTTCCCCAGGGTCCTCGACATTCTCCTTAGGTGCTGAAAGCGCCCTAGCTGACGCAGGAAGCTATGACTCAAGAGACCCCTTTGGCGAGTCCTCCACCAATATTCAACTCACCAAGACGTTCTCAAAGTCATTCGATGAAACTCCAAAGGGAAGAGGTGCCGACCATATGACAGAGTTCCAAACCCCAAGAATGAAGCAACCAATTGCTCCAAGTGCACCAAACAGAAAGCTCAGGTCCTCATCAACAAACAGAGAAAGCACCTTCAAACCTCCTCCACCGATTGCCGGTAACGATACAATCAAGAGGGCACCAAGACTCACAGCTGCTAAGGTGACCTCCAGACTTATCACACAACCTCTCTCAAGAGCTAATAAGAGTGCAGTCAATGCTGTTGCAGGAAGAAAAAACTCGGTGGCTGATATTGGACAGAAGAGAACCAAGTCACTGCTGTCAGCAGAACAGCCAAGTCAAAGAAAGTTTATGAGTAATGAAGAACTAGGAGAACAACACGTTTTGGGGTTGTACTCCACTTATGCAAAGGGTTATAAGGCAATGTCTCGTTATGACTGTTTCAAAGCCATTAGAATTTTGAACACTCTTCCAGAGTCTCATCTCAATACACCATGGATTTTGAGTAAATTGGGAAGATTACACTTTGAGATTGTCAACTATGAAGAGTCTAAAAAATACTTTGAAAGGCTGCGTAAGGTTGACAACACCAGAATTGAAGACATGGAATACTATTCCACGTTGTTGTGGCATTTACACAAAGATGTTGAACTTTGTCACTTGGCTCATGAAATGTTAAACATTGATAGAAATGCGCCACAGTCATGGGTTGTGGTTGGGAACCTCTTTTCGATTACTAGGGAACCAGATGAAGCAATCAAGTGTTTCCGCAGAGCAACACAATTGGATGAAAAATTCTCATATGCATACACCTTGCAAGGCCATGAGTATGTTTCTAATGATGCTTATGAACATGCTTTGGAATGTTTCCGTTATGCACTTTTAATGGACCCAAGACATTACAATGCTCTCTACGGTATTGGTATGGTATACTTGAAGTTGGGTAATTTCACCAAATCTGAATTTCACTTCCGTAAAGCTATTGACATCAATCCGATTAATGTTATTTTGATTTGTTGTCTTGGTATGATGCTTGAGAAGCTTGGCCAAAGAGATGAGGCATTAAACCAGTATGAATTAGCTTGCAAAATTCAGCCATTGAGTGCACTTGCCTTGTTCAAGAAGGCACAACTTCTCTTGTCCATGGAACAATACTCGGTAGCTCTTACAGACTTTGAGCATTTGGCTACTATCGCACCAGATGAAGCCAGTGTTCATTATCTCTTAGGACAGTTATACAAGCTGGCAAATAAGAAGAACGAAGCTATTAAACAATTCACCACAGCATTGAATTTAGATCCAAAAGGAAGCCAGTTGGTAAAAGAAGCCATGGAAGGCTTATCCGGTTAATGTGTAACTAATGAACATCTACATTGCATACCTATTCTACGGTAACTTGTTTATCGGTAACTGGGAGGCTCTAGCTGTCAATCTTAGTAACTGATAGGTTATTTGTTCAAATATTAGAAGTTATCACGGATCAGGTCATTAATTAATACGTTGGAATGATTAAATACTATAGGGGTTGGATCTAAAAAAAAGAAGGGAAATGAAGCTTAACGCAACGGTGGAGCTGTAGCTTCCTTATATGAAGGCAAGTCATCAGGCTCTGTTGCCTGGATATTTGATGGAGGGCCAGATGGTGGTATGTATTCATTAGCCTGTGGCGGTGCGTATTCTGTGCTTACTCTCTCCATAATAGGACTCAGAACATTAATTGAACGTGTTAGCACAACATGCTGTGGGTGGTTGTAGTCTTGGGAAGGCAGGAATGTTGCTCTGATTTCAATGTCATGAGAAATTGATCCATTGCATATACTAAACGATGGCATCATACTTGGCAATTCCCAATCCCTGAGAAGGAATGAGAGATCAATCTCATACTCAAATTGTGTGCTTGGAACCTCTGACCGTTTGAGGTCAGCAAGATCTATGCTGATGCCAGGACCAGTATATGAAAAAAGTGGAGATTCGAATCGACGAGATGCTCCATTTCCTAACGCCATTATCTGTGTGTTATTTTGAAGCACAATTTCCAGACGTGTAAGTAGAAACTTACCCATTGATACCGTTCCTTGCTTAGTGTCGTATGTGTAGCTTTGCGCATCCTTGTGTGATAGAACATGAAGAGAGAAAGGCATTGTTCCTGGGATGAGCATCTGGCTTGTTGTTGCACCAAATGTAAACTCAATCTCATGTGTTGGCGTTCTAGAATACCAATGGGCCTTCACCAATCCAGGTGTTGGGATATAGAGGGTGGTCTTATCACCATAAAGGAAGTAACAGGTTTTGATGATATTAAATGCTTGTGATGACGAAGGTCCACGTGGGAAAAAAGTCAATTGTCTCACCATTTTTGTATCAATTGAAAAGAAGTTTGCTCTATGAAGAGAGACCTTAAGATTATATCCTATGTGAAATTTATTTTCACCCATCGGAGCATCCCGAAGCGATGGTGGCAGTATGAAGATCCCGTGTCCACTTGAATGTGGGTGTATGCTCCTGTGGGACTTTCTGACTCCTGTCTCGTACCGAGATGTGTACAAGTTGGACGTTCTTTTGGACTGCTCATCACCACAATGTGAAGTGATAGAGAACTTCAATGAGAACGGGTATGTGTACTCACCTGGTGTGAGTGTGAAAGAGGACTTGTTGTTCTTCATTGCATCACGAACATTATGAGGCGGGAACACAGTCATCACGTCGTAAAACACCTCATGGGACTCCTCATAGACCCTCTTTCGTCTCTCTCTATTCTGGTTGTAAGAGTATACTGTGACACTAGTTTCGGCATGACCTTGGAGTTTTACCTGGATGTCCTTCACCTCGATCTCTCTGTTGACCTTGAGCTCCAGAGTACCTGAAATAACGTCCTCGGTAGTATAGAACGCGGGCTCTCTGTCAAGGCAAACTTTGAGTGTATGCGACATTGTAAAATTGAAATGTGATGAGTACTTATCTGTGGAACTCTACTGTGAAAATAGCTTTGGGAGGTCTGTCTGGTAATTATATAGATCCATATATATATAGGCGGAGTTGATAGGGTGATCATTCGGACACCACAGCCCCAGTCCCCCGGCCCTAACGCCGCATTACTACATCTGGACATCAAATCCGAACACCACTTTGATGTATACGGCATAAATAAATTCATGGATCTCATTACATAGTTATACTAAAAAGGTGTAAATTATTTTTTTTGTTTAAATTTTACAACTTGTTTCCCCTTTAGTCTTTAGATTATCTAAATATCTTTATTTCATAGAAAGTTATTAAATAGTGGCTAATATATAATAGGGAGATCTACAATCAAATGTTTTCTAATATTCCTTCAGTCTTAATTTTGTATAGTTAAAATTACATACACCTACTTATATTGAAATTGTTACATAGTGATTGAAATAGTGGTATTAATTGTTTTTATTATAGCCTAAAACCCTCATTAACCATTTATTGTGCAATGATCGAGCCAATGGGCCTAATGGAAAACCAAGCATTAGAGTCATGATATGAGCCTCTTTCCTTGAGAAATACACAAAATCTTTAATGCTAGAAAGCCAAAGACAAGTATGCGTTTAATAGCTGCTGTCAGAAGTAAAGAAAAGTTCTGTGTCTTATATTTTTAAACAAGTTTTTCACTACACCGATATCTGCATTCTACAACTATTATCCGTAAACGTACAATTTCTATCATCATCAAACTCATGTCATCATAATCTGCACTGCTGTTCGAGGGTACCTTGCGTTAATATTCCGTTTTCAGTATCCCAGCAGATCTCATCTGCGGGCCAACAACTTCTTCATAAGTAGGTAAGTCGTGTTCCACCACAACTATGTTCTTTGTCACTGAGACATTTGTAATGCACTCTGAAGCGCGTCCAGCAACTTCACACTGTATCAGAAGTTCATGACTTGTCTCTGCATTGCACACCTTCATGGACTTTTCTATACCTGCAGCCACCGAGTCGTACAATAGACGAGGAACAATAGCACGTCCTTTGGAGAATGTCAAACGTTCATTGCAAATAACATCACACAACGTGACCTGTGAAATAAACGATTGTTGAAAACCTTTGCACCGAACAGCCATCGTGCATTTAGCAGAGATGGTAAGCCTGTGTAGATATACACCAGACACTCCTTTTGCAACGAATGACATATCAATGGGCAGTGAGCCACCAAGCTGCAAGACACCGGAGGATCTTACTTCCAAAATCATTGGGCGATTCGGTAGTGGATCTGGCTCTCCAAATAATAGAGTTGAAAAGAACGATTGCGGTGGTGCTGGAGGAGGAGTGAGAGCAAACCTTTGGTGTATCATTGTGGACTTATTCATATTCTGCGAGATCGTTTGCGGCGGTGTAAGGGGTATAACAAGAGTTTTCGATAGTTTTGATCCAAAGAGCGCATTTCTCTTGAACTGCAGTGACACAGTTAGCCTGTATTGAATCTGCAGGTGCTGTGACGCGTATGATGGGGGCAGTGGACCATGGGTGTGTAGCTGCGTCTTGGAGGGTCTGCACTGTGTCGAGGCAGGCAAAGAAAAGGAAAAGGGGAAATCGTGTTCCCCGGTGGATAAGGCCGTATATCTGGGTGATACAGACACAGAATCGTCAATTATAACATGTTCCTCGGTCTTTGTGGTTTGTGTGTTGTTTTGAGAGATCCTTAGGATGGATACGGATGTTCCCTTGATTGCCACTGTGATGCGTGAGATCGTAACGGAGGAGCGCGTGACAAGGCTCAGCGTTCCCTTCACAGTACGTCCAGTGAGTCCATCTACCCGTACATTGAGATCACATATAGCCATCGTTTCAATTGCTCTGCGTGGTACAAGAAAGCGGCTACAGGAAAGTTCCCCCACACACCGCGTCCGGTCTTTTTGGCTTTTTCAGGCTGCACACGATAGGTGGTCTCATAAAGCTAGCTGATGATCTACTATCACCAACGCTCTAGAAATTCTTCCAGTGATTATAACAAGAAAGAAGAATGGTAAAAGAAGGATTATACATAGAAATGGAAGTGTAACACCTATTAACTCTTGGATAACATAGCACTCTGAACACAAAGAGCCTCAAAAGCTCCCTTCACCCACCAGCTGCCATTATCTATCGTGCCAGTAGATGACGTGGTTAAGAAGCCCTGTTAATTCTCAATTGCACTTCCCAGGAACTCAAGCGATGAACACGTAAACGTAGAAAGTTGGCCACTGCTTCTACCCTGGTTGATCTCAGGTCGTATTACGTGCTACAAATATCATGGAGACTGTTGCTGAGATTGACGATCTCTTACTGGCGATGGAGGCTCAAATATCCCGCTTGGTGGATGTGGAGAGCCTTAAAAGCCAGTTGAACACAGTAATGACCAAGTCTCTCAGTGTCAGGGAGTTGGGGAAATTGCAGAACAGAGACACCGAAATTACAGACGAGATTGCCCAACTGCAAGAGCTGTGGATCATCACCACTCTGAAGAAGGAGATTGGCGTTAATCTGGAGCTTTTTGAGTTTGAAACAGTGTTTTCGTTGTTGCAGAAGCTTGACCAGAAGATCAATGCCATCTCTTTGAACTCACAGAGTGTCAGGATCAAGTGGACTGAGCGTGCTTCACAGTTACAAGACATTGCTCTCGAGAAATTCATTGATTGCTGGAAAAAGATAGTGGTTGTTGAAGAGTTACAAGGTGCATGTTTCTCGATTACTTTCAATGAGTCTGTTGATATTGATGACTTCCCTGTGATGTATGAATCATTTGATCAAGTTATCCAGCAGTACTCTCTTTCTCAGAAGGTCTTGAATATTTCACATACAATTGACTCCCATCTGATGGACATGCTGTTTACTGAGGGTTACATTTTCAAACTAGATGGTAACACATTGTCCTGTTCAACGCACACGCTCTCTACGAAGTCTGACCTTATCAAATCGTATGTCTCATCTACACTTGCGCTCGTGAATTTTGTCAATTTGATTCCTTCCCCAACAAGGATAATCAACTACATTTCTCCAAGGCTGTATGAAAAGCTTAGAGAACTTATCATTGATTACGCGGACTTGATTTACAATGACCAAGAGCTCAAGGGAACATTCACGCAACTTGGTGATCATTTACAAGCCAAAAATTTTACAAGAAATAATTTGAGAGAGTGGATTACCTCCGATTTGCATGGGTTTACTGTTGAACATTATCTTAATGAACACATTCAGAAACTAAGGGAATTGTTTAAGAGCCCAGATTTCACACTTGTATCAAGAACAGTTAAGTCACAGCCATCATTCACACCATTACAACAGCAAGCAGCACAAGCACATCTACCAGAACAGCAGAAATTCAAGTCCCAACTTTCTGCGTCAAAAAAAAATGACGATGATGACGATGATGATGGCTGGGATGCATGGGGTGATGATGACGACGACGACGACGATGATGATCAAGAAGAGATGGAGTCTAAAACAAATAATGATGAAGAGGAACAGGCAGAAATACAACAAGGAGAAAATGATGTTGATGATAACGGAGATGACGATGGATGGGGAGCATGGGGAGATGATGATGAAGAAGAGGAAGAAAAGGAAGAAAGAGAGAAAATACAGCGACCACCGAAGAAGCTAGTCTCTAAACTCTCTTCTAAGTCGAAATCACCAACACCAGTAGCATCACCTGCTGTTCAGAAACCTCAAATACATACATCTGACTATCAGACCACTATTATTCCAGAGAAAGTGAAGGAAATTATTGAATCTTATATTTCAACTTCTCATTACTTACCACATGAACACCATGCTCAACATCTAAGTAAAGTGGATTACTTGGCGATGACCTTCTTCATGCTTGGAAGTGTTTCATACCCATCGAACTTATTACAGTACAATGACATTGCCTACCTGAACAGCATACATCCTCTGCACTCCCTTCGTGAGCTCAATGATAGATTGCTATTGGATTTCATCAAGGCCCACGAATGTGAGATCCAGAAACATTATGAGCAATTGAATGGACTAGATCCTTCTATTTCTGCTAAACAGACAATGCATTTGCTAAAGCAAATTCAAATTTCGTTCGATAAAATGTTTAAGGATTCAGTGTTACTCGAGAAGGAGACTTTCTTAAAGATCGTCGTGTCTGTGATTGGTGAATTTTACCAATTGGTGTTCGATTCTGTGATGAACAGGGGTGACATTGGTGAACAGGAAAGTGAGTACTTGTCACAGCTGATTGGTAAGTTCTTAAGCTTGAATCAACCATTAGGTGATGAGATCAAGGTGTATGTCAAGAACTGGGAGAAGTTGGAGAAGACATCTTTCATCCTTAATAGCCACCTGAAGGACATTATGGAGAGGTTCTACAGGGCCGACTTTTATGAATTTGAGACTGACGAGCTCATTGCATTGATCGATAAGTTGTTTGCTGATAGTGATCTGAAGAGGTCGTATATTAGCGAGATTAGGGACATCAGAACGATGTCAGATATATGAGGTACCATTACACGCAGATCATTTTATAACGTATGTGAGACATCTATGACCGAATAAATATAGGCGATATAAATATAATAAATATGACACGAGAAAGTCTTTCAATTATCGTTTCTCAACTTCTGCTCTTCCTCCATTTGTAAACGTCTCTCCACCTCCACAATATGCTTTCTTTGCGGTCTTTCCAATCCATATTTCTCATCAAAGTCAACTTCTACAGGGGCAGTGCCTAGTCTGATATTGATCGGTTGTTTGATAGAATCAAGATCCTCCTGTTGCTGTGGGCTTAGAAAGCCCGTCAGCAAGTACTGCATCTGCAACCTCAACCTATAAGCATAGGAAAACACATTTTCCTGGCCGTTGTTCCAACGGTGGAAGAACACACCGTAGAGGACGACGCCTCCCATAAACAGCTTTGCCGTCAGCTCTAGCCCACGGTTGAACGATTTGTAGTTGTTCACGCGGCGTAGAACCTTGTACTGGCCCCTGTAGAGTTCGCTGTGTGGACGAGGGACATACTGAAGACGACGCATCGTGTCCCTCATGTGGTCGTATTGCGTTGGGGCTTTCCCTGGTGCTCTCGAGGGGGTGCTGAACTCGGAAGGGTACCCCTGGGGCGGACGCTTGTCTGTCGGGTCGTAGGGGTTGTAAGGGGCACGCGGGGCAGTCCATCCAGGTGGATTGGCTCTTCGTTCAAGGTCTTCCATGCTTCCTCTCTAGTTGATTTTGCGTGTGCTACCAACGGCCTCTTTCTGGTGATGATGGCTCTTTTGGAAAGTATTTGTGGGGGTTCAGGCCAGCGGAGTGTGCAGACCGTGTCACCAGGGCCACATAACCATTTCTTGACGGAGAATGTAAGGGGGACCGAAAACCAATTGGGGAGCATATCAATTTTTTCTGGATTCGACCCTCTTGGATCGTCTTTCATCTTCGAGGATTGATTCAGTTTGAGGGTTTGCTATTTGGCTTTGGTTTCAAACGGAGCAATTTCCACCTGCTTTGTGGAGAATTAAACAGGGGAGTAAAGCGTGATACAAGTATCTCGCCCATTGTTACCGAGACATATTGCATACCGTTCATTAACAGACCTCTTACTCTGATCGTGTTGGTTGACTTCTCTTCACTGGAGGTCCCCGGTAAAATTCTGAGATACAGTATAGCATTGCAGCATGGATAACGACATCTTCCACACTACACCACTGCACCAATACAGCGTCCTGGGCAGCGAGCACAGAAGGTCCACTGCCTCGATACATTCCACACAGTCTGCCAACTCGTTCCCCACACACGGGCTGATCAAGGTCTCCAACTCTGACCAGGGATCCAGTTGTGACTCCTTCTCACTAGTTTCGCCACAAGGGTCTGCATACTGGAATAACAAGGAGCTTCGTGGATCGCCTCGCCGGACATCCTTTGGTGCAATTTCACAGTCCAAAACACTCAATCCGTTCCATGACGACTACGACGAAGGCCAAAAGACCCCTAAAACCCCCTTGAGTGCTGTCACAGCGACATTTGGACAGCAATTGGATCCAGTGGACACAGAGATCAGCACATCACAACGGATACAGCCTAGACCGCTTTCACTAAGGCTTCCATTTGACGAGGAGGCCAAGGGATTGAAAGTACCCGAGAGGACATTTGAGAGGATCAGGTACTTCCTTGATCGCATAATGGCGGCGTACCATTCAGAGCATGGTATGTTTCTATCTGACAGGTTTTTCATGAATAAACAGATATTCTTGCAGAACTCGCAGGGTGTTCCTAATGGCAGCGTAAAGATTGGCATTATCCAAGAAGTTACGGCTCTGCTCAAAAAGTTTGTGGAAGGTGACGAATCAACAAGTCTTGGTGGAGTGGAAGCCACACTACATTATTATGAAAAACTCATGGATGCATTTGATGTATTTGCACAACCAAGCGATGACTCTACAAGAGGAGACCAAGATTCTGTTGTTACAAGTGCAGTGTCACCATTGCAAAGAGCACATCTAGAGAGAACCAACAGCAGAGTAGATACACCATCTCCGCAAGTGGAAACGTTTTCACAAGAGCCACATCGTTTACAGCAATCAGAGAAGGCCGTGACACCTCTCGAAAAGAAGAAAAGCAACAGAAGTTCGTTTGTTTTGCTGGATAAGTTCAAAACTAAATCCAAGAGAAGAAGCATGCTAAGCCTTGACCAGAACCTTCCACAAACTTCCACATCACATACTCTTCTTAATCGTCAAAGCAAGGAGCAAATTCAAGAAAAGCATCATTCACAACCGATTGCCAAACATACAAGATCCATTTCCATTTCTACCACCGCATCATCCAGATCGATGCGTGATATTTGTCTTTTGCCGGAGTATATGTCCCTCCTCGAGGCTCTTTCGTATGCCGTTGATGAAGCATACGAAAAGTTTGGTCCAGATCTACACACACATGAGGCACTGGAAAAAGTTGTAAACTTTATGGATTCCCATGTTGTTGTATTTGTGATGAGGGACATTACGTACTTGACTGTGATTTTGATGAAGAAGATGATTGGGGACTACTGTTGACCAGTAAATAAAATGAAAAAAGAATATATAAGCGTTTTGAACCTTTGCAAAAGCTTCAGCAACTCAATTAACAGTTATTGCGATCAGCTCAACAGAACAGAGAGTGACAAGATTGTTCTGTTTAAGCTATCTTGTATTTAAAATCGTGTGCAAATAGATTATACAATGGAACTATTGAGAATAGATACGATCAAGTTAAGTGTTAAATGTTAATGTGATTCTAGTAGTAGTATATTATAAAGTGTGGGATTTATTAGGCCTTAAGCTTTCTTCATAGTAGTCTCATAGTCAGGTGGCAAGGTAATTGGTCCAGCGTTTTCATTAGAAATTGGTCTCCAAATGTAAAGAAGAGTAGACAATATAATAACCATTGTGAATTCTGAGAGGTTAGTTAGGACAATGATGAAGTAGTTGGTTGAGACGAGGTCATCGGCTGATTCGGTAAGTATAGATAGGGAGGATGGGATAGTATCTTGAGGTGATAATATTTTTTCAAACGTAGAGTGGCGTTGCAGAACTATGACACCAAATAAAGTGATAACATGAAGGAAAATAGGGACCCAGAGGAATAGCAGTCTTGACCTTCTCGTATTAGCAGCAAATGCTATATCCAAACTGGCTTTCTCTGTTGCCTCGGCTGTTTTCCAAAGGACGTAATAGAATGGGAAACAAGCGGTCTGAGCAATAAAGACAGAAACATAAAACACTGATGACAGTCTACTATCTTTTAACAGTACTAAAGAGCTAAAGATGCAAGTTGCGAAATAGACAGACACGAACACTTTGAGCTTCTTACTTTGTTGACCCTTCCAGAAATTGTAGGTGCTGCTAAAGTTGCCAGAGCTAAGAGGTATAAGGACATATGATGTCAGGATGATGAAAGAATTAGTGAGTATTCTCTGAAGGGAGAGCTCAGTCAATGAATATTGGGAACCGTTGAAAGGCTCATAAAATATGGAGAGGACCAAGATGCTGGAAGTCAAGATAGCCTTAAAGAAGGAGATGGTGCGGATATGAAAGGCAATGGAGTATCTCCCAAATTTCTTGACTCTCAGATGTGCAAAGAAAAAAGTGATCAAAGCCCAAAGTATTGTCATAGTGCTTATCTGAGTGGATACCCAGTCATTCAGGCTCATAGTACCCCAAGAGTGCTCTTCACTCCATTTGAAACCTATCATTTTCTCATTACTGCCGACACCATTCTGGTATATGGTGGCGCAGTATAAGCCTGACTTTTGGATATCATAGGAAACAGACTCTCCACTCGACAGAATAGTGTTGATGATCGGCTGGTCCGCTTTACCGTCCTCGATAAGCGTAAACTTACCAAGCTGACTCTCGTCGCACACACCGGAGCTCACCTTCTCCTGACTGCACACAAACAATGTATCATTGCCAAAAATGTTCCCAGGAACAAACGACAGAGGGATATTGGTGTGTGGAAGATCACTCAAGCGGTAGATCAGAACTGAGCAATCATTACCGGCAAAGGCACTTATCTTCAAGGAGGTGTTGTGCGGGCCAGATGTCGCTTCAAACCCGGCACACCGTTGGTAATTAGCCTGAGCAGTGGATGCCAGGACAGCAGTGAGTGACACAAGAGAGATCTTCATACTTAGCCAATTACAAGGGCAAAGTCATAGGTGTAAGGTCACAATTGAGTGGCGACAGTTCTTCATAGAAATGCCTCAGACCGATTATGTGCCCTAACCGCAGATATCCACACAAACCATAAAACTACACAATGAGCACACTAAACAACACAGCAGGAAGCAGACCAGAAGGCACCGAGAGAATGGCCCGCCCAAAGTACCTTTTGACACTGGTTGTGGCCGATCTGTCGAACATACCGAAGCCAGCTGGGCATTGCTACGTGCGGTGGCGTGTGGCCGGCACGCTTCCGGCTATAAAAGGCCGCACTCCACCAGTACACATTAGGGATTACAGATGTGTCTGGAAACACGCGGACGAGATGGTGGTGAAGCTGTCGACGAACTCCAGCGGGATGCTACTGGACAAGCAGCTGGAGTTTGAAGTTTTCGTGGTTGTTCGGCACCACCACCATCACCATGTTAACAGTATGAGCAGCGAGACACCGCCGTTTAGACCAGCAGCCAACGTTGCCAATGCCATCGCTGACGACCTCACTCTTGTGAGGATGGAGAAGACACTGCTGGGGCGCGTGTCCGTGAACATCTCTGAGTTCTGTGGCGAGGAGGGAACTACACCGATGAGATACCTGCTCAGGGACTCCAAGGTGAATGCCGTGCTCAGCGTTGAGATTGGGATGTCACTGTTGAAGGGAGACCAGAAGGGGATCACCGTTCCACCGCTACGCTCCAGAGGACTAACATCTGCATTCTCTGATTCTCTCACCACAGAGTCAAGCTCTCGTGGAACTAGTGACCACCCATCGATAGGCTTTTCAAGAGAACACAGACGTACGGCAAGTGGTTCACAAGTGACATCAAGCGAGCAGAAGCTCCATAGATCACTTAAGATAAACACAGACCCTGTTGTTGCTAGAATATATCAAAAGACGTTTGAAATGCCGTGGGATCCTCGCCCTGGCGAGTTTACAGCAGAGGAGAGTATAGATGATATTTTCCATGAAGGGGATGGCTGGGCCAAGAATGAGCAAGGGGAACGCTTTGTTGATCTACAGCTACAGAAGATCAATGATAGCAATAGTGCCTCAGATTCATGTGACGTATTGAGAGAGAAGTATGTGCGTGCTGAAATGCGGAGCTGGAATATCACACATGCCCTCCTCTAAGGTTTCACACGGGAGACGACACAGAACGTACTGTGCGGTCTGATCTACCATGACCAGCACTTGGGGACCTGGTCATTCGAGTACGCGAGTTTTGATCTGGTCTGTAATTGGGACTGGAAGGACTTGAGTATGGCTTGTATGAAATACCAGAGGAAGTATCAGCCACCGACCTGTGTCCAACAATTCTTTTAAAATTCCCGTGGATAACAGATCGTTTAAGCCTTTGTGATTCAAGTACCTCAGTGTTATTGTGGTTAATTTTGAGACCAGAATTGAAGTCATTGAATGGTTCCCATGTTTCTTTCGTGTCCGAAGACGTTGTCTCAATGAGATTTTTGAGTTTCAACCATGATATTTGACGGATCCTATCACTGAAGCTGGAAGGATCATCTGTTGGCTGTCCACAAAAGGCAAAGTAGTTCTCGTTCTCATTCTCATCATTGAAATTCAATTCTTCAAAAGTGGCGGATTGTCGCAATGGTGATGGAATAATGGGGACCCGCATACAGTAGCAGCCTTTGAAGCTGCAATGACTCAATGTGTGAGAGTTTGCGAAAGCACAGAATGATGGCCTTCTATCCACAATTCCTTTGAAAGTTCCCCTTCTAATCAATGAGGATGTACCATTAGGGTATGTGTACTGTGTGATGTCTTTGCACATGACCTTGATGGGAGGGTCCTTTGAATGGCTCCTTTGTTTAGAGCTGTCAAACCGACTGGAATTTGAAGATGACGAGCACGGCGGAGAGTCTGAGCAAGATTGTCGAACTGTTAGACCTACAGGTCGAGAAAGCCATTGTGAGGGATTATTGAGGTCGAAGTCCTGCACGTTTTCATCATGACTAGGGGTGTGACTGAGTTGCAGGCTCTCGTCGTCAAGGGGACCACTGTTTGATTTGGACGAGTAGATTACTAGCCGTTCCACACGCCTGCGGGAAAGATGTGTACGGATGGAGTTGAAGTAGTTAATATTGGTTTGTAATCCCATGATCAACTCAATGGATGTGTGCTAACAATATTATGGTGCTGGTGGGTGCAGTGAAATACGATATGGGTACGATATGAGCAAGATCAAGATCTCAAAAGCAAAGAACAGAGAACATGTAATGTATAGCAAATGGGTATCAGAGAAAATACACCCAAGGATATAATCTCTTTGTTTTGTTTAAACTCCCTATATGATAGTATTTGTTGTAATTAACACAGCCTTTGTCATGGCACATGTTCTACTTGGAATGGTTTTCTGTTAGAGCTTTTCGGATCTTGACACAAAACCGTGCGCTCCGCAAAGAACATACACCGTGACAACAACCGATGCTTATCAGATGGACAATTTGGCTAATTTGTTCAAAAATACCTTTTATATAAGTATGGGTCTCAATGAGAGAGCTCCAAAACAAACGTGAGATAGTTAATATAAATATATTTATATATTTCTTGTAGTCATAATTCATTAAGGCATCACACTTGAGTCAGCAGCCATCGAGCACCTTCATTTTCTTCTTCAATTTCAATCCTCTTACCTTGTTGTATGGTGTATAAGACCTACAGAGTGCACATGGGCCACCACGGGAAGTACTGGTCTTGATTGAGCTGAGTGCTTTGAAAACACAGTCCTCGCAGTAGATGTGGCCGCATGGGAGATAGTGGGTATGTTTTGGTGCGTCGAAGCAAACAGCACAAGTTGCGGAATGTAGGTTTGAGGTATTCATGTGTAGGTTCTCTGTTAGTTGCTCTTTAATTGTTTTCTGCTTAGCTCCTTGATTCTCCAGGTCTTCGTCGTCGTCGTCTTCATCCGATATGACATAATATTCCTTCAACTCTTCTTCGTCATCGTCGATTGTGATCACATCCTCCACAGACGATCCAGTGGTATCAGTGGCATTAGACGACGGTATTTCGCTTTCTTTCTTTGGAGAAAAACCACGTAACCTGTTGGATTGTTCTTCATCGATATCTGAGGATGCCAGTATTGGTGACTGTGACCTTGAGTGTGTGTAGGGGATATCATCATCGTCTTCATTATCGTCATCATCAATTGCTATTACTTGGCTTGAGCTGGGGATGCTCACTGAATCCTCACCATATCTTCTTGGGTTCGGTACTCTCTGCGATTGTAGTGTTGGATCCTTATTTGAGGTGCGTGCTTTTTTGTTTCGCTGGGATGTGGACCCAGTGTGGTCGTCATCATTGTTATCGGTGGCGCCCTGTGCCTCTCTTAGGTCACCAGCGGGCCTTTTACGCATAATATTCTCATTATCTGTTGTGCTCATAGTGAATAAAGTAATGTGATCATCTGTCTTCGATGCTGACAGCTCAGGGTTATGGGCGGGGGTCAGTTTTCGTGTATTGATGATCAGAAAGGTTACCAGAATGACGTACATAATTGTATATCAACAGACAGGATAAATTCAAGTTCGGATTTAGCATAGAGTAGGGGTGACTTTAAAGCACGTGATCAGGACCAGGGCTATAACTTCAATTAACATCAGGACACCAAGGGATAGTATTATTTTGGTTAGGGCAGTATAATACAAATTATGTTGCTCCTACCGCAGCCTTTGCCGACCACGAACCCGTGCAGCTACCACAAAGACAACGCCTGGGAGAGCTTGTCTGGGCCTGGGAGGGAGTTCGCGCAGTCCCACACTCACACGCTGCTGGTGAAAAATACAAAATCATTTTCAACACTCACGACTACCAACAGGAAGGTCTATTAATCACCACATACATCAATCAAAATGTCCACTGGTGCTTCTGGTAACAAGTACAGAATTTCGGTACGTCACAGATCACATTAATGAAGCAACAAACGATGGAAAGGGCGGGAATTCAGCACATAACAAGGCAGAATGAATCTTTGGAAGCGAAGACAAATTTGATATACAAGGCACAAGACACAAGCTCTAGGAGAAGACACGCAAAGGATACGCTATAAGACCACCTGAGAGACACACATGCAACTAAGCTTTCTATTCTATTACTGCCTAGCCTTCACTAAGGAGATTGCAGACACGAGCCCTAATTTATCATTGGGACTGCACAAGCGATAGAGAAGGACAGAGTCTTCGATTCACACGAGGAGGGAGCTTTAACAATACCACTGCATCTCTCTAACCATTAATCATATCTTTGAATTTATTTCCTTCTTGTGCTTCAAATCCCATCATTTGTTGTTTCTCATTTCAGGTGTAATCCACCTATCATGAACTGTCATACTAACATTATTAATTATAGTTGGGTCTCCCAACCGGTGCTATCATGAACTGTGCCGACAACTCTGGTGCTAGAAACCTTTACATCATCGCTGTTAAGGGTTTCGGTGCTAGATTGAACAGACTTCCAGCTGCCTCCCTTGGTGACATGGTTATGGCCACCGTCAAGAAGGGTAAGCCAGAATTGAGAAAGAAGGTTATGCCAGCTATCGTTGTCCGTCAGTCTAAGGCCTGGAGAAGAAAGGACGGTGTCTTCCTCTACTTCGAGGACAACGCCGGTGTCATCGTCAACCCAAAGGGTGAGATGAAGGGTTCTGCCATCACCGGTCCAGTTGGTAAGGAGTGTGCCGACTTGTGGCCACGTATTGCTTCCAACTCTGGTGTCGTCGTTTAAATTTGCTTTGTTTGCTACCAAAATTAATGTCATATTGAAACTACATAAACTCCTGGGGGAAATACGAATGTAACATAACGGAACTAAATCATCCAATGTAGCACTTTGGCTGTATAAAAGGGCAAGGTCGTCTGTTTCGCTGCTCCATACAAATTTTTCACTTAATAGTGTACATACCGATTCTGACGCGCTCCGTGCGCTGTAAGATTCCTATCTGTTTATATAGTGTAATAAGCACTAAATATAACATGAAAGTGGAGTTTAAAAACTTCAATAAAATAGAATATTTTACCGAGTATGAGTGAAATTGATTTGTTCACTGTAACATGTATGTGAATACCATCTAAAATCTGCGGGGATCGTTACTTTTAGAGAGCTTCTTCTCTTCCTTACAAAGACTAACGGAGCTCTGCAGCAAAGCTTGAATCACCTAAGATCAAGGATCGCAATGAGGGCTTGGAGCTACTCGAGCAGGTCACAAAGACCAATCAGAGGTTGAAGGTGAAGGCCGTTAGTGCAGTCCTAGAGACTCTCTTTGGAATGATGAATGGTGAGAAGGCAAGCTACTTGAAGAACCCATCTGTGGCAACACGGACACGGCTTGAGATGGCTTCTTATACAATGAGGAAGTTTATGGCAATGCACCCCAGAAAATTGAGATACAGACCAGTTAAAGAATGCTTTTCCTATATGAGAACTCACTTTTTCTCAGTTGATGACACAATCTTTGAGCCATTTGCTATGAACTTCTCTAAAACATTTTGTGAGCTCATCACCATTGACACACACAGAGACCACTTGACCATTGAGGATTGGATCAGGATCACCCAGACAATTATTAAGGCTTTAAGCAAGCAAGTTGTGATTAACACTAATGAAAAGTTTTTTACAGACCTCCTTCTATCATTGAGATGCCTTTTACAAGTACGAACGGTCGTGCTTATGGAGATTAGAGAAAGCTTAACACAGTTTTTGGTTTGTTATTTCAGAACTCTTCAAAAAGAGACATCAGCAACTTCAATTGCCCTTGAAATTGTGAACCAGACTCTTATTTTATATTCTACAGCAGCTATTTATGATGGGATTTCTGTTATCAGACAGGTTGTCCAAGCTGTTGGTTCATTTACTAACACCAATATGGAATCATTGAGAGATCAGCTTATGATATTTGGTATGATTGCATCTCAATATATCAGCAGTGATATGGCTTCACTGACCAATGCTGATCCTGAACTAGAGACATCCAAAGAGAAAAAGTTTCGAGATGGCTTAATTCATTGGATCGACGGGATCTTGGTTGGCCTTACCAAGTCATCGCAACCAACGCTCTCTTTAAACATGATACAATTTTACAATACAAACAAACACAGGAACAATTGGTTCAATTATTCAACAATGGGACTATCTGATTCATCTTTTTCACGGGCGTGGTTGTCTATGATATCAGTGGCTTCATTGCTCAATTCTCTCTTCGCTTTGAATACTGAGCAGAGAAAACCAGCCGAACATATATGGAAGAAAAGAAAAGTGGACACACAGTCATTTGTTTCGGCTCTTTCTGAATCATCAACCACCCCGGACTTTTTACTAAAGCTGTTAAATTCTACTAATGTTGCCATTCAGACGTTGTGTTTACAACTCTTAGTATTCCACGTCACCAACTTCAAGACTGACACGTCATCCATCACGATTACCGATGTCATGAAGTACGAGATACCAGAGCTCAGTCCTTGGGTCTCACTTTCAATTAGAACAATGCTTCAGTATGGATGGTCTCTGAATCCCGATCAATGCCATCAGGTGCTGCGTATCAATCTTCAAATGATCAAAGAGCCGCTGACTACTAACGTTTCTTGTCAGCTCATAGTCCAAATCCTTTCTACCCCCTCATTTATTATCACAGATCGTTCTATCAATCAACTAATTCGATCATTATTTGAGGTCCCGCAAGTTTACGGGCCATCTTATGTTTCTAATGACTCTTTAAAATTTTGGATGGCAATCTCAGACCATTCCAAATTTTTGAACAGTGGAGATTTCCGAACTGGCGATAAAATTATGAATTGGTTACAAGGAGGTTTAAAGAAGAATGTATTTGAAGGGCTCCACTGTGACATATTTCCTCATTTCCTTCTATGGCTCATTGAGAAACACCACCCGTATGAGGAATGCCCTTTGATTCATGATAACATATTTACACGCTTCAACTCAAGATGGAAGCATCTTGGTTATTTACCCTCAAAGATGATGAACTCTAAGATTGTATGTACAGATGTACATAATCTAGGGAAGTATCATTCTTCAAGGCCTCCCATCAGTGGATACAACGATCTGGATGGGGTCATAAACTCTATTACATCCATATTTACTCGAAGTAATACGGTCAATGACACAGTTATTATTGCTAGATTGATTGCGTATAGTCTTACCATATACCAAGGGATTTACACAGTTGTTCATATGAATAGTGCTGCGGAGAGATTGAAGCATGCTATTGTCATTGCTCTTGAATCATTTTCTCTTCCATCAGATACCAAGGACGCTGCTCTTGATGAACTGAACAAGATGAATATATTCAATAATGGTGGTCTATTTGCCATTGAATACGTCAACCCGGCCTCTTTACTCTCAGATACTGAATCTTCTACTGATAGCTGCGATGTTTCAATATCAGGCAACGAGTTTGACGACTTTGGAAGCATTAGAAAGCACAATGATCGCTCATTGACGGCTGAATATTTCTTGGTTAGTGACTTGGGTTTTGTTTCTACAACAGAACAGAAAGCAGCATCATGGATCCTTAGGTTGAACATGGACTTTGTTGATTCTTGCACTGCTCCGGTTCACATTGACAAAGTATTAGATTACTTGAATACAATCCCAACAGAGAAACGAATAGTTCCTTTCTATTGTCTTCTACAGATGTTTGAGACGCTGGAACCCAAACAGAGAGTTGTCCCGTTAAAGATGCTCGTTGATATTTTGAAGCCTTGCTTAAACTCTGAAGAGAGTCAACGATCTCCCGTGGTGCGCTGTGCTCTTCTCAAGCTGTGTTTTTTGTTCTCAGATGAGTTTGTTAGTGGTTCTGCAATGGAAAGACAATTTTTCTCTTATGGAGTAGAGTTTGTCTTGACTATATTTAATAATGGCGGTATTTGCGATGAAGATTCCTATGTGATGCTTGGCGAGCTTCTTCTATCTTTGACAGTCAAAGGAAGTGTTATCAATACAATGGATTCTTCAGATTATGACAACATGTTCTTAAAGATCTGGAGTGAGAAGTCAAACTTTATCAAAACACGGCTAACCAGATCAGTTTCAAATTACTTATCTCATTTGATTGGTGTATACCAACAAGAATTTTTCCATCTTCTTGTTAAGGAGTTTGGTACTCCAGATTCTTCAGGAGAGAAAGCTTCAGCATTTTGCGTTTGTATGGAGTCATTTGCTATGGTCAGTTATCCACTATTGATATCTTCATTAAGTGTCCTACTGAAATATCACGTTTCATTTCATTTTTCCAAGTTTATCCAGCATTCGATCCAGACAATTTTTTCGAGTGTTGGGAAAACTGAGACCCCTTCAGAGATGTTGAGACTTGAACTTATGACTTCCTGGTATAATGAGTATAATCATTTTACAAATTTCCCCTACGAACTTTTTGGTTACCCAGGATTTGATTCATTTATTGTTGAGAACAAGTATCAATTGTACGCAATTTCTAAAGCTAACAGGAGATGTAATTCTTCTGTTGCTGACCTAGTGCTGAAAAAGGCGGGTGTTGAGGAGGAGGTTGACATGGCATTGAGCTCCCTTTCATTATCTATCCCACTATCATTTACAAGTACTGGAGTGAAGGACAAGACTGCCACAGAAATTTCAGAGATGACAGATGAAAGCTTGATAACATATCAATCCTTTTTACTTGCACAAAGGTTTATCGAGTTGGCTGACGTATCAAGGGAGGCTGATTTCTTGAAGTGTATTCCGGGATTGAAGGAAAATCATGAGATCAACTGGTTGATTTCATCATCTTCAAGGGAGTTATACCCTCTATCTTTTATTAGTGTTCCATTAATGGCAGTTGTTTCGGAGGTCAAACAGTATGAAAAAGAACGACTATGGGGTCCACAGGTGATCTACTTCGTGTCAAAGAGGTTACTGAAGAATTTATCTGAGGCACATTTTGTTGATGATAAACTAATTGCACTCAGAAAACTAAAACTATTGCTTTTGCTTGGTCATCAGGCAATGAATAGCGATGCAATTGCTCTACCCATGGTTTTGTCATTGAAGGATTACTTGACAGATATAGACTTGCATGATGACGCTGCCGTTTTGATTGAGTTTGTTCTCCGAAACACTCCAAATGTGACATCGAGCTGTTTATATCCAAATGGTTTAGTTCAGCTGTTTGATGTTACCACCGAGTTGCATGAGTCTAGAAAGAAAATTCGTCCTAGTCTAAAAGATCTCCTTTTAGATATATACTCCAGGATTGATTCTAGTGATCATTGGAGAGATATTCTCTCACCATTTGCAGACGTCTTGAGGGCCCTCCCTGGTAACTCCAGAATTAATCTCTCACTGTCTTCTCTTCACGAAGCACTGTTATATGCTGCTAAAAATCCAGTTGAGGGAATGGTGATGAACATTTTCAGTGCTATGTCACTTGTCTTCTCTAAGATACCAGAGAGGTCCATTCCTAGTAGTGATTTTAGATGTGAACCTACTGTTGCTAAACTATTACTGGATTCCTATGATATCCCTACCTCAGCTGAGGTGAAAGCATTTATCGCAAGATACCTTGGACGCTTTTATCTTGAGTCGGGGGATAACATCTGCTCTGAGAGGAATGATTCACTCACTGTATCGAGGGACAATATGTTTGAGTATTACGGAAGCTTAAGGGCTATATATGATGTTATACTGGAGTTTTTGAAGGTTGTTGACGATCCACAAGAAAGTTTAATTCTTGAAAGTATTCTTGGGTCTTTGCTATATGATTACCAACATGATGCATCTGCATTTTCTGGAATGGTCGATGCCGAAACATATTTATCTGGACCAGCACGAACTCTTATACCAATGGATTCTTTCATATTTGCAGTGTTACACCCAGTTCAGATACAATGTGAAGATCTGAATTCAGTTCTGGTGGACATCAATACTGGAAGTTTTTCGACAGTTGACTGGTGTCAGAGAATCTCATTGGCCCTTCTTCAGAAGCTTTCAACCAGATTTCAGTGGTTCACTAAGATTATGTGTTATCTTTTAATTTACAAACAGAGATCTTTGAAGCTGATGAATCTCATATGGATGCACTATACTTACAAGTTTGAGGCCATAGGAGCCAAAAATTTGTTGATGTTCGTGCAAGGCTTGTTTTCAGTAAATGTGAGCGGTATAGACTCCACCAAATTGGATATTATTGTACAGCTATTCTCATTAATGAGAGCCTCAGCTAAAGGTGACGCACATGATGGTTCTGCTGATAATCTTGAAAATGATCAATCAGAGGGATCAACTAATGGAGATTTAACTTCTAGTGGACTTGAATTGGATTCTAAGGAAAGTACTAAAGACAGTTACGGTGGAAGTTCGAGAGGAAGTACAAGATTGCAAGCAAAACGAGTAGCCAGTAAGACCACCCCAGAATTGGAAATAACTCGAACAAATTACTTCAAGTTTCTCTATGACCGTTTGGATCTGCTAAAAATGGCCATTTATTCTGACCATGCAGGATACCAAAAGCTGTCTCTTATGCTGTTTGAGGAATTCATGATGCCATTATTTCCGAAGCGTTCACAGAGAACGCTACAACAAGAAGCATCTCTTCTTTCCAAGCTTTACAAGGGAATTGATGATGTGGACCTTATATATGGTGTTCCCGTTGATCCTTCCTTGGCCTATGCTATCGACTTATTGAATAAAGCAAATAGTGGATCAATGAAACAAGTTATGTTCAACAGTGCCAGATTTGACTCAGATCTCAGTGTTGGAGATGCTGAATGTTCCCGTGGTGATTTGTTCACTTCTCTTGCTAAAAACAGTTTCAATGGTCTTGCAGGGCTTGTAAATGATTTTGCTGATGCTTTACACAAGTTAGAGAATAGCTATGACTGGTCCTGGAAGTTGAATCAATGGGATATTGCTTCTCCAGAGAATCCGAAAACTGAATCCGAGATGGTTTACAGTGCACTGAAAGCTTTAAAAGAAAACAAACCTTATAATGAAGTTCAAGAACTGTGCAAGGTGATGATGATTAGTGCTTTAGATTTGGAAGAGTGTGGAAAACTTAAGACTCTATGTACTCTGGTAAACATCGATGAAATCACGAGATCATTAACATATGGTCTGAAGTCAAATGTTGATTTTTACATTGATTCTACAGACTCTTGGTTTAAGATCACTCCTTTCACACAATTTGAAGATATAATTTTAGCAAGGAGAATTGCTTTTGAGGCTATTGCATTTAACATGAAAGAGTCAGAAGCAGTACTAGCAAGTGCACTTGAATTTTCAAGGTATGGCAAGTTTTCAAGGCTACATGGGGAGCAGCAGAAGTCTATCAGTAACGTGGTGTTACTTGATATGCTAGCCAAACAGTCTAGTGATGCCCAATTGAATGATATACTGAGAAAAGTATCCAATTTTGAATCAGCCTGTACTCTTTGGTCGCAGGGTGAGACGTTCATTCCAATTGCAATTCTGATGAAAGAGCTTGAATCTGCTGTACATGTTCAGAAGCAATCTTTTGCTTTGGAGAGGCTCAATCTTTCAAGCTCATTCATTCAGTCCTATCTAGTGAAGTGGAACTCAGAGTCGAGACAGAAAAAGTTTGAGAACATCATGACCGAGTATGTCGAAGCAGCATTGGGTGATATTGAGACTGTGTCATCACCCAAAGAGAAGGCTGAAACATTTCACAATATTGCCTATTTTTGTTACAAACAAATAGGATCTCCAGCATATGATGAACAGTTACAACGGAAGCGTATAAACCGAAACGTTAAAAGGAGCGAGTTGTCGGAGTTGAGGGCGATTGTTACAAATAAGAAGCTTCGTGAGTCTGAAAGGAAAGATGCGAAGAGGTTTTACAATAAATTGTCAGTTCTTCTTGCTACTGAGAAAGACGCTTACGATGTTCTTTTAATGAACAAGAACAAATGTATTGAAACCGCTTTGAACTGTTTGATTCATACTTTGAGCATTAATGATGATTATGACAATGAAGATGTTGATAAGCTTTGCGCATTATGGCTTCAATTTTCGCACGAAGAGTTTGTAAATGATATAATGAGAGAAAGATTATCCTTGATTCCGTCTCATAAGTTCATTCCATGGTTGAATCAACTTTGTTCTCGTCTTTCCAATGACTCCCGGTCTTTTCAGAGAGTTCTACAGGAGCTAATTGAGGATATATCTTACCGTCATCCATTTCACTCTATATATTTCCTTGTGAACTTGAGAGTGCATCGGAAGTATGATTTATCAAGAACAGATAAAAGTATTGCTTCGAGAGTCGAGGCTGCTGATGCTGTAATATCTAAACTGATGAAGAGAAGAGGCGATTTCGGTAGACGTGTTTTAGTACCAATTGAAGATATCTGCAATCACGCTATCAGGCTTGCTACTGAAAGGGCCAAAGGTCTCAATGTGCTTCATCTTGATGACCTGAATGCTGGATCGTTCTGGATCAAAACACTTCCTTCTTACCAGATGCCACTTCCAACGATGAACAAAGTGCCAATATCGTTGACCAGTGACTATAAGGACCTACCACGTATTGCAGCGGTTAACTCGGACGTTAGGATTTCACAGTCTGGTATCAGTTTACCAAAGATCATGAAGATTTTGATGAGTGACGGTTCAACTCAGAGACTGTTGCTGAAAGGAAGTACTGACGATTTACGACAAGATGCAATTATGGAACAGGTTTTTGAAAAGGTTAATTTAATCCTGAGGAACAATAAGGAATCAAGAATGAGAAACTTGAGAATTAGGACTTACAAGGTTGTTCCACTTGGACCACAGGTGGGAATGATCGAGTTTGTTGCCAATTCTATGGCATTGGTTGATATCTTGAAACCTTACCATTCGAAAGACTCCTTAAGCTTTGATCGGGCCAGATTGATGATGAAGGAAGTACAGCAGAGGACCCAAGCAGAGAGGACGGCTACCTACATGAACATTACAGAAAAGATTTTGCCTTGTTTCAGGTTTTTCTTCTTTGACACATTTTTGAACATGGATGAGTGGTATAGGAGTCGCCAAGTATACACTCGTGGCGTTGTTACTACATCTATTGTTGGATACATTCTTGGTCTTGGCGACCGTCATTTGAACAATGTGCTGTTAGATAAGAAAACTGGTGAACCTATCCACATTGACCTAGGTGTTGCATTTGACCAGGGTAAGCTACTTCCAGTTCCTGAGCTGGTTCCATTCAGGCTGACCCGTGATATAGTTGATGGGTTAGGTGTCACTGGGGTTGAAGGTGCCTTCAGAAAAGGCTCTGAGCTGATGTTCAGAGTGCTGCGGGAGAACTCTGAGAAGATCAT
This sequence comes from Petasospora nakhonratchasimensis, assembly GCA_030572335.1. NCBI lineage: Eukaryota > Fungi > Ascomycota > Saccharomycetes > Phaffomycetales > Wickerhamomycetaceae > Petasospora > Petasospora nakhonratchasimensis. Next base: position 439,628 of record JAJLZS010000009.1, read on the forward strand.
TGGTATTCTGGACGTTTTGAAATACGATCCACTTTACACATGGGCGATTTCTCCTCTTCGTAGAAAGAAGCTACAGGAAACCGACACAGACCAGAGTACTGTGATGAAGGTGGAAGATGATGGATCGGAGGCCGTTACTGCTCTGAAGGGGGTAGAGGAGAAGCTGGCAGCGCATGGCTTGAGTGTTGAGGCCACTGTACAAGAGCTCATTCAGGAAGCGACAGATGTCAGGAACCTCGCTGTGATCTATCTCGGGTGGGCTCCATTCTACTGAACAGACACTATGCACACTTATATATATTTATTCACTATACAACAACAACGACACATGAAAACCCTCGTAACCGGACCGGTTAGTGCACTATCCTGATACCGCAAGTGCTGCGTGGCCGGGCCAGACGGGGCGATTTCAATAAACATTTAAGGAACGCGTCCAGCGAGAAATTGTTCATCGCCTTAAATTACACAATCGTATTGAATCATTGCTTCCTTTCAACCAAGATCATAGCAGAGTGCTGCCCATTTTGTTGTTTCTTTTAACTTCGTCGTTCCTTTGCACCGAGATACAGACGTAACTACTTGTGTCCTGTTATTTGTCCTTTGCTCCCTGCTGATATCGATATACAACATCGCGTACCCCTTACCCTATAACATTCAGGCACCAATCTGAAACATCCAACACTAACGCTAACACCAACCTTACACCACATATTTGCTTGCTGACCCGGTTATATCCCTGTTGATTTGAGTTATTATAGTGATATATCTGTTTACTGTTCAAAATAATTAAGAATATACTGAAACAATTTGGTGCTCTTGAGACATTTTGATACAGTTAGCACTTACACACACACACACACACACACCGATACCCCCACACAATCAAGAAGATATAAAGATGACCAAGTTTCAACAGACAGGAAGTTCCTCCTCCTTTCGTATTAGTAACTTTACAACAGACCCATTTGCTGTTTCAACATGGTCTATTGCGCTGATCTCATGGATCATTGCATTTGCCGGATCACTGGCAGCCAACCTTTCAACCGCCTTCCCGAAATTTACGTGGTGGGGCCTTGTTTACCAGCTGCTGATCCTCGTTTTAATGTTTTTCTTTTACGTGTTTGACATGGTGGATCAGTATAAAATGTTCCTTACTGGTGCCCTTGGTGTTGCATTTCTTTACACCACCAATTCCGCCACGAATCTCGTTTGGACTGATGGCTCAGCGCAGGCTGCAGCTTCTGCAGGTGTTGTTCTCCTGTCTATGGTCAACTTGATCTGGCTCTTCTACTATGGTGGTGATAACTCATCGCCAATAAATCAGTGGGTCGACTCCTTTTCCCTCAGGGGCCCAAGAAGCTCAAAGAACCCATTCCACTCACAATCTTACAGTGGCGGTGGTAGATTCTCTACAAACGATCCACAATATGATGACGACTATAGACGCTCTACCTGGTCCAACCAGAAGTATGTCTCCTCGACAAGACTCAACGGCCTGGAGAACCTGTCTGAAAGAGAGAATAACACTACAGATACACCAATCTATGACATTCCAGAGCATGGCCAGGACACACACATCTCTACAGCCACATCTGGCTCTGGCATGACTGGCATGTCTGATAACGGTGACTCTAACCTTGTGATTGATGATTTCCCATACACAGCTAGAGCACTTTACTCTTATGAATCAAGTCCTGATGACGAAAATGAGATCTCCTTTGAGAAGGGAGAGATCCTCAAGGTTAATGACATCCATAGTAGATGGTGGCAGGCCAAGAGATCGAATGGCGAGATTGGTATTTGTCCAAGTAACTATGTTGAATTGATTGAATGAATTATTGACTATTTTTTTATTAATATCTTTTACTTCTACTTTTCTGCTGATTTTGTCTGTTGTTTCCCCCTTCTCTTTTATTTACATATAATATGAATGATTCTATTACAGAAGGACGTGCAAATTTTTTAGTGGGTAGCACCTAAGAAGATGGTGACTGACAAACACACAACCATTACCAAAACTCCCCAGATTGAGAGTGCACATGCACTATAGCGCAGCAATTGTGACTTTCTTGGAGCGTCTTCATATTCTCCAGTCAATGGGTTGATGAACTCAGAACCAATGAGCTGGTATCCAAAGATACCCGGGAGGATAAATGAGATGGAGGTTGATCCTGTAGAACCAACAAAGGCCAATACATGTGCTAATGACGTGACAGTAATAGCAACGAGGTAACTGAGAACAACGATGATAGTGGTGACGATGTAGAATGATCTTCCTGTGAGTGGTGGGGCACCTGTATTGGCATGCATGCCTTGTTCCAGCAGTTCATCTTGCAGATCAAACGACATATCCTCGCTGAATGTGTTACTCACGAGGGTTGAAGTTTCGTCGTTGCTTTCAGGTCTCAAGTACGTTCTTGTTGGGCGCTCAATGTTCTGAGAGGTCTGTGACACTTTACGTGGGTTTGTAGTGCTTGCAGAGGCTCTGCGTTGTTGAAGCAGTGCAGCCCTTGATGGTTTTCTTGAAATCTCTTTAATGTTCTTGAAGTAGTGGATGATATGGCCGACGGACAGTCTGGCTGGGTGGCATTGTAATGGGAAGGACAACATCACTAGGAGGACGATGGCGACTCTTCCAATGGTAGAGGATCTCGAGTGTGTGTAGCCAACAATGACATTTGGTTGCACGTTGTCACCAAAGGAGATGTAGCCAGTTATTCCAACGAGAATGTATAGGGCCATGGCTATGCCGATGGCAGTCACGATGACCTTGTTGATTACCTTACCGGACTGGGTGTTCAACTCATTTACCAAAGTGAACATGTTTTGATGACAAGTGTAGGCAAACACAAAGATCGGAAAACTTGAGAGAACAGAAGTGGCCGAATAAGGGGCAAACACCCTTACTGGTCCTTTGTCCTCAATGTCTCCTTTCAAGAAGTGGATGAAGACGAGGACGACCAAGTATGCGACGGAGGACAATGCCACCATGGAAGCGTACTTCAACGAGTCCATCTTTTTTAGGTACGACAACGGGGCAACAATGAAAAGCATGAAGATGGTGATCCAGAAGTTACGTTCGAGCAGGGCAGGGTATCTATCGCCTGCGAGGGACTCTGAGATCTTTGGCATCAAGTCGCCAATGACCACCAAGTACGAAACGCCTACGCCAAAGCACTTGATGACAATCGCGAGGTCAAAGACGACGCCGAGCTGTGGGTACGTCAACTGAGCAAGTGAGAAGAAGGATGCCTGTCCAGCAGGCGTGTACTTGGAACACTTTCCCTGGAGGTAGAGCCCGAAAGAGGATGTCATTGCAGAGAGCACAATCACAAAGATACCAATGAGGATGCCGTCAGCGCGGATGGCAAACGGCATGGCAAGCATACCAGCGCCTGTGGGTGTGTTAGTTGCCTGCTGGAGATCAGAAGAAAGCAGAGAAACTTACCGATGATCGTGTTGAGGAGGTTTACCGCCGCCGACTGCCACGAAGCCTTTCCCATGTTGATCTAGCAAGAGAGAGAGATAAGAGACTTTGGTGATAAGTGAAGGGCACACCGTGGAAGGACAGCCAAAGAAATCGTTTATGTATGCTAACACAATGCAACGCTCCAGTAGGGAAAAACAGCCAACGTGTGAGCAGCTCTGTTAGTTCTATTGCTTGCTTGGGCAGGGTGTTACGGGAGGAAGCTTTTCGCCTGGGCTGCTACAGAGGTTATCGCCAAGCGAGCGCGACCCTAAGCGGGGCGGGTGAGCTGAGCAAAGGGGACGCCAGAGGACCTTCCAGCGGGCGGCATTGTGGGCAACAAGCAGTGGTGTGCTGAACCGTAGACGACGACTATATTGAACAAGAACTGGTGGTGGGCCGCCCGCTGGAGGAAGCGCTGGAGTAAGCGCTGGTGGCAGCGGTGGCCCGAGCGCCAGCGACCTCCAGCATGACCAGCTACAAATGCTACAAAGCACCAGGAGTATCGTTAACATGCGTGTATATACAGAAGGGGAAGAGCCCATCTTCTCCCCGTGTCTCATATATATATATATATATATATATCAATAGCCCCTTCTCTTGGCCTCCTTGACAATGTTCATGAGTCTTCTGATGCCCTCGTCAAAGAGCCTCTTCTTTCTTCTTATTCTCTTCTCTTCAAGCACTTTGCCAGGCTTCTTGTAGAATCTCTGTTGCTGCTTGTCGAATCTGATGTTGTTCACGTTGACGACGGTTCTCAGCTGTCTGAAAGCACGGTCAACATCTCCATTGTCCACTCTCACCATTCTGCCGGCAATAGGCCCCGTCACCTGGAGGCCCTTGGCCACCTCGCGCGCGTCCACAATGTCCTTCTGGTCAATGAACTTGGCCTGTGTCTTGATTGCCGGCGAGTCCATCATCTGCTGAAGCTGGATCTCCGATTGTACTGGCTTCCCAGTGCTCTTCCACGCGTTTATCACGCTGGCAGTGGTGTTGGTGTTGGTGCTGTTGTAGCGCAGTGACGAGAACACGCTCTGCACTGGCAACTTGACCAGCTGTATAGAACGGAGTGAAAACATCTCGTGTGTCAATAGACGTCTATTCGGATCCACAGAATGTGCTTTCCACTCTCCCAAATCAATATCCTCATTTCCCTTTGTCTCTACTGTTAAAGACGACTTTTTTTCCACCTTTCGGTGGAGGTCGGATCTCTACTAAAATTTCCATCCTCGGAATTGGAAACGGTTTTTCACTTGAAGACAATGCCGTACTTAGTCTACTCTCTCTTTTTACTGCGTCTTTTCAGAGTGTAAGGGACCTCATACACGAAGTTTTGATAGCAGAGATGGTTCAGAATACAAAATCTGTGGACTCAGCAGTTCCGACTGTTCCAGCTGCAGAGGCTCCAGTGGAGCAGCTGCAGAAGCTTGATGGTAGGTTCTTTCCACTACATCTATATATGCATGGTGTACGATGAATAGTAACTGACCTGAAACACAGTCGAGGACAACGAAGATGACGAAGCCGAGGAAGAAGGTGGCGAGGCATCTGGCGAGAAGAAGAAAAAGAAGAAGAAGAAGAGCAAGTCCAAGAAGAAGAAGACTACCGTAGTCCCACTCGACTCGCTCTACCCAGAAGGAGTCTACCCAGAAGGCGAGTGGCAGGAGTATAAGGATGACAACAACTACAGAACTACGTCGGAGGAGAAGAGATATCTTGACCTGCAAGAGGAAAACCAGACGAAGTGGAACGCATTCAGAAAGGGTGCAGAGATCCACCGTCGTGTGAGAAAACACTTGCAGCCGAGATTCAACCCAGGAATGACCACGACAGAAGTCGCAGAGACGATTGAGAACGCCGTCAGAGCCTTTGCCAACGAGACAGATACCTTGAAGGCTGGTCCGGGATTCCCAACTGGTGTCTCGAGAAACTCGTGTGCTGCCCACTACACCCCTAACGCTGGTGATAAGACGGTTGTTGAGTACGATGATGTCATCAAGATTGATTACGGTGTACATGTTGATGGATACATTGTCGACTGTGCCTTCACCAAGACCTGGAACTCAAAGTATGATCAGCTGCTGGCTGCCGTGAGGGCTGCAACGAACACTGGTATCAAGGAGGCTGGTATCGATGTGAGACTCACAGATATTGGTGAGGCTATCCAGGAGGTGATGGAGTCCTACGAGGTTGAGATTGACGGAAAAACGTACCCAGTCAAGTGTATCCGCAACTTGAACGGCCACAACATTGACCGCTACCATATCCACGGTGGTAAGTCCGTTCCAATTGTGAAGAATGGTGATGAGACAAAGATGGAGGAGGGTGAGACATTTGCCATAGAGACCTTTGGCTCCACAGGCCGTGGCTACGTTGTTAGCGGTGGTGAATGCTCCCACTATGCGAAGAACGTCGATGCACCAAACGTTCCCTTGCGACTCAACAAGGCCAAGACGCTGCTCGCCACGATTGACAAGAACTTTGGCACGTTGCCATTCTGCCGCAGATACCTCGACAGACTCGGCGAGGAGAAGTACCTCCTGGCCTTGAACAACCTGGTTAGAGAGGGCATTGTCCAGGACTACCCACCGTTGAACGACATCGAAGGCAGCTACACGGCTCAGTACGAGCACACCATCCTCCTCCACCCTACCAAGAAGGAGGTCGTTTCCAGAGGCGAGGACTACTGATCTGTATATATTCATTTGTGAATCTACGCTTCCCAGGGCGCAGGCACCGTCGGCACTGTAGGCACCATTGACACCATTGGCATGACAATAAAGGCCCAGTAAAACCTGGGGTCGGGAGCATGGAAACTTCCGGCCAGCACGTGATGATCCACGTGACAATTCTCGGATATCCGCATCTGGAAGCTTGCCCGGCGGAATATGGCAGATTTCCCGTGAGCGCGACGGGCAAAATTTCAGCTGCGCGCGCTTTTTGGTAGCGAAAATGCGATTTGATGAAATCGGGGCAGAGGCCCCATTGAAATCTGGACAAAAAGAGGCCATCGTGGTTGAATCCTGATTCCATAAGGCACAGGTGAAAGGCTTCTAGGCGTCCGTATCTACGTGGTTTCTAAACTGGATTTTTTTAACACCGAAATCAAGCACTGAGCTGTTAGTCGCCCGCATTACTGTTTGTTCTGCCCTACCCCTTGAGAAGTTGCCGTATAAAGAAAGCCTACCCCTTTTGTTACATCCTTTCCGCCTTCCATCAACACATCCAAATAAGACGCGAGATTTGTTTGTCCACGCTTTAATAATACACACACACCACTCTGTCCACACAGACAATCATCAATAAAGACAAACACACACACAGGGACTTTACTACAATGGATATCTCCGTCTCACCTGCCGTGTTGGAGTTTAACTGTAAGTTGCTCTCTCTTGTTTGATTGTGGATCCCATGGATGGCATCTGGGCGGGCGACCCAGTCTGCACATCCATGCTAGCACACACCTGCTCGTGGACATATAACAGCATACTAACGCCCCCTTACAGCCCCATTCACCAAACCATCCACAGAGATTATCACCATAACAAACAACTCGACTGAAACGGCCGCTTTCAAGGTCAAGACCACCGCCCCAAAGCTGTATGTATACTTGTAGTGTACTCACAATGCTTCTACAACCCCCAGTTACTAACACGCCCACCACAGTTACTGTGTCAGACCAAACGCTGCTACCGTATTGCCGGGCCAGTCCGTCGAGGTTTCCATTATCTTGCTGGGATTGAAGGAGGAGCCAGAACCAGACTTCAAGTGCAACAACAAGTTCCTCATAGTCAGTTTACCAGCACCATACGATTTTGGTGAAAGCACCGTCAGCGAGCTATGGCCACAGTTGGAGGCAGAGTTCAAGGCCCAGTCTGTCTCAAAGAAGATCAAGGTTAAGTTCAATGTACCTGCTGCTACCACTGTGGCTGGTGAGCAATCGTCATCAACCACTGGTGCCGCTTCTGGCGTCGCAATTGGTGGCTCCCCATCTGCCTCCAAGGTCACTGAGATCTCTGAAAAGGATGCTTCATCTGAAGAGGTTTCAGAAGAGGACAGAAACAAAATCGAGGCCTTGAACGAGAAGTTGGATTCTAGCGTTGCTGGTGGCACGACCTCTGCCACCAAGAAAAGTGCTTCCGATTCTACAACTAAGCAACAGGTTGCCAATGGAGGTTCAATTCCTATTACAACTGTCATCATGTTCGCCATCATCGCATTCATCATCGCTTGGTTGTTCTTCTAAGAGCATCACCACTCCAACTTCCTCCTCCTTTTGTTTTATTTTCTTACTTTTCCTCACCATCAACACCAAATGCCACGTGCTATGATTACTTCACTGCAAAGCTCTTTTATTTCCCTCTTTGTCTTCTTTTTCCTTTATTTTTGTTTTGTTTTCCTTCTGTTCCCCCTCTTTATGTGCCACTGAAGTTTGGATATTGACGTATCAACATTGAGCTCCAGTCAGTGTTCACAATTGATAAAACAAAAACACAGTACAAACGAACAACATCACTATCAGCAGCAGTTTTCTTTAACTACGTGTATATATATGTGTGTGTTTCCCCCCTTTACTTTCTCTTTTTTCTCTATTTCTTCCAACGATCCTTTGTATCTTTTTGGTTCATCTATTATATGAAGCGCTCGATGTTGATAAAGACCAAAAGACCCTTTGGGAGGAAACAGTTATAAAAGTTGAGATGCTCATATTTGGATATTGATTAGCTTCATATATTATATACTTAATTTATAGTTATAATTTTGTTTATGTTTCTGGCGTTATTTTGCTCGTTTATATCTAGGAACGTTACAAATCACTTGAGCAGACATCTGACACTCACACATACTGCTTACAAAATAGTTGACTACAAGATGATAATCATACCCAAAAAACATAAGCGTAATTAGAGACTAGAGTGTACAGTTTTGTGAGAAAGAGATTTAAGCCTCAAGAGCAAGACGACCCTTTGGGTTGGTGACCTTCAAACCCAAAGCCTTAGCACGGGCAAGGATCTCAACTCTGTTCTTAGAAGAAACACCGTGGCCAATCTCAGCGGCATAGGTCTTAGTGTGCAACAACAACAAGTCCAAGTCCTTGGTGTTCTGGACCAAGAAAGCCTTGTGGCCAGATGGCATCATGTGTCTAGTCTTCTTGTTGGTACGGAAACCAATCTTTGGCTGTGGGATGGTACCTCTGAAACGACGTCTGACACAAGAGTCAATACCCTTCTGTTTTCTCCAGTTCTCGGAGACACGGGCGTAACGGTCAGAGTGGTGTCTCTTGAACTTCTTGGTGACCTTCTTGACGATCTTTGGGTGGAGAGAAGCAGCCATCTGTTCTGTTGTTAGTATTCATATTCAAAGGGAAATTCTAAGAAACCAATAAAAAATTATGTGAAATGAAAAGTTAAAGTGTGTCCAGATAACAACAAAGTGTTAATTCGTTCTAGTCTCACCCTTCTAAAGAGCTCTTGAGTGAGTAGTTGCTGTTGTTCATAATGACGATAGGTTATCGTAGTGTTTTTGGAGGGTCACCGAGTCACTTCAGCAAAATAAAACTAAACTTCAATAAGAGCTCTCTTGTACATCATTTCCTGTGGATTCTGCTTTGTCTGTAGCATTTGTTTGAGTTGAAGGCTCATCGAAATCCTTTGGCTCACTTCAACAAACGTCTGGTTTGACAATACCACAAATGCTTTGTGCTCAACACAGGGGCTTTGTAACAATCACACTTGATAATATTCTTTTTCACATAATGTATTCCTTTGGTATCTCTTTCATGTTCTTATTTGGCACGTACTTTGTCTGATTTTCTGGTGGTGACAAGTCCCTTTCCTGTATGCTGTGTACACTGATGACAGAGTACAAAAATTTCAATTTTGTGTGGGCGAGTGAGGATTTCTTCACTAATGCGGCGCAAACCAAGTTTTTGCCCTTGGAGTGAGAGCGTGATTATATAATCCCACATTTTTCGCGGCACGGAAGCTGTGCTCCCGCCCGCCTTTGAAGCTAAAAAGTTTCCAGAAATCTGGTTAGCGCAGCAGAAACAACAACATCCAGACATTTCTTAAATATGTGACTGCCCTAGATTCACAGAATCACGTGAATTAACGTATTAGGGCAACATCTTCTTTAAAGCAGCTTCGCGAAAGGTGTGGAGAGGCTTGAGAGAGATCTTGAAAGGTTTAGGCTCCAGTGTGTTGATAAGAAGGCAAGCAAGAGATGACATTTATTTGAAACAAAAGAGAAGTGCACTACAAACGCTGATCCAGCCACATATGATGACACAATCCAAGGAGATACAGGAGTCGTCTTATTATTACATTGATCGCACAAAGTACTACACAAAGTCTGCTCCCCATGCAACCCAAAACCTCATAGAAGTATACAACCTTACTACTATTGCGGACTCAGTGGCGCGTCTCAACGATGAAGGCACGAAGGGTGTTAAGCTGAGAAAGTCTTACAAAGCCCACATTAGTGATTTACCGGGAAAACATACCCATATCCCAAAAGAACGCACAATATCACCTGTCGTGTTCGACCCACAAGAAGGAGGAAGAACCATCGAGAGGTTTGAACCAGAGATGCTCACGTACAACATAAGCTTTGATAAGACACCAGATACCGGAATTCCAGGGTTTGATGCTGCGAACTTGGGAATTGGAGATACTTCCCAGGGAACAAAGAGAAAGTCCAAGACAAAGGTTGATGACAGCACTAAACGTCGCCGCATTGATTGACTACTTGACTTTTTGTCTTCTCTTACAGTGATGTTTCTTCTATAATGACCCCTAATGACTTTAAACAACTAATCCACCAAGTTTCACTAGTAGTTCTGTGGCTAGTTCATAATCTGAAGCCATAATATATGCATGTGCTCAATGATGACATAGTAGATTGTTATCGAGGATGACACCATCGCTATAGTAGTGATATAATCATCTAGCTAATTGATATTATTATAAAACAATTTATATCCACAAAATCTGTCATGTCCCATAAAACGTTGTTGTTAGTTTTAATCATTTCTGAATGTATTGATCCTGTTAGAAGCATACATGCTCAAGTTCTTCAGTGACTTTTCCACACTATTTCTTTTTGACAACTTGTTACCAATGATGCTTCCAGTGTGACTTAACAGAGCTTTGATCAAAACCTTCTTTAAATACATTGTCAGGTCCAACAAAGTGTATGTTTTGTTCGAAAAGTAAACTTCTGGTAAATTGAAAACAAAGTTGGAAACATTGATGAGTTTCTTTGAACCCTTACCTCTGAAAGTAATACAAATGACAGTACTTCTGAGTCTAAAAGACACAAAACTGAGATACTTTGAAGCTCTGTGAACTATCTCGTCAAGTTGGTCTTCATCGTCTTCATCACTTCCGTTTGTTTCACTCAGCAACAGACTATCAATGTTTTCATCTCTTGATTCCCGCCTCAAGGACATACTAGGTCTTGGTGAGTTCAGCATAGAAACATCTCCAATATTTACAGACGTAGTGTCGTTAGTCTTTTTTGAGGAAGCAAATATGCTACCCCTTCTCTGAAGTGGGGTAGGATGCTCTGCAGATTTAACATGTGTCAGGCCATTTCCATTGCCGTTACTTCTAAGACTTGTACTATGATGAAGGCCGGGACCATCATCCTCGTCATCGCTATCAGCGGAAGTTGGGCTATCATTAGGGAATGCGTACTTCATGATCTTTTCACCAGTTCTCTCTTCAATAGAAAATTGAATTGGTTGAAGAGCAACTTCAAACTTCTTCATGATTCTGATGCCACCAACAGGGTAATCCATTTGCCAATTGATATGGATTAATGGTTCCTCATCTGCCTCTCTTGTTATCTTCTTTGGTTTTTTCTTGACATGATGGGCCGAGAACACAACAGGCAGGTTTGATTGGTTGTCTAGGTTGATGACCTCCAAGTTTTCAATGACAATATGGTTTCTGTCTGAACGATCAGAACGTTCCATTCTCTTAAAGTGGGAGTTGAATAGAATAACATCTAAGAATGGTTGTCTCTGTTCGTCAAGCATGTGAAGTTTGATGTCATCTGCTCTGATGTTCCATTCTAAGTAGTCGTTAGACTTCTCAGTAGACTTTCTGCTTCCAAGGACAGAAACTGTCATTAACAAGTATAGTTCCAATGCAGCTTCAAACCTGGCAGCATGAACCAATTTCAAGTCATCCTCTTCAAGGTCATCAATAACAGCAATTCTGGAGGAGAGATTATCAATGATTCCATCAGCCTGTCTAGTCGCTTCTTGAAGTGCAACAATACGATTCTTAATTGCAACGAGATCTTTCAGGTCTAAACTCAAATTCATTTTAGATTCCAGTTGCTTTAATTTCAAAGTTCTTGGGTCATTGTAGATTAGTAACTCCATGATAATTGCGTAAAATGAGTAATACTGTTTAGCATCACAGGTCAGCACAGCCTGTGATAAATCACAGGACAGTCGGTTGACATCAACATCATCAGACCCAAAGAACAAATTCATGATCTTATCATAGCGAACCATGATGGAAGTTTTCTGCATAAGAACGTGGTCAGCAATAAGCGCACCATCATAGCAGAGCTCAACCCCCAACCAAGGAGGCCAAGTAGTGGTAGAGCCATACGAGGAGGAGTTGAAAAACAGCTTGCCTGTGGTGATAATTTCATTCTTATGGAACAAGAAAATACTGGCATCCTCCAAGATGGCCCCAAATCTCTGCTCAAAGATATTTTCATCATAGTCATCATCAGCATCTGCAGCGTCAAATGCAACGATATTAAGTTCAATCTTTGGTGCAGTAACAAGAACAGCAGCATGTTTATCACTTGCACATTGTAGTTGAATCTGAGGTGAGATAAGTTTTACCAAGTAATTGTCCCGAGTTTTGTAGAAGAAATTGACTGCAATCTCACGCAGTTCCTCTTTGAAGAATTTCATTTTTTGGGAAGCCCTTGTATCATCAATGCTGTCTCGAAGATCCTTCTTTTCACTATGAGAACTTTCATAGGTGGTAACACGTGAAACTGACTGAACCTCATCAACTGTACCATAGTTCGCTTGTCTCTGAGCATCAATAGCTTCATCGAGCTGAGCAAGTGATTTGTGATGTTTGAACCTTGAGAAAGTTCCACGAATCTCAAACAAGTAAATATATCTGTAGAAACCATCTCTGCTATGATCATTCCATTTTAGCATCATATTATGAACAATGAATCTGTTGCTAAAAGAATTCTCTTCAGGATTGTCATCAATGGCAAAGTCGAAAGTAGAGACTTTGTTAAGATCAGACGTCTCAGGAGAAGAGAAAGCTCCGGCCAACTCCTTCACAAACTTGATACCATGACGTAGTTGTTCGTTGTCAATCTTGAGTTGTCTAGCTCGTTTAAGCTGTTCAGAAGACTTGGAAGATAGAAGTGTTTCAACGAGCTCAATATTTTCCTGTAACTTACACTCCAGTTCAGCAAGACGTTGATCAAGTAGCTCCTGTTGAGTGACAAATGATGGTTTTCCATCAACAAGGCACTCATGAAATGTTTCGGATCCGAATGGCTTAACCCTTCTCCCAGTATCGGCATCAAGCTGATACTTATCCCCATAGCCTTGTCTCTTAAAGTAAAGGAATCTTGGCGTAAACATTAAAGGATAAGCATTGACAACACCGCGGAACCTTTTCTCCAAAGATTTCTCATAAATCTCAGCAAAGTCTGACAAGTCAAACCATGACAAGTCATTATCAAAAGATTCAAAGATGTGATCACTGGAGCCATGTAGACTACCAATTTCAGTCTCATTAAGTTTATCGAAAAACCCTTCAATAACTCTAACATCAAACTCTTCAAGCTCAACCTTACCCAAATTAAACTTCATTCTCATGTTCTTCTTTGTAATACCAAGGTTGGCATTATGTTCAAGGGTCAACTCTTTACGCTGATGAAGATCCATAACAAACTTTGAAGCACGACCTTTAACACCAATACAGTCAACCTTTTTTTCATGAGATGAATCGAATTCAAAGTCACGATAGATGTGAGAGATAAAGAGAGGTTCCAAAAGAGCTTGGTACTTTATAGAATACAAATGACGGGAAAACTTAGTAGTGGTTTTGTTTGGACCAAATAATGGCCCATGACGAATCGGCAAAGTATTCAAAAAGAGTTTCCACCACGAGAAGAAATATTGGAATGCTGTAGGTGTTAATTGAATTGTATTATAGGAGTTCTCTTGTTGTGAAACCAAAGTAAGACCCATGTGGATAAATTGACTTCTGAAGCCATCATAAGCATCATAAGAGCCATTGTTCACAACATATTTCGGATTTCGCAACACAATGTCATAGTGAGGAGAAAACTCAGAGCTTCTGGAGACACTATCCTTCAGTTTCCTTTCAAAGAAAAACGCAAGATTAAACCCAACTCCACCGGTCAAACGAATAACAGATTTTTCAATATAAGCATTTGAAAGAGATTGCATACGTGAGCTATGTGGGATGGAGCCGTCAACCAAGTAGTAGCCGAATACTGAACGTTGGAAATTCGTGGAGACATCCCATAACAAAACAGACTCAGAGGTGGGTTTGGACCAAACAGGAAGAGCCTGTGAATAGTGATTTGGAACAGCAAACACAACTTCATCAGCTTTTGAAGCAATAAACTGCTTTGGATTATTCTTATCGTTGATATTGAGTGTAACGCTGTCCTTGAAACCAAGCATAAATCCTGAAGATTCTCCATCAATGGAATATGGATTCGTAGAACCCTTGAATAGAATATGTAAGTTACCTTTTCTCAACCAGCTGAAACATATGCGAGCATGGAAGTTCGCTCTAATCTTGTCCCAGAAACCAACTTTCTCTGATGGGTCGATTGGTGGTTTTGTAAAGTTGTCTAAGTTGAGCATGATTTGCTGAATGCAAGGTTGATACGATGTACCCCAAGTGACAGAAGTAGCTCTATCAGAGTTCACTTCCCAGCTCAGATTGGTGTAGAGCTTGATTGCAGTCAAAGTCTTTGGAACCTCAATAGAGTAACTATCATCTTTATCAAACTCGGAGCACCCAGGAACAAGTGGAACAAAAACTTCTCTGACCTCTTCTTTAGATGAAATCATGTTCTCTCCTATGACAAGGTCCCCATGGATTCTAACGGCCGGCAGATTTCTTGGTTGACTTTTTGAGATTGTAGGCATGTGAACAAATGGAAGCGGATAGTCTCTTAAGTGAGCTCTCAATTCAGTGAGCTTTAAATCAACATGAAGCGGAATCAGAGTGGAATACTCTGAATCTTTTGGAACCCCCTTTCCGACATCATACAAGAAATCTGGAAGACCATCAAAGCCACATGATGGAGGGCAGATGTCAATATCGGGACTCTCCAAGATCAAACTGAATAAGAATGGTGATTCAACAAAGTCTAATACATTACGGTTGAAAGTCTCTGGAAAACGTGTGGTGTCAAGATTTCCCCACAAGTAGTAGAAGCTATCTTTGAAGTTCTTTTTCATTTGACTCTTGTAAGTTTTGACACGAGCAATCCACGACTTGGAAAAACTTTCGTAAACAGAGTTAAGTCTTCTTTGCTGTTCACGGAGCTCAACATTAGGTGCAGAATCATTTGGTGTTTTTAAAGGAGTGGAGACTTCAGGGAAAGTCGATACAGAATTTGAATGATGAACGCCCTTCAATGGCTTCTTTCTACCAACCTTTGGTAGACCTCCTAGCTGGTCATCTGTAAGAACCTTTGTTGGCGGTTTCTTGGCCCCCTGAATCTCATCGACAATTTTTCTATTAAAGGCAGCCATTTTTTCCGAACGTATCTTCTGTTCAGCCAGACCAATCTGGAAGATCATATTGAGCTCTTCTTCAAAAGGATCATCGTCCATGCTGAAAATAACTCTGCTTGATTTCAAATTCATCCTTGGAAGTTTTACAGGTCCGTTGGCCTTTGGATTGATCACGATCTCGTCAGAATTGTACTTCAAGGAATGATGGAGCTGTTTGAGAGTCTTAAACATTACCGAGAAGTTGTCAAAAATCTTATAGATAATCAGATGGTGGGGGCAAGTAATGTGGAAAGTATCATTGCCCAATTCAACCCATGGACCATCAAGTTTGCTAATGATAGTAGGAATGTTGACTCTTGTACTACCATCAACAGAGGTCAACAATCTAGCCCAATATCCAGGTGAGGTTGGGGATTCAGTACATACCCTGATATACGACGCACCGACCAGCAGTGGGTGATCAAGTATTCCTGTAGATAAGACTTCAGTTACTTCTAATCTCATCCTCATTCTGTCTGGTAACACAAGGATAATGTCGACGAAATTGAGTGTAAACGTTACTTCAAGAGCTGAAAGGATTCTGCGTCCGAGGCCACCACCTGTTGCTCTTCTGGCCTCTCCAATGGGATTTTTCAATAGGAACTCAAACACGGTGTTTCTGACCAAATGCAAAGTTGAAATCAAAATAAAGTGGGTAATAACAGAGTACAAACCCTCAATTCTTTCCATGTCCCATTTTAAGGCCAACTTTTCATCAATGTCACAAGGTCTTATTGCAATAGAAGAAGCCGGTATTTTGAGAAATACTTTCTCATGAAGGACACATTTGCTGGAGCTTCTCTCAGAGACGATCTTTCCCACAATCCTCGTCGTGCCAAACTTTAATACCCACCCATCGCTGTCGTTAGTGCTTTCAGAAGAAGTATCGACAAGGCCTTTGTCATCATCACCTAGGGACAGCGAACCACTTGAAGAATCATTGGTGTCATTTGTGCTACATTTTGTGAAGCTGAACTCCGAGCGGTACACGGTGAGCTGAACCATTCTCAACTCCCCATTCACCAAATCGTTTTTAGTCTGTGGATCAATTCTCTTCACTAACTCCTTGTTGATCAATAATGACCGGGAACCAACAATAAGGGTGTTATCATCGCACGTTACATCAATATCCTGAACCCAATATGGGATCAGGTCCTGGATTAACTGCAATAGTGAACCGCCATCGTCTGGAGGAGGTAAAGGTGTAGCCTTGGGGTCACCGCCACGTTTGTTAACCATGTCTTGCCTATTCAAGAAGCGTCTGTATTCACGGATTTGGGGTACAATTGCTGTATCCAACTCCGATAAAATATAGTTGATGCCATGAAGCATGTGTATGTTGGAAAGATTTAGTTTGGTTGTTTCAGTATGAACAGTTGTGGCGAGTTTCAACTGTGGAAGGATATCAAGCCGCTGTTTGATTGATATGTCTTCTAGCCTCAATGCCCTTTTATCCAGACCGGTCTCTGTGTTGCGGAATTCAATTTTAGTGTTATGCATATCAAACTTCTGGCGTGAGATGTATTGTTGGACACCATTTAAGATTTCCCTAGTGCTGCTAAGCTCAACTGCCAGCATATTAAGCTTGAGTAAAAGGATTCTGTAATAATGTTCGTTGAAAAGACTTTTTGCTATAATTACTGGATTCTCAATACCCAGTTTCAATTCAACAACTGGCCATACCTTGGAGAGGTTCTTTGCCACTTCATATTTTTGAGCAAGCGACCGATGTCTGATATTGTCACAATTCTCAGAGCTGGAAACCCCGTTTCCATGAATAAACGTCAGAGAATCGAGAACACTCATCACAACGACTGATATATCGTCAGTAGACATATCAAATGTTGGTTCAGAGAGATGTCCTGTAAGAACCAGCTTGGATTTCGATTCCTTTCCAGAGATTATTGCTTCAAGAGTTTGAAAGGCAACGTTTGAGCTTCCGTTGAAGTTCATGACTGGGATTGTCATTATTTCTCTTACAGCAGTCTTACCAATGTGCTCCATTGAAAGCGATACACCTGTGAAGTTGTAGACAATTTTAAATGGTTTGTCAATATGATCATACATGAGGCCATAGCCTGGGGACTCTAAGAAAAGTCTTTGACATGATGACGCCAATGAGTCAATTTTTAAATGAACAAAAGCAAGGGGTTTGTAATTGGGGCATTTCAATAAGCCCTTGGATGCCACTGGTATCTCAGTGATATGAATATCTTGGTGTGTTATGGTGGTAGATTCAACCAGCTTAATGAGGTAGCAAAACATGCGGAGTCTCTCGTAGATCATATCTAAGACATCCTCTTCTGTTGGAAGTTCGGGTCTTTTTTTGGAATTGAACTTCTCAAAGAAAGATTGATTGATGTATTTTTTGAGCATTGTATACAATCTTATTTTGATGGTTCTTGTGTCAAAGTTGAGCGAAACTCCCGATAAATGTCCCGTTTTGAAGTCGAGCGACGCCTTTGCATCCAAGACGCAAGAATCCAGCACTTCATGGCCATTGACTCCCAGTTGGATGATACGAGCCTTAATTCCCACATTCTTTTTGCTATGTCTATTGACATCAACCTTTGTAGTGAACAAGTCGATATGGAGGGTTGCTTGAGTCTCCTCGGATGTCACCAGGATATCTGAGAAGCGGATACCGACAAAACGGAAGTACAAGAGGTAGATCTTCACAATGAGGTTCATTATTCTGGAGTCACAGAAAATGCATACAGCAGTGTCAGGATCAAGAGTTCTGAGATCCTCCAGCGTGTGAAGTTTTTCCGGACGTTGCCTCGTGCAGCCTTGCTCCTCTCCAGAAGCCGTGGCGTCCTGCTGTAACTTGTGGAGTGTGATACTGAGCCCCTCGACGGCCACCGTGATATTCGACAGATCAAAGAGAGAAATCTGGAAGCGAATAGATCGTACCATTACTGTGAATCTGCTTGTGGAGAACGCGAGCTTGTACATCTTGAAGAGGAACGGGTTGATGAAGCCAATGCGGATACCAAAAACAGCACATAGACCTATGTGAATGATCCAGGTCGTTAGCCCGAGTATGAAAAGCAACTTAAGCCATGTGGAATCCTGCACTGCCAGGTAAACCTGTGAAATACGCATCTTGTTCGTTGTTTCTGGTGCTGACACTGGTGTTTGTAGTGCTGTGGATAGTGATTTTAGTCTAAATGTTGAAGTTGATGTAGATGTTGCTTCACCGCACCGGTTCACCGCGCTGTTTGGTGTAGTATGGGGTCCTTCTTATGGTTTGAAAGTGGTGAGCACAAAGCACAAAGCACTGCAAACTGCAAGGCTATCACCCCAAGAAACAATTGGGCTTTCCTGCTAGCCTAACAGAAAAATAATACTGCTTCATAGCAAGACTGATACTCAAAGGTAAACGGCCCGCCCGTTCCGGTTTTCAATTGATGGGGTCCCCAGCTACCCAGCGCTCATAACCGGCATCGCTTATGTAATTGTCTTAAATCTCTCTCTCTGCGATTGGAAAAAAAAAGTGAAAATTGGCAGTAAAGCGAAGAACAGACAGGGATATTGACAACACATCACACGCCTACACGCACTAAGTGTAATTTATTGAGTTGATAAGAGAGTAACTTTTTGTTCTCTTATTCTACCAGACTTTCCCGTTTACTCTTCATCGAGACACTTGCAAACAGTGTTTACAGGCGTCCAGGACACCCACCCCTTTTGCTTTGATATATAAGGCCGCGTGAGACACATACACAAGCAGGAAACTCATTTGAAGATGCGTAAGTACACTAGAATGTGAGGAGATCTACGGGGTCTTAGAAGAATATGGAGCGCAATGGGACATAGTGGCATTGGTATCACAGAGATCTATGGTTATAATCTACTTCGTGTCACTGCCAATACTACTGCCCGCATTAATGCATCCCTTTGATCTCTTCTCCCCAGTGACCCCCTTGCTGATTTAACAAAGCACCACTAACACCCTTAAAGCTCCAAAACAGAAAGCAATTAAGATGGACCTGAGCACGTTCTTGAACGATGACTCCCTCGGTGGTGGTTGGGCCGACGACGATGTCGACTTCAACACCATCCAGATCCCATCCAAAAAGACTGGTGCCTTTGGTGCTACCGGTATTCCATCTGGCGGTGCCAACCCAATGGACCCAGCTTTTGGTGGCCACGACTCTCACCAGAAGCGTGACTTCACAGAGTTTCCAGTCCCAGATGCTCCTCCTTTCAGAGCTGTCTTCAACAACTTGCCATGGGACGTGTCCGAGGAGTCTGTCGGCGAGTACGCCGAGTCTTGTGCCGATGAGGGTGGCTCTGTTGAGAGAGTTTCCGCCCCAAGAGACAACAACGACCCTACCAGACTCAGAGGATTTGCTTTTGTCACTTATGTGACCAAGGCTCAGCTTGAGAATGCTCTCAAGTGTACCGGTCAGGAGATGAATGGTCGTCGGGTTTACATTGCCGTTGCTGCACCAGACAAGGGTGGCTTTGGATCCAGAGGTGGCCGTGATGATCTTGACTGGGGTTCTGCTCGTGGATCTGGTTTCAGCAGATCCAGAGGTGGTGATGACTTTGAGA
This sequence comes from Petasospora nakhonratchasimensis, assembly GCA_030572335.1. Lineage (NCBI taxonomy): Eukaryota > Fungi > Ascomycota > Saccharomycetes > Phaffomycetales > Wickerhamomycetaceae > Petasospora > Petasospora nakhonratchasimensis. The sequence continues at coordinate 459,475 of JAJLZS010000009.1, forward strand.
GAAGACCAAGAAGAGAGGAGCCAAACTTGGACTGGGGTTCTGCTCGTGGCTCCGGTGTTCTTCCACCAAGAGAGCCAAGAGAGCCAAGAGAGCACAGAGAGCCAAGGGAGGACAGACCAAAGAGAGAGGAGCCAAACTTGGACTGGGGTTCTGCTCGTGGTTCCGGTGTTCTTCCACCAAGAGAGCCAAGAGAGCCAAGAGAGCACAGAGAGCCAAGGGAGGACAGACCAAAGAGAGAGGAGCCAAACTTGGACTGGGGTTCTGCTCGTGGTTCCGGTGTTCTTCCACCAAGAGAGCCAAGAGAGCCAAGAGAGCACAGAGAGCCAAGGGAGGACAGACCAAAGAGAGAGGAGCCAAACTTGGACTGGGGTTCTGCTCGTGGTTCTGGTTCTTTGCCAGCCAGAGAGCCAAGAGAGCACAGAGAACCAAGAGTGCATAGAGAGGACAGACCAAAGAGGGATGAGCCAGAGCTTGACTGGGGTGCTGCAAGATCTGCCGTTGCGCCAGCTTTCAAGTCTGAGAGAAGATCCAACAGCAACAAGAAGACCAGTGCCGCTGACAATGCTGACTCCTGGGCTCGTGGTTCCCAGGTCACAGCCCGCTCTGGTAGATCCGCTTCCCACAAGAAGGAGGAGCCACCTGCTACTAAGCCAGTTGCCAAAAAGTCCGCATTTGCTGTGTTGGCAGGCGACGACAACGATGAAGACGATGATGATGAAGACGATGAGTTGGTTGAGAAGACTGAGAAGCTGGCTGTTTAATACCAGTTGGCAGAAAAAGATGGGGAGATGTTAATCGGATGTGAAAGTCATGTTGGGGAACTGTGCTTAAGTTATCATTGTTTATGAATCGTTTTTTTGTTTTTATTGTTGCAGGTTGGTTCCTCAGATGTTCTAATCAGCAGGGTTTTTGCCAGTAGTAGCAATGAAGTTTATAGATACAGCTCCTTTTGACAAATTGTAAAATAGGGAAAGTTCCAAAGAGATATCCATTTGTTAATTAGAAGAATGTAGAAGAACACAAATGAGTTCGACAGATGAATTCAACAGAAAATAGATCAAGACTAGCATTGATTATATAATTATATATATAAAAGGTGAGCCAGCAGGTACAATAAAGGAGAGGAATTAACGTAAGTCATAAAGGAGTAAAACAACATCAAAAAGGTCAAGGTAAAAAACAAATGGTCAAATGAAATATTAGTTAAATCAAGGACAAAAGGAAATCAAATGAAGGAAGGTCAACGTCACTAACGGCACAAAAGTCACAATACCAAATAACAAATAAAAAAGGAGAAGTGAAGGCAAAAAGTAGTAAGCAACAAGCAACAAGCAACATCAAAACATCTTTTGTTTTCTGAGTTTTATTTTTGTTTCTGCTTTGAGAGGAAACTGAAATATAAGATATTAGATGCAATAATAATCGTCATTAAAAATCACAAAGCAGATTGTGAATTAAGCCATTCTTTCCACAACTTCTCTTCTAGCTTCCTCAGAAGTAGGAATGGTGTTGAGATTAGAAGAAGAAGCAAGATCAATATCCTCTAAAGGAATGTCATCAGTAGAATTAACAGTCTCATCTACGTTTGTTTCGGCCTGTGCAGCAGGCCCTGCTTCTGTTTGTTGGTCGTACAGGCCAGCCTCTCTGCGTCTTTCGGCCTCACTTGCAATGGTACAATTCAGGAGGTCATGTTTTGAAATGCCCATAACTACCCAAAATATTCTCCATTTGAAAGTCATGTACTCTTTGATTTTTTCCCTGGCGAATTCTTCCAACTCTGGGTGTCTTTGAAGGATTTCCGCAACACGATCATCAAGTGTAGTATACTGCAACTCTGGCCAGCCTGTCAGTGACTCTGCATCATTCTGGCCTTCGATGTCTTCATCGTTCTCGTTGTTCTTCATGTAGTAGTCACGCTTACACATTGGACAACAAGCTTTCCGCTTTGTGAGCCATGGGTCGAGACACTCTTGATGGAAAACATGTCCACATATTAATCCACGGACCATGTCTTCAGGTTCAAAAGTGTCGATGCAAATGGCACATGTTCCAGAGTCAAAGTGAATCTCATGGACATATTGATTACTGATATCAACTTCCTGTGGTTGTGAGCTATCAGAGGGCCCGGGAGAAGGGTCCTCAAAGGAGGCAACGGCAGCTGTACCAGCATTCGCTGGGCCTTCGGTGGCTGCATCCGTCGCCTGTTCATCATTAGCATCTTCCAAGTGCTGCTCGTTGATGATGTCATCATTCTCCTGTTTTAGCTGTGCCATGATATCTCTGTTTTCGATATCTCTTTCGGCACCACCGTCAAACCAGTTCTGGTACGTACGAACCGGGAAGAGATGGTCCACCTCCTCCTCTGTGAGTCTCCTCTTCTTCAAGTACCTTCTGCGCTGTCGTTGGGCACGCATGCGGGCCTGGAAGTTGTTGTTGTACACGTTGAGCTGGTGTACGGGGAAGTCAGAGTTTAGCAGTATGATGTTGCTGTTTCCCGGGCTCCTTGTAGCGAGTCTCGCTGTAGCGTAGATGCCGAGCTTGGTTCTGACATAGTATCTAAGGGAGAAGAAGATGAACACCGCAGCTATTAGGATTCCAATGGCGATGGCGATAAAAAACAGAATGGACGACGGCTGCGTGGTAGCAGACGATACAGACCCTGATGATGACATCTCTGTGGGCAGTGTTGTGTGAAGAGGAACCTAGTGTGGAGGGAGAGCTCGTGGGTATCAGCTATGTGGAGTGCGTAGAAGTGTATCACCCAACTTTGTGCTCCTATTTCCTCTCTTGGCCGTCTGCTTGGGGTTGGTGTCGAGAGCCCTTGTACAGTACAAGTGGGATCCAGTAAATATAGAGAGACAGGACAAGCGTTTATATAAGCAGCGCTTTATCACTAAACCCACAATTGTCTGAGAGTTGGGGTGCCTGGAGCTTTTTTCGCTGCAAATATTCGAGTGGAATGTGCACGTTGATCTTCGGTCAGCACGCTTTCTTCTCCGTTTCTGAACAGCTTGCTAAGGTAAGAAGATGTGTGGATGTACTGGAAAGCTCGTGAATAGCCCGTGGTGCGTGGTTCGTCTCCGTTTCTGGTGCCCTGTCAAGTTGCGGATACCTTTTTCTTCCAGATGTATGTGTGACACCTTTGTGTGAGTGCGACCTGGAAAGAGTCTCAGGCCCCCTTTTCAAGTCTCTGGGGTGGCGCTCGGTTGGCGTGGGACTCCCTTCTTAGTCCCGGAATGGTGATGGGACTAGTCTTTAGGGACTCAAGATTCTAGAAAGATCTATAATGGGTCAACTATATCAAAGATGATGTATAAAAGAAGGAACAGTTCTATGGAGTGCTAGGCTAGTACTTTTTTGCAAGACTATCGCTGCAAGTGGAGGGTTATGCTGTGGTGGTGGCAGCAGAGCTCTGAGAGATTTGATCATACCAATACATGGAACTTTTCATCTACTGCTACTACACTCGTCTACACGAGAGAGTAACGCTTCTGGTCATCCTCGTATCCGTCTCTGAGAGAGACGATGCTGTCGAAGTGTTTGTACAGTACGCCCAACAGGTTAGTGTCATCATCCTGGGACCCAATGGCCTGCCTTATAGAACGCCCCCTGGCATCGCTCCCGGTTCAATAACCAGCGAAGCCGATGTGAGCTCAAGCGATGAGTAAGAACAGCGATGGCTGCTCACTCTGGCAAAATATAAAAAAAATACAGACACACTTGTCAGTAGATACACAGTTTTATATGAAGCGATACATCATTTATAGGTCTGATTCTGTAAGCGTGGCCAATTGCCCCTTTTGAAAAGTACTGTTTACACATGTAGTGGTGATTCGCCTGTGCAACATATAGTACTTTACATGATACTTTGCCACCGTACTCTTCCACCATTATCCATCACCAAGAATCAGCATCCCCTAAAAGATACGACGATACAATGGCAGATGATGAAGCACAAAAAATACAGATATACGTGTATGACATTTCGCACGGGCTTGCACGTGTCTATGCACGGGCCATTATTGGCATCGATCTCGACGCCGTATACCACACTGCAGTCGTGTTGAATGGGAAGGAGTACTATTTTGATACAGAGGGAGTTACACAGAATCCAGCTGGAAAAACCAGATTTGGGGTCCCTCTCGAGGTGAAGAATGCTGGTGAAACATACATTCCCGAAGATGTATTTTTGGAATACTTGGACGAGCTGAGGCAAGGAAGATTCAAGCTCGGGTCGTATAGCGTCCTTACCAACAACTGCAACCATTTCACACATGAAGCACTACAGTTCTTGAACGGTGGAGAGCTAGATAGTAAAATTTTACATCTTCCAGAACAAGTGCTCTCATCGCCTAATGGAGCAATGATACAGCAAATGTTCAGTGGTGGTTTCTAAGAGCTACAGCTTGGTAATAATCAAGTTACTAGCTATTTATACGTATAGTACAGAGAGTGTATAGGTTATAAACTCAGAGAACAATCAAAAGTGTGCGAAAAAGACAAATAACAAAACATAAAACATGTTTGCAAATTAGAAGAGCAAAAAAAGTGTAAGACGTAGCAATGGTGAAGTAGGAAGAAGATATGTGTATCCTTCCTCCTCCTTTTTGTGTCTTGGACCTGTCCAAGAGTACGTGCTATTATGCATGGGTGTGATCAAAAAACAGACATCACAATGTGTGATCATGGGGTCACAGACACTTTAATAGTACTTTCAGCAGTTGAGTTTGCCGTTGATTCGAATTCAATGCCATTATTCTTTTTCTCGTGGCCATTGAGATGATTTACCTGTGTGTTTGGTGTCTCTCGAGCCTTCTCCTGCATTAAATCCTGAACAAACTTCTCCCATTCCAGAATAAGACGTTGTGATCTCTCACGGAATCTGTACTGTGGTTTCTTCTCTTGTAAGTCGTCAGCACGACAAATTACCTTCAACACCTTGTGCAGTTTTGAATGGCGGAGTAAGTCTGTGTTCATCTTTGGTGAAAACTTCTCGAGATCGCTGAAACAGCGGTCACATTCATCCAGCTCTTCGTCTGTTGGAAGCTTACTTTTCTGGATCAGGCCCTTTTGGAGATGTACACGGAACTGATATGCCTGCTTCATGAGTGCCTCGGGAGAGTTCACATCCTTCCCATTCTTGGATGCTGGTGTGCGTTCAGTTCTTCCATTCCCAACGGTCAATTTCAATGGAGTAGAGCTCTTTCTCTTTTTGGTCTTTGTATCATTATCTTCACCTGCACGTTTCTTTGCACTACTGGCAGATGGTAGTTGTAGTTGTTCCTCACCATCATCTTCTTGCTTTGCTGATGGGGGTCTATCGTAGATCGACTCAAGGGTGTATTCTTCTTCATCTTCACGTACAAGCTGTGTTTCCAGGAGGAGATCCCAGTATCTGTCGTACTTTGAGGCATCAAGCATTGCGTTTTTCTTTTTGCCCTTCACTTTACTCTGCTTGATAGCATCCTGTTTTGAGAATGGCTTCAGGGCGTCGGCTGTACAGCAGCCAAAGTTTCTATCACCCATAAAAAGCACATAAGCATACGCCTCTCCGTCCTCCTTGTACTCCTGTAAGTCCTTGACATTCTTCTCCGACGTATGGAAGTTTGCAATCACAACGGCCGGCCACCATGGGAAAGTGGCAAAGCGGGCCATGACGAGGTCGCCCGGCTTGTACGGAAAGCTGTGTCTGCGACTTGTGCGGTCTAGCATTGTGTGTGTGGGTGTTAGTGTCCCTTTTTTCTTCTTCTATTCCAAGTATGCTGAGCGTCACTTTGTGACGTGTCTGTTGGTTTGCTATTGGATTGGAGAGGGGGAGTGGAAGGAGAACGATTATCAAACACTGCAATCAGCTCCAAAACAACAAAGCAGCTCCTGTATCACTACTGGCAGAAGAAACTATAATGATCACGCTCGCTCTTGGCTCCCAAACACTCAAGCGGATGATGATACAGATCTCGACGTGTGTTCAAAAGGTTCAGACGGTGTGTTGTGGAAGGAGACTGTTATGTACCGGCAAGCGATATCCAGTCACCGACTCGTAGCGAAAAAAAAAAACACAAGGCCGTGAAGAAGTGGCACTATCTGTAGAAGCACCTGGAAGAGCAAGGTCCCCTTTTGTGGATGTTTTTGACAGTACGAACTGCTGTCTTTTGTTGTTGATGTTGCAATTGGGCGACGATTTTATTAGCCCGCCCACCAGCCCACCTTAAATTAGCAGCCCAGACTATATTCACACCTGCACACCAACACCAAAAGTCAATTACGTCAGCGGTTACGGAACCCTGGGTTCTGGCGTGCATGTTCGCCACTCGAAACAAAATCGCCACTGTTTTGAGCTGGGGAATCTTTTTGTTAGTGTTGTTAGTGTTGGGGTCTCTTTGCTCTATAAATATAGCTTGTGAGAACAACTGATAGTCAATCCCATAACAAGAAGACATGCAGAGACTACAGAGACTGCTGGGCCAGTCTGGTGGCCTAGGATCAAGCGCGCCACCGACTGATGGGCCGGTCATTGACAACAAAGAGACGGTTTACATATCCTCCCTCGCCCTGCTCAAGATGCTCAAGCACGGACGTGCCGGTGTGCCTATGGAGGTCATGGGCCTTATGCTCGGCGAGTTTGTTGACGACTACACTGTCCACGTTGTGGACGTGTTTGCCATGCCTCAGTCCGGTACAGGTGTCTCTGTTGAGGCTGTTGACGACGTGTTCCAGACCAAGATGATGGACATGTTAAGGCAGACTGGAAGAGACCAGATGGTGGTTGGCTGGTACCATTCTCACCCTGGTTTTGGGTGCTGGTTGTCCTCCGTGGATATCAACACACAACAGTCGTTTGAGCAGCTCAATCCAAGAGCTGTGGCCGTCGTCATTGACCCAATCCAATCCGTTAAGGGCAAGGTTGTTATCGACGCCTTTAGACTAATCAACTCTGGTACTCTCATGCTAGGACAGGAGCCAAGACAGACCACCTCCAACGTCGGTCACCTCAACAAGCCTTCGATCCAGGCCCTGATTCACGGCCTCAACCGTCATTACTACTCGCTCAACATTGACTACCACAAGACCCCACTAGAGACCAACATGCTCCTCAACTTGCACAAGAAGGAATGGCAATCGGGGCTTGCACTCAACAACTACGAACACAAGGAACAACACAACTCACAAGCGGCGGAGAAGATGGTAAAGATTGCAGAGCAGTATTCAAAGAAGATTGAGGAGGAAAGGGAACTCACAGAGGACCAGCTAAAGACAAGATATGTTGGAAAGCAGGATCCTAAAAAGCACTTGTTGGAGACAGCAGAAGGGTTGATAGAAGAAAATGTTGTCAGTGTTCTAACTGGTGCAGTCGATTCTATTGCCATTAAATGATTTTGTGCTACAATATATGTATAGTAAACAATGTGCATATGATTACTTTATACGCTCCCAAACTTGTAGGCAAGTTTCACCCAGAAACATGTATGCGGCTTCTTTCTTCTTAACGTTTAGATCCTGGATCTCTACCCACTGCTCACCATTACGCAACTGGATTTTCCACACGCTAGTGTCATCTTCATCCAGAACATCGCTCTTGATCAGGTCATGCACAATATTTGAGATGAGCCTGTATTTAGCACCTGGGAACTCCAACTCCAATGGGTATTGCACAATGGTCTGGTTGCGGTCCTTTACTTGTAAATCGATTCCAAGGTTTTTGTCCTTGAATCTGTTGTAGTCCAAGATTAGGTAGGGTGGGTACTTTGCAATTGTATATGTTTGGACTTTACCAGGCAGCACTGTTTCTGTAGTGCCATCGTATTTTTGTAGGAGCCGTTCGATATGAATCTGTGGAATTTCCTGAACACCCGATTTGCCCTTGAACAGCGATACTGGTGGTAGATCAAGTGATAAGATCCAGAACTTGGAGGATGTCTGCTCGATCTGTGTAGCTGTTATGAGCTGGTCTGTGTCCTTATCGTTTATGAGTTTGCGTGACTTGATAGTGAGTTTACCCTGGGTAGCATTGTTGATGATTGGAGAAGACTCTTCTGCAAATGTACGGGATAGTGTGTTGAGCAACCAGATTAAAAAGTCTCTTGGTTGTTTCTCTTGGCTTATTGTGAACCTCTTCTTTGACAAGAGATCAACGTGTTGCAGGAGTTCGTGCGGAGATATGTGGTTCTTGAACAGTCTGGGGGACCAGATTTTCCTTACTAGCAGATTGAACCTCTTGTTGAGTTCGTTCTTACAGGTCAAGTTCAGGAGGCAAAAGTCTCGGATCATGTTGATGTGTGCCAGAGCGTGGATCACGACGTTTGCGTATGCATTGTTGGCCTTGATGTTGTTGAGGCCGATGAACCCTGGGGTGTACGTGTTGCCGACAAGGTCTTTTGCCGGTGTGGAGGAAAGGTTCTTGAGCTCCAGCTTGGTGTAAGTTGGGTCGATGGCATACTTAATGTCGTCGAGGAGGGCCGACTCGACGTGCCTGTTCTCGGGCAGAAGGTACACCTTGAGTGTTGAAAAGTTGATGTAGACGTGGTGGTCGTCGTTGATGGAGTGGAAGTAGGCCGGGGAGGTCTTTCCTCTTCCCTGGAAGTACTTGCCACAGGTGAGGCATGCATATATGTTCACGTTGGAGAGCGTGACCGAGCACACCTTTTCAAAGTCAAAGTCCAGGCGTTTACGGTCGATCGTGTCAAGGTATATGTTTTCGAGGTTGTGGCCCGTGGCCGGGGGGCTGCTGCGGGCGACTCTCCTTCTCTTTGGCGACTCCCCATGTTGGTCGGTGGTTCGTTTAGAAGACATATCCATAGCCAGCTCGTTGTTCTCTTCCCTTCACCCCTTCTCGGGCTCGAGCCTCGAGACAAGCTCGATGTCTATTCCGTCGTGATGTTTCGCGCTCGCGCTAGAGCCGCGATACAACTTTTGAAAGGCGTGATGGGGCATTGAGCCAAAGCAGCAGTGGTTCTAAGGCTCCCCTGAGGCTTCCCCCCCCCCAAGGCCCTCCAAAGACCCCAAAAGACCCCAAAAGACCTCCAAAGGCCCCCGCCCAAGAGCCCGGGTTTTACGGTCGAACCTAGCTGCCTACACCTCCGGCTACGCTGCCATCCCGGCCGCGATCGTGGACTGCACAGGCTGCAAGGTGGTTCGACAAAGAAAGGCGCTGTGCTCCGCGCGGTTTCGCCATATACAACACCTTTTCTCAGCCGTTGCCACCGCTTTGATGGGTGTCCAAAGCCGTACGACGGTGCACCGTGGAAAATAGCTCAACGGACGGGCTGCGCTCCAGGGCGCCTGGGCCCATAAAAACGTCGTTACGGTGTGGCCTCCACACAGCTGGGCCTCCACACACGAAGCCGGTCGCCCCATCCCCATGCTGCTGTGTCTTTCAATGGCTGGATACCGCTGCACCGCCCGTACCGCGCGCCCAGACCTCCTGGGCCTAAGGGGCCTTGAGGCCTCAGGAACACCACACACCTTCTTTCTAGAAAGGATTCGGCACGGCCCGGTCGCGCGCCGAAAACATCGCGCCCCGGCCGATGTTCTCCGCGTTTTACTACAAGAGCTCTTTAGCTGCACTCCGTATATATAGAGAGCGGTGTGTCCAGGCCGCGTTGGGTGGCTTTGAGTGCGCGATGGATAAAGCGTCTGGTGGAGCCCTGCACAAGCTACTGCCCCAATCTCCTACTCTAAGCTCCTGAAGCATTAAGCCCACGGCCGCAGCTCAAAGCACTAGGTCTCTCAAAGCTTGCCCGTCTCCCATCCGCGTCCCGCGCGCATCCCGCATCGCTACTGGTATTCCGTCTCCTAGAGCACATTAGTAAGAGGGTGCCATATAATTTTGAATTTTTGCATTCCTACCCTTCCCTGCTCTGCTCTGCCCTTTGCTCTGCCCTTTTCTCTGTCCTGCCCCTGCTCACACACAATGGCCGATAAGAAGGAACACACCAAGAAGCGAGTCTCCAAGGCTTGTGACTGCTGCAGAAAGTCCAAGACCAAGTGCGACGGACAGCGCCCGTGCACACGGTGCCTCGAGGACGGCAAGATTTGCACTTATATGACTAAGAAGAAGGCCGGACAGGTGTACCCAGCTTCATATGTGGACCTCCTCGAAACAAGGGTCTCGGTGCTCGTCCAAACACTCACACAGCTGCTAGAGAAGAGTAAGGACGGTGCAGACGAGCTCTACGCCTTCTTCTCAGACGAAGGACTGCTCAACACAGAGGGCGACTGGGACATCAACAAGGTGATTGGAAAGCTGCTGCCCTCAGAGAGGCTAAGCAACCTTGCAGAGTCCTCGGATAACTACTCCCTACATGACATTACAGACGTAACCGCATCGCCATCTTCTTCGTCCCCTTCTCTCTCATCAAACACCAATGACCATGCTGCACCAAGTCGCAGCCCTTCTCCCAGGGGCGCCCACAGCTCGCTCCACCACCACCACCACCACCACCACCACCATCACACACTCAAAAGCAGCAGAAGATACTCAGATAACCACGTCCACAAGATTCCGTCATCCCGCCTCGGCTCCTCAAACTCGTCGTCCGCTTCATCCCTCCAGAGCCGCTTTACGCTCTCAGCCACTTCCCCATCGACCTCATACACCGAGTCCCCTCTATCAACATCCCTCGACATCTTCAAACAGCCAAGCAGAGTGAACACCCTAGACTCAATTCTCAGTGATAAGCCCACAGAACTCGATATAGACAGCCTTAATTTTAGTGATACAAACACAGGTTCAACACTAATGTCCCCAGTCTACTCGAGCGAGGACACAGAACTCTCAGAAGCAAGCAAGATCCAGAACCTTGACTCGGCTTTCCAAGACCTCTTCCCAGTGTCTGGTTTCACACTGAACGACACCGAGCAGCAGCCTTTCATGCTGCAGAATACAAAGTTGGGCTCAGTCAATAGCATCGAGCCACAGGTTGCTAACGGAATGGGTATTAACATGTTTGGCGTGGATTGGGACCTGGATGATGTTAAGATCAAGAAGGAACCAATATCCACTTTTGAGTTCTAATATTATGGTATGTCTTATGCTTATTTGGTTTCTCTTTTACTAGGATCTTTCTCAATATTCAATTAACTTATCGCTGTCTTTGTTTTTTTTTGTTTGAAACTGTGCTCTCCTGTTTTATGAACCCTTTTTCATTCTATATGATGACTACCCTTTCACCTATTTATGTTTGATATTTCATGATTCTGTTCTTATGCTTTCGTTATTTTTACTTTTCAATACATGGTTATGATTATATGACACATTATTATGTACCACTATTACATTCTCAGATTAGAAATCCGATGGCCATGGCCTCCGTAGTTGTAAGTCTCCGTCTGTGTAACTTTTCTAGGGCTCCGCACTTTTACAGGCATCTGCGACTCATCCACAATCTCATCCTCCTCGCTATCATCACTGACGTAGACATTAATCTTACTCCGAGCACTTCCAGGCGTCACCATGCCGTTGCTCCACTCTGAAGTTCTCAAACTTTTCAGTTTCTTGGAATTCAAAGAGGCCATTGGCGGCGAATGTGCAACCTTGAGCACGGTATTCTTCTGCAAGCTTTGTAATGGCGTGCGCTTAACATTGACAGGCGTGTTTATAATGGGCGTTCTTTGTGGTGTTGGTTGTTCAACACGGATGATTTCCCTGGTGCGGTGGCCAATGCGAGGACGTGGAGTGCGTGCTGGAAGCCTTGGCTGTTGCGGTGGTGGGGGTATCGCTGTTGATGAGTTTCTTGATTGTTGGTGCAGTGTGTTGATGCGTGCAGCCAGAGCTGATGTGTTTTCCTGTGTTCCCCATGAGATTGTAACGTCTTCAACGGGTGACTCTGTAGTTGGCGAAGGCTCTGACTTGACGCATATTTGGGGTATATTTAAGCTTGGGGTATTAAATAGCTTCTTCTCAGATTCATCGTGCTCCAACAGCCTTTGCAGCAACGATGGAGACTCTTGTGTTGCGTGTTGTCTAGGTGTCACTTGGTGATGTTTAGATAAGTTTGCCGGCTTGGAAGGAGTTACACGATCCACGACTCTATTGACAAGTGTGCTAGATGAGCCGCCTCTCGTAATAAGCAGTTTTGGGGATGGTTTAGTGATCTGAATAGATGGTAGATAGGAAGCGGAGGGCGGGCTTTCTTGAACGGCCTCGTTGTGGCGGACACGTGAGATCAAGGGCACCGGTGTGTACTTTGAAGGTGTGATACGGGACATTGGTCCACAGGCGCTTGGCCGCTTGACGACCGCCGATGTCTTTGGTGCGTATGATCTTCTTTGTCTTTCCTGTGACTGTGAAGAAGGGCTCTCCTCCAAGGGTGATAGCGAGTCGTCCGACTCTGTTTGAGCCGGGCTCGCAGTCTTGGACGGCGTGTGTTGCACTCTGCTGAGTCCCACCTTTCTGCGACGTTGGGCCGTTCCGCCGAGCGTTAACGGTGTGCTAGAGAAGTTTCCACTGGCTGATACTGGCGTGGTCTTGTAGATGATAGAGTTCTGTGACACCGGCTCAAGCTTTTGCTTCTTGAACACACGCGCCACGTCTCTCTGTCCCTTTGCTACCAACTCCTCTATCCTGACCAACACCGCAGACACACGGAACTCCTCGCCCCACCGTGACTCGTCCTCTATCATCTTCACCACTGCCTTCTCCAGGAACTTCTCTGCAATAAGCTGCCCGTCCTCCGTGTGCACTTGGATCTTGCGATTGAGTTTATAGAACGTCACCCGCCCGTCGTTCCATGCCTTGCGGACCTGCGTCACGTTCTTGGTGAACTGCCCTGCGTACTCAAAGATCTCAGAGATGAGCTCCTGTGACATCTCGAGAGCCTTCTACAAGTTTTCTAGAGGGAAAAACTTCTAATGAGCAGCATGATGAGGGAGCTTTGTTTATGCTTTTGATGTTTTGGTTTTCGCGCACGCGTTGCGGGAACAACACGATGAGATCAACTAGCTGAATACGGCATGTGGCCGATAATGGGCCAATAGGGGCCAAAAGGGGGCTAAAGGGGGCTAAAGGGGGCTAAAGGGGGAGGATGGCTCCAGAATTCACACATTTTATATTCGTAACGGTTACATATATCTTATATAACAGGTTTAGGCCTGGACCTTCTTCTCCAAAAGCTCGGTCAAGGTGACAGCGTCAGCAGCGAACTTTCTGATACCCTCAGACAACTTCTCAGTGGACATGGCGTCCTCGTTGAGGAGGAATCTGAAGGTGGCCTCATCGTCAACGTAGGAGACCTTCTCTTCGTTGGCGGAGGCGGCGGAAGCAGAGTCCAACACCTTTGGGATTGGGTCCTCAGAGTTGAGCATCTCCTCCAAGAGCTTTGGAGCAATGGTCAAGAAGTCACAACCGGCAAGGGCCTTGATTTCACCAACGTTTCTGAAGGAGGCACCCATGACAATGGTCTTGTAGCCAAACTTCTTGTAGTAGTTGAAGATTCTTCTGACAGAAATGACACCTGGGTCGGTCTCAGAGGTGTAGGTCTCGCCGGTCTTGGCCTTGTACCAGTCAAGGATTCTACCAACGAATGGGGAGATCAAGGTAACACCAGCCTCGGCACAGGCAACGGCCTGGACGAAGGAGAAGAGCAAGGTCAAGTTACAGTGAATCTGGTACTTGGACTCGAGCTCACGGGCAGCCTGGATACCCTCATAGGTGGAGGCAATCTTGATGAGGATTCTGTCCTTGTCGACACCAGCCTCCTTGTAGAGGTCGATGATCTGGAGGGCCTTCTTGATAGTGGCGTCCTTGTCAAAGGAGAGACGGGCGTCAACCTCGGTGGAGACACGGCCTGGGACAATCTTCAAGATCTCAGTACCAAACTCAACAAGCAAACGGTCGAGGGCAAGGTCAACCTGCTCCTTTGGAGTGGAGACCTTCTCCTTAGCGTAGGCAACGGCCTTGTCGATCAGGGCAGCGTACTGTGGCTTGGAAGCAGCAGCGAGGATCAAGGATGGGTTGGTGGTGGCATCCTGTGGGGTGTACTTAGCAATGGCTGGGCGGGCATCGTGTTAGTACCAGCGGCGAGGAAGCACCACTCTTCACACGGCTCCACGGGCGCAATTGGCCCAGCAGACCAGCAAATGTGTTGATCCAACACACCCACACGGCCCAGCCAGGCAGCGCCCAACAGCCAACGAAAAGAATGGGAGAAAAAACTACGCTACTTACACTCAAACTCACCGGTGTCGGTGACGACGACGGTGCCAGAGGCCTTCAATTGAGCAAGAGAGTTGGAAGACATTGTGTGTGTGGTGTGCTGGGGGTGGTAGCGCTGCCAGAATCTCCTAGTGGGCGTCGCTGGGGAAGAATGGACACACCCTTTAGTATATATATACTGACGGTTGCTCGCGCTGGTGGCTCACTGTTCTCCGTACGAAGCGTGCGCGCCGGGTTGTCAGTTCGCGCACGCTGGGTGTGGGCCAGGCGCGCCCGACAGGCCATCAGTTGTTGGACTGCCCGTTGGGGTTGCCGGTGTGGGGGATTGGTGCTGGTAGAGGCATAGCCGGGTGTGGTGCGGTATTGTGTGTATGTGTGTGTGGTATGTGTGTGGGGTGTTTGTGTGTTTTTGGCTGATGTTTTTGGTTGGTGATAGTGCTTTTGTGTGTTGTATGCGCTAAGACGAAGACCTTTCAATTACCATAGCCTGGGATAATCGATAAAAAGAAGGGGTAGATACGCATATAAGATGCACCAGGTCTCTTCGCGATTGTGACGCCTGCTTGTGCTCCTTTCACAATGAGACACATTGTGGCTCCCAATATTTCCCCTTCATATTGTCCATTGATCACGTGACTATATCATCTAGTACGGTACGAGCACGCCCTGTGGTCAACAAACAAGTCGAAATATCCATATTTGGCAAGTTTCCATATTCACAAATTGTTGATACAATGGTGTTCGGGTGTGAGTATGTTATAAATGTATATATATATATACATGTCATACTATAGTGTCTATAAGCAAGTTGCTGATATAAACGCGTTCATTTTCCCTCGATTAAGGCATTAGATGAGGCAAAAACATGTTTGTTTTTCAATTATAAAAATGTGTCATTTTTTTTCTCCATATAAACACTTTAACTCGAGTATAGGGGTGCCAATGCCCCAAACCCAGGCTTTAAAACACTTTTCAAGTTTTTCAAAAACAATCACTGCAAAAGTTACCTCATACACACCTAGGTGACTCTTGCCTTTCCAAGCACAGACTAATATACACATAAGTCTCCCCCATTCATACCAATCTGCCCTAAGAGTGCCCCTTTCGCGCGCACTCCGCGATGTGTCTGCCACCTACATGCGTGTCACTAACGGGACCCTTTATGTTTACATCTATGTAGACTTGAGGGGGAGAAGAAGCACATATAGCGGGGAAGTTTTGAGATCATATAGTGTGCCCAATCCGATGAGCTCGGCATGCACAATTGCCCCCATGACAGGCTAGAAGATACACCCCATTGGATTCGATATCAAACCGCATATATATAGAGAACTATAAGCCCATCCAGTTCAGCTCTCGTGCGTTTCCACGGAACGCGGAGACTCGGTTGTGATTGGTCCAGAGGGGGTACAGGGCGCTCTTTGGCACAATATGGTTCCGCATCGCTCTGCCATATGGTGGTCGTTCCAATATGCGATATATACGATAAATCAACACAATATATCATGTGTGTGAACTCTCAATATATATCTATATATCAATGATATCTGGTCGTGCACTATATAATAGAACACATAATATAATCCATCATAACGTAACGGTTTTCTGCACTCGATACGGTATAGAAATCCTTTGACACCGCGAATATTACGGGATCCGAGGAATCCTCTGCTAAAAGACAATGCACCACAGTTTTCTCTCCTTCTCTCCCTTTCCATCTTCCGAGATGCGTCCCGTTTGTACATTTCTTGCGATGAATTTACTTTCTTTCCTATCCTAATATAGCATACATATACTAAACGCACATAAAAAGTGAACTGCTTCCCCTTGAGACTTGAAACTAATAGAGGACCATTCAACTGGACACCTCACACTCCACTCACAAGATGACGGACGATACATACTACATCACACCGCACGAAGCGGCCCTGGCCGTCGTCGCAACAGCGATGAAGAAGGCGCGTCTCCGGCTTGATACGCTCATAATCAACTCCATCATTGGTGGAATGCTCTTTTCAGCAGGCGGTATGCTCCATCTCCTCGCACAGGCCGAAAACCCCCAGCTCTGGGAAGCAAATCCAGGTATAGTGCACTTGCAACAAGGTGCAGTCTACGCCATCGGCCTCTTTTATGTCATCATGATGGGTGCTGAGCTCTTTAACAGCAACATACTATATTTCTCAGTCGGTGTCTGCCGTGGTGCCGTTACAATAGTAGACTTG
The DNA here is from genome assembly GCA_030572335.1 of Petasospora nakhonratchasimensis. Lineage (NCBI taxonomy): Eukaryota > Fungi > Ascomycota > Saccharomycetes > Phaffomycetales > Wickerhamomycetaceae > Petasospora > Petasospora nakhonratchasimensis. Next base: position 475,849 of record JAJLZS010000009.1, read on the forward strand.
TTCATCAGCTGGGGCGTTAGCTGGATATTCAACCTTGCTTCAAACCTGTTTGTCTGCTACGTCATTTGTCATCTCTCAGGTATCACACAACAGGAGTTGTATGTTAAAGGCTCTATTCAGATTGTTGAGGACAAAATGTCATATACATTCATCCAGACTTTTCTCAAGGGTGTCGCTGGTAACTTTTGCGTTTGCCTTGCTGTCTACCTCCAGCTCTTGGCAAAACCCATCCACGTTAAGCTCATCGTCATGGCTATCCCAATCTTTACTTTTGTCTCTATGGGCTTCACGCATACAGTTGCCGACATGTACCTTGTCCCAATGGGATTAATTAACGGTGCTTCATTCAACGTCGGTATGTGGATTTGGAAAGGTTTGATCCCAGCTACGCTGGGAAACGCCGTCGGTGGTAGCTTTTTCGGCATCGTGATCCCATGGTACTTACATTTGGTCACAGTCGAAAGAGACAGAAAGCTCTTGAGTTTACCTGAATTTGAGGCCAAAGACGAACAACCAGAGTTGGAAATGGACTCGAGGGTTGTTAGAGTCAAGCCTACAACAGAAGAAAAGTCACCTGAAGACTCGGAGAGCTCCGACCGTTCATTGACAGCAATGGATATCAACCCAAGGGTATACAGCCCCGAAGTGAGAAATGAATTAGTTACCGCAGAGTCCGCTTTATCCAGATTGACAAGAAGTTCATCAATCAGACAAGTGAGATCGCCACCGGGTGTCTTCCCGGTGATGGGTATGGGCAAACCATTAACACGTGAGGCGACCATAGCCGGTTCAACCGACAGTGCTGCTGAAAACAATCAATACCAGGATGACGCATCCATAGACTCATATATGACTACGGGGAGAACTTTTAATGACGCGGGCTCATTAAGGTCTAGAAGATCAACGCGGCCAACCCAACAGGAGGAGGAAGAGGACTATGTCAACAATGGAGGTTATAACGCACGTGAAAATACTCTAGGAGAGACATTAAAAAGGGCTGTAACAAACAAGAAACATATATCACAAAAAGGGCCCAAGAATGACATCGAGATGGGGCTCAATGAAGATGCAGAGGAAGATACATCTTCCAGGCGTGCGAGCATGGGTTCTAAACTAATCAGAACATTTTCAGTAATCACACATCGCCAGCCAGACACTGCAGACTCCATCAATGAGCATATAAGCAAACATGGGATCACTCAGAGAGCTCTTGCTGCATCAGACAACATTGCTGGAATTGATGGATACAACTCAGAAGATGTGATCTCGAGACCGGGTCCAATCAGAAGGTCCAGCGCACACTCAATGTCGTTTTCAGATTCACAGTTGCAAAAGTCATGGGTACCACCACATACTACGGCATCCCACCAAGGAGCTGTCAAGCTGGATCCTATCAAGTCTGGTGATCATACACCAGTTTCCAGCGAGGAGGACAACGATAAGATAGATGAGAAAACGAATGGTTAATTAGGAGATTTTGGTTTTAAAGAAAAGGAGTAGTACGGTGCTCCACGGACTTTTCATATTCATGAAATTGCATTTGAGTTCTAGAGGTTTTAGTTATCTGTATATATTTCTTTAAAATAATGGTTTACACAAAGAGATCAATGGAACTAATCTCAGGTTCTCTCTTACAATACGCGAAAATAATCGTGCTCATAACCCAACAACGCGCGACGCGTCATTACTTTTATATACAAATTTAACGCGTCGCTTGCCCTTTAAATTATCATGTGCTCTTTTTAAAAGATATAGAACCACAGAGGCAGAATGACGAAAGCACAGAGTGGATCTCTCAAGTTCAAGAAGGCGATTATATCCTCAGCCAAAGAACCGATCTCCCAGAAGGATCTCTTAGATCGATTGGATGTAAGTCTTCTCAAGTGGCAAAAGATAGAGCAAAGTATATTTACTAACACTTTCAGACTCTCTCTACAGAATTGTCTAAAGTTGAACAGGATCGCTTTAAAATAAAGTCCCTGGATCAGATCAAAGATGATTTGATCAACAAGAAACTTCTTGCACATAAGGACACCGGTGTTCAGTCTCTTGTAGCTTGTTGTCTCTCCGATATCCTCAGGCTCTACGCTCCCGATGCTCCATATACTGATGGCGAGCTGGCTGATATATTTAAACTCTTCATTAAACAGTTCAAGAAGCTTGCAGATCCAGAGAACGGCTATTACTCTCAACAGGTGTACTTGATTACACGTCTTGCCGAGGTCAGATCCATCATCCTTGTCACAGACATTGACAGCAGCACGCCTTTGATTGAAACTATATTCCAATTATTCTATGACCAGGCAAACGTGTTTCACAAAAAGTTAGAACCGATAATCTCCGACATCCTTATTGAAATAATTTCTGAATGGGATCAGATCTCTACACCAGTGCTCAAACTTATTCTCAACCGTTTCCTCACTGCTGCCAAACAATTAAATTCGGTCGCCACATCACTTTCAACATCTGCCACACAAGCGTTCAACCTCTCGATCAACATTTGTAATGCAAACCCGGACAGACTTGCACGACAATTGACGAAATTTTTTTCAGAGGTTTTGTACGAAAACACATCGGATGGTGAAGTTGATTACAACAGCTTGACCAAGCTTCATATTTTGCTTGTTGAAGTATGGAAGAATGTACCCGAAATTCTTGCCTCAGTTATGGGTCTTCTGGATGATGAGCTCAATGCAGATTCCCAAAAGTTCCGTGGATTAGCTACTGAAACTGTCGGAAAGCTCCTTGCCTCTCAAGCCAGAATAAATTTTGTCTCAGTCCACCGTGATACCTGGCTTGGATGGATGAAGAAGACGTTGGATATTGCTCCTTATGTTAGAGTTAAGTGGGTTGGACAAGCAACAGAAGTACTTTCAAACAGGGCAGATGTCCTTTCTGAGATTACCTCCGGTTTGAGTAAAACGCTTATTGACACTGATGAGCATGTTAGATTGGCCACGGTCAGAGCTATTGCCAACATTCCTACTGACATACTGCTGAGAAAGATCCAAAGTACATCAATTCTTACGGGACTGGTGCAATTAGCTCGTGAGAAGCACAGTGATATCCGTGAAGAGGCAATTACAATACTTGGTTCACTTTACCGAGACGCATATGATGACATATTTGGCGACAATTTGGAAGAACTGAGCGAGCCTTATAAACTTGTCAGGGAGATTCCAAACCATTTGTTAAGCCTATACTACATCAATGATAAGGATATCAACTACCTGGTTGACATTACTTTCCTGGAAGAGGTCCTTCCTGAGCAAGCTGATGATTTGAAGAGAGTAGAAAGACTCCTAAATGTTGTGGATTCTCTTGATGAGAAATCCATGGCTTCTTTTATTGCATTCAACAAACGTCAACAGCAGCTATCTAGCGTTATGATCAAGTATGTTGAATTCTGTGAGGAGATGAATGGTTCTATAACGTCTGATGATGAACTCAAGTCCAAATTTGACAAGACTGTCAAGTGGTTGTCAGTCTCTCTTCCTGACAAGTTTTCTCCTCGTGACTCACTTCACAAATTTGCGGCTCTGAACAACAGACGTACATATGCACTTATAAAATGGTGTATTTCCAGTGATTCTGAGCATTCTGCTATTGTCAGCGCTCGTAAAGAGTTATTTAAGAGACTCCAAGATGCCAAGTCAGTGTCTTCTAGTGTTCTCAAGGATATCGAAGCCACATTCAAGATTCTAATTTACAGATCATCCTTGACAGTTTTCAACAGATCCAATATTGCTTCTATATTAAGGCTCAGTGACGAGGGCAAGCACAGCAAAGCTTCTCAGCAGCTTGTTGAAAATATTTCTGTCATAACACCGACCGCTTTCCAGAGCCAGATTGAGAATTTACTCTTTGTGGTCAAGGACGAGAAGAAGGAGGGGTCCAAGCTAAATAATTTAAAAGCTTTGTTCCATATCTTCAAGAAATTGCCAGAGTACATACCAAATGATGACCGAGATTTTCTGGACATTTTGGCTCAGTTGGGTAAAACAGGAACCCCAATCGAAGCTCAGTATGCTACGAAAATTCTTTCATTGACTAATAAGATCGAGATCATGGCGACAATTCTATTTGATGACATCTATCCAATTGATGTGAATAGCAAATATCTTGCTACACATTTAGCTACCATTGCTGAATTGTTCCTAGTTTATGCAGTGGTACCAGAGGAAAAAGCAGAAGAGATGACCCCTATCCTTATCAAAGATATCCTTCTTTCTAACTCATGTAAAGCCAAAAAGACTGATCCTGAATGGGTTGAGAACGAGGTTTTAGAAAACGGTGATGAACAGGAGTTGAGCTCTAAGATTCTTGCTCTCAAAGTATTCACTAACAGATTGCAATCTTTGGACAAGGGTGACCCAGATTCCAAAATTGGAATGCAAATCACAGCAGAGAATGTATTAAAGTTATTACTTTCATTGATTGCTAAAGGTGGTGAGATTCTGAATAGCAAGACCAAGAACTACCCATCTCCTCGCCACTACCAGGCACGTTTGAGATTGGAAGCTGGTCTCTGTTTTCTTCTATTGGCCGAATCTCCATATTTTAACTCTCTCATGAAACCAGTTGTTGTGGACAGAATTATTTTATTGATTCAAGATGAGAATGAAAACATTCGTTCACGTTTCACGAGAGCTCTGTGCAGCAAGTTAAGGAACGATGAGATTTCAAACAAGTTTCTTCCTGCTGTCTACTTCGCAGCTTTTGAGCCGAATCTCAAGTTGAAAGACGAAGTCAAGACATGGATCAGATCAACATTTGCTAAAAGAACAAATTCTAAAACAGAGGGAGGTGATGTTGTTTTTGAGAAAACCATCACTGGTCTCATCCATGCCATTTCGCACCATGCTGAGTTCGTGGAATACATTGATATGGCAAATGATGAGTCTATGGAACCAAATTCCAGAGAGGAGAATATGTTGAAAGCACTTACATTTGCTTTGGAGTACTTCACATTCTTTTTGGAAAATGTTGCCACGGAGAAGAACATTTCATTGATCTATTATTTTGCTAATCGTGTCAAACAGTACCGTGATGCAACTCTTCCGGAATCCTCTTACTCAATGGAACCTTCAAACGTTGTCGATAACCTGTATAGAGTATCAGACTTGGCACAACTTTCTGTTAGAGACCTTGCAGAATCAAGAGGGTGGACAGTGCAAACGTATCCAGGAAAATTTCAACTATCAGCCGAACTCTTTGCCAAGATGCAATCGGGTGAAGAGGGCCGCAAAGTCATAAGTACTAGTTACATTCCAGACACAGTTACTAAGAGACTTGGTGGAATTGTGAAGCAGAAGATCAACAGTATTTCAAATACCAAGAGGTCACGCACCGGAGACCCTGGACTACAGAGAAAAAAACAGAAGGCCGTGAGCTCTAAGAAGGAGAAAAAGTATCGTAAAAGAACATCCTCCGATTCGGAGAGTGATGCTGCTGTGGAGATGAAAACACCACCTGCTGGGCCAATTCGTAAGAGTTCCAGGGCTAAGAGAATTGATTATGTTGACCAAGTTAAGGAGTATGAAGAGGGTGAAGGAGAAGATGAAGCAGAAGATGAAGACACGGAGGATTATGAGCTCTGATTTGCGGTTGCTACCAACCAATTCTGGGTTTTTCTTTGTATATGATTTACGAAACATTGCTAATATTATTTCTGTTTAGAAGTTGTAGATTAGTGAACAATGCTAGTTGCTAATATGGAACAATGGTGTAACAAAGTTTTAATTTTTATACTACATGTCTTATATCATTGGAGGGGGGGTATCATTTTGTCCATTCTATATACACCGCCATTTCTAGTCATAACATCATCAGTCTTTCTGCCTCAAGAACTTCATCAACTTATCCTTTCCCTTTAGAGACATGAGTTTTTTAATGTGTAGCAACTCATTTATTTCATTGACAGTGAGAGATTCGATTTGGTTTTCATCGTGGTAATTATCATTGCCCGCTTCATTCATTGGATAGTTGCCTGTTTCAAGTTCTTTATTTGCAACATTGACAAGTTCTTTGAAATCACTTTCTTTAAGTTCAATCAGAGAAACTAGTGCTTTCTTTTCAGCCTCATCCGCATCCCCTGAAGACAACTTCTTCAATAACTTCTGATTTTCACGAGCAATTTCGTAGTACTCACTCATCCTTGCATCTCGCTCAGCTTCCCTCCGTTCATGGATTTTCCCCATAAAGTCAAGGACAACACCACGCTCAGGGATTCTGTAAATTACAAAGTCATTGTTCCATAATTTTTGTTGGGCTTTCGAAGGGATAGCACCCACGCCATTAGGTGTGTCATAATTCGCCAGGTGTGGTGGTGTAGGTATTTTCACATCACTTTCGTCATCATTATTATCATTATCACTCTCCGAGTCTGAAGCCAGTCTGATATCAATGTTTCCGTCGTTGTGGAATCCACGGATCAAGTCAACATCAACAACTGTTGGCTGTTTTAATCTTCTTCTTTGCTGATACAGATCATCTGAATGATTTGGACATTTCCACTTCTTACCTAATTGTTTAATAGTGGACAATGGTGGTGATAAACAATCCAAGTGCCATGAGGATGGGCAGTACTCGCAAGTGATTATTGGTTTATCAACCTTTCCCATCAGTTTATTAGAAGCAATGCCACTCTCTCCACATTTAACACAAATCAAAGGATTTCCCATCTTGTCATAGTGATGTTCTGGGGCAGTCTGCTCAAATGCACCAATTTTAGCAGGTTTGTATGGCTTATAACCAGTATCCTCATACTCGCCATACTTACCAGTGTAAACACCTTCAAATCTTTCTCTGATGTTTTTTGGTAATTTGAATTGGGTTGGATTTCTTGTTTCAACTTGGTCAAGTAACTTCGAAAACAAGCCATGCCTGTGTGGAGTTGGTGGGCACCTCCGGCTATGACAATCATTACAGAACCATTCATCTTCTGGAAGTGTATTTTCCTCAAATGGTGGATCACAACACGCAAAATGGAAAGATTTTGGACAGCTCTCACAACACAGGAAAATACCAGATTCTCCACAGGCATAACAATAATCATCGTTATCCTTGGTGGTATCAGAAAAGTCAAATGCAGTATCACGTTTTTCTCCAGCAAGCTGCAAAGGATCATTAAATCCATATGGGTTTTCTCTGTTTTTCTTCGGAGATGCATTCTTAATCTTACGCCTGTCTTCTTTTGGTGGCCTTCCTCCCTTCTTCTTTTTCTTCTTCTCTGGTGTAGTCGGATCCTTGAGCATAGGGGAATCGTCTTTCTCTTCTGTATGAATTGAAGTATCAGAAAGAAGAAGCCGAGAAGAAATTGAGGAACGAATCTCACTTTGGGTCTGTAGCTGTTCATTAATTTTTGTAACCAGTTGTTTACTAAGCTCGGTTTCAATTATCTCACGCTCATTCTCAATCTCCGGTGAGGTCTCATTATGATCGGAGTCAGTTTCTGCCGGATCACCCCTTTTACGCAGCCTGTCGTTCTTTCTTTTCAATGGTCTCTTCTTAGGCCAGAGACTTTCTTTTTTAATTCTCGCATTAGGGGGAGCACCGAGTAGTAAACCAGTGACACTCATGATCGGCTCTGTAGCAGGAGGTTCATGGAATGGTTTTGAAGGTTTGTGCAAATGAGTAGAATTCACAGTAGACGACCGTGAAGGCCGAGGTGAAGTTTCAGTAAGGCTATGTGATGATGGGGAAGATGACGAAGAACTCATTGCATAAGCGATAATCTGTTTGGATGTCCTTGGGCGTCTAAGCGGACCAGACGTGGATCCCGTTAATTTCGTGCCTGGGTTAGGTGACATGGTAGAAGGTTGTAATGGCAAGCAGGAATTTGGCGTCTGCGGGCCAGGACGGTGCTGTGTGAAAGTTTTCAAAGTTGGAGAATCATTCTGTCCACGGTTCAAGACTAGAGGTTTTCCAAAGTGAGAAGTAGCTTGATTTTGTGATATTGGTATAGGAATGATTGGTGTTAAAGAACTTGATCCAAACGGTTGCGTGTGGGTCATCTGGGTAAGTGAGGAAGGTTGTGAAGAAGGTTGTGAACAAAGATGTTCACTGGCCTCTGGGCTCACCGAGCTCGACTTAGGAAGTTTTAGCTTGATAGTCGGGGACTGTTGCAAGTCAGTTTTAGATGATGGCAAAGAAGAAGCAGAACCACTAGTGGATGGCCTCGAACTCTTGCGCTGTTTCTTTCTTGGTGGAGTCATCTTCATTTCCAATTGCTTTGTTTGTTCCTTTTCAAGTTCACTCTTTTTATCCAGTGTCATTTGGATCCAATCGGCCCATTCTGTCAGTGATTCTAGTTCTCTATTCACTTTCTTTTTTTTGTTACTCTTCTGATGTGTGCCATTCTCATGCCCTTGTGGCGTCTGGAAATCATTCTTCGCTGGTGGGTTATTTTGTTCTCGAGCCGCATCATACTCTAATCTTCTCTTCTCTCTTGCGGACATGACTTTTGATCTATCTCTCTTCACCAACACTTCAGCCTCACTAGAATCATCACTGGAAATGTCCAAATAGGACTCCTCAGATGAAGGTGGAGAGGCAACTCCAACTGCTTTTACAACAGGCGAAGATACCACGACTTTCTTGATTGCACTTCCAGGTGTACTTTGTGATATTTTTGGTTGATGTGCTGTTATATCAACTACTCTTGTTGGTTGGAGAGAAGAGACTGCTGTTGGAGTTGAATTCTTCTTGAATGTGAACGTTTGGGTAGGCCTTGATGTTTGCGGAGTATTTGTTGCCTTTTGGGACACATTTGAGGGAGTCCTTAAAAAATTAAATGCGGCCTTTTCAACAACTTGTTTCGCCGGGGTTATGCTATCATTTTTGAATACAAAAGGTGAAACGTTCTGTTTCTGTGGTGTTGGTCGTGTTTTGTCAGCAGTAGGGTTGACATGGCTAGTTGGAGTTGAAGATGGTTTAGCCAATTGCATTGCAGGCTTGGTACCTACTATTGAGCCTGTGCTTCCCGTAGAATATCTTTTTGTCCACTCCTTGTTGTTAGGAGCTGGGGAGGTACTAAATTGCGACCACGGTGTAGAAGTAGGGGAGGAGTATTTGAATGAGAATGTTGGTTTTGGAGATGAGACAGCAGAGTTTCGGTTTGATACGGGCTCTTTCTTAAAGATGTTTCTATGATGTCCTGTAGGGGATTGTACCCGGGGGAAGACACGAGGGAAAGCAGAAGTGTCGCTACTGGAGATGATCCTCTTAAAAGTGGGTTTCTCCGCAGTCTGATTGGGCTTATTGATGTTCACCAGCGAAAAGGTCTTCTTTGACGTTGGCTGGGTTGCGTTAGATATTATAGTCTTATGTTCAACCAGTGGTGTACTTGTCACCTCGTTATTGCTAGAAGACGGCATGGCGGGCAAGCGGCAAATCAGGAGAGTGTATTGGTTGATGAGGATTCGGGGAAAACAAGCGGAACCGGATGCTCAATGGATAACCCCAAGCACGCAACACGGAAGATGGCGGTAGGCAATGCAGAGACGGAGCGTGCTCTATAGTCTAGGGAGTAGTTCGATGAGTGGGATGCTTCAAAGATGTGAAGTGTATAGGAAAGCCAGAGGGAGCGCGTGCGCGGCAAAGATGGCTTATAGGTTAAGTTGAAGAGCGAGCAGGCGGAGGTAAAGCAGCAGGGCCAAAAACAGCTTGTAGGAGGCCTGTGAATGTGTTTCTGCGGCGTTGGTAACCGTTAAGTGTTGGTGGCAATTGGGCAGCAAAGGGTACAAAGCGCTCTTGTTGAAGTGGCGCCAGATGGTCCTCTAGTGGTTTCTCTGGAGTTGATGGTGACGAGACAGCGACGCGTTCAAAAATTACAATTCACTCTATACAAAACCTGATTTTTGGATTGTGTGCCAAAAGCGCGGGAGGTTGGAAAGAAACCACTAATAAATGTGAGAATGGGGGGGTTCTGGGTTGTGATTCCTTGGTTTGCAGTTAACTTTCCGCAGACGGCCTCAAGTAGACGCTGTGGTTGAGCTACATAGAAGAAGTAAAGACTGTCAGCTATTTCTAAAGCGCATAGAGCTCTTTTTCTCTTGATCCCAATGCTTTTCCGTCTTGAACTAAACTCCTTCTCCGTCGCTTTCGCATTAGGACTTCAAGTACGGAGACGGATCCAGAGGAGCAACGTAGAGCCACTTTGTACTCTCTTTGCTCTTTGCTTCACTATCTGCTCCCTATAGAACTAAGAAAACTAAACCAGAGAGTAGATTTACAGCATTACAACACACTTCTCCAGCATACCTAAAGGCTTTCCAGTGGTATTAAAACCGCGGAAACAAGGGAAACTGGAACAGCACACGACTGACTGTTCGTGGGATCCATCAAACAGGAGACCGTAGACTGTGCAAAGGGAGTGGTCCCCAAGGCACTGCTGTTCAATACTGTTTGTTTATACTCTCTGTCGTTCCAGGGTTTTATATATGGGAAGAGCCCGTGCTCATGAGGCGAGCCAGGCACTGTTGTCACTATATCCTTTGAGAGGGCTCATCCAGGCATTCATCCCTAATATTTTTCTATCGAAAGAAGCACCACTCTGCACACAGTTATACAGGACACATATAATTTGCTCCTTTGCTTTATTAACATTTGTAATGAAAGGCACAGAAAGAAGTCAAAGACCTGCAACGCTTGAACATATGAGTGGCCATAACGCAACGAGCATGAAAACTGTTTGATCCCGGAGATGCTACCCCGAGATACAAATTGATACTCCCCAGGATACTATTTATCACAAGAATGTGGCCCCTCCATGTGTTGACCACCTGCAACTGCTTTCTACAGGCACTACCAAAAGGAGCTAGCTCGTGGCTAGTTACTGTGCTGAGGCGGATTCCAACAATAAGATTTCGGTATGCGTAAGATCGGCAACAGGTATGAAGGAGTTCCAAGTATCCGTCGAACCTGTTATATTGTAGTCTACTGTTGCGTTTTATCGCAATGTCTATTCAAACGAATACAGACCATTATTTTGATAGTCGATGTGTTACTTAATTTCTCACAATAATTGGGAGGGGGCGTTGAAAATACGTCACAAGTATGTATCGGATGCAGCTTTCAATGCATGTGACTACCTGTGTCCAGCATCATCAGTCCAGTTACAGTTGAGTTAAGATGTATAACAAAAGGAACAAGAAACGTTGAGAGCTCAACGTCTTGCCAGCATCAAATATACAGATACTATGTAACCATTGTTAAATGCCAAAAAAAGAAAAAAAAGAAACAAAGTCATGAACTGGTCGTGATAATTGGAAGATATGTTTTTAATCATGAATTAAAAATTTTACTTGGACTCCTTCTTAGCCTTCTTGACCTTCAAGGACTGGGAAAGCAACTCCTTGAGCTCAGCAGAAACCTCCTTCTCGGACTTGACAACTTCAGCGTCGAAGTCAGCAGAGGTGAACTTGACCAAACCGTTCTTGGTGAGAGCAACTGTAACGTAAACCTGAGCAATCTGCTGGCCCTCCTTCTCCTGGAAAACGTCGTAGGCAATCATGGTACCGTGGTTACAGTTCTCCTTCAAACCGGTCTTACCCTTGGTTGGGTCGTCCAAGTTCTTGATGGCGAATGGGAACTTGGAGGCCTTTCTCTTAATCTCGTTCAAGACCAAGTGGGAAGACTTGAGCTTCAACTGGTAGGAAGTACCAGTGAGCTTGTAGATAGAGGTTCTGATGGAAGCTGGCTTGACCTTACCCTCACCGGAGGAGACAAGGATATCCAAACCAAAGACCTGACCAACTTCAAACTCGAATGGAGAAACCTGGGACTTCTGCTCATCAGTTGGATTTATGATAATCTCCTTCTCACCAGTCAAGACACCACGCTCCTGGTTGTGGGAAAGCATACCCTCAACTGGGACAACACCGTACTCCTTAGCAACCTGGTCAACGATCTTGGTAACGTCAAAGTTCTTCTTACCTGGCTTGATGGTTCTGAGAGCAGCCTCGGAAGCCTTGTAAGCAGCAGTGAGCAAGTCAGCGGTGACACCAGTAACTGGAGCAGCCTTGGAGGCGCCAATGACAATAGTCTCAGAAACAATGGATGGGAAACCGTCAATCTGGGCACCCAAATGGATCTTGGCGACGTCACCGGCCTTCAAGGTCAAGTTAGCAGCCTCGTCATCCTCGCTGATTGGGGACAAGTAGTCGGTAATGTTGTTTGGGGCAATAGAGGTCGGGAAGGCAATACCCTTAGACTCAACCTTGTTCTTCTTGGAGTTGTAAATCTTGGAGACCTCCTCCTCGATGAAGGCATCACCGGCCTGGCAGACGTCCCAGATCTTAGCACCGTCAATGACAAGGGTCTTGACGTGAGCCAAAGCCTTCTGGGCAATGACACCGGCAGTTCTGTACTTCTCGACAACGTCGGAGTTGTTGATGCTGTAATCTGGCTTAGCTTCCTTTGTGGCGGACATCGTGAAATTGAGCGGTATGTTTGGTGTAAACAATAATCAAGAGGAGGAACACCAAAAGACTCACGCGGAGCTTGCCCTTCCCTCACTTCGTTTGGGTCATTGCCTGAAATTTTTTTCCCTGGAGGATGGTCGACGACTTGCTTGGAACAGCTCAAATAACAAGGGCTCCATAACCCACCAGTGCCACATAACGGTCTGTGCTGTTTTCCTTGACTGGGCAGCTGACTTTGGCGTTGTGAGGTACTGTGGTAGGACTTGGTTCTTGAGCAGGTACTAGGGTGTATGTCTCTATGGCCAATTGATCCACCGGGATGTTTGGCTGAAAAATTTGTGTACCTATATACCCTAAAGGCAGATATTTACTGATGCGTGTGTAAGGCTATGTAGCGATTATATAATTACTCCCGCAGTCGTGGGTGACTCACGGCACTGCTTTTGTTATCAGCCATCGGGGCCTTTAAGAAGCTGGTGTATATGTATGTATATATTATTTTTTCAGATCTCCACGACATACTCAATACAATATCAGTCTGTATAGTCACCAATTGACAATGAGCAAGCGACTATTTTCCACGGTCTCTTCCCTCTCCAACAAGTACGCCAAGTATGTTCCACATTCTGGCTCCTACCCACAGGGCTACAGAGTCGGTGCCATCTCCTCTGGTGTCAAGAAGAACAATGCTCTTGATCTGTCGCTTATAGTCTCTGAGACACCAGCCAGTGCTGCTGCCGCCTTCACCACCAACAAGTTTAAGGCTGCACCGGTACAGCTCTCTTCAAAGATTCTTGAGCAGACGGAGACGGTCAATGCCATTGTCATCAACAGTGGGTGTGCCAATGCTGTTACCGGAACACAAGGTCTTGAGAATGCCAACATCATTGTGAAAGCCGTTGACCAGCTCGTTGACCCTTCCACAAAGAAGCAGTCCACGCTCTGCATGTCCACGGGTGTTATTGGCCAGCAGTTGTCTATGGACAAGATTGTTCCAGCTTTGCCAAAGCTCTACAAGTCCAACCTGGGCTCTGACCACAAGGCCTGGTTGAACTGCGCCAAAGGTATTATGACCACCGATACTTTCCCAAAGCTTGTGTCTAAGGAGATCAGCATCAACAATCACACTTATAGAATTGCTGGTCTCTCGAAGGGTGCTGGTATGATCTGTCCAAACATGGCTACTTTGCTTGGGTTCTTTGTGACTGATGCACCAATTGCTCCAAAGGCCCTCCAGTCTATTTTGACGCATGCTGTGGACCGTTCCTTCAACTGTATTTCTGTTGACGGTGACATGTCTACCAACGACACAATTGCTGCTTTGGCTAACGGTGCTGCTGGTGGCCCGGTCATTGACGAGAGCATCACTGAATCCTACGAGCTGATCCGCGATGAGATCACTGCATTTGCCCAGACCTTGGCCCAGCTCGTTGTCCGTGACGGTGAGGGTGCCACCAAGTTTGTGACTATCAAGATCAGTGACGCTCTGTCGTACGCCGATGCCCAGAAGGTTGCAAAGACCATCTCCAACTCGCCGCTAGTGAAGACTGCGCTGTACGGCAAGGACGCTAACTGGGGAAGAATTCTGTGTGCGATTGGCTATTCAGACGTCGAGGTCAACACTGCAAAGACCAACGTCTCCTTCATCCCTACAGACGGCACTCCTGAGCTCAAGCTGCTGGTGAACGGCGAGCCGGAGGTTGTTGATGAGGCCAGAGCCAGCGAGATTCTCGAGTTCGAGGACCTCGAGATTTCTGTCGACCTTGGAACAGGCGGCGGCGCTGAATCCTCCTTCTGGACATGTGACCTATCCCACGAGTACGTCACAATCAACGGAGACTACAGAAGCTGAGCACTTTCCCCCTATATAGTCCTGTGGTCTTGTGGTTCTGTCCTGCCTCGTCCCAGCTGCTGGCCCCAGACGACTGTGTACTTAATTCTCATACTTACGCTGCCTCTTAGACCCGCGTAGCACTCAGCACGTAGTCCCCAGCTCGCGCCGGACCCCCTGAGCGGCGCTGTTTCGAGTGCTTCCAGAAGGCGCGGGCGGGCTGAAACAAAGGAGAGTAAACAAATATCGGGGCCTTTACTGCTGATCAATCAGCCCGCTGGCGCGTAGAGGGGATTTTTTTTATCTTCAACCTCTCAAGGCAACCTGAGCCGGGCAAAAAGAGCAAGAACAGCAGAGAACCGTCCATCAGCTAGACAAACAGCGAACGGAATGCCTGGCTTTGACCACAACTACGCACTCAACGCGCGGGAGGCCCGCTCTGGTGGGTCGTCGTCAACGGAGGGGGAGGTGAGCCCGCTCACATCCCGCAAAGTATCCCTTGCGGAGCCAAACAGCAGCAGGGCGGTAGGGCACGGACACCTCCACTCCCCTGAGCTCCAGCAGCCTGTGGTCAGTGTGCACCCGACGTCGCCACAGAACGACTCCTCGAGGACGAACCGGATCAGCTCTGTGCCGTTCAGCTACAAGGGTTTCCACCACGCGGCAGTCAAGGACCCCGTCCCCCCGTTTCAACACCCGGTGAAACCGCACCACAAGAAGAGTCTGTTTGGAAAGTTCATCAATTCTATCCGTGAGGAGAAGAAGCCTGGTCGCTCGTCTAGCGAGTCGCTATCGCCGGTCTCGACGAGAGGAAGCGTCTCCAGGCCCGTAACACAACCCTCCCACGCGGCCAACATCAGAGACCAGACAAGGTCCAGCGACCACAGTCTCGAGGTGCCAGGCGTGCGCCCAATGCTCCACAACCCAAGCGTTGCGAGCATCAGGACTACCCTGTCGGACTACGGAACCGATAACTCGGTTGTAGTGTTTGATATCAACGATCTGTCAGATATGACCGACATCATCAACGAAGAGCCAAGTAAAGAGACAACCCCAGACCCGACCGCAAAGGAGTCGTGGGCTGCCCCAGAATCATGGGACGTCAAGGATGACAGCAAGGATATCATCAGTATGGACGAGGAGGACGAGTACGTTATCAGAAAAACATATACTCACTTATCAAAGGAGGCTGATGATAGGTCTAACGACACAAAGCTCTACCACGTGAGAATCCAGGCAGAGGATGACGACTTTGCTTCCACTCTCAAGAGACCGTATGGCGAGACTGTTGAGGAATTGATCAAGTTTCTCAAGGGAAGATACCAATTGTCCGGCGATTATAAACTCAGTCTGAGAGTCGGTAAAGTAACGAAGAAGCTAGAGTCCTTCCAAAAACCAGTCAAGATTCAGACTAATATGTTACTCTTGTCAGGCTTCAACGAAGATGACAAGCTGGAAGAGATTGGAAGATACGACCTCAGTTATCTGTTCAAGTTCATCTTGCACCACGATGTCTTGAAGCAATTGAGTCCTGCCGAGGAGGAATTCATCAACAGAGATTTGGTCCATGTCAACCTCAAAAGTAAGGACCTCCAAAAGATCCCTGCATTGTGTTACTCATCAAAAGTGCAGAGCTTGGATGTGTCTAACAATGGTGATATCTCATTGCCATCAGACTTCTTCCAAACTGTGGATTCACAGTTGAGTTCTCTCAGAATGGTCAACATCAGAACTAAGGTATTCCCACCAAACATTGTCTATGCAAGAGAGCTGGTCTCTCTAGACTTGGAGAGGAACTTTATACAAATGATTCCTCCTAACGTATACATGCTACGAAATTTGTCCATCCTGAACTTGAGTTGTAACAGACTCACTGATCTGCCAAAGTTGCCTGCCAACTTGAAAATCTTGGATCTTAGTTCTAACGAATTTGAAATATTCCCGGAAACTGTCAGCAAGTTGGTTAATTTACTTCAACTGGACATTTCTTATAATAAGCTTAAAGCTCTTCCAAAGTCTGTCAACAACATGAACTCTTTGAAGAAGGCCAATATTTCATCCAACTTACTAACACGGGTTGAAATTGACCCACCAAACTTGAGAACACTGAACCTCAGATACAATGACATCTATGAAATCAATCTGCACAGTTCAACTATTGAAAACTTGTACCTCACACATAATAATATATCTAATCTCACAAACCCATTACCAAACTTGAGAACACTTGATCTTCAGCAGAACCCAATTACACAGTTGAACATTGAAAGCCCAAACTTGGCTTCCCTGAATTTGTCCAAGGCTAAACTCACAGCTCTTCCATCTGCCATCTTAAAACTATCTAAGCTAGAGAAGCTTGAGTTGAGTAAGAATGCCTTCCGTGAACTCCCAGCCGAGCTTTCTCATTTAGCGAACTTGAGAGAGTTGTCAATTTACAGCAACAACTTGGAAACTATTCCAGACCTTTCTTCGTTGCATAAACTGAAACTTTTAGATTTACATGATAACAATTTGAAATCTATCTTTGATTTTTCCTCTATTGATAACGTCAACTTGTCATCGAATTTGATTTCTGAACTGCCCATTCCAAAAGACGATAAAACAACCATTCTCAAACTGTGTGATAACCAACTTGGTGATGATTCATTCTATACAATCCGTTCATACAAGCACCTAAGGGGTCTGAATCTATCTTACAACAAGCTCATTGAAATTCCAGTGGGCACATTGAGTTCTCTTGAACACATGGAGAAGGTCTTCCTATCTGGTAATGCACTGTCATCTTTGCCCGATGACTTCGAACAGTTGACTAGACTGCGAGTGTTGTGTTTGAACAGCAACAGATTCCGTACATTAACATCAGATTTGAGTAACCTGCCAAACTTGGAGGTGATTGATGTTGGTTCTAACGATTTGAAGTATAACACTTCAAACTCCAGATATGAGTGGAATTGGAAAAATAATCAAAATTTAACATACTTGAACTTGTCTGGTAACAAAAAACTTGAAATCACTGAGGATTTGAACTTGCCAAAATTGAGTTTGCTGGGTCTTATGGATTTGACCATCACCAGTCAAAGCATTCCAGACGAGTCTGTTAACATGAGAGTGCGTACCACACCAACTGCTCTTACGAATGACTTGTCATATGGTATCTCAGAGCGTATGCAGAGGCACATTATTGCGAGAGACTCTGTATATCACAACATTGATGGCGGAATCTTGATCGGTGTCTTTGATGGTCTCAATTCTGGTAAAATTTCTTACATCATTCGTGAAAATTTCCACAAGAGATTTGAGGATGAATTGAAGAAAAGTGATGTCACGACTGCCTTAAAGACGACTTTTTTACAATTAAACGGTGTTATTAATCATACTGATTTGAACTCTGAAGATGGTCTCGCTGGTTCTACTGCCACTGTTGTTTACATTAAGGGTAAGAAGGTCCATACTGCAAACATTGGTGATACCATGGCTATGCTTGCCAAACCAGATGGAAGTTTTACTTTCTTAACGTCCCATCATCAACCTTCAATGACTTCTGAATTCGAACGAATCAGAACGTCTGGTGGTTTTGTTTCTAGTAATGATAAAGTGGATGGTGTTTCGAAGGTTTCCAGAGCTGCTGGTTTCCTTGACTTGTTGCCACACGTTCACACTGGTCCAGACATTTCTGAGACCACTATCACTGATGAGGTTCTAGTTATTGGTACAAAGGAATTGTATGATTACTTGCCTACAAAGACCATTGGTGATATTGTGAGAGAATCTGATAATGCTATGTCCACTGCCGAGAAGTTAAGAGATTACGCGATGTCTTATGGCTGTTCTGCTAAGGTGTTGGTGTCTGTTGTTTCTCGAAAGAAAGCAAAAAAGATGAGTTTCCCTGTTTCAAGACAACTTGTTGATGATTCAAACCTGAGAAGGTTGAAACCAGAGATCCGTCCACCTGTTGGTGAATTGGCAATGGTATTTACTGATATTAAGAACTCGACCTTGTTATGGGAAAATTATCCATTAGCCATGAGATCTGCTATCAGAACACATAACGATATCATGAGACGTCAGTTGCACATTGTTGGCGGTTATGAAGTAAAGACTGAAGGTGATGCATTTATGGTGTCCTTCCCTACTGTTACATCTGCTCTGATTTGGTGTTTCAACGTTCAGCAACAACTGTTGTTGGAAGATTGGCCAGCTGAGATTTTGCAGAGTGAAGAAGGTTCAGAGCTGAAAGATGCTGCTGGAACCACGATCTACAGGGGTCTTTCTGTACGTATGGGTATCCATTGGGGTACACCAGTTTGTGAGCCAGATATCATCACCAGAAGAATGGATTACTTTGGACCTATGGTTAACAAAGCTGCACGTGTTTGTGCTGTTGCTGATGGTGGTGAGATCACATTAACGCAGAACTGTCTAAATGAGTTTAGAAGAATTGAGAAAGCCTGGGAACGTATACAGGATGGTGACTCTGCCCCGAACGCGTTTGGCAACGCTGATACTTCCGACGTTTTTGAGAATGAATTTGGTATTGTGAAGAACATAGGCTGGAGAGTTGAGTTTATGGGTAAGGTTCAACTGAAGGGTCTTGAAATGGACGAGGAGATCACCTTGGTTTTCCCTAAACAATTAGAGACGAGATACCAGTTCCAGCGTAAGCCGGACCTTACATCTGAAGACATACATGGCGTCAGAGACATTGCCTTGAGACTTGATCGTATTCTGAGCAAACTCAATGGCACACCATTGCAGGCCAGCAGCTTGAAGAGGTCTGACAATGTCGAGAAGCACCTCCTCGAGGTTTTCATCTCGAGAATTGAGCACACTGTTGCGCTGCTGTCACTGCGTGACCAGACGGTGGGACTGTTTGACGATACCACAGGTTTGTTTGCGCTTGTGCAGGAATTGGCTGCGATGTATAAAGAGCGTAAGCAGTGAGTGGTACGATATTATCATAGTAAATATCACACACAACTTGTAAGTTGATTCTGGGTAGAGCACTGGCCATAGCTTAGTCATCTGATTTCGCGAAACATCCTGTATTGTTTTCATCTTTATCAAGGAGTTAGTTTATCCATTATTCTGTGCGTATCACAGGGTGTTCAGGATAAGAGACCAAGAACAAACATGCCTCCACGTGCTAACAGAGATCCGTCAGCATCTGAAACAGAAGGGAACGGTGGCAGCAGCACGAACCAAAACTCACGAGCCTCCACAAAGGCACGTAATGCTGCTGCCCAAGCTGCCCAGGCACAGCTTCTTGCCCGTCACATCAACTCCAATGGTCCACAAGATCGTACACCGCTTGACCCGATGGACTTTGAGAGTCTTCCAGATGAGAGTCTGCGGAAATATAAGGACGCCTACAAGCTTCCGACGAAGAGCTCCCTGACGATGCGTGGATATATGTTGGGCTCTGAGACCGGCAAGAAGACACATAGCTACAAGGCCGGAGGCAGAGTGGCCAAATCCGAATTAGCTGACCATGTAAAGAAGCATTTCCAGGTCCAGCCTGTGAAGGAAAGTGAAGTGATCACGGCGTTCTTGTACAAGGTGAACAATCAAGACAAGGCCTTCACTCTGAAGTTTCAGCCCTAATATAGGCGTAACAGGGAACTGAATAGTTCATTTTGCTACGATTTATTGATTTTTACGGTGATTTATGTACAGTATCTGTTCTTCATGATTGGAAATCTTCCTTCCTCCCAAATTGTAGTAGCTCAAATGTAGGAGGAGTATTATGCAAGTGAAAAAAAGTATTTGGGTGTGCTGGATCAACAATTCGCGATATACCAAAATTCCATGGTAGTGTGCACTTCCCCCGCCACTGAAGCATCTTTATTACCTTTGTCTAGAGGTTAATAGAAGTGATACTCTGGTCAATTAGGGATAATGGACGGAACGACGATCACATTTATTTTGGCTCTTTTGATAGCGTTCATTTTCCTCAGATGGTTTGTTAACTCTGAGGAAGACCCAGACTTCCACGCGCCACAGGCCAGAGCCCAAAGCGACAACGCCGCTGCCCAGGACGAGGACAACGAGACCCTAGCAGCAGCAGGCACCCAGAATGTAGGCACCCATCGTCAGGTCACCACGGACATGATTGAAGTTGTTCAACAGCTTGCTCCCCACGTTACGGAAGCACAGATCCGCCACGATCTTCTCAGATCAGGTTCCGTCGAGGCCACCGTCGAGCGTATCCTTGCTGACGGGAACCTTCCATTTCCTCCAAGACCTGTTTCTGTCACGGGTGCTTCACGTAACTCCACAAATGTTGAGCCAAGAAACCAGAGCAAGATCCAACCTGAGAACCTGCTAAAGAAGTATGGCATTGACGAAGCTTCCATGACCACCGTGGAGAAGACGAAGATGCAGTGGTCCGACTCTGCTGAGCAGAGATCCAAGACTCTCGCTGAGAAGAAGGCCGAGATGATTCTCAACGCTAGAAGAAGACTAAAGGCTCAGCTCTCCAATCAGCAGGATCTGTCTGCTCTCACAAAGAAATAACATGGGGGATGGCAATTTCCCATGGTTATCGCAGCTACCCAATAGAATAGATATGCTAATGAATGTTTAATCACGTTTTTATTAAGGGATTTAAACATGTAGTGTTCAGCGAGATTTATTATCAGTCACCAGCGTAGGTGAGATTCGTTTCTTCTCCTTGGCTGGCGTACTACTGCTCAACTTGGTTGGTTCTTCGTCAATCATAATTACATCTGGCTTCTCCTCTGTTTCAACAACCATTTTCTGGTCAGCTGGTTTCCCAGAAGTCAAAACAACAGATTGTGTGGTTTTCTGCTTCTTGTTCTTCTTCTTGATCAAATGGTTGATCATATTCATCACCGGCGCTGGCTTCTGCAATGGAGATGATGCAACCGGAGCCAATTTAGTTTTCTTAGAAAATGCGTCCAATGGACCCGACACTGGTGAAGAAGTTACTGTCATTGTCGTTGTGGAGGTCGTTGTCGTGGCCGCTGTTGTTGTCGTTGGAGTTGTGGTCACCAATTTACTCACCGATGTTGCTTGACTACTTGCCCTCTTCTTAGTAGATTTTGGTGTTTTCAAATTTTCACCAGCATCTTCTGGTAGCAGTGTCTTGTAATCAACACTCAAAGGGGTACCGAAGGCATCTGGTGAGAATTGTAAGGTCGTACAGAAGCCATCAGCAGAGCTCACCAAAAGACTTTTTCCATCACTGTTCCATGCCAGATCCGTTAGGATGCCGTAGTGGATACTGGAAACAGTTCCAAGAGTTTCGTTACTCTGTGTGTCAAATATGTGAACAGCATCAACTGTGGCAACAGCATACACCATTTTATAAGGAAGCTGGAAAGCTCCTGAGGATTCTTTATCCAACTGGTATGCAATTGGGGAGAATGCAACGACCAATGCCGGTTTCTTAAAGCCAGGCAAATGTGCAATTGGTGATTTACTAAGGCCCTGGCGTGTGTAGATGTATACAGTGTTCAGCAACTCGTCTTTCTCTTGTTCCTGGTTGTTCTTGAAGACACCTGCGGGTGTAAGAAGGAAATTTCCATCTGGCGAGAATGTCAAACGACGAAAGAAAGATCGCAGAGACTCTGTGTGATATAGCATTGAAGCCCTAACTGGCGTTGCTGTATTATCTTGTACTTCGGTTGTTGGTTCAGTGGGTTGCCTTGTTGGCAGTTCGGCTCTTGAACTTTTTTGCAATACTGATGACTTGAGCTCACTCTTCTCTTCGCTCTTCAGTAAATGCACATGGACTGATCTGTCGGCACTCTGTGTAGCCAAAAACTTTCCTCGTGGATCCCAGGCCACACCCTGGACGTAGTGGCCGTGTTCAGTAATTTGTGTGACCTGTTGTCCTGTAATGACATCGTACACTCTGGCAATGTTATCAGTGGAACCGGTGATGATATGTTTCGAGTCTGGGGACCAAGCAAGGTCATAAATCTCTGAAGAGCTTGAACGACACATAGTCTTCATGTTCCAGGACTCCAATGCCTCATCGTCTGGGTCCGTGCCAAACTCACGCACCACGTTATCAGCTTTGGTCCAAATCATGGCACAGCCATCATCCCCTGCCGTAGCTAGCAGTTCTCCTTTGGGGTCAAATCTCACTACATTCACAGCCTGAGTGTGCTTTGCAAGGGTAGATAGGTACTCCACTTTGGTTTCGCCCTCCAGTGACCTTATGAGTCGCCATAAGCGCACATTGTTGTCTCCTCCACCGGTTGCCAGACGTTCCGATGCGTCGGTGACCGAACAACTAGGCTGGAAGTGTGCAGAGTATACGGGCTGTTCACCATCATGCCAGTGAATTGTAAGTATCTGGGCCTCCATTTGAGAGTATCTTGGTGTGCTTCAATAATCAAGACCACTACTTATGAATCAAAGAATGCACAACAAGGAACAAAGAGACCTCATGATTCTTCGAGACTGACGCGTTTCCACCAGTTTCGCGTTTTCGCGTTTTTTGGCGTTGATACCTGGTTGGTACACTCTCTTTCTGATTATAACAAAAAATTTTCCAGCCATGAACTATGAGTCCGCATTGTGGTGTGTGGTTTTGCTACTGCTGGAGTTGTTGATGTTTGTTCAAGTGATGTTTTGTGGGGTAGAAAGGACTATGAATGTAGCTGCTTTGTGTATCTTCCTTCGGTCATGATGTTTGCCAGTGTGGTATTCTCCACAGGCGTGGCAGCTCACAGGCAAGCACTATGGAGAAAGAGAGAGAGAGATACACACAGCTTACTTCCCATACCATGAAGCCCCTCTATCATACACACCGCACAATTAGTCGAATCCCACTTGTGACGGATTGAAAACTACGTCCCTGTGGTGCCGAAACTGTGCGTAAAGCAATCGGTGCGCATACCTTCCTTTCTTTATGAGGGTATGCCGGATAGTCTTAGTGCCATTTTCCTTGAAATAACCTTTTCTTCCTGGCTTTTCAAGTGGCCGGTGTATCCCTACATTCCTTATGTATAGTGTTTATATATTTAGAGCGTTTCGTTGCTTCCATCATTATTGGCGTTACATTGTAGTTGTATTTCATGGCAGTGCAGGTCGTTGTTCAAACATCCAGAGGTTTCTTATTTTTCATTCCCTTCAGAGGTCCACCGTCGTGAATGATCTTGAAATTAATAAGATGTGATAATCTTGATGTGAACACAGTCTGATGCTCTGGTTTAATCTCTATCCACTTAGAGATGTGTGAATACTCTTCAGGTGCATGCGATGCGTTCTTGCCCTTTGCTGCAACTGCTAACAGCGGAGGATTTTGCAATGTTTTCACGATGGAGTCCAGGATCGTTGGACTAACACGCAGAGCAATATGTGTATCAGATGCACCAATGTGTGTCGGTATCCATTGAATTTGTGACGGTTTTTCCTTGGCCTTTGTTTCTAATGCTCTTGACATTTGGCCTCTAACAATAGGAATGTGATCAAGGTGGAACCTGAAAGTGTTTAGCGTTTCTTGTGTAAAGATTTCGGGAAAATCTTTGATCAAACTTGCAATCAGACTAGCTTTAGAGTCATAATCAACAAAGTAGCAAGTGTATAGGTTACTTTTCCTCAGTGCACATTTCCCAAGTTTGGCAGAAGACTGTGTCTTACCCCTTTGAACTACTCTGTTATGTGCCTCCAACATTTCTTCGACTAGTTTCCTCTCAGATTTAGGGTCCAAATACAATGGATCTGAGAAAACAGGGACCAGATTGGAAATGAGTGAGGGCCTCACTGCCTCCGTGTACTCATTCAAACACTTTTCGAATCCATTCAGTTGGCTCTTGCGATCATCGTACAATACAACTTCTGTAGCATCTGTACAGTAATTTAGGAGATCAATAATCACCTGAGTTTTGTAATCAATGGTCGAAGAAAACTCACCTTGTCTAAGCATTAATCCATCAAGGCCCTGGAATAGTCCTTTAGAGCTGAGAATCTCCTGGATCATATCAGCAAACAGTGTCTTTCTTCTACCAGTCATCACAATTGCTAATGTCTCTTCATCTTCAATCGACATCCTCAATAGCTCCACAACGTCTTCATTCCAAAACCCATCCCATGCTCTTTGGCTCTCCTTGAGCCAGGACTCGCCCAAGTTTCTAAAGACCAATGGCTCTTTCCACCAACCACCACTGGATAAATGTTCGCAACTGCTCAGCATCATCAATGTTCCATCCTGAAACAACGCCGGGTTGGGACTTGCAGATCTAAATAGTGTGTTGTCAAAGTCGTAAATGTGTAATCGCTTGATTTTCCTTGTGGGTGCTGGCCTGTGGAAGGCATCGTAGTAAGGGATGGGATCATCAGAAGCAAGCAAAGACAAATTGTGACGTTCTTGTTGGCGTTTCTTTTTTGGTACCCTCTGAATCTTAGGCTCACTCTCATGAGCTTTTCTCTTTGAGTGATGGAGCTCCGTGTCTGTGGAAACAGTTCCTAGTGGGTCCTGACCGGCCATTGTGCTGCTCTGTTCATTGCTATAATGGTCTGGTGACAGCGCAGGAGGAGGTGGCGGAGGCGGAGGCGGAGGTTCCAAGCCATCTGGAGGCAGTGGAATATCCTGCTGATGTGACATTTAACAGTTAGCCGTTGCAGTTGTCATACAACGTAAGTATTGGATTGTTCGATGTTCTCGAAGAGCGCATTGATGTTAATTTTTCTCACAGAGGGACTCTGGGAATATTGATGAATATTTAATCTACGTGAAATCAAATCGGACCATAAAGACGAGTAAACAGTATATGTCAATGATCTATAATGACTTAAAAGGTTAAGACTCTAGATATAAAAAAAAAAGACTAATCTAGCGAGTGATTGGTACTGCACTTCACTATCAAAAAAATGCTTCCACTGAGATTCGAACTCAGGATCGCCACATTACTAGTGTGGCGCCTTACCAACTTGGCCATAGAAGCTTTTACGTCTTCTTCTAAAATTACAGTCTTTGATACTATGCACACTGTTAGAAGAGATAATAGGTACTTTACAGAAGATGAACCAAATCACGATTATAGTTGCAAAAGGCCTATGACTCGAGCGTCGGGACTCCCAGTAACTAGAGTGGTCTCGTACAGGGCCATCAAGGCAGTGCTGTATCGTCACCAGTCGAGCTGGCGTATACGAAGGGGTTATGCACAAACCATAATTCTACACCCCAAAGGGTGCACACAGGGCTGTGCACAGCACTACCGTATGGCGAGCTGTACCATGTTTGGGACCGTTGGGGACCACTTATATAACCAA
Organism: Petasospora nakhonratchasimensis; assembly: GCA_030572335.1. NCBI lineage: Eukaryota > Fungi > Ascomycota > Saccharomycetes > Phaffomycetales > Wickerhamomycetaceae > Petasospora > Petasospora nakhonratchasimensis. The sequence goes on from JAJLZS010000009.1 coordinate 501,349, forward strand.
TTCAACACATGGCCTGTGATGTTTACAGAGAGCACACACAAAACGCGTGTTTTGATTTCAGACGCGTTTCAAAGCTCGACCGATATTTTCAGGGGGTGGAAGGAAAGGGGGGAAGGAGGCGGTCCGAATTCCATTATACTACAACAACAAAAAGCAAGCCCAGTGTCGCACAGCCTCATGTTTTGTTTCTAGATTCTTTATATAAAGAAATTGCTGTTCCCACTCCTACAAAACACACGATAGCCAAACTTTGACACGCTATTCCCCATCAGAACAATTGCCATCTCTTAACCCATATACATCTCGCTGCTCCATTCACTCCTTTTTGTGACACACTCTCATTCCGGACGCATAACACTCTACAGAACCTATACCCCATACTCCACACATTCCCTCTGTATCTCAGTACATTATGAAATTCTTCTCCCCACTCGCTGCTGCCGCTCTCTTTGCTCTAACAGCTGCACAGCCTCTGCCGAGCGATGCTAGCACTATCACGGAAGGCGTGACGGCCACTGTCTCTGCGTCAGCTACTGTTGACACAATGGGCGTCACGTCCTCGTTCCCAACTGTCCCTCCGTCTGCTGCTTCTTTTAAGAACCAGTTTTTCCCCACCAAGGTCATTGAGACTAGAGTGATTGGATGAAGGATCTGGTGCCCAAAGGATCCGGTATCCCGCTGTTAATGACCCCCCTGCCTACGACTATTTGCATTTTCCCATGTACTTGTATACGTTTCATGAAAAGAACCAAGAAAGACGGTGGCCCTAGATAAGATATATAGCTTACGCTGAGTTTCCGGCTACCGAATGAACATATTTGATGACCAACACATGTCTGCATCTTTATATACCGTCTCCGGCCCAATAGTACCGCGAGGGCGATAGAGCGTGGAATGCTGAGTGTTTACTCTCGAGCTGTCAAAAGAAGGACTCACGCTACTATAATTAGAAGCCTACCGCACACTGTCTCTTCTCCCCGGTTACGAGATCGATCTGTGTGCGAATCATAACAACAGGAGCCTCAACGGGCTTGTAAGCCTTGTGTACCGTAGCTGAGTAGCTGGGAAGGGCGTCGTCCCCTGTTGGCGCGCTCACAGAGAGGCTTAAGCTGCCCATCAACCCTTCCATACTTACCCACACCATTTGCGGCTCACCACATAAGCCAGCAAATGAGCAGGCCCACACACAACTAACACGGGCCAGCTCGCTCACATTTTGCTCTCTGGCTCAGAGAAGTCCCCTGGGGGGTCCGAAACTTGTTTTACGCATGCCAGAGGGGAGAACGGACAATGTGCATGGAGGCACATACATGTCTCTCTTTCCCACAAGACGGTATGTCTTCAATGGCGAGAAGAGCCACGGAAAGAGCTCGAACGAAAGCCACAAGCCCTGTGGACTCTGTATGCATATTTTTACACATACAAGAATGTACACACTACATATTGATGTCACTCCATGCCCGGAGGAGCTCGCAAGAAAAGTATATAAGGCACGGAGCCTGCCCATCTTTCCAGTGACAGACGGTTTGACTTGAATATCCACCAAGCTTGATACCCCCCAAATCTCACCCCTAGTCACTCTTTAAACTCGATCAGTAATGCAGTTCTCCACCGTCGCCCTCGCCTCCCTTTTGGCCGTTGCTTCTGCTGAGTACCTCAACTCCACCTCTACCTACATTGTTGACCACGAGACTACCACCGTCCTCACCATCACCTCCTGTTCCAACAACGCCTGTGCCACCACCGCTGTTACCACTGGTGTCTCCCTCATCACCGTCACCAGCAACAACGTTGTCACCCACTACACCACCTACTGTCCATTGACCGCTGCTGAGGCTAAGGCTTCCGAGGCCTCTGAGACTGCTAAGGCTTCTACTTCTGCTCCAGCTGCTGTTGCCTCCTCTTCTGCTCCAGCTGCTATTGCTTCCTCTTCTGCTCCAGCTGCTGTTGCTTCCTCTGCTCCAGTTGAAGCTGCTTCCTCCTCTGCCGCTACTCCAAAGAGCTCTGCCCCAGCTGCCCCAGCTTCCGAGTCTGCCGCTACTCCAAAGAGCTCTGCCCCAGTTGCCCCAGCTTCTGCAGTCTCCGTCCCAGCTGAGCACACCACCGAGTTGGCCGCTACTGAGACCGACTCCACCTTGACTGAGTTCGCTAAGGTCACCTCTACCATGTACAACTCTAAGTCTTCTGGCGTCTCCTCTTCTATCGTCGCCTCTAACTTGTCTAACGTCTCCACCGTGCCATCTGCTTCCACCTTCGAGGGTGCTGCTGGTAAGATGACCGTCTCCGGTGTCGTTGGTGTCCTCGGTGCCATTGTTGCCTTGGCTTTGTTCTAAGATCTGTTAGACCCAATACTATTGATATAAAAGCAGTGTATAGGACCTCTTTGATAGGGTTTATATTCTTATCAATTTAAGTACATGTTAATTTCTAATTTGTTAGATAACGTAAGCTACAATATATAGATCAAATTCCACGTTTATCATAAAAAGCGAGTGTATATATATATACATCAATCAATCACTCAAAGAAAAGTCATCATCCTCATCAGCAGCAGAGGACTTCTTTGTCTTAGACTTTGTTTCAGTTTTTGTGTCTGCATCTTTTGTGGCGACAGACTCCTTCTGCTCGCTTTCTTCAGCCTTATGTTTTGGTGTACCATACAGGTCTGTAGATTGAGCTCTGTTTCTTGCTGGTGTCTTTGGCTTTACCTCATCATCATCATTGAGCTTGATGCCGTGGAACTTTTGCAAATCAACCTCTTGAGGGTCCTCCTCAAACTCATCCCTCATCTGTTTTTTGATCTGCCTGTTGTTCAACTCCTGTTGAGCGTTGGTGTACTGTTTCTTCCAGCCACCAACCCAAGAGTTGAATTTGTTTCTCGTCTCTTCAATATTCTTAGAAAACTGCTCCTTGATCTGTGGAAGATCCTTTTCGACAAAGTTGGAAAGGATGTTCTCATCATCATCGTCGCCATACTCGCCATGCTGCTGCGCCCTCTCCCTTCTCATATCGGTCTGTCTTCTAGAACGACGCTCAGCCTTCCGTCTGTACTCCTCATCTAAGGACTTGGCAAGCAATTCATCCTCCTCCATCTGTGTCAAGCGACGTTGTGGCAATGATGGCGCACGTTGCTCCATAGTGGCAGCCATGTTCCTAGAAGCTTCAGCCTGTGGAACAACTTCATCAAGACTAAAGTTTTCCGGGTCCGACAAGTACAAGAGCGCATTAAAGGCCTGCTCTAGTTTGTATCCAGAAGCGATCAAGTGGGATTGAATGTACTTCTCCTCGACGGATGGGAATGCCTCCTGAAGGGACTTGAGCGCTTGCTGGCGTGGAGTTGGAGGTCTAGCTGGCTTTGGTGGTGGAGCCTCATCTGTGTCGTTCTTCTGTGGCACCGCTGGCTTCGTCTCTTTGGCCTTTTCTTCAGACTCCTCCTTGGTATCCTCTTTGGCGTCCTCTTTGGCACCCCCAATGGCACCCTCAGAAGTCTTTGCGGTCTCAATGGTCTCAACTTCTTTAGACACCTCCTTTGCTGGCTCCTCATCAGACAACACATCGTCCAAAATGTCTCCTTCTTCCTCCTTCTTCAGTTCCTTTGTGATATCGTTTTTAGGCATTGTGTAACTTCACGTCAATGGCTCAATCAGATCTCGTAATCTGTCCTTCCCCTTTGCCACTCAGCCCGGTATAAACTGGCGTGGGGGAATCTGAGCTGACAACTGGCGAAACTCATGAATTTCGCGAACATCGGTGTTCCGCGAACTTGTTTGATGGAGCTTATCCCTGGCACTGTCAGTAGAGTCCTGAAACTTTCCTAAACCAGCGGTGCTAAATATGCCGAATGATCTATAATTCGATATAAATCGCAGTTGGTTGGTGGGAAAGCTTGAGCTTTTCCGGTTTTTCGCCGAGTGCTTTGGTTTCGGTATAACTTGAAGTGCTAGAATTCACTCTATTGTCTCATTGATAACGAGTTTTCCAAGACCATATTATCACAATAATTGTCATATATCTTAAAAGACGCATCGACTTACGACAATAAATACAAATAACAAACAAAGTTCCATATATTTATCTAGATCATACCAACCACGGCACTGACCCGTAAACGTCGAAGTACACTAATTGATTTGCCCTGTTTATAAGGGGAAGGGCTTTACAGGGCATCATACGCGTTCGCGAAAACACCCGAACACCCAGAAACAATCCAGGAGTATTAAAGGGGAAAACTTTTCGCTGTTCTTCTGTCCACAATGCCCACGGGAAGGTTTTGGTTTCCTCTTCTTCAGATAGATAATTTTTAATTACTCTGAACATTTAGAATCTTTGAGGCTTCCTCTTCCATGAGTCAAAGGTGTGGACAGCAGAGTAAAAGCAATGTTTTATGCGCTCCATAGAGAGTGCAGAGGTCCGGTTAGGGTTGTATTAACTGCTTTCAGGCTGTGTAATTAGCTTGAGGGTTCTGTCAGACCTCCAACATCTTCTTCTACTACTATACTTAATTGCATTCACTAGTGATACTAGTGCTACTACCTAATTACCGTGTAGAGTTCTTGTTAATAGCTAAGTACCCTCCCCCAGCATATCAGAACTTGTTCTTCAACTCTCTCAACAGGGCCATCAACTCAGTATCATCGCTAACGTGTAGCTTGGCCTTCATGTTTTCGTCATCCCATCTCATGAATGGATTGAACTCCAACTCTTCCTTAATGGTGAACTTGCCGGTTGTCACCTCGTTTCCTTGACAGAACTGATCCAATTTGTCCAGGGCCTCACTCTTCAAAACTGTCTTGGCGAAAGCGACATTTCCCTTCGTGTACTCATGACCTGGATAAACTAATGTATTTGGAGGCAACTGTGCCAGTTTTCCCAAGCTCTCAATCATCTCGGCAGGCTCTCCTTCAAAGAAACGCCCACATCCAGCGGTGAACAATGTGTCTCCAGTGAACACGGCCCTCTCACCTGTAGAGTTGTCTTCTGCAAAATAGCAAATGGAGTCCTGCGTATGGCATGGCGTGTGAATTGCAGTTATGAAAACGCTGTTACCGAGCTTGAGTGTTTCGTGATGTGCCGGGGTATACTCCACAAGCTGAGAGTCACGACCGCCAATAACCTGCACCCCTAGCTTCTTCTTATAGAAAGAGTTACCACCAGCGTGGTCATGATGATGATGCGTGTTCACAATTGCCTTGATGTTAAACTCTTCCAATTCCGACTCCGGGATATCCTTTGGATAAGCAGGATCGATCAGCCAGGAGTCCTTAGTACTTGTGTCTGTCAGTAGATAGGCATAGTTATCGCCAGCCTTCCAGCGCATAGGAATTGCTTTAATCTCCATGTTTCTTTGGAAGTTCAACTGTCTTGGAGCTTTGTTCAGTGAGTGGGCTAATACTCTGAGCATTAATTTTTCAATTCTCCTAGTTTTTGATAGGGAACTCGAAGATGTTAATAGCCAACACTTAGTTGCTGACAATTAGGCCTACTGACAATCGCGGAATTTACCCTAGCTGACACGGGAAGTTGACAGATACCTGCTTCCACCTTATTATACACAATCCACTTCATCAGTCGAAATAAAGTATCAAACTACAACTACAATATGATTAAGAAACAAAAGCTAATTAGAATTAGAAGATATATAATGTAAAGATGACAAAAATCTAAGGCAACTTTCTAACCTCAACCCAAAGCAAATCAGATCAAGAAAAGCTAGCTTACAACTCCTCGTCAGAGGAAACGTAAGCGTCACCCATTTCCTTCTTCTTTTTCATTCTCTCCTTCTTCTTCTTTCTCAACTCCGCAGAAGACAATTTGGTCTTCTTCTTACCAGCAGAAATCTTGTTACCCATGGCATCGAACTTGTCCTCCTCGTCCTCCTTCTTCTCCAATCTTGGACCAGCACCCTGACCGGTAACCCAGTTGTGACCAGATGGAGTCATCTTACCGTCAAGGACGGCCCAGACTTCCTCAGTCAAGTCCTTGGTAAACTCAGCAGAGTGAGTAATGATGATAATACCACCCTCGAAAGCCTTAAGAGCCTTGGACAAAGCACCCAAAGAGTCACGGTCCAAATAGTTAGTTGGCTCATCAAGAACAATCAAGTGAGGTCTCTGCCAGGTACAAGCGGCAAGAACCAACTTAACCTTCTGACCACCAGACAAACCTCTGATTCTGGAGTGGGAAACCAACTCAGCGTCAAGACCCAACATAGAACAGTGAGACTCAATCTCCTTTCTAGTCAAAGCTCTGAACTGACCGGAAGCCAAAGCCTCCTTCATGTCAACCTCAGCAACCATCTTGGAGTGGGACTCGATCAACTCACCTCTTGGCAACCAAGCGTTGTCAACAGACATCATTGGAACCCATCTCTCAGACTTCATACCGATGTTGTCACCGAGAAGGAAGGAACACTCGTACTCGTAAGTGTTCTTGAATTTTCTTCTGGAGTGGATACCAGCAATTCTTCTGGAAGAACCCTCAATTCTGAAGACCTTGTTCATGGCCTGCTCATCAGACTCATTGATCTGTCTGGAAGCACGGTCCATGGTCTCTCTGTCTTCACCAGTCTGGAATCTCCACTGAATGTACTCAGATGGAGTCTTGTCCAAATGGGAGTCAATGTGAGCGAAAGCGTGCTGCTTGATGTAGGCAATACGACAGTTCTCGTGGACGTAAACCTCACCCTCAGTTGGCAACAACTCACCGGTCAAGACGTTAATCAAAGTGGACTTACCGGCACCGTTTGGACCAATGACAGCAATTCTGGAAGAAAGGGAACACTGGAAAGTAACGTCGGCGATCTGTGGCTTGGTGGTACCTGGGTACTGGAAGGTCATGTTAGAAACCTTAACAATAGCCTTCTGCTTGGTCTTAACACCCTCAAGGAAACCTGGCTCTGGGAATCTGAACTCAAGGTCAGAAGCACCCAACTCGTGGTAGGACTTAGCGGATGGAACTCTCTTGACGAACTCAGACAAGTTACCCTTGTATTTTCTCAACTTGAAACCCTCGTAGTGGATAATGTACTGAACAACGTTGTCCAAGAAACCAGAGTCGTGGGAAACGATAATGGAGGAAATACCACAGGTGTTCAAGTAGTTGACCAACCAGGCAACGTTGACAGTGTCCAAATGGTTAGTTGGCTCATCGAGCAACAAAATGTCAGCGTTCTTCAAGACGGCTCTAGCAAGGGCCAACTTCATCTTCCAACCACCAGAAAGGGACTGGATAGACATGGCAATCATAGCCTCGGAGAAACCGAACTCAATCAACTTAGCGTGGACATCCTCTCTGGAGACCTGGATGATTGGGTCCTCAACAACGAAGTCCAAGACAGTAGTCTCAGCGTGAACACCGTCAATGTCGTGCTCAACGTAAACGGTACGACACTCATCCTGAGTTGGGAAACCCTCAACCTGACCGTTAGCAATAGCTCTCATCAAGGTGGACTTACCAGCACCGTTTGGACCACAAAGACCGTATCTTCTACCTCTCTTCAATCTTAACTGAGTCTTGTTCAACAAGATCTTAGCACCGTAAGCAAGAGAGAACTCACAGTTACAAAGGTCCTCACCCTCATCGTCCTCATCTTCGAAGGATGGTGGTCTTGGAATGTTGTCAATAGCTCTCTTTCTCCACTCGTCAATGTCAGCCTTAGCCTCCTTCTCGTGCAAGAAGACAGTCAAGTAGTTGGTCAAGTGCTCGTACCAAGCAGCCTGGTCGATGATTCTCTCGTCAATCAAGTCACCGGCAATGGCGGCGGCGTAGTTGAGGACAACCTCGAATCTTGGGGCAACGTCAACCTTGTTCTCAGCCAAGATGTTGGTCAACTCCTTCTTGGTAATGGAAACGTCACCAGCGTTGGAAACCTCTGGGATAACGTCGTCGGCACCAATGGCACCAACTCTTCTCAAGGTGTTCAAAGCTCTGAGGGTAACGTCACGGGCCTCTGGGTCGGCAATAGTAGAGTAGTTAGCCTGGAGAGCTGGGAACAACTTAGACATGAAAGGAGCAACAACCTGTGGATCATCGACAAGCTTACACATGTTGTCAACAATGACAGCAGCCTTACGCTTGATGGCGGTGTCACGCTCAGCCAAACCTCTGGACAACAATGGGACCATGATGGACAAGGTAGCGGTGGTAACCTCGGAAACGAAGGTTGTGGCACCAAGGATGTGGACGGTCTCTGGGACGTCGGTTGGCTTGGCGATACACTCAATCAACTTTGGAATAAACTTCTCAATATCCTTGTTGTGGACGGTGTTGGTGGCGGTAGAGATGGTGGCGGTAGCGGCATCCTTAACGTTGGACTTGGTGTCCCACATGGCCTCAGAAAGGACTGGAATCAACTCAGGCATTCTAAGGGCAACCTGCTGCTCAGCGTGGTCAACGAGGGCAGAGATGGCGGCCAAAACGGCAACCTTCTCCTGCCACTTGTTGGTGGAGGAGAGGGACTCAACCAAGTGTGGCAACAAAGACTTGACGGCGGTTGGGTCAATGGCAGTAGAGATGGCAACGAGGGCCTTGGAGGCAACCTCTCTCAAGGCATTGTCCTTGTCACCAGCCTTGGAGCAGATGGATGGCACCAACTCAACAATGAATGGCTCCACGGATGGAGACAAGTTGTTGGCAGAGGCAATGTGACAGATGGCCTCAATGGCGTTGACGGCAGACTTCTTGTCGGCAACAGCCTTCTTGAGCTCGGCAAAGAACTCAACTGGCACATCGTGTTCGATGATGGAGCCGTTAAGGAAGGAGGCAACGTTGGTGGCGGCAACGTTACGCTCCTCAGCGGTAGCAACAGAAAGCTTCTGGAAGAGCTCGGAGAGCACCTCAACACTTTGCTTGGAGTCAGCCATGATGAGATGGTTTTCTTGCTTAATCAGAGCTCCTCTTTAAAGAGAAATGGAAGGGAAAAAAGTGCGAGGAAAATTTTTTTTATATACGGCGAACCTTTTTCCCGTTGCCTCTTCGCGGTCTTCAAATCGCTGGAAAACCGCTCAGGCAGAGAAAACCATAAGGGAAAAAAAGAAAAAAAAAGCCCAGGTCAAAAATAATAAATAAAAAAAGAAAAAAAAAGAAATTTTACTTTAAAAATGAAAAAAAATTAAGGTGTAGCACGGTAAGCGCACGCCGATGAGATGAGGGTGTGCGGGTGTTTGTGTTGTGTGTGCTTGTTCGGTGAGCGGGTTTCTTTTTGGTTTAGATGCTTGTTGTTTTGGATATGTACAAGGTGTGCGTGTGTTACTCAGAGTAGCATTGCACCAAGAGCACACGATCTGCTACTGTGCACAGCAGACACACCCCAACGTGCTCAGGGGTGTGTTCTTGCACGAGATCAAACGTGTTCGCGAGATCGCCATCCGGGCCAATCACATGTCAGACTGCAAAAGGGGAAGGGTAAAAGAAAAAAAAAAGAAAAGCCTTCTAGTGACACGTGTGTAAATGGCAGGTCCCGTTTTGTGTCTGTTAGTGCACCCCAGAGTTCTGTGTATAATGGAGCCGATACGATTGGTTCTTTCTTTTTTTGTGTTGCCTCAGGACGGGAGTATGAGGTTGGAATATACAGATTTACTTTAGGACCCAGGAGTGGATGTGTTGTGTGATGTGTCTGTATATCTCAGCAGACGATCAGAGCTCATTTGATGGTGATTGGGTCGTGTGTGTGTGCAGTCCTCAGGCACGGGGCAGGTTGCTGTAGCACCCAAAGTACCACAAAGGTTGATGGTGAAAGCACTTTTACAGCATTAGATTGGCAATCAGAAATTCAGGAACCGTCAAAGGTCTATAATATGACAACGCTTATACCAAGGCCATTTGATATTCGGTGAATACTGATTCCTGCACCGCTAATACACAGCAACATAGAGATCCCTTGGCCCAGTTGGTTAAGGCGTGGTGCTAATAACGCCAAGATCAGCAGTTCGATCCTGCTAGGGATCACTTTCTTTTTTAATTTTTTGGGGTATGCACCATTTTACTCTATGGTACATTCCAGACTTCATATGAAAACTGAACATCTAAAATATACTTTAAGAATACAGCTAATACGCTTTATTGCTTTAATACTCTTTTACGTTAATACGTTATTACGTAGTAATTGCTCTAAAGGGTGGCACATTCTCTTTATTAAATGTGCGGGTGTTTCCCCCGTTCGAATCCTGCAAGCTGCGAAATTTGTAATTTTAATTGCTTACGCGGTTGATATGGAGGTAAACAAACCTCATTAAGAACAACAAGAATACACTACACAACCAAAATCAAAAGGTAAACTCGGAAATATGGCACTCCATCCAGATGCTATTGTGGACGTCGTCATTGAGCAGCTCTCCTTTGAAGGCACAAAAGGTGTTCCCTGGAGCAGGCTATGGGAGATTCTGGTACAACAACGCGTATCAGCAGTAAACAAAGAGATATACCAGCACATGGTTTATTCTTGGCTCAAAGACAGCAAAGAGATCATTCTCTTGGACGGTGAAGATGGAAATTTGGTTGCTCAAGCGCCAATAACGTTCCCAGAAGCCCACAATTTATGGGTAAAAGTTGCTGAAGAACAACAATGGATCGCACTCACGGGTGCCCCAAAGCAGAACAACACCATCGGGACCCGTGCGTTTGAATTGCTGGTTGCCATTGCAAACACTCGCTCAAAAGGCATTGACTCAGTAGAGCTCATTAAGGTCACAGGACAGGATAACAGAAGTTTGACATCCCGAATCAAGAGCATAGCCCATCTAGTCAAGAAGGTCTCCATCCTTAGAAACGGCCGTACGCTTTCCCTTTTCACGCTGAACAGATTCTTTGACCCAACAAGCACAGAGAACATTTCCTACTCAGAAAATAATGACACAATAACTCTGAACATTAACGAGCTCCGTGAGAAAGTTGTCAACACGCTGAAGGCCGCTAAGAATGGTATCCGACAAGTGAACGACCTAAGACGTGAATTGGAAATGGATAAGACTCCAAAGTTGAAGACCATGTTCAAGTCAGTGATCTCATATCTCCAGTACAGAGAGTTCATTGCCAAAGTTCTCGTTGTATCACCAGTGTCTCCAACAAAGAAATTTAGAACACTCAAGTACCTCAAGGACTTTGTTGCAAATGACGTTGATGACGACATTGACGATGACGTTGATGATGATGGGGAGGAGGATTTCAACGATGAATTGGTCGATGACCAGTTGAAAGATATCGATGATGAAGAACCTTCAGCTTCCCTTCGAAGTGTCTCCAATCTACAAGTAGTCACAACAGAAGGAAACAGCACCCCAACACCAATTATTAACAGATTCTTCCCTATGCAGAACCAGTTATATGAATTGGTCGACTCCAGTGGTACTGCTGGATGCTCTTCCACTTTCCTTGCTGACGAAGTATTTGGTCCGGTGTACACACGTCTGTTTTCTCGTTGGGTCGAGCAGTTCACGGCCGGTAAATTTCTACCATATATTGCAAACTACGCCATCGTTCGTCACTATGATTTCCAGGGTCGTGTCAAGTTTTACAGATACCTCTCAAGACCAAACTTGCTAAAACTTTCGAGTCAACCAGAGGACCCAAATGGCTCTTCTTTACCTGAATTCAAACCTACACACACCACAATTGAAGAAATGAACAGGAAACACTATATTCCACTTGCTTCTCGTGCCACTGTTGTTGAAGACCAAGGAACTAAGAAGATTGTTTGGTTTGGTTCTATTACAGATCTAGATCCAGAGATGAGAACCTTGTTAAAAGATGTGACCCCAACTATCAAGACTCAAGACGATTCCACACTTCCAAGACCAAAGAGAGGAAGGCCACGTAAAGGGGAAGAAAGACCAAAAACAGAGGTCAAGAAGCCTAAGAAAGAAAAGAAGCCAAAGAACATAAAAGTTGAGATCGAGCCTGTTATCTTAGTAGAGCCAGTGGAATCCGAGAAACTTGTAATTGCAGATCTGCAAGGTCTTTCTTTTAAATCTATTGAACGTCTATCTGCTCTGCTTCGCATCATTGAAGATTCCGATGGTGTCAGAGAATTGAATCATAAGTTATATGCTGACTTGTGTGAGGAATTGGGCTATATGACTGATAAGAAGACCTACAGAAAAGACGTTGCCTCTCTTGTTGAACAGAAGAAGATCTCAAGAGAGGAACTAATTGTGCCATTGGGCGGAAGTCAAGATGACGATGACTATAGGGACGATACACAAGGACGCACTAACATTGTCACTCTTCTCATATCTAGTCACGCTACAAAGGAAGCAGTAGACACCATTAAGAAGCATGTATTGTCGTCACCTCATCTGAAAGGGTATCATACAGTTGAACTTGATGAAGTATCCGGTGTTGATATGGACTTTTTTGACACCGAGCTGCGTGTGGCATTCACAAGGCCATCACAAATAAGCGCTACCAAGAAAGAACCTAAGCCAAAGAAGTTACCTCCTGATATTGCTGCCGCTGCTAATGAAGTGAAGACAAAGAAGGTTAAGGTCACTGGAAAGGTCAAAGCTAAGGTCCATGCTGATCCAAATGCAACATTGGATGAGATCTTTAGTCAGGTGCCAAATAGGGCAGGACCAAAGAAGAGCACAAAGCAAAAGACCAACGAAATCGAGTTGAAACTTCCAAAGAAAACAAAAGTCAAACCTTCTGTAGATGCAGTTACAGCTTCTTCACTCGATAATATTGGTTCAAAGAGGGTTAAGCGGGCTGGTCGTAAGAGACGTGTGTCTCAGTTGAACTCTGAGGAGATGTTAATGCTATTCAAGGCTGTGATAATTTGCAAAACTGTCAACGAAAATACCATTGATTGGGAGCAGATTGCTGCGCTTTTTGAAACAGCAACTTCTGAAGATTTGAAAGCCAAATGGCCTCGTATCAGAACCATGATGGGTGTCAATGGTATCAGTGTTGCCCGTCGTACTTGGAAGAAGATTCTTTTGAAAGCTGTGAAGGAGGACAAAGTGCGACTGGAACAGATTGAGCATCTTCATCTGAACGTTTTGTTGAAATTATGGCAAGACTACCAGCTTCTTTCTGCTGTCGAAGACGCTAGTGAGAAGTTGTATGCCGATGTTGAACAGAATTACAAGGAGTTCGGGTTTGTGAAGAGCAAAAAGGGCTCCTATGGCCCACCGCAATATGACTACAACTCCATGGTTCAGAGAGAGCAGTATCTGGTGAATACCACATTTACATATGATGAAGTAGAGAGTCCTGCTGTTGCCGATGTTGAGCCTTCGAAGGATGAAAAGATCAGAAGATTAATTATTGCTATTTTGAGCAGTGGGAAAAACCTGGATATCAAGAAACTTACTATTCTAGAGCAATTCTCTGAGGAGGACATTAACAGAGTATTTTTGGAGATGTCAAAGAGGAGGGAGATTGTTGTGGGCTCATCTGATGGCAAAGTAACTTTAGGTGACCGTTTGACCTGTTTGCTGGAGGATACCACTTATGATTTCTCATTGGAAAAGATTGGCAAGTTCCAGGAGCTTTTGAAGGACCTTTGTATAAGCAACAAAGGTCTTGTGCTTGATCCGGTGTTTGACAATTCCTTTATGGTTCCAATACTAGAGCTAATTAAGGACCAGGCCTTGAATATTACGAGAGTGGACCATTACCCGAAAGAGGTCCTCACGGGTTATGAAGCACGTATTCTGGAGCGTGAGAAGCTTGACTGTGATATTATTCTGGAGAGAGCAAGCGCCGGATCTTCCGAGATTATGTCTCGACCAGAGAAGTCTGTGTTGATTCCGTCCGGTCCTGCATGCTCAAGAATATGGATCAACGTCGAAGGAAACATCAACAAGGACCTTTGGAGAAAGGTTGTGCGGGTCGTGCTCTCTACCATTGTTTCGCAGCCTGGTATCACCAGAGAAAACATCCAAGTGGGAGTTGACGCACTACTCTCGAGGTCAGAGCTCGCAGAGGTCATTGGGTGGCTCGTGCTATGCGGCGCAGTACGAGAGGGTGAACAGGCTGGACTATGGCCCTGTCCACAGTGGTACATTGTTCTCGGCATTTACTAAACCCGCAACCTATTCCCTCTAAACACGTACGGACAGGAGAGTACGCCAGGTCTCTCGCAGCATCAAGAACAATCCTTTCATACACAGGAAACAAAGTGCGGAGGAAGAGCGGAGAATATTGGTGTCCGGGTGTATGTCCGGGTGTGGTGCACATGTTCGCGAAGGCGAGAAAAAGGCATTGGGAATAATAAGAGGGGAGGGAGAAAGAAAGAATGGGAAGAACGGGAGATTTTACAACACTGTTTCCACCTAGAAACAGAAGTCTGGCTCCGCATCTTTACATTTCCAATCGTCATGCCTCCAGTACAGCAGATGCAGCAGTTTGGCCAGCCACAGTCGAACCTTGACAAGTTCAAGATGGGCGCGATGATGGGCACCACCGTCGGTGTTGTTGTCGGTGTGCTCTTTGGTGGTTTTTCGATCATCACCCAGGGTGCGGGTCCAAACGGTGTGATGAGAACGCTGGGCCAGTACATTGGTGGCTCTGCGGCCACCTTCGGGCTCTTCATGTCCATTGGCTCGGTAATCAGATCCGATAGCATCGAGTACCAGCCCCAGACACCGGCCCAGGCCAGAGCGCTCGCCAGGGCCAAGTTTGAGATTCTCGGTGAGCAGCTGAGAAGACAGTGATTGTTGGTATTCGAATTGGCCATTGGCCCTCTCCCCGTGGGCCCCTTGTGCGTGGTATCTGTGTATATACTTTTAACGTCCTTATGAATTACTGCTCGTAGCATCCATGGTGTAATGCCTCTGGTAAGAGGGCGTTGTGGGCCCTTTTGGCGCTTTGGTGGGGCGATTAGCTGCCCAGGGATATTTCTCACCACTGGAAACTTGCCAACGGCCACCCACCACCAGCGGGCCAAAGAAGCAAACAAGCCAACAGCAGGGACACCCGACCCCGCTGCCTCATACTGTCCTTCTGGTAGTGTCCTTCATATTCCAATGGCGGCTCACCCCTACGGCTGCCTCACGTTCAACCAGGACTTCTCGTGCCTCTGTGCGGGCTCAGAGTCCGCGCTGCGCATCTACAATGTGGACCCGTTTGGCGAGTGCTTTGAGCTCGGCGAGGGCGCCAGCGTTGCGTCAATGCTCTTCTCTACGAGCCTGGTGACAGTGGTCGGTGCTGGCACCGGCAAGCCGTCGCAGTCCACCAGAAGGCTCCGGATCCTCAACACCAAGAAGAAGGCCACCATCTGCGAGCTCACATTCCCTACCGCCGTACTGGCCGTCAAGCTCAACCGCAAGCGCCTTGTCGTGGTCCTGCTGGACCAGATTTACGTCTACGACATCAGCTGTATGAAGCTCTTACACACCATTGAGACGTCGCCGAATGAGACCGCCCTGTGTGACCTGAGCGCCAGCGACGACTCGATCTTGCTCTACCCGGCCCCGGGCGCCGCCATCGCCTCCCCATTCTCTGACTCCTCCACCGCGTCCAACTCCCTCACAACAACAATGACAGGTTCTGGAAGTGTGAAGGACAGGAAGGGCTCAGAGGTCGGGACTGTTGTGCTATTTGATGCCCTCAACATTGCGCCGCTAAACATTGTCAAGGCGCACAAGACAGACCTCGCTGCGATTGCGCTCAACTCTAACGGAACTCTCTTTGCGTCCGCTTCCAGCAAGGGGACCATCGTCCGGGTCTTCAACACGTTCTCAGGTGCCAAGGTTGGTGAGTTCAGACGAGGCTCGTACACCGCACAGATCCACTCCTTGACGTTTGAGACGGGCTCTACGCTTTTGGCAGCTGCCTCAGATACCGAAACAATACATATCTTCAAGCTCGAGAACAGCGCCGCCAGCCAGGAGAATGCCGACGGCTGCCCAGAAGCAAGCAGTGGCTACGACGAAGAAGCGGACGACGAGGACGGTGAGAACTCGGATGACCGTGAGGAGCGTATCCTACCACGTCAGGTTGTTTCCAACGGCCCCGAGCCACGGTCCAGGAGACACGCATCCATAACAGACAAAATATTCCAGCAGTTGCCAAAAAACATAACATCAATACTGGAGCCAACAAGAGACTTTGCTTGGCTCAAACTGCAAAACCCAGCCAACTCCAAGCACACCATTGGGTTCAACGGTAAAGACATTTTGGTTGCGAGCTCTGATGGGTCCGTCTATGTCTACCAGGTGCCCCAAAAAGGTGGTGAATGTGTGCTAATGAAGCAGTATGCGCTCGAGTGAATGGTTTACAAATGGGATGTGTGGATTATATATATGTTTATCCGTGCAAAAACAAAAGAGAACTCGTAATATCGGTATATCTCTCTTATGGTTTATTTCTTCAAGTGTATACTGCTGCTGCTCTTCAGCAGCTTAGAAGCTGCCATAATCTTGGACAAGTTCGACGTGGATGAGCTATTCTTCGTAGAAGAACCACTAGACAAGGGACTACGAGAGTGCACTTGGTGCCCAGACCTCGTGTTCAGCAGATTCGTCGTACTCGCTGCTGATCTCAACGACGAGGGCCCGGCTGAGTGGTGGTGAGGAGAATAAGAATGGTGCAGTTCACCAGCTACGTGTGGATGCGCATGAGAATGGTGGCTGTCTGTGTAACGACGTCTGGCTGTCGTTATAGTCAATCCTTGCGAAATGTGGGTATCATCGAGCTCATAATCCGGTGAACACTCCAACACTGGTGAGTTTGGTGAGTTTGTGTGTACGGCCTCCTCATAAGAGGGAACCTGCAACATTCTTTCAAACGAGAGCTTCTGTAGCTGTTCCCGCAAGAGTACTGTATGATCTTCCGGCATGAGCATTGGTGATGCTACTCTAGTAGGAGAGTGTGGAGCTGTGATAGAGAAATAGTCATCGATGTGGTTAATGGCTTGCATCCTGGGCATTGGCGTGGTGATTCCTGAAGTGGGCAGAGATCCCATTGGAGACATACCACCCGTTGGCGACCCAATTGGTGTAAACACCTGGTCATAGACGTGCGACTGGTAACTTGGTAATGGTTCATTCTCATCATTGTCATTCGCAGCACTCTGCTCATCTGCATCTGAGCCAGAAGCATTCTCAAACAACGTCTCTGAATCTCTGGCAAAGAACATTTTGCCGTTCTTGTCTAACTCCACACGGCGAGCCTTAATTGGGTGATGTGGAGAGATAAATAGCGTGACCGGCAGATTTGTTCTGAGCTCACTGGTGTGTCCATCGGGGTTCTTCAAGGAGATTTGGAGCTTGATCTTGTGTCTCACCTTGACTATGTCGCCTGGGAGATCACAGTTTTGTGACACGAGTTTCAAATAATCTGGGATATTTATCATTGATTCAATCTTTGTAGTGTCCATAAGCACGGTGCCCTGGTGCTCTGTTAAGTCAGATTCTACAACAACCTGTGATTCTTGAAAAGACTGCTGTTTGTCCTTTGTGCTTCTCAGCAGATACTGCTGCACCACCTGGGCCTTTATTGGGCCGAGGGTAATACCTTTCGTCAAGGGAACCAGAAGAATGTTCACTGGTGCCAGAGACCCAATGGCCACGGTCTTGGATGGGATGGAAAACTCATACTGGACCTTGCCAGGCCAAGTGGACCCTATGAACATCGTTTCTGCCATTGACAGAGCGTCTGTACTCAGAGTACGCATGATCCTCAGGTATTTCTGCTTGACAATGTTGGACCTGAAGGTGGAAGAGGGCTTCTCCAGAGTTGCCTCTAGTCTGTAAAGCACAGAGCCCGATCCAAGGCCTTCAACAGTCTCTGAAATGTCTCCAGGTAGAACAATGTGGAAAAGGACAGTGTGTGTGCCATGTGGGATAACATGCGGGGCAGGCCCGCTCATGGACGCCAAACAAGATGAGGACCCCATGTGGAACAGATTAGTGTGAGAGGTCGACGGTGACTGGTACGCCGAGTCAGAGGGTGTCCCATGCGCTGAGGAGTCGACAGAAATGTCTTCTGCCTCCGTTGTACTTCCCTGCCCCCTGTACTGCTTGGTGATGTGGCCGTCCGGGGAAGACAGCAGGTCGTCCCACCGGCACTCGAGCACGGTCGTTTCCTCCCTGACAACCACCATGGAGTTACGGTCGCTCATGTTCTGATCTAAGTGGTGGAAGTTCAGCTTGTGTACTCCGACGAGCTTCAGCAAGAGACGTTTGGCAGAGCAAGTTTCATGTGCTCTGATCTCCACATTTCCCTTCAGCTCCACTGACGGAGACTCGAAGGGCGAGCCTCTGATCAGTATGAGATCTTTATAATGGGAGTCCACCTGAATGTTAATCGACGGTGCGTGTCTGATGCCTACCATTGCTGTTATCTGTACGTGATATCTGGCTGCTGCTGTATAGGAAGCCCGTTTAGGAGGAATAGGTACACTAATTATATGCCCGTGACTGGTATTTATTGATGTGCGGGTGTCTAAGGGGTTCAGGGGGATCTCTCTCCAACTTTCGGCTTTCGGCGCTGCTCACTTCCTTACCATGTACTTCTCATACATTGAAGGGTATTAGAGCCCATCAAGTGGCTTATGTATTGCAGTTTTTATATATATTATATATAGGTATTATCGTATATGTGTACAATGAGAGAATAGGCAAAAAAACTAAGGAGCAGGATCTGGGGAGCTTGTGGAAATTATGCACACCCGAGCAACAAGATCATGGCCAACCGTGGTCAAACAGCATCGAGACAGACTCACCATTGTGGATTCTTCTGATAGCCTCACCAAAGATCTTGGACACATCCAGCACCTCGATCATGTCGCCGAGCTCCTTTACGTGCTCGTCCTGTGGCACAGAGTTTGTAACAACAATCTTGTCGATGGCAGAGGCCTGCACACGCTTGATGGCATCGCCGCTAAATATGGCGTGTGTGATGAGGGCATAGACCTTGGTGGCACCCTGAGCCTTTAGAAGCTTTGCAGCACGCGTGATGGTATAGGAGGTGTCAACCAGATCGTCAATCAGGATACACTCCTTGCCCTTGACGTCTCCCACGAGCATGGTAGTAGCATACTTCATCTTCTTCTCCAAGCTGACAGAAGACGAAAGGTCTGTTGAGGAGGCATTCACCATTGGGTGGGAATGCACTGCATTGCCATCCTTAGGTGGCTGGTGTAATCTTCTCTCCTTGTGAATCAGTGCAAATGGCATCTGGAGAGCGTCCGCAACAGAGGTAGCTCTCTTTGCACCACCGGCATCTGGAGACACAATTACCATGTCGTGATACTGTGGGAATCTAGTAGTGATGTAGTGCTGCAAGATAGGCTTAGAGTACAAGTTGTCTACAGGGATATCAAAGAAACCCTGGAACTGGGCATCGTGAAGGTCCATTGTGATGATGTGGTCAGCACCAGCGGTAGTCAGCAGGTTGGCAATTAGAGTACCACTCTGTGCAACCCACTTCTTGTAGCCAGAGTTAGATGTGTTTGGATTAGATGCGTGATCCATGATGTCGCTTTCCTGTGACTTCTGCTGTGTATCTGGGATCTTCGGGATGCGGGACTGGTGGTCCTTGTTTGGAGATGGCGTAGCTGTCGATGATGATAGCTTGAATGTTGGTGGTGGAAGCTCGGTCATTGGGGTTGGTGCTGTGGACGTGAAGCCAGGTGACATGATTCTTGGGGTGTTCGGCACGCTCTCGAAGGTGTAGTTGCCTGTCTTGGAAGTCTTTGCGGCCAGTGGAGCGCCTTTCTTAGTGTATGGGATATCAGGCTGTCTCGAGTAAGGGAACAGTGGCACCACGGCCGTTACACGCTTAGCACTGGCAGTCTTGCAGGCAGATAGGATGATCAGCAGCTCGAGAAAGTTATCATTGACATGTCCACAGCCGGATTGTACCACGTAGACATCCTTCTCACGCACAGACTCGTTGACGGAGATGGAGGTCTCACCATTGCTGAACTTGCCCAGCTTAAGGCCACCCTTCTCCAGCGAGAGGTTATGGCAGATACGGTCGGTCAGCTGCTCGTGCGAGGAGCCTGAGAACACAACAATGTCGTGAACCATTCTGTGTGTGCAGTCTTTGAGTGGGTTGGTGTGTATATGGCCTATGCTGCTGATGTGTGGAGTTGATAGAGCTGAAGTGCTATAATTTTTTTTTTCGGGGGAGCACTGAGCAAGGAACTGGGTATTATATAACTACAATGAAAATGTCTAACGCAGTGGACTCACTAAACTTCCGGGCCACTAGAGACTATGATCCTGGCCCTAAAACACTAGGTTTTTGTTTAAATGTTACCCATTATCCACCAACTGTTTTGTGGCACGTGCTTTCTCTTCTCCATCAACATATTCAGACACCTTTGGAGGCACTTTCCGCGTTGGGATGTTTCGAGCTGTTTTTTGTTCCAAGTGCTGGGATAGCGCGCTTTGTAGCACTCGGACACATATATACCTTATGAATACACACAATAGTTTACCAGTTTGAGCTACTTACCCCCAAAGGGATCCTTCTGAACTACTGAAGCTGCTGCAGATGATTAACGCGCTCTTTGTGTTCAACCAGAGGGGCGAGGTGGCGCTTTGCCGTCTGTTCAAAGACGGGATCAAACGTAACATCTCTGACATCTTCCGTATCCAGGTGATATCTAACCTGGATCTCAGATCGCCAATTCTGACACTAGGCTCCACCACGTTTCTCCATATCAAGCATGGCAACCTGTGGATAGTTGCTGTGACGAGATCGAACACGGACGCCTCTGTGATCTTTGAGTTCCTCTATAGCTTTGAGAACCTGCTGCTACAGTACTTTGACGGACTGGACGAGAACATCGTGATGGAGTACTTCTCGACGATCTACGACTTGCTGGACGAGGTGTTGGAGTTCGGATACCCACAGACAATGGATTTTGCTACGCTGAGAGAGATCATCCCTGTGCCAGAGAATGCATTGTCAAACGCTGTTGGTTCCCTCTCGGGTATGCCGACCAGGAGCAACACAAGACGGCACAGCACCTCCAATGGGTTTGACCTCACGAGTGAAATTCCATGGAGAAAGCCGGGAATAAAGTATAGAAAGAACGAGGTATATCTAGACATATACGAGAAAGTCAACGTGCTCATATCACAGGACGGGCGTATCATCAAGTCATACATTGATGGCTACATCGACATGAAAACTCATCTCTCGGGAATGCCACAGTGCAAATTCGGACTCAACGACTCGCTGAGCCTGAATGGAGTAGGCATATCTTCATTAATAGATGAGTATGACGTGAAAAACAAGAAGGCTATTCCTAAGGCTGCTGCAGGAAGTGTTATGCTTGAGGATTGCAGATTCCACCAATGTGTCGAGCTCGACAAGTTTAACTCTGACAGGGTCATCCAGTTTATACCACCAGATGGTGACTTTGAACTCATGCACTACAGAGCCTCGGAAAACATCAACCTGCCCTTCAAGCTAACACCACTTGTCTCTGAAACGGGCCAGGGAAAATTAGAGATACGACTGAACTTGAAGTCTCTCTTTACCTCTAAGCTCACTGCCACCGACGTGGTAGTACGCATTCCAACCACTGCCAACACCATCGGTGCAGAGTTTGCGTTCTCTGGTGGTAAGGCCAAGTTTCAACCGGAAGAGAAGGCCATAATGTGGAAGTTTTCCAAGTTCTCGGGGCTCACCGAGCACTCGCTGACTGCCACCATCACAACGGTAGCACAGCCGACTCTGGCATCGTTCTCACACAGCAAGCCACCGATTACACTGAATTTCGAGCTGCTGATGTTCAGCTCCTCGGGAATCGTGGTGCGCTTCCTCAAGGTCACCGAGAAAAGCAAATACAACACAGTCAAATGGGTACGCTACATATCCCAGGGTGGCTCATATGAGGTGAGGTACTGATACTTGGTGCAAATATATATAGCGATATATATGATGGCGGGTTCTATTTTTAGTGAGGTAACCAAGAAGTCTAGAAGCATCAATAAAGGCTTATCATTCCTTCCGCATCGGGAGAATTTACGTATATGGACGTTTAGTGCGATTTTTGTCCCAAATTTCCTTTCCTCTGACCTGCGATTGTTTGCGATGAGCTGACAGGCCTACAACAGGGTCCAGCAGCCATACGTTAACATATTGCCAGTTAAACAAGAGTAACAGCACACTTTTTTGCGTTTTATTTGTCTTGCTTTCCACGCTCTTTACTCACACTTTTTTCGCTGTTATTCCCACATTTCTGTGGAGCCCTTCTGCAGCTCAACACACATTCTTATGGAACAGTGACAATGCCCAATAAGATACTCATTGGTACGCTGGTCGGGGTTCTGTCCTCGGCTACACAGTCAGTTGGACTTACACTGCAACGAAAGTCGCACATCCTCGAAGAGAGGCGGCCTCCACAAGGATTCCGGCCCCCATACAATCGCACACTCTGGAGATGGGGGTTCCTGCTCTTCTTGGTTGCCAACCTCCTGGGCTCCTCTATCCAAATAACAACATTGCCTCTTATCATTCTGAGCCCGTTGCAGGCCGTCGGACTGGTGTTCAACTCGGTCTGCTCTGCCATCATCTTAGAAGAAGGGTTTACCGTCCTCTCAATCGCTGGCACCGTACTTGTTGGTTTTGGTGCCTTACTTATTGCCTTCTTTGGAAGCATAGAGGAGCCAAACCACACGCTGAAAGAGCTTCTAGAGCTCATGGCCCGCACACCCTTTGTAACTTGGATACTACTGAGCACAACTGGTGCTCTCTTGATGCTTTTATGGATCACCACCGTCAAGCTGCTGCAGACTGAAGCTTTTGCCCGCAGACTGGAACAGATTCCTTGTGGGATAAGGTCTGCCTTTGACGTTCCAATCAAGAAGTTTAAGTTCCTAAAGGGCTGTCTTTATGGTGTTGTAAGTGGTGTTCTATCTGCACACTCGCTCCTCTTGGCTAAGTCTGCGGTCGGGTTGTTATTGAACGCATTCTTCAAATCAAACTACGAAGCATTCCAAAATATCAGATCGTGGATTATCATTGGAAGTTTTTTTGTTCTTGCCATTACACAATTGGCATTTCTGAATAAAGGATTGCAATTTGTCTCAACATCAGTTTTATACCCTTTGGTCTTTTGCATTTACAACATCACAAATATCGTCAATGGTCTAGTGTTTTACAACCAGCTACACGTGCTAAGCAGGACGCAGGTGTTTATGATTATCTTAGGTACTGCATTAGTTCTTCTTGGTGTATTTGCTCTCAGCTGGCGTCTAGAGGATCCACATGATGAGGAGAATCAACACTTCAAGGATTCAAACGACATACATGAACGCACCCCATTAATTGGTGGGCACTCTGGCCTATTTGATGACTATGAGGAAGAGACCACAGGGTATGTCTCTTTCGGTTCACCCAAAAGCATTAGAGAAGACGAGTATGAATCAGTAAGTACTCCACCAAAAAGAAACAGTCAAATTGGTGACATCACCACCTCGCCAATCTCGAGTTTCAAAGGATTTAGTTCTTTTGGTGATATTGGAAACACCAGTATGAGTTCTGCAAGATCTAAACGCAGAAGTAAGAGGGTGTTGTCTTATGAGCAGAACGAGCTGCTTGCTCAGTTGAATCAAATGCCTGACATTGTTTAAAAGAAACATCTACACTGAATGACTTACGAGGGGACTAAAATAGGAGTGTATCATTTATGAAAGGAAAACTAGAAAAGAAATTCGTAGATAAATAGAGTCTATGGACCGTGTTGACTCTCCTCTTCGGGTGGCACTACAAAGGCACCAGCGAGGTCCAACGCTGGCTCATCAATGCAATGATGAGAGTATGATAAAACACCAACACCGCCTGCATCGAGCAAGAAGTTTGGATTGTCGAACAAGTATCTATAGGTGTCTATCTCCACAACCTCGACATCATCAGCATCAAAAGACTTAGTGTACTTTGGAGTTGAAGCATCAATCTTTTCTTCAAAACCCATCTTGAACCATAAGGCAGCAAAGTAACGCAATGTGTGGCCATGTGCGTAAATCATAACATCACATGGCTCTCCAGCATCCATTGCTTTCTTGTGGATGTTCTGGATACGTCCAATGACCCTTGAAAGTCTCAACCCAACTTCCTTGGAAGTCTCACCATTCTCACAACCGTCACGCCATATCAACCAAGGTCTCTCCTTATCGAGCCCCCTTTCGGCTCTTTTTGCCTTGATCTGAGATGTCAAGAGCCCCTCATAGTCACCGTACTCCCATTCTCTAAGGTCTTCATCAACAATGATACGGATGCGTGATCTGGTTTCCTGATCGAGACTTTCAAGCACCAGGTTAACTGTCTGGATAGCACGCTTACGTGGAGAGGTGAATATGTACTTCAAATGGTCTGGTTTGACAAAGTCAGAAGAGAAAAGAGCCTGACCAGTTCTTCTCATCTGCTGAACACCAAAGTCAGTCAATGAGAGGTCTGTAATAGAAGTGTACTGTCCGGACTTGGACCATTCTGTCTGACCATGACGGACAAACAAGCAACGGGGAGTTGGTGCTTTTGCCATTGTATTTTGATTGATACTGTTACTAATTGAAGTATTATTCAGGGGTATATATATGCATATCTGTACAGAACCAACTCTTGAATGCTACTTGGATAACTTGGATCCGAGACGGCCTTCTGCCAGCCATCATGTGGTGTATGGGTGTTGCTACAGCAACTTTGGGCATCAAATGACATGAAATTGAACAAATACCTATTATACCAACGGATTTTCCAAGGTTCTTTGCTCTATTTCTACGTCAAGTATATTCCAACAATTCCCAATAACCAACACCAGAGTGTGAGTCCCGTGCTCTCACTCTTAGCGTTGTTAGACTTGTCAACGTAGTAGCCAAAATTCGTATTAGATAGAAAGTCTCTCTGGGGATCATAGAGGTCTGGTGACTTGTAGCGAGTCTCTGCCCCTTTGATCTGGCCATCTGGTATGCCACCAACACTTTCGGTGTGTTTAAGTTTCTTGATTTGACTCCTTTGGGTGTAAATAGCTGGTGCAAGAGAGATCTCCATACGATCCAGGTCGAACACAATGTATGAAGATCTCATAAAGTTCTGACCAAGAATAACACTGTTTGAATGGGAACCAGTAGACTTCGCAAATCCAATAAAATAATAATCTTTACTTCTATCAAGCTGGTTGCCCTCGGCGTCATATATGTCCTCATTTCTCAAAAAAGCATACTTGGTTAGAAAGTTCTTGAGGGGTATAGACACAGAGGACTTTCCAAACTTGATAGAGATGGTACTGTTCATAGCTCCGTCTTCTTTGAGGGGATCTTTCATAATACCATATCTACCGTTCTCTAATTCAATTGCACCATCTATCTGAGAAATCAGACTCGAGAGTATCTCTTCTGGTAAGTATGAAATGGAGGAGCCTGTGTCAATGATAGCGGTGGTGAAATCATCTTTAAATGAGGGACACAAACTGAAAATATCTGATCTGGTCCTGCTAGTTCCGTTCTTATTCAACTTGTTCACAAACATATTGGATATTAAAATTTCGTACCGTGTTTGCAGTCCCGGGTTTTTCTTAATCTGTTGAACCATCTTTAAGGTCAAAAGAGGTCCAAAGATCTTGGCACTATCAATTCCACCAAATAGTACATGACCATATTCACTTCCATCTTTATTAAGCCATACTGAGAAGATCGCACGATCTATTTTACCATTCTTCTGTAATTCTCTAACAAAGTTTTTGGTCTTGTACTCAATTTTGCCTCTTTTCCTTTCACAAGAAGGCGGAGCAAGGGCAAAGACACCATAAGGGGAATCAGCTTCAGCGGCAGCACCAAATGAAAAGTTTTCAACACTGAGATCACTCCCAACAGTCATATTATCCTGTTTGTATTTTCCATGAACAATAGTAGCATCCATGTACTTTACCAGTTGTCTGGTTTTGTGATTTGTATCATGTGAGGTTAAGCTGGTATCTGAATCATAGAATCCATAACGTTCACAAGGGAGCGAGCCCTTCTCCTTAAACCTTGATTTCTGATGTGCACCAACTATCTTTGTTGATTTCTTTTGGTCGTCTTGAAGGCAGTATGGATTATCTCTAGTGTTTACCCAGGTTATATCTGATCCGGTATCCACGAGAAGCTCCATTGTCTGTGGAGGTGTCCCAATATGTGCGTACAAGGTTACCATACCTGCTCGATTGTAAAGACGTGCCATTGGAAGTCCACTTTCTGGGTCCCAATCATTGTACATTTCATCATTATATCTCTTTTCCATAAGACCGACTTCCTCAGCTGTCTGGATCAAAGTGGATCCCAATCTGGTGAGAGAGAGCAACTCAAGTATTCTCAATATCTTCATAGTACCTAATTAACCTCCTTTTTCACCAACTGAAGTATATTTTACAATAACCATATATATGGTGCATTTCAAAGATTTTCTTATAATTCAGACATCTTAAGAATATAGTTTATTCCCGATTGAAAGCACTCATCGAGTTAGGAAATGAGCTGTTTCTAGCTCGCCATCATGAGTACTTATCCCCGGCCATGCTCTCCAATGCGGCCACAGCTAATATCTGATGACCCCATATAGAATTAAAAAGCACAGTGACACTTTAGACCATATTAATAGATATATACTTGTGTGTAAAGATGTAAACAATGCATGGGCTTCATGATGACAGATTACGTCATTAGTGATCTAGGAAGTAGCAATCGGGGAGAGTCGCAGACAAACAAACAAACAACAAAAAAGTACATTCACAGTAGGAATTGCTTTAATTACCGCAGATATATGAATACAATAACTCGAAAATATGACTTGGTTCAGTAAATCGGCACAGAATGATTCTTCATCGCAGAAGAAAGCATCAGAGGCTGACCATGACTTACACAGCAAATTGGATCAGTTTGTGTCAGCAGCCCCCCAAGCTATTTATTTGATCGATGGGTGAGTCTGCAAACTTAAGCCTCCGATCTGTATGGTAATGATAATTAACTATCTTTTGTGAACAAGAAAAAAAGGTTCAAATAGAAGTGTAATTTGCAGAAAAAATGAAAATTCAGGACAAACGTGAGTGACTTACTTCAAGAACCCTCTCTCTATTGTGTGAAGTTCTCAATACTAATTTGCGTGAACCATGAAAAGATGCCTAAATCTCCAAACTGATGTGATTACCTTGTTTAAAGAGATGCAAGAAAAGGTACGTTACTTAGTAGGACAGGAAGCTCTTGTTTGTTTTTTCCAGTCATGGTACTAACTCGATAACTCAGCAATACTTTTGTTCGCTTCCAACAAATATTGATGCTACACATTTTGAATGCAAAAGGATTCAATGAAACTCCTTCTGATACTAAATATTAAATATATCAAAGATTTTATTGCAACAGAGTAGTTTCCAATAAGAATTTATAAATAGAGGGAGTTTACAACTTTGGAACTGGTGGCAAGATCTCGATAGAATAGTTATCTGGGTCTCTGATAAAGGCAATGTTTTTAAGCTTACCTTGGTTAAATTTCAAGCCCCAAGTGACCTGTTCACCGAATTTGGCATCAATATCAGTGCAGTAAGCAGCAGGGTCTTCCATAGAGATACCAATGTGACCGTAACCTTGTGGCTGATCGTTACCGTTGTGGTACTTGAAATCTGCTTTCTTTTCAGTACCCCAGTTCCAAGTCAACTCTAAGACACCTTCGAGCTTTGACTGTTCTGGCTTTGTCATGGAGTTCTCTACAAAGGACTCATCATGAATGAAAGCCAAGAAGTACAATGTGAATTGTGCCCCGGCGTGTTCACGAGTGGAGAGCAACTTCATACCCAAGACCTCACGGTAGAATCTCAAGGACTTTTCTGGGTCCTGGACTCTGATCATTGTATGGTTGAACTTATAACTGGCAACGTCGGTCTTTCCCTCGGTCTTGTTGATACCGTTCTCGATCAACTCGACCCAGTATCCGTCAGGGTCCAGAGCGAAAGCAATATCTTTCTGTCTTCCGTCAGTCAGCTTCTTCTTGAAAGTGACGCCACCAGCAAGCATCTTTTCGCAAGCAACCTCAATGTTGTCCACGGAGATACAAGTGTGGCCAAAACCCCTATGTGGTTCCTCGTTACCATTGTTAACCTTGTACTCCGAGTCGTTCTCGGTGCCGTAGTTATGGGTCAACTCAAGGACACCTTGTCTGGCAAAAGGCAGATTAGCGGAGTCAATGCCATTTGGGTACGCAAGGAAGTACAAATCGAACTTCAACTCTGGGAACTTCTTGTGTTCCATCAGCACAAGGCCCATATGCTTAGTGTAAAACTCCACCGATCTCTTTGGGTCCTTGACACGGAGACATGTGTGGTTGAGCTTAAGGGTTGAGTGCTTGGTGAAAGTAGACATTGTTCTGAGTGCTCTGGAGGAATTTACTCTCAACTGTGTGAACTCACGGATCATCAATGCCTTATAAAAAAGGATAACTGACTCCCAATTGGGACCTGAGTAACTAAACATCGATAATCAAAATCGCCAAAAATGACCTCGGATGTCGCAGTGCGTGCGTGGACCATGCCTGACATTTGTACACGGGCAAATTAGGCATTATAAAAGTCGACGGTGCTGAATCATCACACAATGTTGTTAGTAACAACGACAAGACAACGGCTAGATAGCAGGGCCAGGAAATGACAGAGGAGGAACAGCAGCTTGGCCTGGAAGACCAGGTACGTGAAAATGAACAGAAGCTGAGCGATTTCATCGAATCACTGTGTGAGAAGCGTGGCGAGGAATTTGACCCGGTGCATCTGAGGTTCACCCAGTTTGACCAACAGCACGACGAGTTTGCACAGCTTGTTGAGGAAATCAATAATACCAACAACATCACCAATGAGATCTCGTTTTCTGTTGCGCTGGAGACCTTCACGCGGCTTAGGGCGTCCGACAATGGCTATAATTACAAGCAAATCGCAGTGTTATTGGATCTCGCCATACACGTCCGCAATGTTGGAGCTGTGCACTACGATTTGCCACATCTGCTGCTTGTGGCTATCGTCAATGAATTTGTTGTTGAGTGGCTTCTTGACTTCTGGCCTTACTTTGAGCTCAGGTCAGATCAGTTCAGCCGAGTGGGCTCAGAAGGTGAGCAGTTGAGCTCAAAGAAGCACCCAGGTATTACGACAGTTATGGCTCTCAACCGGAAGCTGAACCAGTTCTGCGGTAACAATGAACCTCTCAGAGATGTGTTGAAGAGTAAAATCCTTGTGCTGAGCACAAATATCTTCCCTCCATTTGATGGATTCCTTTCAAATCCAAGACTCCAGCAGAATCTTTCAACAGAAAAGGAACACAATGTGAAAACTACAAGGCATGTTACACAATTCGCAATATTTTGGAAGCTCCAAAAGTTCTTCCAAGATCCTCTATCGGTGCTTCGCCGACAGAACTTAGAAGAGTTGGATAAAGATCTCAGAACTATGGTTGATTCCCTCCGAGAAATTGAAAAAAGGTATGGAACACCGACCAACAGAGACCGTGACAATTCTGAAGAGGCTTATTTCAGAACAGATTTATCGGAGACTAGAAGGGAAGAGCTTCAAAGGTCATTTGATTCCAAGAGCTATACCCCTACTTTCTTTATAAGTGAGGAGAAGTTTTCAGATCAGATCCGTGTTGATCATGCATTAAGAAAGACATTTTACTTGCAGCTGTCTTACACTATCTCGTTCCTGAGGTATCTGCTAGAGAGCGAAGATAGTGTGGATATGTCCAAGAAGAACAGCGATATTGCTGCGTTTATAAACTCGAGAAGCAACTTTGATTTCCTTCTCAAGTATCAAAAGACTGTACAGAAGATTGTACACGACTCTTATCCCGAGCTGAGCTACTGTCTGACGCGCTCTGAGATTGTGGAGCAATTCAACATGAAACAAAGTGTGCAGCAGTACAATTCGTTTGCCATGATCTATGGCAAGTTTGAGCTCGATGAACAAACATTAAGCACACTGGCCAGCATGAAGAAGGACCGTCCTGCGTTCTGGGCAGCATACGGCACGCCCCAGATCACGTCCCACTGGAAGACGGCGACCGGGCTGGAGTTGTTGGAGAAGGACCCATCCTGCAAGACGGTGAGTGCTCTTGAAGAGAAGGTTGAGTCCTACCGGTGCGCTATCCGGGATAGTCCAGGAAGTCGGGACCTCAACACGTGGAAAGCTCTGCGGTTATCCCGGTCATTCTGTCTGTCGAAGCTGAGCCAGGTTAACCAGAGCGTTGGTTTGGAGGGTTTGTTTGATAGTAGTCTGAAGACGACATATCAGAAGGAGCGGTCTGCGAAGCTGGCTGCAGACGATGCCCGGAGGGAGGAGGCCGAGGCTGATGCCCAGAAGGCCGACGAGGCCAAGCTGGAGGCCGATGAGGCCAAACGGCTCAAGCTGGAGGCCCTGAGGGACGAGGCCGACCAGAAGCGCATCGAGTCTAAGGTTCTGTCCGACGACCTTGCGAGCGACGACGACAAGAAGCGCAAGGCGTCGCAGGACGAGTTCGAGGAGCAGCGCAAGAAGGCCAAGCTGGATCCCACAGAGCCGTCTGGTGGCGAGCTCGACTACTAAGCTCCGTATATACCCGTGTATCCATATGTATCCATATGCCCACCCACACTGTTAAAGCCGGGGAAAGCGCTATTGTAGAGGCGGCCAAAAACGAGTAATGCCGAGCGCGATCGGGAGGCACGCCGCCTGTTCTCGGGCGGTTGGTGACTCGGACTTATCAGTAGAGGCTTCCCGATTCGGACATTGGCGATAGATAAGAGTCGACGGGGCCGTATCATTATAAACAGGCCTCGGGGCAGTTGAGGGAGGGAACTTTGAGGAGAGGAGGGGACTGTGTGTGAAAGAGAGAGGGTGTGAGAGCACGCAGGGAAGAGAAGGCAGCAATGAGTGACCACAGCGACAACTCAGCGGAGGGCTCGAAAGAGAAAGACAGCAAACGACGCCCGAGACGGTCGTACAATTGTGGGCCGTGTAAGCGTCAGAAGATCAAGTGTGATACCACGATCCCGTGTGGAGCCTGCCGTCGCCACAACCGTGTGGAGCAGTGTCTGGCTGCTCCCCCGAACCCACCGTCGCCAGATCACCGCAAAAGGGTTAGAAAGCAGTCTCTCTCGACGTTTGCGTCCGAGGACGCCAAGGTGCTCCAGGAGTTTAGAACAGATGCCCACCAGAAGCAGCTTCAGCCACAGCAACAGATCCACCAGAACCCCCTCCAGCCACAGAACCAGATCCACCATAACCACCACAATCACCAGCCCCAGCAACAGACATACCAGGCGCCCCTGGTGCAGACACCACAGACCTTCCCGAAGGCCGATGTGCCCCTCAAGCTGCCCTCGATCAACACTTACACAACGACCTTCAAGGTCACTGACAAGTTTCCACATTCGTACACACAGATCCCGTCACACCCGTCTGAGACCCCTGCTGCTCCTCTAAGCTCGTCACTGGCCTCCTCTCGGGTGCCAGTGGCTGGACAAGGCACATCTTCCCATTCTACGATGTCGTCCGGCACGACACCTTGGGTCGTGCGTCCCGACCCTCCCCAGCTACACAGAAATTTCCACCTGCCACTGGCAGTGGACTCAACACCAAAGGACATTGAGATGATGCAGCTCAAATCTCAGGTTGCAGTCCTTACAGAAAGACTTGCACAGCTGGAACACAGAGTATCCTCCTCTCCATCAGCTGACACAACGCCGCCGTTGATACCTAGGCAGATTACCAAACCAGATTCAAATATCACGAAAAGTTATAACGAGGGAGTCAATTCATTGCCAGAGAGGCTGGTCCTCTCAAATATTGTCTCTTTCTTCAAGAAATATCTCAACAAACCATTGGAAATTCTGGATGAGAAAGTTATTGATAGCCGACTTGCATCCTTCAAACCAAAAGAAGAAGGCGAACACGCAAGCTTAAATGACTGGGAAACCCTCTCCTTGATGTCAATCATTGTGTCATTGACTATTCTGCACTACCCCAAAGACCAGATTGAAGAAGATTTGCTAGTCAAGCCAGATGCAGTTGTGCAAATTGCCAACATACTGCTTCAAGTATCAAAGAATGCTTTAAGAACGGTCAAGTACAAAGAATCCCCAAAATTAATCCATCTACAAATTCTTCTGTTATATGACAGCTCACTCAGAATGTTTAACAAGAAGAATCTTATCATGGCAATGGGCTCAGAACTGGTATCAATGGCTTATGTTCTGGGCTTGCAAACTCACAAGATCCCACAAAATTCGTTGGAAGTAGATATCTCGCAAAAAGTATGGTGGATAATTTGTCACAATGATACTCTCAACTCACTAAAGTTTGGAATTCCAACCTTGATAAGGCTTGAAGGTTTACGGAAAGACCAGGTTGGCAACTCACAGATTCTCAAGGCCTTCATATCTGCGGAGCTAAACACAAGCTACCAAGCTCTACTCACACACATTGCCAAGTTAACCAAAATTTGCAACGATGTACCTCCGTCTATGGGATCATCATTAGTGGAGTACTTGGAAAATCTCATTATGGTAGATCGCCAGTTGACATCGTATCAAGTTCCGCAGAGTCTAAGCATCTTGAATCCACGTAACGACATCACAATTAACTTCCAATGCTGTTATCTTCACTTCTTCATTGTGCTTAACAGACTGAGAATCTATAGAAAAATTTATTTTTCTCAACCAGATGATGGTATTTGGTTTATCATGCTCTCCATAGTGGAATCATTCCTGGAAAGATATAACAAGCTGAGGGATATTTACCCACCAGAAGAGTATCTAAACCACTACCACCAATTGTCAGATTGCATTATCTTTGGAACCATTGTCAACGTTATCATGGTATCCACCGAGCCTGAGAAACTGCCTCGTGGTTTGAAAGAGATCTTGGCTCAATACTCTATTTCTCTTCTCAGAGACATGACATTGTTCAGGGCCACCATTTTCAATGAATCAGTTCCATTCTACCAAAGGGCGTTCGAGACCATTGACATGCTCTCTGCTCATGTTCAGGCCACCTCAGGATCCACAGGGGAATCAGAATCTTTGAGCAACGATGAAGAAATGCAAAAACAACAGGTACTGTCGATAGAGCTACAAAAGACGAAAGTCTTTGAATCCCATGAATCCACAACTGGTTTGGTGCCCAGCAATGATTTCTTCAACGTCTACTTTGGAAACATCGCGCACCATACGAGAAACTTAACCATCTCAGTTCATACATGGAAGCTCCATGGAGTGTTGGGACCAGAACAACAGGAATTCTTATCGTGCTTGGGTGCTTAACTGTGAATATTTGTTAATACACCCACCCATTTGCATTCTTAATGGGTCAAAGTTTTCACTTGACACAATTACACTTCGTAGTTTGTAGGACCAAACAAAAATAGAAGTTAAATTTGTATCCAATAGCTAATCTTTATTTCTCTTTTATAAGATAGACAGATATTTTCACCTTCTCTATAGCATCAATAATAACACAGTACAAGTCTGGCCCTAGTAGGTGCTTGAACACCTGCACACCACCGCCTTTCGCTCCCAAAACCCCCCACAGAACTCCTGAAACCTTCGATTTCCCAGATATCTGCCTAATAAAATAAACCCTGGTAAAGAGAACAATACAACAACTTGTCTATAGAAATGAGCGGTGTACAAAGAATGAAGAAGACATTCCATAAGTCACCACCACAAAAATCCAAGAAGCCGGTGCAAGTTCCCCCTCAAGTCTGGGGAGTTTGGCAAAGATGGACGGCCCTCCCATCGAGAGTGAGATTATACGTTGGAGTGTCTACGTTCACCGTGGCTTTTCTCGCTGACAAGTATTTGACGAAGAGTGAAGATCAAATGCTTCAAGAGAAAGAGATGAATGAAAAGCTGAACGGCACACGGGCGTCCGCCTCCGCAGCCTGATATATCTATGGCCCTTATTTATTAACTGTGGGTGAAGTTACGCCCAAACATTTATCCACAGACCTATTTATTACGACAAATTTACAGTCATTCTCATGTAGCACATTCGTTGAGCTTCATTAAATTATAGAGAACAATGGGGGATAAAGAGTCTTTAGGAAAAGAAAAACAAAAAATAGCACAATAAATGGAGCAAAGCAAAAACAGGGTACACAAATAAAAAAATCAAAGAATCTCATCAAGACATTACAAGTTCAATTTTTAATTAATCGTAGTGGCAACAGGCATTTGAGTTTGTGGTCGTTCTTCAACAATAGTGTTCCTGTCCTGTTGACTGTCAGTTGGATCATCTTTACCAATGTTGTTTAAGAAAGTTGGGTTTTGCTTCAAGAAATTCTCTACTCTAGCAAATATTTCCTTGGATGTGTAATGCTCATTCTTGGCAAACTTACAACCAGCAAGAATCTCAATAAGATAATTCGGAACAATTGAGAGCTCTTCACCATGAGAAATCAAATAGTCCATGACTTCAATGGCCAAATAGTAATTTTCACCCTCATTCTCACCGAACGCATCGTAGTAAGTATTAGCTGCAACGCCGCCTTTAGAATTATCAGGACGTGAAACCTCGTTAGGTTTAGCATAAAGGACATTTGGAGAAAGCACTGTAGCTAAGTTGTGAATGTCCATCTTGGAACCGTTCTGTTCGTCTAGATGCGAAAAAGAAGAAGCCCACATGAAGAAGAACAGCAACACTTCAGTCAAGTCTCTGTGATCCTTTGGAAGCATTGAATAACACAATTCTGTCAAGATACGTTTCTGATAAGAATCTCTGACCTTCTGTGAAAGAATCCAGACTTCATATAGTCTGAAAGTCAAAAGTGGGTTAGGCATTTCTCTTAAAAACTTCTTCAACAAAGCCGATAATTGAATCGTGTTCTCATTTTCAAGATTTGGTACCTTGGCTGGATTAGAATTAATCTTCTCCACCAACTCTCTCAAAGTCTTCAAGTTACCATTCTTTCTGAAAACACCCTCAGTAGACATGTCTTTCTGGTATAAAGTTGTCAATAAGTCCTCGATCAACATTGGAATTCGAACCTTCGAAGGACCACTGCTCTGTCCGGATTCAACACCCGTAGCAGCAGTAAGCTCCTTTAAGTCTGCGCCAAATACTTTGTTCGTTGAGAAAGCTTTTTTGTCATTGTTTCCCAAGAATTTTAGCTTATCCCAGAAAGTGGGGTTTTTCTTGATATCAAGAAGGCTGTTCACATCAATATCAGCTTTGATTCTGAATTTCTTTGATATCTCACGTACAATCAAAGCAGAAATATGGGCTATCATGTAACGATCTTCATCATTCAATTGAGAATAGTACTTCAAAGAAATATCCTTATCAATTGACCCGGATTGAACACTTGGTGTGCCATTACGTGTTGAATTGGTCTTCGGTTTAATGTTCTTGGAAATGCCTTCATCCTGATGTGGATTGTGGAACTTGTAAGTGTTAGGACGAAGCTCACGCGCATGTTCAGCAGCAACAATTCTTGGGATATCATCCAAAGTGAGAACCTTCTGATTGTTGATGAACGTAGTTGCTCTATTGAAGCTCTTCTTACTCAGAGATGGACCGACTAGCTCATCTTCAACCGTAATCTTCTGTTTAGATATCAGACCATCAGAAAGAAGTTGACCATCCTGTTGCTCAGCTTCCTCTAAAGCGTTGTCTGTCGACTCGATGATAACTGATCTTCTTGCAATATCTCGAGATGCACTCTCAGTAATACATGTGTTTTGCCTCGTAGAACGCAGCCTCTTGATGTCACTTAATGTCTTCATGTATCCTTGTTCGCTTGTGAATGCGGTCTGACTAGTAGTAGTAGTAGTCTTTTGTGTTGGCTTGTGTGTATCCTCGTACTCCATAACAGCCTTGGAACGAACGATAGCAATTTTTAATAAGTAACTCAATTGTAGGAGCTTCGAAACGGATCTAAACCCTGGTTTGGCATTTGGATCATCCATGGCACATTGTGCACACAAGACCCAATTATTCTGAACATTGAAAGAGGCATCAGCAATACCACCATAAGATAAGAGGTTCTTGTGACATCTGGTACAATGAAGACAGTCAGTATGCCATCTTTTGTCCTGATACTGCACACATTCGCTCTCAATACTCTTGTGACAATGAAAACATAAATCTGAGGCATCAACCGGGATGTCCAAAGAGTCCACTGCATGTATTGGAACCGACTCATGATTTCTCACCTCTCTCAAAAACTTGTCTAAAGCATTGGTTGTATGGGAGGTCTTATTATATTGTAGAGAATTGTGGAGACCATATCTGATCAAGAGTTTCAAGTAGTGAGCCAGTCCGGTAACAACAGAAAGAATTAGATCCTGTGAATTGGCACTGTCATTAGATCCCTTACTTGTTTTTCTCAATATAGCAAGATATATCATGATCTTAGCTGAAAGATTTCTTGGTTCCTTCTTGAGTGTGTGGAAAGTGACATCTTCATTATTCGCAAGAGAGAGATTCGACAAGGACCCATCTGAGTTACCAGCATCAATACCAAGACGATGAAGGCTCTCAATACTTTTAAACAAAGAGTCGATCTTAAGTACAAGTCTTGCGGTCGCACTCAGTCCTTTGCGTTGGTCATGGGCAGTTGCAAATAACAACATGTCAGATATACAAGTGGCGGTATCTTCTTCAAATTTGAACAAGGTCGTCCAGATGTCCGAAATTTTATCTGATGCTCGTGTCTCCATTAACAATAGCTCCTCTGGTGTTGGATTGATGTCAGGAATTGACTTGATATTGACCTCGGTTGGCACAACCCTTGGGAATGATGATAGTCCAATAGTTGATGGCCCTATGGTAACGTTCCAACACTTATGTATCATGTAGCATTCAACATGCCATTTCTGGTTTCTTCCACCTCTAAAGATTTCAACATATTGCTTCAAGATTGCAAACTCACAACCTTCACAACGTTCAATAAAATACTTGGAGAAATGGTAGTGGCAGTATATATTGTCCTCATGATTGAAAAAATCCTCATCGGTATCAAATTTCTTAGAACAGATCTTGCAACAGAAGTGTTCGGCATCATATTTTCTTCCAAATACTGTGTAATGTGTTCCTTTCAGGAAATTGTCACAGACACAACAAACTAACCCGCGCCTTTTATAAAAATGTTCTTCACAAAGCGGCATCTTCCTGCCATCCTCATTCTCAAATGGAAAGTACTTTGAAAGAATTGGTGTCCCACAGTCTGAGCAGCCAAAGCACTGTGTGTGATATCTCTTACCAAGAGCCTTGACAGACTTGGTTGTGATTGGGTTGTGGCATGTGGCACACGATGATGATGGCGGTTTCGATATATCTGTACTATTAGTGGTACCAGGCAAGCTGTATGAGTTCAGTGCATTAGAAGAACTTACGTCCCTTGTAGTCGATGGGCCAGATATCTGGCGCGCGGTTGTGTAACTTCGTTGTGACGCATCAGAGGGCTGTTGTCGATGTCTGTGAAGGTGATGATGATCTGCATGAGGAACAGGTTGCTTAGGAGCAGTGTCAGGTATTGGAGGTATGTACATCAAATAATTCGGATTTGATCTCTTCCTTGACCTGCTTCTGGTGATGTCTGTGTTCATAGGACTGGACTGTGGTGGGACCTGTTTTGGTCTCTGTGTAATACTCTGTGTATTCATTAGTGCTCCTTGTTGAGATGCACCGTTGGTCATCATAGTGGAGTTTTGAGTTTTGTAGGATCCTGGGATGTTTATACCAGCTCTGTCAGTTGCCGATGTGTGGTCTTGCCATTTAGACATTTTCGGTCGAGTTTGTAAGGGAATGTAAGTAATGGACAACCAGCGGCAAGAATAAATGGATTAGAAGCGAGTGACGTGTGTAGGACAGTTAAACGTGATATACGGAAATATATAATCTCGGGGCTTCAATCCTACTTCGTTTTCGGACCCTATGTGGTGGGAATCAAGTGGTCAAAAAAGGTATATGCTGTCAAAGCAGAACTCGAACTAGACGTGGACAATCTGTATCTTGAACGAAGACCAAACGAATAATGGAAAATAAAATACAGAAGAAAAATAATTATAAGAGTATGCTGGGTGCCTTATGGCCCAAAAGCTCAGGTGGTTCCAATCGTGTTGGGGTGCTGGCTTGGTGCGTGCTCCTTATTGACGTCGCTCGTCCTGGTCAAATAGGAGTATGTAACCGGGGATCAACAACAGTGGGAACGCTTCGTGGAGAGGAGGCGAGGTTACAACGGGCAGTCCAAGAAGGGTATCGCGCAGCGGCTTTGGACTTGTGGATACTGTGCAGACAAAGTGGTGAACTAGGTCTAAGAGCAGTGTTAGCGCCCGGTGGGAAGTCGTGTAGCAGTGGTTCTCTTTCTACCTGGGACCACGCAGTTCCCTCATGTTTGAGGGTCTTTCAAGTTAAAAAAATAAACCGCCAAAAATAAAAAGACGATGGTGTGCGGGTTTCTATATACAAAAGACGTGATGTTGCTATGGAAACGACAATTTGCGTTTGTTCCATAAAAGCGCGTGCACCGAAGGTAAACAAACGCGTGGTGACGCGTCTCCGTGGGCGCCCGGTGCTGCGGTGCCTGAGTTTAACAAACGTGATTCGGCAGTTTAATGACACTTTATTCGCCGACTATAGAAGGGAGACGTTGATCGAGGTCTGGTAGGCACCGCTGAGCCCGGAAGACAGCTACATACCACTGGGGTTTCTTGTTGGGTTTGCTGCTCACTTGTCTCATAGCAGTCCCTCTGTGATCTACGCCACTCCCACGGACAATCCGGCGAGCCGCATTCCGCTATGCCCCACCAGCTTTGAGAACAATGTTATAGCATCCATCAAGGATATCGAACCTTACGACACAAACAGCAAGCTGGGCCTATTGCCAAGGTTTTTGGAAGTGATGGACACTGGAACTGGCACAAGGGTGAAGCAATGGGTGTCTCCCTGAAGATAAACATTTTTCTTCCAACGGCTCTTATGCGTTTGCCAAAACGTTTACTAAATGACCACAATACATGGTGTATGTAATTAGGTGCAACTTTTCTGTTTGCCGGAGTGATGATCATCACTGCAGGCCTTTCCCAGATCACCGCATGCTACATGGCTCTGTCCTTAGGAATCATCCCCAGTGCACCAAGAACCACGACTTTGAGCTGAGAATGCGCATATATTGGGCCACAACGATTAAAGCAATATGCAAGACGAGTAACCTTTCCCCTCCCTAAAAAGGATACTGAGAATAGTGTTATGAGCAATTGGGTATTGCTGTGCAGATTTAGCACATCCGGACACCACTACATCTATTAGCCATGGTAAACCCACCCCCATTTTACCAGCAATACATAGCCTCTAGACCCTCAAGTTACCTACTTCGTAGCATTGTTTCCTTTGGAATTTTGTATAGACATTTAAAAGTTGTTAATGTTCCAATGTTTTATTACATCAGAAGCCTTTTGGGTATTATTGATAGACCTAGACAAAACAAAACCAGTTTTTAAAATGAGGTACTCGACTCTATTAAAATATATAAAGTCCCAAACCGTAACTGCATATATACATATATTGAAACTAAACTTATACTAGAATTTAACCAACCCAAACTCAACTTGCATTAAGGTCCGGGCCTCCGCTGATTTTATTTATGATCGCCCATAAAAGTTACAAAGCCCTACAGATGAGACCAATGGCGATAACAAATCCCAGGGCCACCTAACCATTAGTTTCCTGACAGGAGTTCTCCCTGATAAAGCGTTCCAGCCCCTCCACACTTCGATGAGGAGACAAATACCCATCTATTTATACAGACAACAAGTAAAGACTAAGTGTTATTTGCAAGCACAG
Source organism: Petasospora nakhonratchasimensis (assembly GCA_030572335.1). Classification (NCBI taxonomy): domain Eukaryota; kingdom Fungi; phylum Ascomycota; class Saccharomycetes; order Phaffomycetales; family Wickerhamomycetaceae; genus Petasospora; species Petasospora nakhonratchasimensis. The sequence goes on from JAJLZS010000009.1 coordinate 541,073, forward strand.
GAAAGCAGGTGTATACAGGAACCAAGGTAGTTCTATTTGAAGTTACAGAAGAGCAGCAGGAAGCAAAATAGAGCAATCAGTTTGCCGCCGGGTTGTCAGACACCGAACAGTATCCCAACAACATCCGCTGTGCACCGCTCTCCCTTTCAACGGCAGTAGAGAATAGCACTCTAAATTTATTAATTCCAGATTCACATCAACAGTAATAGACATATACACTCTGGCTCACTAATTGTTCCATCATGGCTCCGAACTGGATGCCCCAGAACATTCAAAAGAGACTCCTTCTCTATGTCCTTCAGCAACTATCATTGTTCTCGGAAATTGACCTCCCGAATCTCGACGTATCTTTGGGTTCCAACTCCCAGGTTACACTAACAGATGTGGAAATTGATACAGATGCATTTCAGATCCCAGGTGTGTATCTCAGAAACGGTAAGGTCAAGAACTGTCAACTCACCTTAAACGTCAGTGGAAGTGTTAGTGTCGAGGCAGACGGAGTGGTGCTGACAGTGGCACTTGCATCTTCACACCCAGTTCCAGCAAGTAAGTCAAAGTTTTCACTGGCACAGAGCACAATGGACCTTGCAAACAGCATCATTCAAGACAGTGAGTTCTTTGACGCCAGCGGAGACTTACAAACGCCGTCGCATAGCATCTACGAAGAAGTACCCATTGGTGACTCCTCTGATGCCCGGCCATCTGCTCTGAATAATATGATGAGTAAGGCGGTAGAGGCTGCTCTATCGAGACTGCAAGTGAACATCAAGAACATATCCATGAAAGTCATATTGGATCATGCTACCCTTGACCTTGAGATAAAGGAGGCAAAACTTTCTGCGTTGGACGGTATTAGAACTATTGTTGTCAATGGCATTATGCTCTCAGGTCTCAATCCTGCTGCATACCCAGGTGCAACCAATAATGGTGAACAAAACTCAGAAAATTCCCACTCTACAGAAACAGACCGAAAGAGTGAATACGTTGAGGACCCCGAGAATTCTTCGAGTGATAGTGAGGATGAAGACGACCAGAGTGACAATATGATGTCTTCGTCTATTCTCAAGGGATCTGAAGCCATGGATGCAAGTCTAGTGTACTCTAAAGAAGAGGCAAGTTCTATCTATATGAGTGCAGCTTCTGATGTTTTGGAATCGCGTCGCTATCAAATGACACAGTCAACAAGACTAGCTTACATAACTGAAGTTGTGTTGAAATTTGCGGGTCTGACAGAGGTAGACGATTTGAAGATTCATGTTGATGAAGTCAGAATTGCTGCTTCTCCTATTCCATTGACACTTTTGCATATTATAGAGTCTTTATCAGCTCTCTCTACAGTACATGAGTACCCACGTTCTATCAAACTCGATGCCAAACAGAGGAAGACCAATCTTCAAGAAGCAGGAGAGAAAGAAAGAGAGAAGCAACTGTTGGATGAGTTTATTATTGGAAAGGTGGCTGTAAGTTTTGTTTCAGCTCTTGATGAATATGGTTGTTTCTTTAGACCACAAGCACCAACCATGGTTTGTGAGAACTTCAGTTTCAAACAAATTGGTAGCGATCAATTTTATGGATCTCTTTCGAAGTTTACACTTCAGAAGAATGATTCTATATTTGGAAGCTTCAATTCAGCTGACAAAAAGAGTGATATTCGCTTTGAATTGAACAAAAAGAATGGTGATTTTACTTTACTCTTGGGAAAGGAACTGACCTTATATTTGGATAAAGACGCACTACAGGATTTTATTGGCCTTTCTTCCTATCTGCCGCAAATATTTGAGTCTCTTGGGAAGCAGAAGTCAAGCTCGCCAGCAAAGATGGGAACTTCGGGAGTAACCACTATACAAACTTCATTGATTACATTGAACTTGAAGGTCTCTGAAACGAAATCTTTGAAGTTGAATGTTTCACCAATTTCGTTTGATTCCAAAGAGTCAGTGTTATCAGTGAAGAAAGCAACCCTGTACAGAGTGGAGAATGGCCACATTTCACCAATAGCTTCTCTGTTGAAGATTGTCCAAAAAAGCTATTCAAGTGACAAACGGCTGAAAACTTACGATAACAATGGCCATGAAGTTGTTTTACTTACGCATGGATCCTTAGATATTGATTCTATTGAAGTCGAACACGAATGGAAAAGTTTAATGTCACTTATTGCCGATGTTACTGTATTAAGAAACTCCTTAAAGGTAGCAACACCAGATATTGTGTTCAAGACAAGAAAGAAGGCAAGGATATCAAACAATTTGATGCTACAGTCAAGACTGGCCGTGAAGATGCTAATCAACATCAAGAAGATTACTTTCAGTTTATCCACAGTTTCTAGCAGTTTTGGGAGTTTTGAGGGAACGTTTGGGGCCACGTCTTTGATGATGCATAAGGAAGGATACATTCAATTTCACTCTATGAGAGCAGGTATCTCTCGTACAGGATTTGGAATATCAGAGTCATTTTTTGATGTTATCAATCCAGATGATAAAAGTGCTCCAATAATCTCCCTTAGAACGCGCGACTTCAAAACGTTAACCATTTTGCTAAGGAACAGTACTATTGAGTATTACACTAAGTGGCTTGGATTCTTTGAAAATGACAATAAAGCGGCCAATCTCGGTGATTCAAGTAATGATGTGGGGAATTTAAATTCTGAAAATCTTTCCAGTGAACCAAAATTAGAGATCAAATTAAATCTCATTGATTCTGCTATTGGTTTAAACCCAGGAAGACTTGCATCTAAGGCAAATTTGGTTATCCCAACAGGTAGTCTTGATATCTTGATTGGTCAGAACACCATGGTGAAATGTGACCTCAGAGGCTCCTTTTTGGTTCTTATCGATGATACCTCAAACATTGCAAGCTATGAGGAAACAAAGATAAACAGAGGAACTAGAGCTTCATGGTCTCAGGTGTCATACTTTAATGCAAAGGGATACACTTCAGTTGCTAGACTTAAAAACCTAATGGTAAACGTCTTGGTAAAACAAACATCAGCAACATCATATGGAAAAGCTGAATCAACAAGTTCTGTCATTATGGATATTAATTCAAGTCTATTAGAGATTGACCTTTGTGCAGACTCTTCTCATTGTCTCATACAATTGCTTAACGACTTGAAGCAACCCATTGCAATCAAGGCGGATGCAAAGTATAAAACCAATAGAGGACATGAGATCAATGTGTTTGGTGAGGTCGATAAGGATGCATTCAGTTCTGAATCCGCATATGTTGTTGAGAAGCAAGATCTCACAGAATCAGAACCAACTAATGGGCCTTTTAATATCGTGGACAGTTACTATGATTCTAAAGATACCACAGAGATTTTGGATACTGGGTCTGACATTCTTGATAAGGATTTAGATGAGTTAAAGTTGACAGATGAGACACTGAAGAAGAACCCCTTCTTCACTGCTGAGATGAAGAAGACTGAAAGCACCAGTTCAGTTGGTGATATGAAATCAGATAGATCTGATTCAATCATTTTATTTAACGACGGACACTTCGGTGAGAATTTGACTTCAAGTGTTCGTAGTGTTGAAAAGTTGTTTCCAATGGGTATGAATTTGAATGTTACCAAGGTTATTATTAGGATTCATGATGGTTACGATTGGAAGCATACTAGGAAGACAATTAGCCATGCTGTTAAGAGACTGGAACAAAAGGTCAGAGAACAAAGAGAGAAACTGAAGGCACAAAGACAAGAACGTAGAACATCAAGAGGTCCTACATTATCTCCTCCAGATGATCAGGTTTTGGGGGAGACTTTGTTTGATTCAATTCATGTTTTATTACCAGTCACATCTGACCCTGCCTCATTGACAGCTATCATAAATAAGGAGCTTCAGAATAAGATTGAGGAGGATGATACTAATGGAATTGATGTTGGTAAGAGTAATGTCAAGAAATTGAAATTGCGCCGGTCGAAGACACATAAGGTATTGATTGAATTGAATGAAATCTCTGTGGATTTTACTCTCTTTTCAAACAAAGACCCCGTGAACGAGTCTGTTGTGTTTAGTGATTCTGATTATGAGACTGTTAGCGAGCTTCAGTTCCAAGTTAAGGACTTTGAAGTCACAGATCTGGTACCAACATCTACATGGAACAAGTTCGTTACTTATATGAAAGATGAGGATCGTGAATGTGGTTCTTCTATGTTGTCATTAAGTATGAAAATTGTAAGACCGGTTTCATCTTTGGCTGCTACTGAGATTGTCATGGACGTTCATGTATTGCCCTTGAGACTTCATGTGGATCAGGATACTTTTGAGGTTTTGACTAGGTTTGGTGAGTTCAAGGACGCTAGATTTGCCCTTGTTGATGAGTTTGAAGATTTGGCCTATATCCAGAAGTTTACCATCAACTCAATTCACATCAAACTTGATTACAAACCAAAAAAAGTTGATTATTCGGGATTGAGATCTGGTCACACTACCGAATTCATGAACTTTTTTATTTTGGATGAGGCCGATATGGTATTGAAGTCATTGACTTTACATGGCATTTCGGGATTCCCACGTCTTGGTGTTGCTCTCAATGGGCTTTGGATGCCGGACATCAAATCCACACAGCTCAGTGGTGTCCTAACAGGATTAGCTCCAGTGAGATCCATTGCAAAGATTGGAACAGGTTTTAAGGACCTAATTGCTGTTCCAATAAAGGAGTACCAAAAGGATGGCCGTTTCTATAGAAGTTTTTCCAAGGGTATTCAGCAGTTTTCTAAAACCACAACTAATGAGATGATTAAACTTGGTGTGAAGCTTGCTGCTGGTACACAGACCATTCTGGAACATACTGAGGAGGCTTTTGGAGGAACAGGAGCTGCTGGTAGAGTCCCCAGAGACTTCAACGGTACTTCACCAATGCATGGAGACGATGATCTTGACAGTGAAGATGAAGACGATGAGAGTGATGGGACCATGGTCAAAGGATATGGTAACAGTTCTCACTTGATTGGAAGAGGTGCACTATCATCTTCTATGATGCATCGCTCTGTATATCAGCCTAGTCTCGAATCAATTGTTGATATCAACTACCAAGGAAGAAGTACTGGAAGAGCAGCAGGATCTAGAATGACGACGAGTGATACCGATCTGGATATTGTTGAAGGATTTGAGGGTGATGAAGAAGATGATAGTGAGGGCCCAAAGATGGTGAGTCTTTATGCTGATCAACCAACTAGTATCAAGGAAGGCTTCTTGCTTGCATATGACAGTTTGGGTCGCAACCTTCTTGTTGCCAAGGATGCTATTTTGAATGCTGGTACTGAGATAGGTGAGAGTGGAAGTGCGCATGACACCACTTTAGCAGTGATGAGGGCAACGCCTGTTGTTTTGCTAAGACCTGTTATTGGTGCTACTGAGGCTGCTTCGAAAGCATTACTTGGAATCAATAACCAGTTGGATCCATCACAGAGAAAATACACCGAGGATAAGTACAAGCAGAAAGACAAGAAGTGATTGCTAATAATGACCAACTAATGATACATTTTTACTTTAACCGGAGATTATAAAAGATGAAGGTCGTAGTATCAAAGATTCTTGAGAAAATACTGTATGCGTTGATTGAACCAGTTAAATCAAAAAAAAAAAAAAACAGTTAGCTAAGTTTCCTCATGGCTTCTCAACTGTGACGGAATCACCATTCTTTTTAGAGGACTCTAATGCTGCAGCAACGATGGCCAAGTGGTGGAATGCCACTTCTGGTTTAGCCACAATTAAAGACTTGTCTTTTTTGGTGATAGCATCGTAGAAGTTCTTGAACTCTGGCTGAAGGCCAGAACTTGAATCCTCTTCAAATTCAATAACAGCATCCACCTTGGAATCCTCACCAAACTCGCCAGTCATAACTGTGATCTTGGTCAATTGTTTTGGACGGAATTCGGCCTTAATGGAGCCGGATGTACCATAAATGATGAACTCACCCAGTTTTTCGGTGGCACCAAAGGCGGAGCCATAAGTGAAAGTACCAATGGCACCACTTTCAGCCTTACAAGTAGAGAACAAGATGTCATCAGTACCCGACTCCTTTCTCAATTGCTTCGTCAGAGCGGAAACACTAGAGATTGGGCCAATAACCTTTGTGAGCAGGGCTAATTGGTGGACACCACCATCACTGAGGAAACCACCAATGTGCTCTGGGTTTTGTCTCCAAGAAGTCCCGAGGAACACATTGTTTCTGTTGAAAGGACCCGTAGATCTGTAAGTGAAGGAGACAACCTCACCAATCTTTGGCAGCTGTTCGAGGATCTTCTGGCCAATCTTGAAGTAGAGCCAGTTCTCACCAATCATGATTGGGACATTTGTTGAGCGGTCAAGAGCAACAATGGCCTTCGCATCGGCAATAGTAGCAGCAATTGGTTTCTCCATCAGCACTGGCTTTCCCTTCTGTACAGCCTTTGTAACTGTAGCAAGATTGTGCTGGACTGGAAGCAGAATGTCAAGCACATCAACAGTGTCATCGTTAATGATGCCATCAAGAGAGTCATGGACATGATCCTCAGTAATTCCAGCCAACTGGGCAAACTCCTCAGCCTTGGCCTTCGTTCTGTTGAAAGCCGCAACTGGTGTGAACTTATCACTAAGGGCCTGGAAGGAAGGTAAGTGACTGCGCTTAGCAAAGATCCCTGTGCCAATGATTCCGGTTCTCAAGTTTTGTTCTGGCATTCTAATTGTGTGACTTTGTGTGACTTTGTGTGATGATTCAACTGGGTGTATGAACTGAAGAGAAATAGAAGAAGTCTTAATGAAGAAAAGCAAGCTTATTTATCTTTCCAGATAGACCTGCCTTCAGATTAAATGTGGGCGAGATGTCCGGATAAATCCTGTCACGTGACTTAAATACCGTCAGCAGACTCTTGGTTTAGCTAATTCCCTTGCTGTACCCAATATACACTCATAGATTCATGATAGGTAACCATCAAAGATGGGTATCTTTCCACTCATGGGCGAGAGTGGTGCGTAGTGGATAGAAGTGGTCCGTGTGAGGTGTAATGCTAGCTAGCATGGACCGATCTGACCCGTCAAGTTGTGGTGCCTGACCTGTCAAAGGCAAGGTATCAGATGCAATTTGCTACGTTGGATTAATATTAGAAATCAAATGCATTAAGAAAGGAGTCTCAGAACCGTATTGTGCAGGTCTAAATTAGTAAAGCTTCTCTTTTTGTTATTGTGACATCAGCAGGCAAACGAAGGTCAATAGACTGTGACCTTCTCTTTTATGACTCTTTGTAACAGAGCACAAACACAGGCAGAAATGATGGAGAAGCCACAAATAACCACTAACATCATATTGGAGTACTCGTACTGTCTGGCAGCATCAGCTGGCCATCCAGAGTAAAGGGCATAGGTCGCAGTGACAGATCCCAAGTTACCTAAACCACTCACCAAGGCAGCGGAGACAGCAACGCCAATATCACCATATTTACGGCCAAAGATCTCGGCAGCCATGGACATACAAGTTGGAACCGTAGGACCCAGGCCGAATCCTGCAATGAGCAAACCACCGTAACGAGACCATTTATGACCAGCGTAGGTACAAACAACAAGACCGACAATGATGATGACAGTGGCAACAGAGAAGATCCATGGTCTCTGTTTTTTGAAGCGGTCAGAAAGTGGAGTAATAAGCAAGATGGCCGCAAGGTCAAACAACCAAATAGGAGCGTAAAGCAAAGACACATCAATGGAACTGAGACCCAACACCGACTTAATTAAAGTGGTACCAAACACGGCAAGACCGAAACCAGTACCAACAACACCAAAGTACATCATGATCAGCGGCCACAGCTTGATGTCGAGGAAGATGGTGTAGATATCCTTCCATGTCCAAGACAAAGACTTTCTGTACTGTGCCATGTCCCTTTCGTGTAATTCACGGTCGGAGTCGTCCAATGGGTAGATGTTCAATGACTTCAGCTTGTTCATAAAGGCAAATCTAGAAGTTCTATCAATCTGGTTGTCTGGCAACCATACTGAAAGAGAAAGACCTACAGCAACAGTTATAACGCCATACACGAGGAAGAGCCATCTCCAGCCCTCCAAACCTCTGTTGCCGTCAATTCTTTGGAAACCTGCAGCAACAAGACCCGCAACAGCAGCACTCAGCTGGGCAGCAGTGAAGTAATAACCAATTCTTCTAGTCATTCTATGAGGTGGATACCAGAGGGAAATATAATAGGACATACCTGGCCAAGTACCTGCACCGCACATACCAGAGATAAATCTAATGGCGATGATCGAGCCGGCATTCTGCAAAGCTGCGTAGCAGGAGTACACCAATCCGACGGAGATCACGATACGGGACAACCAAGCCTGTGGCGCAAGCTTAGTCATGGCAATGTTCATAGGAACATCAAAGATGATGTAGCCAACGTAGTACAGGGCAGAAGCTGTGGATGTGTCTTTGCTTTTGAGCCCGAGAGACTGGATCAAAGAGTGGCCTTCACTGTAGTTCATAGTGAAGGTGTTACCGTAGGCGGAGGAGCCGAAGGAGGTCAAGAAATACAAACACCACAGTGCTGGGATGATTCTGAAATCAAGCCTCACGTAGATCTTCTCTAGACGGGCAAGCTCAGCTTCGGTGAAGCATACCTCTTTACCATCATCGTCAATATGTTGCTCTTGGGAGATGACTGCCGAAGACTTATCCTCGAGGTCGCTCATATTGGTATTGTTAGAGTTGATATCACAATATCACACATCCAGAGTCAAACAAAAAAGCAAAATAGACCAGCAGCATGTCCACTTTATATAGATATTCGATTTCTTTTTGTTGCCGTTGAGATGAAGAGCCGTTATTTATTGTTGGCCGTTTTTTCAGACTAGAGACTCTCATTAATTCCCCCATTCGGAAATTAACATGAGTCACCAGGAAAGCCTGGGGAGTCACCAAGAGGAGTCTCTGACTCCAGAGTTGCACAAGTCATATTGTTGGGGAAGGTCTCTAAGTCATAATACAAACGGGCATTCTATTGTTCTTTCTGCGGTGACTCCGGACGACACCGAAAGGGTCTATATGTATCAGTGTGCATCGCAATATGTAAAATTAGACGGCTTTTTGTTGAGCAGATGAGATCATCGTTGGTGCTTCTAGTTGAAGCTTTGAAAAGGCATAGGTTCTAGGCCGGTTATTTCTGAGTATTACCTATTTGATTCATTAGTGCTTATATGCAATTTTAATAACTTATCAGGCAAGCATCACATTCATTTCCCAGTCCCTGTGCACGCTCAGCCAGTTATCGTTGGTACCTCCGTTTCTACGTCTTCTCCAAACCTCAAACATGATCTGACGTCCTCCCCAATAACTACCAACGCCCCCAGATGCCAACTTTGCAGCCCAGTCTTTGAATCTCCCGTGCAGGCTGGCATCTCTTGTTGCGCAACCAGCAATGAATCCTTGCCAGAATAACGGACAGATTGATTGACCATCAATTTGTTGCTGTAACATCTCCAAATGGTCAATGACATTAACGCAGTACTTTTGCAATTGCATCTCATTGGCCTGACGGATCATTGTGAAGAAGTAAACAATAACACCATTGTAGAAGGACTCAGTATTATGGTGAAGACCCTCGTGCAATGGAGTGAAAAACTTACCGTTATCACCTTTTAATTTCCATTCAGATTTCCATTCCATCAACATTGATTCACAGATCGAACAGAGCGCTTCAAACTTTCCAAGGTCACCCGGAGAGGAGTTCTTTTGCACGTGATATTTCAACTTGACCAGCTTCACACAATCACTGAAAATCAAGATCAACGAGTTCGGAATTCCATACAATGCCTCTGTCAGCATTACCTCCTTGGCACTCTTAGCAGTGGATGTGTCATAGTCAATAAAGTTTGGTTCATATTGCACAACCGGTTCACTGTTGTTAACAAATTCAATTCCAATGAGCCCGTCATCCATGTCAATACTCTCCTGGAATTCACCCTTGATGTTTCTGCGGTCATTTGAGGCGCTCATAACATCCATAAACTTAGTCTTCTCATCAATTGTAATGTCTGATAAATTCTGGTAATTGGTAGAGTCTTGCAACAGCTTTAAGAAGGAGAATATTCTATGCAAGGACTTGGCCTTATTGCTCAGTTGTGGTCTTTTTTTTATTCTCTTGGCAATGAATTCACCACACAACGATAGGTGATACTGACAGTCAGCCATGGTTCCCCAAACAACATCAATTGTGTTCATTGACAACATAGCAGTGAGGATATCTTTATACTTTTCAGTCTTGCCACTATTTGGATCCAATTCATTATGCACCATTCTCTTTAAAAAAGAGCTCGCTTGAGCTCTGAAATCAATCCCCAGATTCAAAAAGAATTTCATCTCGGTAGAGCCTTTCTCAAATTTGGCTTGTAAATTGAAGCACGAAACAGCCAGGAGCGCATTTAATAAGGACATCCTAGAGTTTGAAGAACGACCCATAGCTGCTAGATCACCTAGTGCCCTAACAGCACGCGGAAAGTAGACAGTTTTCCATGGGTTTTGTGGAAATACTACCACGGTCATTAGGTCTGCAACATGAACGAAGTAATGATCCAAAAGGAATCTCGTCAGCGATGTGATTCTTAAACCTGTTCTCGGAATATTTAATGATGGTGATAATGGTGGAAAAACTGGAGTTTCGATTATCTTAATAACATTATCTGGCATGTGTGACTCCGAAGTTTGAATCAAAATGTCGTTCTTCTTGATACTTTCTTCGGTGATTTTACGCTTCAATGGTGGTGGTGGTTGTTGGTTATTATGAGAATTTGGCCTGAGAGCGTTAAAGACCTCACGATCATATGGAAACAATTCAGAGCCTTCGTGAAGATCACTTAGGGCTCCTATTGGCTCAAGGGCTCCTCCATCATTTATGTTTGTATTGTTGCTTGGTGACATGATGGATGACTGTTGCGGCTGTGAAGTACCTGATTGGTATGGGTAGAGAAATTCGGTAAAGAGCTTGTTTTGATCCTTAGAGCTGGCAGCTGTAGCTGATAGAAGAGCATCAAATCTCAGCTCATTCGATAGCCATTCATGGTTGATCTTTAGCTCTTCTTCAAATAGATTACCTGGCTGCCAACCAAGCTCATGAGAGGTAGCTCCCGGAATTTGTGTCATTTTGGAGCTTCCCAATGGATTATTTGGAAGCACAGGCGTGCTTGTGGGAGTCTCTGACAATCCAATGTAATCATTGCATATGCTATTGTCACTCTTATTTATGTTATTGTTATTGCTGCTGTTATTGCTGCTGATGTTGCTATTACTTCGAGTGTTGTTGTTATTGGCTTTGGTGATATTTGTGATACTGGTAATACTGGTGTTGTTGCTGTTGTTGGTGCCAGTGATGTTCTTGTTGCTTTCAATGTGCCGTAGTGAGTTAGACCTGCTATTATTCTCACTTTCCGCTATTTGTTTAGCGTATTTCTTCTTAGAAAGCTTCCTCCTCTTTCGGAGAATATCACTTGGAATGTCTGTGAGTCCTTCAAAAACACCAAATGGGCCTTGCATCCATGTTTGGGAATGCTCAATCAATGAGTAATCTGGGCTGTGTAAAATCCCAAGATCTCTGTCCATCTCGTCATAAGTCTCGTACTCTTTGTCGTACTTAACAAACTCAATATTTCTTCTTTGAAATCCCTTCTGAATATCTTCATCCTCTTCAAAAGATCCCTCAAGCCGCAGTTGGTAGCCATACTTATCAAACTGAATGGGACGTGACCAGCACAGCTGGATTTGGTAACCCTGGCACACGAGCCCGCTCTTCTCACAACGTTTGCAAAAGGGTCTACCCAAGTCACATTTAATCTTTCTCAAGCGGCAAGTCGCACAGCCAGTGAAAGTCTTTGTCTTTTTCTTCTTGTTCTTCAAAGAAATTGATGGTGATGCCGAAGGGTCCTCCAGTTGTGCGATGGGGATGGCATAACCCGTCGTGTCAACTGGGGAAAACGACATTTTCTGCAGAGAAAAACACGACGTACTGGACCCAGAGCGTAAGGATGTGGACAGAGATGAATCGATCTGAAAGGGAAAAGTCCTTCAAACTTCTGAGCTCGATTACAAGGCTCCTGGAGACTACAGACAAATTGGTTGGTTCTTCATCTCACTCATCTTTTTGGGATGAAGCTGGAAAAATAATTGGTAAGCGCACTTCGTCTGAGATCAGTTCCGAAGTCGGTACATCTTAACCTATCAATATTAGCTAATTAATTATATATACAAGGTATTAAGAGCAATGCAATGTTAAATAAAAAGCAAACACTACTTTTAAAAGTACTATTTAATAAAAAATAATTTCCGGAACGGGGAATCGAACCCCGGTCTGCTCGGTGAGAGCGAACTGTGATAGCCACTACACTATACCGGATTTCGTACATTGCTATTTTTCCATTGCTCATTAAGCCTTGTTCAGGGGACTGGCAGAGCCATCGAAGGCTCACAACCCTCTATTTTCTTTTCGTTGCTTTCTGCGACAATGATGTAGGATGAACTGGAGGAGGAACAAGCAGTTTTGAATAACAAAGCTTCTAGATCCAAACAGGAGAGGTTCCAAATACGATGTCTAACATTGAAAAGCGGAGAAAGAAAACTAAACTTTTCACAAATGATGTGAAGTCGCTGTTGTACGCTTATGGAGACGTGGAGGAGCCCCTTGAAGAAACAGTCAATGCTGTGGAGGATATTGTTACAAATTACATCATTGACCTCTGTCATGATGCTGCTGCATTTGCCAAGGTGACACGTCGTCAAAAGATCCGTGTTGATGATTTTAAGTTTGCATTAAGGAAGGACCCTGTGAAGTTTGGACGACTTCTGGAGTTGCTCGAGAAGCAGAAGACCATTACTGATGCCAGAAAGCAGTTCGACTACTCTGAGGGCAAGAGTTTAAAGAATGCACACTACGAGGACGACGACGAAGAAGCCGGTGATGATGGTGCGCCTGTATCAATGGCGGATGGTTCTACCCGTCCATCCATCTCGAAACCAGAGAAGAAGGAACGTAAAAGCTCAAAGAAGGATGCTGATCCAAACAGACCAAAGAGAAAGTATACCAAGAGTGGTAAGGAAAGAAAACCTTACAAGAAGAGAGCCAAGAAGACGGATACTTCAAATACTCCAGTGATAATGCCCGCTGCCCCGTCGATGGCTATCTAATGTTATATATAATGATCATGAAGTTTATACTGATATGCCCTTTTTCGTAAACATAAATTGATATTTTACTAGATACAACATACACAACTAAACGAAAAAAAACTGGAAATAAAAATTAACTGTTGTGGTTTTTTTTTATTTTATAAATGTATAAAGTTGATCATGAACCTTCGTGATGTAAAGTGGGACACTATACTTATAACTATGTATCCGGTACATCGGAGACGTATTGTCTCAGAATGTAGTTTTTTGAACCTTCTGTTCCTGATTATCATGTAATAATTTTATGCAAATACTCCTCGTTCTTTTCCAGATTAAAGTCTTTGTTACCAAGGAAAGCATTCCATGCCAAGTTGAACTTGTACAAGAAATAGTGCTTTAAGTTCCATGGTAGGTTAACATAACTGGATCCAATAAATTTCAGGGCGCCCCAAATGGCGTCCATCTCTTCATGGAAAGCAGAGTTCAGCGACTTACCCTTGGACGATACTGACCTGTCTATCTCTTCAGTGTTATCATCCTTATGGTAGAGATCTCCAAGGAGATCTTCATCATAGTCATCCAGTGTTGGAGCCTTGAACTCTTTATCATTCTTATCAATCTCTGCTAAGGCCTCAAGACGACTGAAATTCTGAATAGATTGAACAGACTTTGTCAGTCTGTCAAATGTGTTAAACAGACTCATAATCTCATTCTTTTGCAAAGACTTGATAGCCTTTGGATTCTCGAAGAGAATCTTCAATGCCGTGGCATAACCCATCGATTGGATCTTTCCCCAGAGACGACATTTATCACAGGTCACACAGTCCATCAATTTCGTAACGTTCTTAAATTTCATTTTGAAGTCATCTCTAATTTCATGGTCCTGGAAGATTAAGTTCTCATTAAAGATATTGACATCACGGGGTAACTCACGCAAGATGCTCTTGATTTCTGACTTAATCTTTTGATTGTTGGCGGAGTTGTGTTGGTTAAAAGTAATTTCTGCCAGATAAGGCTTCAATTTCAAAATGGCACGGGATACCATTGCATAGTTGAAATAGATATTTGCCACTCTCTCTGGATGATCGCCGACCTTGAACTTGAACAATTCAAGGTTTGGTTCCCATGTGTTTGTGTTGTTGTTGTAGTATTCATTGGACAAATGTGTAGAAACTGATGCATGGAAACCAGAAATTATCTGGAAGAACACCTGTTGCTCCATAGGACACTCACCTTCCAAGTGATGTTGATAGATCATACCCCATATATTCTGCTCTGGTGCTGGGATGTAGCCTGTGAATCTCTCAGGGTTTCTAGTGATGTCGATGATGACACCGTTCTTATCGTTGAATTCACACCATTCATGGCCGCTAATGATACGGTCTTGATTGTCTCTAGGACAGAGGGAGTCCAGGAATGAGTCCTCATTGAGATTCCCAAGGTTCTTTTCTTGTTCGAGGTCATAGTCGTAATCCTGTGAGTGAACATCGAGATCGAGCTGACAACCTGGCGAGAAACAGATGGACTGGCATTCAAAGAAAGGACAGTTCATATCAATGTTAAACTTGTAGTGTTTGAAGTAGTCTTCAGCAACTAATTGTGACACAAGCGGTCTAATCCGGGCATTGACAGAGTTGATATCATGGTAAGTAAGGTCACAGCAGTCGTTGCTGATTAACTCATCGGTGTTGAGCGAGAACAGCTCCTTGGCAAAGCAGGCGGAGGCTGATGCGAGCACGGAAGTAACAACCAGAGAAAGTTTCATTTGTCTTTCCTGTGAGCTAATGGTACAAAAGCCAAACAAACTAATAAAATACCAGTGCCTGGGGTGGCAATTTCTCTTTATATGTATTAAAATGGTTCATTGTGCCACGCGATCAAAGGAGAACTGAGTTCGGTGTTCTCGGGCCACACCCGAACATCTTCCATATCGATCAGGCAGCCCGGATGCCACCTCATCACTTGTGTTTGCCACCGTAAACTTAGAGCAATAATTCCATAAAAGTAGATTAGTCATTTATTCATTCGCTCATTACATATGTAGTTCATGCATATTATGGCTTGGGGACAACACCCAGGTCGAACAGCTCCTTGATGACCTCCAAAATCTTTGTATTCTCTCTAGATAACTCTCTTTGGATGATGGCGTTGTTGAGATTAAACTTCGAAGACTGTTGCAGTTTACTGTGTTGTCTGTGGCGAAACTGTCCAGAACGAGAATCATTTGTGGTCTTTCCGCTATTGGCCTTGTTTTCTGGCCGGTGGTTACTTTGTCTGTTGTCTCTGCCGTTATGTCTCTGGTTCTGCGGCTGTAGCCTTTGCTGTTGTACTGGTGCTTCAATAACTACACTGTTTTCTTCTAAACAATTAGACTCCCGTTTCCTCTCTCCTTCATTTGTCTTGCTCTGCTGCTTCTCTGCTCTCTTACTAGATATCTTCTTCATCCAGTTTTCCTTTCTCTTCCTGATCCACTCATCAATATCCGCCTTGGACTCTAGGACAATATCTGTACCAGAAATTGGCATTGAAGCCGCAGATTTCTCCGGCTGATCCTGACTGATACCAATAGATGTTTTCTGTTGTATTGTTGTCTGATCATTAGAAGATGCTTTACCGAATATTTCGGACGGCAAGTTTGGAAGATGGATGGGAAGATCAGCGCCGCCTAATTTGCGTTTTTTGGCAAGATCTTCTTGCAAAGCCTCTGATTCTCTCTTACCATAAATAAGATCCATAGTGGCCGATTGAGAGGGGAATTAGAGTACTATCGCATTGAAGAATATATATGCCATCAATGGAAAGGACTCTCAAGAAATTTTCTCTATGACATCTTTTTCTTGCAAGGGCAACACTTTTGACACATTCTAAATCAGTTCTCAATAAAATCCCGAGCGTTCTGAGAGTCATATCATATACTAAAGATATACACATGTGCTGACAAAAACTACTCTTCCCAAGAAGGCTTTGTCTTATAATGCTCGAATCCGATTTGAATACCCCAATCGTCCTGGATGTATCTCTTGGGGTGGTCAATACCGATCTGGTCCAGCTGATGTAACTCGGCCTCGCTCAGGACTGGGAGATGGGAAGTCTTCATTTCCTTGATTCTTTGCACTTTTGTAGTTCTAGTTATGAATACCCTACCTCTTGATGTGTGGTAGGAGTAGCATATAAATGCCGGATCAACTCCATACTTCTTTGCAAGCTCAAGCACCACTGGCTGCTTCAGCAAAGGAACGCCCGAATGCCCCAAAGGCGAATAAGCAGCGATTTTAATCCCCTTGCTCTCAGCAAACTTGGTCAAAGCTAAGGATGGCAACTGTGGATGCAATTCTATTTGTAGCATTGAAGGAATAACGCCAGTCTCATCAATGGCGCGCTGTAAGTACGTTTCGTTGTAGTTGCAGACACCAACACTCTTGGCTAGCCCTTTCTCCTTGAGCTCGAGCAACTGCTTATAGGTGACCAGCCAGTCCGCGTTGTTGTCAACCTTGATAGCACCGTTCGGATTCTTTGGAATCTTAGGCAATCCTTGGGAATCTGTTCCGTAGAAGCATGCTGGCCAGTGGTGAAGCACTAGGTCGACGTATTCGAGGCCCAAATCGCTCAGTGATTTCTTCAGTGACAGCTCGGCCCTGTCCCAGAGTGCGGGCCAAACCTTAGTAGTGATGAAGAGCTCTTCCCTCTTGACAACGCCTTCTTCAAACAGCTCTCTAAGCGCCTCGCCAATGTACTGCTCGGATCCGTAGTACCACGCGGTGTCAATGGACCTGAAGCCCTGCTTGACGAACTCCTTGATGACTGCCTTGATGGAGGGATACTCCGTTGGTAGATCTGGAGTCCCCAGGGTGAACTGGGGCATCATTGAGCCGTCATTGAGCGCGATGGTCAACTGGGTGTTGTCTGGCATGCTTTAGATATGTTAATGGAAGCCTTCCAACAAGAGTAGTCACACCAAAGCCAACGAGGGTGTAAGTGCACACAGAGACGTATTTATACTACACATAGTGTGGGGCCAAGGACGCAATGTATTGCAGCAGAAGTCCACCGCCACTCCCTGACACTTGTGCCACCCCTGTAATTCCGTCTATCTCCACACTTCGCGAAAGCGTTCGATTCCCGTGCGCTTCGATACAAATTTTTCGTGGGGGACATTTTCTACCCGGCCCGTGTATGGACTTCCAGCTGGTTTCTCCCCCACACACTGAAAAGTAGTGGGCAAAAAAAAAGAAGTGCCATCAACTGACCTGCTAACTGCGCGGTTTTACCACATCAACGAATCAAGCCACGGATTGAGCTGACTCACATTGAAATCATCAGCTAACTAACACAGGAAAAAATGTCCCAGCCGGTGAATCGTGCAGCCACCCAAAAGGTGACACAGAGTCTATCCTCGACGTTGCTCAACAAGGAGAACTTCAAGTGCGTATAAGCAGAGCCTGCCTTCGATACCACTGGCAAAGTGGACGAATACTAACCAAAGCACCAGGTACCTCTTCACCACCCACTTCTGGGGCCCGGCCTCCAACTTCGGTATTCCACTTGCTGCGATCTATGACTTGAAGAAGGACCCTGAGACAATCTCGGGCTCCATGACCTCTGCGTTGGTCGTCTACTCTGCTGTGTTTATGAGATATGCATTGGCCGTCACACCAAGAAACTTTTTGCTCTTTGGTTGCCACGTTATCAACTCTGCCGCCCAGATCGGCCAGGGTTACAGATGGACCAATTACTGGTATCTTGGTGGTAAGGAGGCCGCCGACAAGGCCAGAGCTAACGCCGTTGTTGCTGCTGCTGCTAAATAAAGCATTGAGAATCCTTCTCACTATATATTTTTCAATGACCTTGTTTACGACCCCCATTATTAAACGCTTTCCTTCAGCAGAGAAGGTGCACATTCGCTACATATATATAGATATGTATCCAAGAGTTAATTTATTATAGCATATGTGTAATCAGTCAAACAGCCCTTTTAGTCTCGGAACGTTTTGGGTAGGTCCCAATTCGTTCTCGGCCACTGTTGTATCAGGCTCATGCTTCTGTTTTTCAAGCTTCTCTATTTTCCGCTTCTTGACATTTTCCAGATATTGTGATCTTGCTTCTTCAATAACTTGCTTCCTCGTGTTGATCAGCTTTTTCAATGTCAGGGCATCACTTGTAGGATCACCCCATGTGATACGCTCTTCTGGTTCTTCTCCTGTATTTCCAAACGCATCCAGGCCATCATTCTCACCCTGTCCCTGATATTGATTCTGCTCCTGATTCTGTTCTGATTCCTCCTTCTGCTCGAGCTCTGAATCCAGTTCCTCACTAGGAACAAATAACGGTTCTCTACTCACCGGTGGCAACTCATCTGTGGTGTGATTAGTAGCAGATCTCACCGTTTCTAGTGAAGCAGCCGCAACACGCTGCGGAGGTGGAACAGACCTCACTCTCGATTGCTGGTCACTGGTTATATGGTTCTCTCCATCGGTATCTTGGATCAGTTGTATCGTGACGTTATTTTTCAAGATCTCAAACAAAATCGGGTCACCAGCTTTCTTGAAGTAGCACTCGGTCACTTCTCCCTGGTGTCCTAATGACAAGAAATTCTTGAAGTCTTTCAATCGTATTACCACATTTTTATTCGTGTTGTCGTCCCCGATTTCCAATGCATGTAAGTCCTCAGATCTGAATTGCATGTTGACAGCCATAGGCTGCTTCAAGATCTCCTTCTCCTTGATGTAAATCCCCCTCGTGAAGGCAGTGATACTGAACTTTTGCAAGTTGATCTCAAACCTTAGATGTTCAGTTGACGTTCCAGAATTCTCCAGAAACCCTTTCAGCATACCGTTTCCCAGCATCATGTAGTTTGTGCCGTTGTAGTGGCCAGAGCTCTTCTGCTGCAGAAAGGAGCTCTTGTAGACTTCAACCAACTTGGACCCGACCGGCAGGGGACACGGATTGTAGTAAGGCGTGAAACGCTTTAGAATGGAGGACTTGGTCACAACATCAATTTGCAAACGGTACTTCAGATTCATGGGGCACTCTTCACGGGCATCCACCTTTAGCTTGAATGTGTCAACCTCATCTTCATGTTTCTTGAACAGCATCGAGAGCAGCTTCGACCGCACCGTCATTGCATAACACGTCTCGCCATTGAGTATCAACAAACCTTCTAGTATCCCACTGGACTCAAACCTGAACGACTTAAAGAATGAAAAAGTGAATGTGACGTGCAAGAAGGTTGTATCGCCGGGGTTCCGCGTCGAGACGATAAGCTGTGTGGGCGTACACACAAAGTAGATGTCGTCTGACAGCGCAGCCAACGCGTGGAGACATCGGCACCACAGCAGCTTGTTCTCCTGAGAGTTAATCACAGCTTCGAACGACATTCTTTTGTTCGGGTAGCGGTGTTTTCGCAAGTTCTATGTATTCCTTTGTTCTCTTCCCTTCTCTCTTCTAAAGGGCGCGCGCGCATGGGCCAGTGCTAAAAAGAAAATGAGCCTAGATGACACAGTGCGTCTAAGCAATACTATACAATACAGATCAAATCATTCAACCAAGAACGATCAATGGATGCACACAAGATCACCAAGCTGAAGTCCAAGTCTAAAGCGACCAGATCCCGTTCCGGTTGCGCTAACTGCAAACGGCGCAAGAAGAAATGTGATGAAATTAAGCCGATTTGCACAGGATGTTACAAGAGAAACTTGGTGTGCCACTACGGTGAGGAAGACGATTACGTGGAGGACGACCAGGAGCCTACCGTGGCCTCAGTTCCGTGGAGAGACATCTTTGACGACACTGCACTAGTGCAGTTGCTTTTGCCTTGGCAGGATCCAGAGCTCCAGCAGATACTTGAAATTCGCTCGTTCAACTTCAACTTTGACCTCGATATCGAAACATCGCATGAGCTGGAACCCTTGCTCGTGCTTGAACTTCCTGTAAAACTCACGAGGAAGGAGCTTTTGTATTTTAGAACCTTTTGCAGGCAAATTCTGCCGGAGCTCTCGGTGTTGCCTCAGGAATACAACCACTTTATCAGACTCTACATCCCAATGGCGCTCAAGGACAAAGCGGTGCTATACTGTCTCATCAGCTGGGGCTGTAGAACGAGGAAGAGCCACAGCGCAGACTACAAGACGAATGATGACGAATACGATACCTTTATTGGAATTGTCAAGACTGAGCTTGAACTCAAGAGCCACAACCTCACGAAGTTTAACTTTATCTCATCTATGGTATCGTATATGCTTCTTGTTTCCATGGAGATATCTTTCGGTGATACTACAATATGGTCTGAGATGTTCACAAAGAGTTTTCATATGATGAATTCGATGCCCGGTACACTGCACTACCTGCTTGACAACTATGGTATTGAGGGCCGCCTGCTTGCAGAAAGTTATGCTTACTACGATATCATGGCTTCTCAATCCAATGAAAATGGTACCTTCTATCCGTTAAATGATTACAATGAACTTTTGAAAGCTGATAGCTCATTAGTACATGACCCATTGCAAGGATCCATGCGTCCATTAACGAGCTTAATTGGTAAGACTTTGACAGTGCTGGTTGAGTATAACGCTTTGAAGACCACTGCCGCATCAGATAATAGCATCCAGTCCCGAATTGATGCATTTGTTGATGACTCCGCAGGTAACTGTGACCGTTACAACATTATTTCGGAGATGTTAGAAAAAGCTAACAACCTGGATAACGAAATTAGTTTTTGTAAACCGGATATGGTAATCTTGAAGATGCTCAAGACCAGAGAAGAGCTGGAGTACCATCTGACTCTGTTTGAAGCAATGCAGATCGCTACACAATTGTATTTGAGACAGGTAATCAAGAACCTCCCTCCAATTGTTCCCGAAGTTGAGTTACTCACAATGAACTTGAAGCAAGACATGAAATTTCTTATTAACAAGCAGATCTTTAAGAAAAGTCTAGCTTTCCCTATGCTCTTCCTTGGCCTTTGTGTCAATGATCCAAGAGATAGAGAAGAAGTCAAGGGCTTTTTTGAAAGTCTGATTAAAGTATGTGGATACCTTAGTTCATATGAAAAGATCTGGATTGTAATTCAGAAGGTTTGGGAGCTAAACATCAATGGCCAAGTCTATGTTGACTACTTTAAAATTACCAGGCAAATGGGTTGGAAATTGAATTTGGCCCGCTAATTTTTTGGACCGAAAACCTCTTTTGGTCTATACGATGTATTCAGGACTCTCAAAACAATTGAAATGAATTTTTTAAGGCAGACTAATCATACAGTGCATCAAGACCAATACCGACCTTATCATCTAAATCTGGTCTTCTTCCTTTAGTAAAATCAATTTCACTGGCTTTGATAAGCCCTGATTTGAAATAGAACTTGTCATAACAGAACCAAACAATGAAAAAGACAGGAACAATAATGTAGCTATCGATGAAAGAAGCATAATCAAACGGAGCAAAAGATGACCAGCCTTGTACCAAGATTAAGAGGCATCCAAAGAAAATTCCAGCATAATCCAACCATGGGAAGAAAGGTGTTTTGAATGGCAGCTTATCTAAGGATAAACCTTGCTCCATCCAGGCAACTCTAAATTTATAATGACATAAGATGACACCAACCCACGAGATGAAGGCTGCAACACCGGTAACACCAAGGATATACGCGTAAGCTGTCGCTGAATTATTGTTATTGCCCATGAGAGAGAGGAATGCAAACAAGTGACAGAAGTGGATAGCGACCCATGGGACACCACTCTTAGTTGTTTTTGTAAGGATTTTTGGACCAAACCCAGCCTCAGCCCAAGTGAATAACGCACGAGAAGCAAAGTAGATCGCCGAGTTAATTGCTGAAATGCAAGTAATCAAAACCATAGTTGTAACATAATACTTCGAGTTTTCCCAACCAGCATTGGTAAAGGCAATGGTCATTGGGGATTTCAGAATTTTGTTTGAAGAACCAAATGCTGGGTCCTTGTAGGAGACAGTAATACCATAAGTAGCTGAAAGCCCAAAGTAAACATAAAAGATTCTAAACACTGTACTCCTACACGCCTGTGGGATTGCCTTACGTGGGTTTCTGGTTTCGGCAGCAATCACCGAGATACCTTCAACACCAGAATAGAATGCAGCAGCGTAAACAAAACCATTGGCGACTCCTTTAAAGCCAGAATTCAATGGGTGGTATTTGAAAGGGTTTCCAGCATCATGGTTAGAAATACCACCTGCAGCATATATAATTGCAAAGATGTAGAAACCACTGAGCACTGCAAGCTTAAAAAAACCCAAAACGTACTCAGTTTCACCCCACCAAGAGACGTTAAGTAGTTGAAAGCAAGTGAAGAATGCCCACAAGACTAGGAACCAGGCATAAAACGGCATTTTGTCTGTGTAAACTTCTAGGGCAGCACACAGTGAAGTATATTCAGAGATTACAACAGTGATCCATAACACAGAGTATGCTAAAGCTAATGTAGCACCGAAACCTTTGGAGATGAAGCGGGATGCAAGAATGGCAAAGTTTGCATCATATGCTGCATTCAATTCACCGATACTGAACATGGTAATGATAACGACGATACCCACAATAGCGAAACCTGCTATCATTCCGGCTGGGCCACACGCGTAAAGCATGTTGCCGAAACCCATGAAGACACCTGGTCCAATGATACCACACAGGGCAATCAGGTTCACCATTCTATTCTTTAGACCGGCTTTCAGCCCTGTGTCGAGGATGACTTCACCCTTAACATTTTTATGGTAGGCTGCGGATCGGGATATTATGGCCTCCACATCATCCTTTGACGCACACTCTAGACTATAACATGAGGCATCTTGAGTTGTGATGACATCCTGATTCTTCTCCGACATTGTTTTGGGGTCTTGGGTCCTTGGTGGAATTTTTCAATGCTACTACTGCAGTATATTAATTCCATACATGGGGAAATGGACACCCTTTTATAGAAACTGTACAGAAGATTCTATACCCTAGTGAGCCTAAAGATAACAGAACAGTAGGGTATCTATAAAATGATGGCACCTTCATACGGATGCAATACAAGCAGCTTGTCCCCCTTGTACAGAAGGGGTTGCTTTTAATACCCTACGAAGAGGGGTTTATCAATTGTCATTGGTTGTGGGGTCGGTTAGGGAAACAAGGAAGTATATCCAGTATCGTGTATCAGTCAATGATCGACCCGATAAGGCAAATTAAGAAAGGTGTATCACGTTACACTAATTTCCCACTCAGGGATCTAAGAGGAAGAACTAGCAGGCCTAAGACGAAAGCAACCTTGGGTGCACGTTTTCTTCTGATTATCAGGGTTTTCCGCGGTTACTAGAACATAATCGAGGAGACAGAAGAGGTAACAATAAGCCTCGAGACTGCCCACTGAGGTTCCTAGTATGAATCTTGCGTCCATTCTGCTCCCAATCACGCCTCGTTTTGTTTCATCAAAGCTTTAGTAGGGCCGGCTTTGGAACAGAATTCGTAATACCTAACAAAGAGAGAAATCTCCGATAACACGCAGGAGGTTAGCCATCTTCAAGCAGGGGTTAACGCAGGAGTAGAGATTAACTTAGCCCCATTAAAGCTTGATGAGAGCAGAGAATCGGTAATCGGTAGTATATGGCAGCATGGTGTACTCAACCTTATTATGGTTTGTTCCACCCCCATAATGGTGTGCTGGAGGGAAAATAGCGAACAAGAGGCCTTCATGCACCTTCCTTACATGCATTTCTTTAGGAGGATAGACCAAGAAAACTACAAAAACATGAGACACATATACAATTAATCAGGAATAAGATGGTGTACGCTACATTTCTCAGATTTCTGTACACCAGAAACACATGTAAATCTGTTGTAGGCTTTGATAAGAAAACTGTTATTCGTTTCTCCTTAAAGAAAAGCGCACTTTCCTAATGAGGAATGCGCCATCTTGAAGACAGCATGGGCAGCACAAAAAAAAAAGATGACTTATACTAAAAATGTTTGTACTAGATAAGGAAAATCCAGTACATCGGTTATTCCATGCCAACCAATATATACCAATTGTGTATAAGCAATGCAAAGGGAGTCGATTCGTACAGCCTATTATATCTTAACATTATAGAATGCACGCCTCAGCCAAGGAATTAGGCCTCTTTTCTCGCTAAGGTCGGTGTATTCCAAACGAACCTTTTCTTTTAATGAGTCAGCCTCTTTCAATTGGGTCATCATCCGACGAACTCTCCACTCTCTATATGGCACAAGAACTAGCAACGACACTAGGTAGGTGCATCCTACAAACAGTTGACAGTGGAAATATGGAGTGTGTGATGATAGAGTATAGTCTCTGAGGTCCAATGCAATCATCTCTGAAACAAGAAGGGAGGAACCAACAAAAACGTTCATAAAGCTGAATGCTGCTGGAAAACCATTGAGTCCAACGACATCAACCGATAAGGGGACGTTATTGACTGACGATACACCAATGAATAATCCTAACATGGTTGAAAATGCAACAAGAGAAGCATATGTATGCAAATTGATCCAAAAAACGAACACAATGGTACATGTGTATAACACAGCAAATATCGTAAAATTAACACGGCCAAACACTTCACTCAATATACCAATCAACGGACGGCCAAAGCCTTGACTTAGATTGAGAACAACAGTTATTATGGTGGCCTGATTGGAAGAGAGGCCAAGTGTTCTTGCATAGTTGGATAAGGAAAATAGGCATATTGCATACGCCATGGTAGACAATAAAGCCCATAAAGTGACCAACTGTAAAGGGTAACTTTTGATAACTTTTAGATCGTAGATACCTTTGATAATATCCATAATACTGGAGTCATTACTCTTGAATTGTGAGTTCTTGGGAGTCCTCACTTTTACTAAGAACATTGTAATAAGACATATAACTGTTGAGATGATCCCCAATGCTCTAAGGGCCCATTTTTGATCGCCTGTCTTTTGAATAAGTGCATTATTAACTAGAGAAAATGACATACCACCCAGACCAAGACCCATATGTGAAAACCCGTTAGCAACTGCCCTCTTCTTCAAGAACCAGGATGGCAGAACAATGGAATTCGCACCAAAGATAATTCCAAAGGACAAGCCTAACAGCACGCCTTGTGTCGCTTGGATTTGTCCAATTGTCTTGGAATAGCTCGCACCAATATAAGCAGCAAGTTGAATAACAATACCAGTTGTCACTGTTGCCTTGTAACCAAATTTGAAGAGCATGATGGAGGCCAAAGACATCGGTGCTAAAGTGAAGAAGTTGAGTAGGCCAACAATAAGGGCATAGTCGGTAGCACTAGCACCCGGGAACTCGTTGTTTTCTAGGAAAAATGCTAGCATTACACCGAAAGAGCCATTGGCCCCCCAAGTGGCAAAATTCATAGCACTGATACACGCACAGCATATCCATCCATAACCTCCATCTGGCGGTGTATCAATATAATCATCTTCATTGAATGCACCATTGAAGTCTTCTGCCGTTTGCACGGTTGTTTCCAGCGCAATGTCCTCCTTTTCCTTCTCACTATCTGCCATTTTCATATAGGAGGCACATTGAGTTATAAGAACTACGCACAGGTATTAGACCGAGCATTCATAAGTACATATATAACCGCGTACTGTAAGAGATATTACTCATCTTGAAGTTGAAGTGAGAGTCATACCTGTGCTCAAACCAGTGCGCGAAATCTAATTATCTGACCTAAAAGAAGGGCGGGGAATTAACGGGGTGAGGACAACAAAGACCAACTTGACAATAAGAGAACTAGACAACTAGTCAACAAGTCAAGAGATGAGACTTTACAGAACTCTGAGATCTGCACACGTACTCATCAAGTCGAACCAAGGAAACCCTACTGGTATTACGGGCTTGCTGCAGCACCCAAACCCGAGACCGGTGTTGGCAGAGGTGTACAGGGCTACGTTGGAGTATCTCGACAGCGAGCTGCCAAATGAGAGCGTTTACAAGAAATCCACTATGAATTTCACTGCGAAGAGATTGGAAATTGTGGAGCAGACTGAGGATGTTGCTTCTATTGAAAGCCAGATTGGTAATGGGCTTATTGAGGAGTTGCTGATTCAGGCTGCTGAGGAGTTGGAGTTGGCTAAGAAGATGAAAAGTTGGGAATCCTGGGATGAGTTGGAAGAGAAACCTTTAGAGGATCAGTGGGTCTACTTTGGTAAGAAGATTTGAGTTAGACGTCTTTTCTTCG
The DNA here is from genome assembly GCA_030572335.1 of Petasospora nakhonratchasimensis. Classification (NCBI taxonomy): domain Eukaryota; kingdom Fungi; phylum Ascomycota; class Saccharomycetes; order Phaffomycetales; family Wickerhamomycetaceae; genus Petasospora; species Petasospora nakhonratchasimensis. The sequence goes on from JAJLZS010000009.1 coordinate 567,389, forward strand.
TGTTCACATGGCATATATACTTACCCAACTGTCATCGGTTATAGAATTTTATGCCACAACCCAAACGCAAACTTAAACATACTTATTTATTATTTATAAGGTCTCATTGGACTGCTATTTATTAACATTTATTGGTGTTACTATATTATATATATATATATATCCATATATCACTAAGCGATGGGTAATACATGAATTAACGTAGTGTGCTTTGACATCCTACACAATAGAGCAACCTACAGGCTACTGTACTAAGAATAAACTTATGTTCATATATAAGATAAAAATCGACCGCAACAGAAAGCAGGGAAGGGAGTAAAATGTAGGGAAGGAGGAAGGATTCGTTGAAGTGAAAGATTGCACAATGGAATATACACTCCGGAGTACAACCATATATCTATACACACAGATGTATCTCATGGAGTTTTCATTCGACAACAGACAGGTCAAAAAGCTTATTAGTTAGAGGCTTGCCATATATGGATAAGTGTGTAAGGAATGCCATACAAATATATAGGGGAAAGGAAGAAAGAGAAACCAAACCAATCAAAAAGAAAACACAGAACACATACAGAAAAAAAATCAGAGTCTTAACAGCATCCACCAGTCTTCGAAGTGTTACCGGCAGAGACGTTGATACCACCATTTCCCTCAGCAGCGTTCAAAGAATCCTTGTTCTTCTCCATGATAATTTTGGCCAACTGGAAGAACAGCTCATCAACGTTATCGCTGGTCTTAGCACTGGCCTCCAAGAATGGGATGCCCAACTCCTTGGCCAAAGCAGCACCCTGATCATACTGCACAACTCTGAGGTCAGTCTCGTCGCTCTTGTTTCCAACAAGAATCAACTGTGTGTCGTCGTTGGCGTGCTGGTGCACCGTCTGGAACCAATTTCTCACATTCTCAAAAGTGCGTTCATCGGTAACGTCGTATACCAAAATGATACCGGAGGCGCCTCTGTAGTAGGCGGTCGTGATTGTTCTGAAACGCTCCTGGCCAGCAGTGTCCCACACCTGCAATTTGATTCTCTTGCCCTCAATCTCGATCGTTCTGATCTTAAAGTCAATGCCGATGGTGGCGGTGAAACTTGGCTTAAACTTGTCCTCCACAAATCTCAGCAACAGACAGGACTTACCGACACCGCTGTCACCGACAAGGAGAAGCTTGAGAATGGAGTCGTACGCTCTCGAGGGAGTTCTGGTGGCCATTATCTGTGTATGCGCAGCTGTTTATAACCTATGACGGGTGTTTTAACAAGAGTTTCAGAGAGAGCAGGAAGGAGAGATAAGTGCGAGGTGTAACTGCGGTGGCCACGTTATTTAAGCACGCGTTTATAACAGTTGCCCAGGGCGCGCATGCGCGACTCAAACTGATTTCACAGCCAACAAGGAAATGGAACATTCACCAGCACTGCTGCCATTTTCCACGTGCCAGCAAGTACTGCCATATTGGTACGTGTCACTAAGAATTCTTGCACCAGTGATCGACGAAAAAAGCGAAAGCCATGACGGTTTCACTAGGCACGGAGGTTTTCTCTCTTGCGTACCTCTATATTCTTTCCTACTTCACAGTCCAATATGCCTACCATTGCCGTTGACAAGGCCGACCTGTTTGAGCTTCTTGGACAGGAGTACTCCACCCACGACTTTGACGAGCTATGCTTTGAGTTTGGTATCGAGCTCGATGAGGATACCACCGAAGAGTGCCAGAAGACTGGCGAGCGCCCACAGTACAAGATTGAGATCCCAGCAAACCGTTACGACATGCTCTGTATTGAGGGTATTGCCCAGGCTCTGAATGAGTTCTTGGGTAACAAGGAACAACCAGACTTCCACTACTCCCCAAGTAATCCCGCAATCACCTTGACTGTCGATGAGTCCACCATGGCTGGCAGACCTTACGCCGCCGGTGCTGTCTTAAGAAATGTCACCTTCACCGAGAGATCATACCAGTCTTTCATTGCTTTGCAGGACAAATTGCACACAAACCTCTGTCGTAACAGAACTTTGGTCGCCATGGGTACACATGACCTTGATGCCTTGGTCCCACCATTCACTTACTCTTTTATGAAGAAGCAGGACATTGCCTTTGTCCCACTGAACCAGAAGCAGACTGTGACAGGTGAGAACTTTATTGAATTCTATAAGCAGGACAAAAACTTAGGTAAGTTCCTTCACATTATTGAGGACTTTGAGAAGTTCCCAATCATCTCAGACTCAAAAAACACCATCGCCTCATTGCCTCCAATCATCAACTCAGAGCACAGTAAGGTTTCCGTCAACACAAAGAACGTCTTCATCGAGATTACTGCCTCTGACAAGACCAAGGCCGAGATTGTTGTGAACCAGTTGGTTGCTATGTTCTCTCACTACTGTGGTGATAAGTTCTCCGTTGAGCCTGTCCAAGTCATTTCTGAGCACAATGGTGAAACTAGAATAACTCCACAGCTCGCCAAGAGAACTATGTCCGCTGAGAAGGATTACATCAACAGCTGCTTGGGCCTTGAACTTTCCTCGGAAGAAATCTGTGCTCTCTTGAAGAAAATGTCCCTCATTTCCAAGCCATCCACCACAGACTCCAATATGATTGACGTCGAGATCCCAATCACCAGACCAGACATTCTTCATCAGGCCGATATTATGGAGGATGCAGCAATTGGTTATGGTTATAACAAGTTGCCAAAGGTCAAGATTCCAGCGGATGATTGCGTTGCTCAACCGCTACCAATCAACAAGGTCTCTGACATTGTTAGAAACGCTTCTGCCCAGGCTGGCTGGTTGGAAGTCATGCCATTAACACTGTGTTCCCATGATGAAAACTTCAAATCCCTCAACAATGAAGACGATTCCAAAGCTGTCAAGCTTGCTAACCCAAAGACTGCTGAGTATCAGGTGGTCAGAACTTCTTTGATTCCTGGTATCTTAAAGACAATTCGTGAAAACAGAGACCACGCTCTTCCAATCAAGGTATTTGAGTCCGGTGATGTCGTTTACAAGGATATGTCCTTGGAGCGTCGTGCTTTCAACGAAAGACATTGGGCTGCTGTTTATGCCGGTAAGACTTCTGGCTTTGAATACCCACAAGGTCTTCTTGGTAAGATCATGCAGACTATGAAGACTCCATGGATTGCCAACCCTTCATCGTCTACTGAAAAGGGATACTGGATTGAGGAGGACACCGAGAACAAGATGTACTTCCCAGGCAGAGGTGCCAAAATTTTCTACAGACACAAGAACGGCCAGGATGCTAATGTCGTGGGTTCCATTGGTGTTTTGCACCCAAAGGTCTTAAATAACTTTGAGATTCCATATGCTGCTACCTCTGTGGAGATTAATACCGAGGTTTTCCTTTAAGCAACAGGGTGTATTGATGTGAATAGACAAAGATGAGCCATTATATATATCTAATCCATTACTTGTAGGCAAGCGTACTAAAAGCTGTAGAAAAATAGTATTCATTCATGCATGCAATCAACATATGCCAACCATAGATGCTTAACTAAATGTCATGGTGATATTTCGTTCTTCATGTATAAACTCATCTTCATAATCATCATAAAAAGAGTGTTTGGGATTTTCCTTATCAGATGTAGATTCCTTAAAGTGAGTTGGAGTTCCATCCTGAGCATCTGTTTCAAAGGATGACTCGCCTTCTTTTTCTTTTGCCATCATAGCATATACCCCATTCTCATCATCAGTTCTCTCCGCGGTGAACCCATCAGCAACAGCTAATTCATCACAAATGTCCACTTCCTCAGCAAGATCAATATTTTTATCCAAAGAAAGCTCTGTTTCTGTACTTTGTTCTCCCGAAATATTCATATTCTCAACTTTATCCATGATCTTGTCAACATCAAATTCTTCCAAAGAACCAGCAGAGTTTGAATGACGAGACAGAGTTTCTTGGCTACTGTTTCTGGATTCTGAGTACATTTCCCACCATTCTTTCTTCTTAGGCTTCATCCACTTGGAAAATAATCCCTTCTTTTTAGACTCAGAAGCACTCTCTTGATCCAACAACTTCCTGGCCTCATCAAACTCTGAGATCAATTTCCTTTGACGTTCAGTTGCCTCTGGATCCGGTTCATCAATTTCCACAAACTCCTCAGAAAGGACGCGAAACCCCATCTTTTTTAAGAGCTTAGGCATAGCAGTACGATAACCCATGTGTCCTTCAACAAGATTGGTACAATTGAAGTTTTCAATGCCGTCAATATCCTCAATTGGAGATAATCCTGCTACTCTTCTTAAACCACCACTTGTGGCCCTAAAAAGGTATCCTAAAATCCAATCCTTTTTAGAATAAGCATTAACATATCTTCCGGAAACTACCGACCTCGCAAGCATCAATTGCTCACGAGAACCAACAACTGGGGCACCAAACATAATCACATCCTCGACCATTCCATGTGCACCTCTCTTGGCCAATTCCAAAAGACAGGAATATATCACCCTGGAACCAATAGAAAAACCAACAAGTATAACTGGACGTTCGCCCAAGTTTCTAGCTATCAGAGTATCGGCAAGAATCAATCCTGCCTTCCAAGCACGATCTAGGGACACATTCCAGGGGTTATCAATGAGGTACTTGAGCTTCGAGAGCGCCATTGGTAACTGAAGAGCACTCATCAGCCCCATAAGAATTGTGGCTCCCAAAATCTGTTGGATGGATTGTGTCAAAACCTCAGATGCCAGAATTCCAATGGTCTCTCCCATAGACTGAAGCATTTCTGGCTCCCATAAAACGGAGTATAGGTCACCCATGACTGGATCAACTGTGGAGAATGGGAGTCTCACATCATCGGACTTACTGTTCATCCAACCTGAAACTGTAATAATAAGATTTGTTCTTTTGTTATTATGCAATGGCACAAACTCAAATATCTTCACATCACCCACTCGTTTCATCATACCTGTAGAACCGGCTCTAGCACCCAATAGAGTACTACTAACAGCAATAATAGAAGTACCACCTGCACCAGCCAAAAATCCAGCTGTACCACCGATGCCAATTGTAGACAGACCAGCTGCAATACCGGCACCAATGACTGGAGCTAATAAACCACCACTAAGACCAAGAACTAACGACCCACCGACTGTAGCTAAACCAACATACATGTATTTCTTCCGTTTGGCCATCTTCGTTCTGCTCTTTAGAATTTCTTCTTCATTCCATACCTGTTCTGATGTATCTTCAAGTTCTAGTGCTTCAGTGATTCTTCTTTCAAATTGATATACATCTAAACCTTCGATGCCTAAATATTCAGCAAAGTGTAACAAAAGAGTCCGAGAGCGAGCATCATAGATGGAGTCTGAGATTAAAATAAGGAATAAATCACAAATCACAGTCCAACAAACATCAACCTCAAGAAGTTTGTTAGATTTGGTATCTTCTAGACGGATAACCCCATTATTCAACTTGTCCTGATTTAATGCCTCTTGGTCATCTTCAAAAGCTGGATTGTCAATCACTGATGTTCTTTTTAGTGATCTGGCTAGATCCTCTGGATCAATACTGTGTGCCACTAACGATTCCATCATCTTTACCTCCTCCCCTGAAATGTCTAAATGATAATAAATTCTATTCATGATCTTAACTTGCCAGAATCCCATGCTTGATTGTGCAACGTGCATTCTTTTAACAAATTTAGAATTACCCGATTTGACCGTTTTAGTAACGCCCCACTTGGCAAGAGACGTGGCCATGTCCACCATGACAAGCTTCACCAGTCCAACATATGCAAGCTTCTCTGAATCCGTGAGTAAGTCCTTTGTAGTGTTTAACTGATCTGTAGCTGAATGCCCTTCGGTGAACAGGTCATCATCAACAGCATCATAAGTGTCATCATCTTCCTCAATGTTGGAGTCTGAAAGTTCGCTCTGTTGAATTTCTGACGACTTTTTGGGCTGCGCCGCCGCCTTAAATAAGAACTCTGTCTTAGCATCGGCCTCGTGGTATTTTGCAGCCTGTTCTTCAGCCGCAATCTTTGTGTATCCAAATGTTGAGGCAAATGGGTCCTGGAGTTCGGTTCTAGAAGCATTCTTTTCAACGAGTATCTCACCCTTTTCACCAAACACCTCACGGTCATTGGAAAGCTCCATCTCTTGCCAATCATCATCTTCGAAATCGACATTGAGGTTCACAGTCATCTTGGTCGGATTTATTGTAGCTTCTTGTTGCTCATCATTCTCTAGTAATTGAGTATCCTGTGGTTCTGGTTCAGCTTCAACTGTCTGCTCCGTGTTCCGCGTTATAGCATTCACTTGGCCACCACTAAGATCAAATTCAACATATTGCTGTTGTAATATTTCTCCCGTGCTTGTTGGCACATCCGGTACAACCATTGCGTGTGTATATTGTGAGGTGTCTCTTTCTCCGTCAGCAGACATGTCAGTTGCTGCGAACGGATACACGATATGGAGGAATATTCAGGTGAGCAAAAGAAGCAGTCACCTGTGAACCAGTTACGTAACAGCTCTACACTGCAAAAAAACAGGCAATCGTCTAGCAGAGAGTTTTTTTTGGTATAGCGCTGTTTGCACACGTACATCTCTTCACTCGCTATCAGGTAAACTTACGCCTAATTTGATCCATAACCCCAAGCCCTACCTTGTAACAGGGATCATAACCCACAGCCAATTCGCGAAATTCAATTTAAGAAAAGTGAAGCGGGTACAATAATACACCAGGACACCACTTTAGAGCCCCAAGAAATGTGACGGTTCTTCCAGTGAACTGGCATGCACCACACGGTACGCCCAACTCACGCGCGACCAGTGGGAGCTTTAAATTTTTCACGGTGGGTGAGTTTCTTTTCTCTTTACAACCAACCACTTTCAGAAGGATTTCCCCCATCACCAATTTGATTAATAATAATGGCTCCAATCGTAGGTGTCGTTCTCCAGCTCAGAAGGCTTCCAAGCTGAGAATGCTGCTTTGTGATTGCTTGGATCTTTCTTACACACTGTCTAGGCTTCCCACATCAGATGATTCTCTAGCTATATGGGCTTTGCTGAATTTTGCAATTTCTTGTGTCAGAAGTTGTAATAGCAGTAGGCTTCGATACTAACTATTCTTGTACAGACTAACAAGAAGGCTAAGGCTGTCAAGAAGTTCACCGTTGATGTTTCCGCTCCAACTGAGAACGGCGTCTTCGACCCATCCTCTTACGTCAAGTACTTGAACGACAAGATCAAAGTTGAGGGTATTGTTGGTAACTTGGGTAACGACATCACCATTGAGGAGTCTGGTAACACCGTCACTGTTGTTTCCTCCGCTAAGTTCTCTGGTAAGTACTTGAAGTACCTCACAAAGAAGTACTTGAAGAAGAACCAGATCAGAGACTGGATCAGATTCGTCTCTGTTAAGCAGAACTCTTACAAGTTGACTTTCTACTCTGTTGCTGCTGACGAGGAGGATGAAGAGTAAATTAATTAATTGATGGTTATCTTTATGATAATGCGTTTAGTTAGCTAATGATCTCTTTTTCTATTTTTGCTTTCTTTTGTTTAATGGGTTTATGGGTTTTAAAAATTTTCGGAATAGATATCCTCAATTTGAAAGTAACCAACAGTAGCTTCGTTATAGCATGTATCCTCGTCAAGTTCTATTGGTAAAAGGTTTCAGCAGCTTAATTGGGTTATTTTGAAATTCTTTCTTAGCAAGCTGTTTAAGTACTCGTTATTGTAGAGTAATGACTGTATTATATTCCTATAATGACTACGTGTGTGTTCTACGGATCCAAATTATATCTTATGAGATCAAATGTTAGGAAGATCATATTATATTCATTAGGCATCCATGCTCTCTTTCTTTCTATACAATCTGTAGAAGAATCTCATATTCTCCAACTTTAGTGGGTATTCAAAATCAGCGCTACATCTATACCAGCAGCTATCACTTTGACTTATCAGTTCCCAGTCACCAGATTTTTGATCTTTCCCAAGTAGAATTGTATCTATCAGGAATTGAATTGGGAACTTCTTTGAACCCACCGTAATGTGACTGTAACTTCCTGCACTCTCTGTTATAAGTAACAAAGTGCCGTTTTGACACTCTCTATTAAGAGATTGGAAAAACCTTAGGGACCCAGCTCTGTCCTCGGCAAAAAGCTCATTAGTAGTAAACATCAGCGTAATCAGATCAAGTGTATTGAGTTTGAGGATCGAAGAGTCAGACTTCAAGACATCTGCATTAGTGAAAGTCGCCTCGACACACTCTGGGCGCTGATAGACCCACTTCTTCTGAATGTGACTTATGATCTTGTTTGTAATAAGTTTCCAATTGGCGATGTCAATCAAGTTAATGTTCAACTTGGTGGAATAAGAGTCTTCCTTGTCAACCTGCCCTTGCGTGTAGATAGAACAGAAGGAAACGAGTTCAGCACAGGCACCACCACCAATTGCTAATACATTGGAATCTTTTGTAGCTAATATCTCTCTTATTGGATGCAACGTGCAAAACAAGGACGTGTAAGCCAACGATCTGGCCGGGGTCCATCTCGTACAATAAGCCATACGTCTGTCATCATCCCCAAAAGCTTTAATGTAATCACGATTATATAGGTCACCTTTCACTGTCTGAACAAATTTTTGCAAGTCTGGAGAATCAAAGAGAAATTTGAAACATTCTTGGAATAATCTCAGCGTGTCACTGGGTGGTAAAGCGGTCTTTGGAGAAGCCTCAATGGTGGCTAATCTATCCCGGAGTGTCAGTTCTTCAAAGACTTGCTCCAATCCTTCTTCTTCTTCTTCCTCATTTTCTACTCTACCATGTTTCTCCTTGTATTTCTGTGCTCGACGACTCATGCTGTTGTATCTTGTTCTTCTGGTCTTCTTTGCTTTAAGTTGAAACTGTTTTCAACTAAGAGGAAAGAAGAAACTGTAATAGAAAACCCTAAAAACTGAAGCAGATCGGTATATTATGGTGTCCGGGTGCGATGCCCTCTATAAAAGCACTTGAAAATTTTCCACTCGCCGCCTCTCACAACCACTTTAGCGTTTCCTTTTTGTTCTGTAGTCAATCTGTGCTAGTAAATCACTCAATGGACCTTGGACTAAATCACACTAGTGATTGCCCAGGAAATATTGTAGATCGATTTATTAGCAGCTCGGCGCTCGAGAGGCAAGCTTCTTCACTCGGTCAATATATCGCATTCATTCCACTTGTCCTTCCCACTAGGGAGGTTGATCGGTGGAGCGAATGCGATCGACTGGGAGAACACACTTGTGGTGAGGCAGGTAGTCCCGTCGACAGATTGTAGAGTAAGTGGGATTGGTTTTGAACTCTCAACAAACCCCTTCGGGAGATTGTTGATTGAGTTCGACCTATGGTCCCACAGCAACATATTCCTCCTCGTAGTGTAGGTTCTCTTGGACCGCTGATCACCTGGGAAAAACCATGTTGCATACATATCATATGTGTTTCTTTGTTTTATAGTTTTATATATAATATCATGTTTGATAGAACTCAAGGCCTTAACTAGTACACACAATTCGTTTCCTATGCTAACCTGCAGCCGTTAATTCAATTGGTTTATCCGTTGTGTCGCCACTTGACGACTACTATATATGATAATGCATAACTGTTCGGATATGTTTATTAAACCAGAAAAAACAAGAGAATAGAAAAAAAAGCATACATGACTATAACCAAATCGTGGAAATATTAAAAACGATTTAATGGTGGAACAAACGGATTGGGTTTTCAACGTAAACCATGTCAAAGGAGTCAGCTGCAGCAAAGACAGCACCATCCTGAACAGAACCAGATGGAGCGGCAATGTACTTTACACCGGATCTAGCAGCTCTGTAGACATTATCTGGGAATGGGAAGAAAGCGTCAGAAGACAAAGCAACGTTTGTTAGCTTAGAGAACCACTCATCCTTCTCCTCCTTAGTAAATGGAGCTGGAAGGGTTGCAAACTTGGACTCGAACTCAGACTTCTCTGGCTCTGTTGTTGGGTTCTGGCCAGTAACAAACAAGTCAATGGCATTAGATTTGTCTGGTCTCTTAACACCCTTGGCCCACTTGAAGCCGAGAACCTTTGGATGCTGTCTCAACCACCAGTTATCAGCCTTCTCACCAGCAAGTCTAGTACAGTGGATTCTGGATTGCTGACCGGCACCCAAACCAATAACCATACCGTCCTTAGCATAACACACAGAGTTGGACTGAGTGTACTTCAATGCAATAGTAGCAACAGTAAGGTCAATGATGGCCTGCTCTGTGAGATCCTTGTTTTTAGAAACAAGGTCCTTGAATGTGGACTTGTTGATGATGGCATCGTTTCTCTTCTGCTGCAAGGTAATACCGTAAACCTGTCTGGACTCAGAAGAATCTGGTGTATAGTTAGGGTCGATCTGGAGGACACAGTACTTACCACCCTTCTTCTTCTGTAACAACTCTAAAGCCTCTGGTTCAAAACCTGGGGCAATCACACCGTCAGAAACCTCCTTGGAGATGATCTGAGCAGTTGGCAAATCCACAATGTTAGAGAGGGCGATCCAGTCACCAAAGGAGGACATTCTGTCAGCACCTCTAGCTCTAGCATATGCATTTGCCAATGGGGACAAGTTCTGGATGTCTTGGACAAAGTACAATTGCTTCTCAGCGTCAGTCAATGGCAGACCAACAGCAGCACCTGCTGGAGAAACATGCTTAAAAGAAGCAGCAGCTGGGAGGTTCAAGGAAGCAGAGAGTTCCTTAACCAAAGGCCAAGAGTTCAATGCGTCAAGCAGGTTAATGTAGCCTGGAGAACCAGACAAGACCTTAAATGGCAAGTTGCCTTGTGAAACAAAAGCCTGAGCTGGCTTCTGGTGTGGGTTTGCACCGTAACGCAGAGGAAGTTGGGACTTACCTTCGGCGTACTGCTTTCTGAAGAAGTCAGAGATTGCAGCATCGTAATCAGCGGTGTGCTCAAATGCCTTCAAAGCAAACTTGTTTCTTGCATCCTGAGAAACCTCACCAGATGCAAGCTCCTTCAAGAATGAAGAGTAATCCGATGGGTCGGACAAGATGGTAACTCTAGCGTGGTTCTTAGCGGCGGCTCTCAAGAGGGTAACACCACCAATGTCAACCTCCTCAACAGCCTCGGCAATAGTAACGCCAATCTTGGAGATAGTCTCCTTGAATGGGTACAGGTTGCAAACAACAATGTCAACCTTCTCGATTTGTTGGTCCTTCAAATCTTGCTCGTCAGACTCGAGATTTCTAGCGAGAATACCGCCATGAACGGCTGGGTGAAGTGTCTTAACACGACCACCAAGCATCTCTGGAGCGTGTGTAATGGAAGAGACGTCCTCAACTGGGAAACCAGCCTCACGGACCATCTTAGCGGTACCACCGGAGGCAAGGATACGGACGTTGTTCTCAACAAGACCCTTTGCGAGGTCCAACAACCCGGTCTTGTCGTAGACGGAAAGAATCGCAGTCTTTGTGTAAGATGACATTGTGCTCTGATCGAAGATCTGTGAAATCTGTTGTCTTGTTAAAGAATCAAAAGAAGCAGAAGCGGCAATGGTATAACTTTATATTATAACTCAGAATATTGCTGATGTGCTTTCTTCCGCTAAATTAATCCAATTTTCGTCAGTCAGGCGGGGCGCGTGTACGTGCCGTAATCAAAATTTTCCGGGGTTGAAATAGTCGGAACTAGTGGATCTATGACTCTGACCTGACTCTATTCATTCTACTCCATAGTTCTTGAGCTCTATCAAAAGCACCTTAAAATTATATTTACACTCAATATATTATATTCAAATATACAGCAAATGTCAATTGAATCACTTCCATTAACTAATTTCAACCAAACAGCACAGTCCTTGAAACAAACGAGGAAACCGAAAGCTGCAGAAGTGAAAAAAACTTGAATTCGCTCCACAAATCAGTGTGAGTGCGCTTAAGAACGGTATCTCCACAAGGAAAGAGTGTTGTTTCTCTTCCAGGTGTGACGACGACCAGCCTTGGTGTTGTTGTATCTGTGACCCTTGTTGAGACCTCTGGACTTCTTACCAGCAGCGGTAAGACCTCTAGACTCTCTGTGCTTGTGGACTGGCTTAGCGATCCAGTTGTATCTGGCGTCACGTCTAATAGCCTTGTGCTGTGGGTCAACAAGAATGACCTCAAAGTACTTGTAGGTGGAGTCCTGGTTAACCCAGTAGGAGTTTAAGACTCTCAAGTTAGCAGCACGACGACCAACACGCTCCTCAGCAGTGGTTCTGAGAGACTTCTGGTACTTCAACTGAGAAACACCCTGGTTGGTTGGCTTACCGTAAGTAGCACCCTTTGGAACAGGTCTCTTTCTGTTACCACGTCTAACTCTGACACGGAAGATAACGAAACCCTGCTTGGCCTTGTAACCAAGACGTCTTGCCTTGTCTGGACGGGATGGTCTGGAGGCACGGTGGATGACGTTCTTCTGTCTGTACTCCCAGACTCTGACTCTGAACAAGAATCTGTTAACATCAGACTGCTTCTTTCTCTGCAACTCTTCCAAGTACTTGTAGGCACCCATTTTTACTGTTTTGTTAGTATAATATACCGTCTTTCAACATCGTCTATGTCTATAGAGTGTCGATAAAATGAAAAATTTTTGACCACCATAGGGTAGATCGCGAATGGCCGGTATGCGCCGCATTAGTAGGGCAGTGTAATTCTAGGGCAACAAATCTATACACGTGCACACCAATAGGGCTCTTTGCAGTTCGCAACATTGCCCAAATAGAAAAAAATGATTCCGAACATATTATATTCAGGAACACCGTGGGCTCTGCTATATCAGCAGGCAATAACAAGATATGAGACTGCAAAGCCGCCTGCAAGGTACATATGGAGATAGACAACAGTAACACCACAATGAGTGATATCAACAGTGGCACCCCTTACTACAATTGTATATAGATGAACAGGAGATCGGAATGCTCGGTGTCGCGGAATGGGCGCAGTCCAGAATCCACAATACGTCATTGGGCAATAAGGACTCTCGTTGGGACCACATTGACTCATGAAAGCGTCTATAGTGCAAATACTTTTTATTATACAACGCTATGTTTTTATTTATACAACGGTCTTACTTATACTATACCTGTTGAATGAAACTTATAAAACTTCCCAACTAGATCCCCGCACATGTGCAACTCAGGCCAAACACCTAACAGCGCTCTCTTGGAGTTGATGAGCTTTGGGTTCGTTCCTGCATAGGATCTATGCACGCCGTACCTTTCGGCTATGAACACATCTTCAATGGAGCAGTTGGAAAGCTTCAAATACACGCTCAGCACCATCACTATGCCAATATTAGAACGGATTTGCAAGCTGTCTACTTTCCTTTGCTGTCCTCGATTTACGTAGTTCTCAACCGTAACAGCTGTTGCTTTTAAATCGTATTAAATCCAATAAACTGGCAGAGTATTGTTTCATATATGTGCTCTACCATTCGTATTGACAAAGCCCATCCTTACGTCTACATTGCTCCCACCAGTCAAACCCGTTGAGGTATCTGATGAAACTGGACAGAAGCTGTACAGCATTAAACGGAGGATATCATGTACCCAAATAACAACTTCCTCATGTTTGCCACAAATTTGGGACCAACAATGAAAAAAAAAAAATTGGCGACCAAGCCTTCTCCCATGCAGGAACAAAATATTTCTTTTTTTGAATTTTGTAACTGCACTGAAATTTCTTTTGAGTTTTCTGCAATTGGCCCAAAATAAGTGGAGCATGGCTCATCATTTTGTATAAGAACCTGTTACTGAAGTTCATTGTGATTCCTCTAAGTAGTAATCACCGGATACAAAACGTGAAAGTATAGCAATAGCTGCAAAATACTGCTTAACGATGATGCGCGTAGTTCTTGGAGAGATTTACATATGTTGAGCGCAATTTGCATGATCGGATACCCCTGTGCGGCAATCTTCCCCTGCACATGCAAGGCGAGCCAACACTCAAAACTTTGAAGACTCAAAGCCAGTTTATAAATACTGGTCGACCTGCCTCACGTTTCATCTGCAAACTCCTACGATATTTATCAACAACACGAAAACACACCGAAAGACATAGAAACACACAAAAATAACGATGGGTTTGGCTACCGATTCAGCAGTTGGTCTTGTTGCACTTGCCACAGACGCCGGCACCCTGTCCACAAAAACATTGGCAACAAGCAACACCAAATTTCCTACAGCAATCCTTCCATCCACAGTCCAAACGTCATCCCCAATCACTACCACAGTCTCGGACTCTTCCACACAATCGTCCATTGTCTCAAGCTTCTACTCCAACCTGGAGCTCCTGACTGACACATCCAGTATAGCCATTCTTGCTTCCTCACAAGCTGCTGCTTCTATCAACGCATCTCTCGGAGACCTGGATGAGGCCGCTACCCCTAGTTCATCATCATCTGCTGCCTCCACATCTGGTTCCCAGACTAAAGAAAGCTCAGGTGCTGGATCTTTGAACTATCAAGTTCGAGAGTCAGTTAACTGGAAGCTGAAAGTCACTATTCCAATCCTTTTGGCACTCCCAATGATTCTTTAAAAAAATCGGCTTCCGAGTACCATTGTAATGCATTACAATATTCACATCCTCACAAAATACTCGACCTCCTCTGCATACCGAACGAGATCACACAAAGATTATCCTCAGTTTTTTGTCTTCACTTCTTTGAGCAAAACTTATCTTTTTTTTCAGCCACATTTTTAATACCTAGAGTTGATTTGTTCGAAAGAACCACAGATGTCATGAAAAGCTGTGTTGACCATAGCGTTTTAGATGCTCATTCATGATCCACTACACTTTGCTCCGTTTTATATTTTATTCTGTTATGATTTGATGCACGTTTTTTCATATTTATTTACTCTCTATGTAAACTTTCTATCCGAGTAAGGATATATAGTCGTATAGTCACAGCTTATTGACCATTAGAAGCAATTTGTCAATCGGGCAATCTCACAAAGCTGAGAGATTCGGTGCCTCAGAAGACTTTATAACTTGCTGTCTCTACCATCTACAGAAGACGACTCTCAGACCAAACCCTGATGTAATCCATCACACAGAATAATCAAAATATAATATTCCTTATTAGCTAATTATATACAAAGGTACTACTGAGGGATTGATTAAATATGAAACTTTTTATAACATTAAAACCTATATAACAAAACCAAAAACTAATATAACAATGGAAAGAATTCCTTTAAATCATTAGGTGGGGAAGATTCATGAAATTTGAGCTGCTCCGTGGAAACAGAGATGCGATTACTGTTGTGTCAAATTACAAACCCAAGAGAACGGCAGGAGCAGCCATGAGAGCACCAATGGCAACACCAGACTTCCAGTTCAAGTTCAAAGCAGCAGCACCAGAGTTAGAAGTTGTAGTTGTGGAGTTAGAAGTGTTGGAGGAAACGTTGGCGGCAGCGTAAACAACGGCACCAGTTGGGACAAGGGAGAGAGTCTGAACCATTTTTGAAAGTATATGAGTTTGTGTTAAGTTGTGTTGGTGGAGATCAGGAAAACTCGATGAATAAGCTGTTTGGCTTGTGTTTTTTTGGATGATAATTAAGATCAATCAAACAACTTTATCTAGAAAATGGTACCAATGCCTGATATTTATACACGAGAAGGAAAAATCATGTCAATGAAGCTGGATAAGATCTAACGGTAATGTGCTTAAAATAGAACGTATGCAACCCCTGGAGGTATAATCACATTTCCCGATTTGGAAGCGTGCACGCCACATGGACTACATTTTGGGTGAGATGAGATGGGACAGCTAATACTGACCACAAATTATTGACAGATAATCCTTAAGGAAAGAATTGCCAGGGTACTGCTGGAGCTTGAAGTACAATACATCATACAACTGAACTCATAGCCGCGTTTGGTATAGAAAAGCTAACACTAAAAAGCTTAGAACTCTTCATGTATTATACTTCAAATCAACAAAACCTTTTTTAACATACATCATCAGAATTCTCCAGATCACATTATGAAGTTCTGCATTACTTCAAAGAATCTTGCCCTATTTTTAGCTTGGCTTTTGTAAAACTCTTATGATCTTTGTAAATGATCCTCATGGAAATCTGATCCAATTCCCAAAGAGGAAATTTGTAAACATTTGCTACTTCCAGCTTCATCTATCAAAAATGACATCCGATAAAATCCCCTAAAAAGCAATGATTTCTACTCAGTTACATAATTTGAATTATTCGTTAAATGATTGGTTTCGCTAATTTACATGATTGGGAAGTAACGGTCCAATCTTACCTATACAGAACTTAATAAGAAGTATGCTAAATAGTACCCGCACTCACAGTAAGCTCCCACAGCAAAGTTGATATTCGCGATTTTAAGACTGCGTTTCGCAGTCCCAAAAGATGTGCGGGTGTTTATATTGTCAACGGGCAACACACGGACTCCCAGCACACAGTCGCGCAGCATGGAGGTGTGAAAAAATATAGGAACTCGACATGATACTATCAACAGGGAACACATTGTAAAGGTCTTCTTTTCCCCAGGTATACCCTTTAAATATCCTTTCTACAAATTAAGTCGAAATGGCAGGTGTTCGTGAAAAGAAAGCTGAGTACTTCTCCAAGTTGAGAGAGTTGCTCGAGCAGTACAAGTCTATCTTCGTTGTTGGTGTTGACAATGTCTCTTCCCAGCAGTTGCACCAGATCAGAAAGACCTTGAGAGGTGATGCCGTCGTCCTCATGGGTAAGAACACCATGATCCGTCGTGCTATCCGTGGTTTCTTGTCTGACTTGCCAGAGTTTGAGAAGTTGTTGCCTTTCATTAGAGGTAACGTTGGTTTCATCTTCACCAACGGTGACTTGAAGACCATCAGAGACATCATCTTGGCCAACAAGGTTGCTGCTCCAGCCCGTGCTGGTGCCGTTGCTCCAGAGGACGTCTGGGTTCCAGCTACTAACACTGGTATGGAGCCAGGTAAGACCTCTTTCTTCCAGGCTCTTGGTGTTCCAACCAAGATTACCAGAGGTACCATTGAGATTACCTCTGATGTTAAGGTTGTTGCTTCCGGTTCCAAGGTTGGTCCATCTGAGGCTGCTTTGCTTAACTTGCTTAACATCTCTCCATTCGCTTACGGTTTGTCTGTCGTTCAGGTCTACGACAACGGTCAGATCTTCCCATCTACCATTTTGGACATCACCGACGATGAGTTGGTCGGTCACTTCGTTTCTGCCATCAACACCATTGCTTCTATCTCTTTAGCTGTTTCTTACCCAACTCTCCCATCTGTTGGTCACTCTGTTGTCAACTCTTACAAGAACTTGCTTGCCGTTGCTATTGCTTCCAAGTTTGTCTTCCCAGAGATTGAGGAGCTTGTTGACAGAATCGAGAACCCAGAGAACTACGCTTCTGCTGCTCCAGCCGCTGCTGCTTCTTCTACTGGTGCTGCTGAGGCCGCCCCAGCTGAGGTTGAGGAGGAGGCTGAGGAGTCCGATGACGACATGGGATTCGGTTTGTTTGACTAAACGTCTTGTCCTAATTTAATTTAATTTAATTTAATTTAAATGCCGTTCAGTATTCTATTCACGTAGTCCCTATCAGCGGGTATTGGTGAAATAGGCTGCGATTTTTGGTAGGCCCAACACATAGCTGATATCGCTCGCAGGAGGTCAGGAGAGCACAGCCCAGCCAAGTTGACGAACTCTTAAAAAGGGGTGGATAGTCGCCGACACCTTTGCCACTCTTGCTTGTCCAGACGCACTCTTATAAGCCCACATACCGATATCAGAATGAGCAGCAAGGATATGCCCATCGTCCCTGAGGGATGGAAGGCGGTACACGATGACAAGTAGGTGAACCATTATTATTATACGCACGCTTTAGTGCATACAAGCATTCTAGCGGGTTGGACATCAAGCTAACATCGCTGTCAGATATAAAACTTGGTTCTACGTTGATTTGAAAAGTAAAGCTTCTCAATGGGAGGCACCTCCGGGCACCAAGTTTCCCGGAGAGGCTGATGAGCCTCCAGCATACAGTGCTCCTGGCGGAGCCCCTCCAAACAAGAGTGGCAATCAACAAACACAGCAAAGATTTGCTGGTGGCTACCAACAACAAGGTTACCAACAACAACCACAACAGCAATACTATCAACAACAACAAGGTTATCCACAGCAAGGTTACCAACAGCAGGGTTACCCGCAACAGCAAGGTTACTACCAACAGCAAGCATACCCGCCACAGCAGCAGTACTACCAACAGCAGCCTCAGCGCACTAGTCGCTTTGGCGGCGGTGGTATGAGCTCGGGCATGGGTATGGGTTTGGCTGGTGCTGGTGCTGGTCTACTTGGAGGTATGCTCATTGCAGATGCCATGCAGCCAGATGTTGTAGTTGTGGACAACAATGATTATGGCGGTGGTGATTTCGATGGTGGTGACTTTGGCGGTGACTTTTAGTCAGTTTGCGACAGCTATATAGAGGACGTTCTCGGTACTCATAATAAACACAAAGATCGCTTAATGCTTTTATAGCTGTAAACTACGTACTTGTATCTAAATGGACCCTGTAGAACTCTAACTAAGCTTTCGTAACTCACTAAAGTAATCTTCAATAATCCAATTTTCCATCAAGGTTCCGGTATTTCCACTGAACAGTTCAGGACACAAATCCCGTGTCCCCGTATCCGGTACCCGAGAGAAACTGATGATAGCATATTATCATTTTTTTTTTTTTGCTTTAACTCATAGCTATAGATACCATTTAGATATAAACACTCAAGACCCTTATTTTGCATTTTCAGCCGTTGTTGTACATACACCTATAGCATAGCAATATGCCGAACATCTTTTCGAAGTTGAGCATACGGAGGCCCTCGACGCCGGACAAGCCGGAGACCAAGTCCAGGGCTATCTCGGTAAACACACAACAGATAGACGAGGGTACACACTCATCAGTGGCGACTGCCATTCCTGTTGTCAAGTCCCCCGGCTGGGAGATCAGGTACGATACAACGCTATCGGTATATTACTACATCAACACCCGCACTAATGAGACCCAGTTTGACCATCCAGATGAGGTTGCAGTCTCGCCGCTTGCCTCACCGGTGCTCTCCAAGGGTCCTGACGATGACCATCGCAAGTTGCTTAAGACAGGCACGACACTTAAGAGAACATTGTCGCCCAAGTTCTTGGGGTCGGGAATAATGAAGATGAAGCAACGAACACCAAAACTGAGCGAGGACGGGGAGGAACAAGATGAAGAAGACATTCAGGAGTTTATGAAGCAGCTGGATTTGGAGATGCAGAATTATGAGACTGAGAGGTTGAATCAGTGATACTTGCATCTTTGCATGACTACAATTTTAATTACAATTTGAAACGAACCATTTATGATACCCCTCTCATTGAAGAATTTATATCCGTAGACCACAGAAGTGTATTTAAGCCTTTCTCTTTCTCTGAGATGTTTGTGTTATGGTAGGTGTAGCGCCGGTCTTTGCAGATGTCAGTTCCTTTTCTTCCTTCTTCTCATTCTTTTCTTCGATCTCTTGGATAGTGTCCAACTCTTTAATGAACCATGTCAAGATACCCCAAAGCAGGAGAGAAAGCACAAGGAGGTTAATCAGGTGAATCGATTTGGAGAGGAAAGCAAATACTGTCAGCGTTAGCACGAGGCCGGCAAAGGTGACGTGTGTTGCTAGTACAAGAGTGGGCGTGGTTCCCGGTGTGAATATGGACTGCCACAAATCAGTAGTGAACTTCAGCATTTCTGATTATGGTAAAGAGCTTTGAAACACAAAAAGGGTTGTTTGTACACATGTGCATGTGTGTGCCTATTATATTTCCCAGATCATCGCTTACTCAATCGCACACCGTTTGCCATATTAAATTTTGCGCGAAAAAGACGCGAAATCCATATAGCCCAAAGTGTCTGGCAGCTATCGCTATCTCTCTTTAAGAAAACATTGTAAAACTGGTATAGGATAAAAAGGTGATGTCTAAGTTTGCACCTAAGGAACCAGTACAACTTGATCCTCCAAAAGATACGGCCTTTACCAGAGCCGATCTTTCGCAATTCGATGGTGAGTGCATAGTGTTGCGACGGTCCCCATACCATACATTCTAACCTCAACACACCATAGGCAAGACCAAACCAGAGCGTTACATTGCTATCAAAGGCACTGTGTTTGATGTGACCAAAAACGTTGCTGCGTATGGTCCTGGCACCAAGTACAGTGCCCTTGTCGGCAAAGACGCAAGCAGGGCATTGGGCAAGTCGAGCTTAAGCGAGGAGGATACAGACCCGCTGATCAGCCATGATACCTCACAGTTCACGGAAAGGCAGTACAAGGTTTTGGATGACTGGTTCTCGTTCTTCATACAGAGGTGAGTTCCTGTTTTGATGTTTTACTATTCAACTTACTAACAATCAATTTCATCTCTACAGATATAATATAGTGGGGAAGGTGGTTGATTGAAGATTTTGTTGAGTATGCATGTGCTACTACAACCATCGGATATGATTCTAGGCTTAATTTCTAATAAACGAAGGTAATGAACATACACACACGCTTTTTAATTCTAGTGTCCCCAGGAATTATACGTATCATCTGCTGTTTGAATTTCAGGGTCTCATGTATCACACATCACGTATAATTTGCATACAAGAGCCATATTTTCATTTGTATATTCATCGGACCTTTTCCCCTGCCGCCCATCCCGATATAGTGTTTTTTTTGAAAAAAAAAAGTCTAAATGAGAGAGTGTGTGTGTGTGTGTTTTTTTTAATTATTTTTGGGTTAAGGAACTTCTCGACAATTGTTTTGATGGAACACAGGTAGTCATTTATATAAATATATTGCTATACTGTTATAGTTCCCCTATATAATCCCCCACACCCACAAACACACATTTAAGGGAATCGCTTATATCATTACATCCAGCAATCCATTTGCTGGTCTACAAGAAGAAACAGATAGAAGGAAGAGAATAAACAAACACAAGCACCTTACACCATCGCTATCGATCCAAGCCAGATCATTACAACATCTACGGTAACGCAATATATAAATGCACGCAGCTAAAGCTTACTCTAATACTCCAAACACGGCGTCGCTGAGAAACCAGCTGCTCTCTAGTGATGTCGGGAGCATTGATGTTCGCCATGAAACACCAGTGAACCGGTCCTCCTTCCATCAACAGCAACCACAATATGGAGGTCTACCGCCGCAACAACAGAATTATCAAGGCCAATTTTACCCACCACCAAACAGTCCATATCAACAGCAACCAACACAACAAAAGGTGCCAAGATCCAGACGATCATCAGTCGTAAGCAACCACTCGAACTTCAACATTATGAAATTTGGTAAGAAAAAGAAATCATCAGGGGGTATGGGAGCAGATGATGACGATGATGAGGACGGTAAGGACATCATGCTAGATCCTTCTACGGTCTCTACAATGTCATTTGATGATCTGAGCTCTCTGAGAGATCGTGGCCGCTATGGGATGCAACAACAGACATTCGACACTGCCCCAATCATTCCAACAATTCATACTCCAGGTACAAGACCAACTTCAGGTATCTCAAATACACAATACCGAAGACAAATGACCGCCATGAAAAAACAAGCTTACACATATGCCGGTAAAATGGCCAAAAATGGTGATTCGAGAGCTATGTCATTACAAACACCAACGGGAATAAATCCATTCTCTGAAAGCCCGGGTTCAAGAACAAATTCTCTTGCAGGTCAACAGGATCTTCTTTCTCACTCACAACAACCACAATTCATGCAAGGACATCCACCTCATCATCACCTACCACCACCTGGTTATGGTCCTGGATCAAGGGCAAATTCACTAACTCAGTTTGCGCCAAATAATAACAATGGTCCAAGAGCATATTCCTTAACTACCAACCCTTACCAGCAGCAACAACAGCAGCAGGGACGTATGATAAGACCAGCTTCCAGAGCACAACAAAGTCCTTACAGACCTCAGCAAAGACCTCCCTCAGCACAACAGCAACAGCAACAGCAACAGCAACCTCAGCAGCACCAGCACCAGCAACAACAACAACAACAACAACAACAACAACAACAACAACAACAACAAGGGTATATGCACCACCAGCAACTCAATAGTCATAGACTTTCAGTGCCTAATGTATCTTCTCCATTAAGTGGCGCTCCACAGTCTCTACCTCCTCAACAGGGGTCATATCAAAATGGTCAACAACAAGGGTATCCTCAATCGCAAAGGTATTCACTTTCAAACCAATCAGCGCAACCACAACAGCCACTTCAAAGTCAAGAAAACGGTTCTGCTGATAAACCACAGAACCATTTAGCAGATGCTAAACCAAAGGAAGTTGAACAAGTGCAAAGACCACAAATGACAATTGAATTCTCTACATCTAAAGAAGTGACAAATCCGCTGACGGAAGAGCCACAAGATGAAGCTTCTCATTGGAGTCTTGACCCAAATTCTGGTGCTAGAGAAAGTTCCAATCATCATTTTTTAGCTGATAGGACAATAACTGCCGGTGACTACAGTTACAGTTATACTTCAATGAATGATACCTCGTTACCAAATGGCGAATCAACTCCATCTCCGGATCATCAGAAGGGCCAACAGACATCTACAGTCGCTGCAGCTGAAACTTCACCATCCAAGCTTCCTAGAATCAAGGCCCTACCGCGTTTGAGTGTCTTAAGTATCAGAGATGACGAGGATGATGAAGAAGAAGAGGAAAGTGGAACTAATGTTAACGATCATCAGAAAAATATTCAGAAACAGAGGATCTTAGAACCTGTTAACGAAGATGCGATATCAGATGCATACCCTCGTTCCACAACGCCTGCAGGAGAAAGCTATTTCCAAGCCTCAGATAAATCACCATCTAAGGCAACAATATCGTCACGGTTCTCACCACGCAAAGAGCACAAGAACACCATCTCGATCTCCTCTATGAGTGAATATTCTGCTGTCAGTGATGCTCAATTACCGGAGAACGACAACAGCAAGAAATTATACCAATTGGCCGGGGAATCAAACATCAACAATGACGTTTTTGTTACAGCATCGCAGTTCTCATTTATGGAACATCAGAAAAGAGCATCTACTGCAAGTGTTACTGATTCAGATGCAACTCCAAAACTGAATCGCAGATCTCTGGACGAAGTTTCTGTTAAATCCTCCAGTTCCTTCAAGGGCTTCTTCAAGAGTCTATCATTACAAAAGAGAAAAGAAAAGAAAGAAAAATCGGGTGATATCTTTGAGCCGGTGGTGAAGCCGATTCCTATCAAGGAAAAGGACATGCAGGAAACACCAGTGAAGGACATGCAGGTGAAAGAACCAGAATTATTGAGTGATTCTACAAATGAAAGTTCTGTGGAATCGAAGCCAACGACACTCGCTGAGTCATTTGTCCCACAGGTTCAACAAAACAACAAGCTGGGCTTGACAGTCGACCAGTTAGGTATAATGGAGGAAAAAAGTTCTATAATGAGGGAGCTAGATGTTGTTTCTCGTGAACTAGCTGCTTCTATCAAAAGAGAACTTGCATTGGAAGAACACTTCGGTAACACTACAGAACATGAACATCTGTCACGAACCCTTGAAATGACAACGTTATTGCAACAGCTGAATAATGAACGCAAGAAAAGATATATTGCCGAAGAGCACGTTTTGATGCTGGAGTCTGGTTCCAAACCATCAGCATTGGAGCTGAGCTATGAGCTGGATCTTTTGAAATCTGAGATCGCTGTCAAAGATGAGCTAATCAACAAGCAGACCTCAGAAATTGAACTCTTGAAATCAGAAGTTCCGCAACTTCACACGAAGCTGCAAGATCTGTACCAAAAGAACAGAACATTGGAGAGTGAAGTTGTCCCAAACCTCCAGAACGAAATTGAAATGTTACAGGTGGAGAACAAAAAAGTTTCAATCTTGAAGGAGAGACTGAAAATAATGAAGAATGAAAGAGAGCAAATGGAAAATGTCAACTTTTCCTTTTCTCACGAAGATCTTAATCAATTCAGGCCTGTAATGCCTAAATCCACTTCCAAAAGGCTTGCATCTTTCAACCTCATTAGCGTCGCATCATCTGAATAAAATTTAGGTGGTATATGTAATGCTTATAAAATATACGAATTTTAATGCATTTCCAAACTTTTCTGTAGTTTCTAATATGAACTCAAACTATGTTATCCTTCAAAAAAAATTGGCCCGAGCCACATCTCCATATAGAAATTAAATTTGAAAACAAAGCGCTCCGGAGAGAACACAGTCAAGAACAACTTAATAAACCCATTGACGTTTCGCTCCAGAAATGAGTTTCAACCGCAAAAGAAGATTTGGTATGTTATATGGTTTACGTATAGTAATTCACATGTCTGCTCAATTTACTAACCGCCCGCCCTATTAGGAAACGACGATTATCAACAGCCTTACCAGAAGAGGTTCCGCCTGCCTCCCATCGTGGAGCTCGCAAAGACCCTTTGTGGTGACATGAACACCCTTGGAGAATCCACAAATAGATATCCGGAGGACGTTGAGTTCATGTCTGTTCCGATTGAGACCAACTTTGAGGGAGAAAAATCTTTCCGTGATGCGGTGCTGCAAACGCTGTACGCCATCACTACTGAACAGCCACAGAAAATCTTGCACATTGCTGGATTGGTACAGTCTGTCCACACCAAGAACCAGTCCATTGGCAAATTCATTGTTGAATACTTTCACCAGAAAGCACAGGAATTGCTTGAAGCTGCGGTATGCAAGAACGTTGAGCCCTCTTCTTCCGAAACTGGCCCATGGAACAAGTTAAAACTTCTTCTCAGATTCTGGGCATCTTTAGCCAACATCATTGATGACGACAGTGTTATTGCTGTCTTCACTCAGTTTTTGCAGCTTGCAATTGACTTGCAGAAAGAGACACCAAATAAAAGAGTCCCATTGGCAGAGGCTATCTTCTACAATACATTGACGTCTATTCCATACCTCTATCCTTTCCAAAGAGAAGCTACTGGTGTCAACGCCCTTTTGACACTTGCTAAGGGGTTCCCGATTGTGCAAACAGACATGTCCATTACAAGTCCCTTCATGGAGCAAAGCAAGGATTTGCCATATCAGCCCAGGGAGATTGTTACATTGATTCTTCCAGCCTTGAATGCATACCTCAATTCTGATGAGAGACATCAGTTGTTCCCAGATTTGGATGTTATTCTCTCTGAGTTGATTTCTCCAGTGGAAAAAATGAACTTGCCCCCATTGGCATTGCCAACTCTTGAATCATTGAAGGATTTTAGTGGTTTGGATACTGGTATCGGTAGTGTTGACGGTATGTGGAGAACTCCAAGATTGACTTTCGAGATCTACGTTCCTGTAGGAACACTCAAAACAACGCCATCTCCTGAAACATACACTGGTTTAATTCTCAGAGATATTATCACTGATGTTATTGAAGCGTTGGAGTTCAACAGAAAAGAAGTTGCTAGACAAATCATTACCACAGACTTGTTCTTCAAGGAGACCTTGTTTGCCCCGCCGGGCTGTTCTATTGACAAATTAAAAGAAATTGAAAACGGGTCAACATTCAAGGTGGAGGATATTGCCGTTGAAACAGTGTTATCTCTCATTTTCAAGCTTCCTACCGCTTCTCAACCGTTTGTTTATTTCTATACAACATTGGTTGAGGCATGTTCGAATGCTTCTCAAGCCATCGCCCCAGTTATGGGAAGAGCCATCCGTTTCTTTTACTCTCAGCTACATCACTTAGACTTTGAGCTCAGATTTAGATATCTTGATTGGTTATCGGTTCAGTTAAGTAACTTTAACTTTACCTGGAAATGGCGTGAATGGGAGAGCGATTCTCAAATATTCTCCCACAGTGTTTATCATCCAAAGGGTGCATTTGTCAGAAACTTGATTTCTAAGGAGTTGAGACTTGCAACATCTGACAGAATTGAAGGTACACTAAGCGAGGAGTTCTACAAATATCTTGACACATCATTGTATGATGAAGAGGAATCTGCTGTCTTCTATAAAAGCTTCTTGCCTGATCTTGAGTTGAGCACAGAGTCTAAACTATTGTTTTTGAACGAAAATGTACCATTCAGAGCTACGGTAGAGAAGATTATTGAAGCTATCCATAAAGATGAAAATGCACATGACGAGGTCATTGAACAGTTCAGATCTGAACTTTCTGGGTATGAGAATTCTGAGCAGCTGCTCATCACAGTCATTTTCCAAGTGATTGTCTTTGTTGGTAACAGATCCATCTCTCATGCTGGTAAATACATCGCCAGCACTGCGGAGTCCTTGAAGAAGTTGGTTGGAAAAGTTGACAGCTCGGGTGACGTTATAACAGACGATGGTAATAATGTTTCACAAAAGCAGCTCTGGGCAATTGAAGCTGTTTTGCACTACTGGAACACTGAATCTCAAAACGGTTACTTGGTTCTTGACATTTTAGAATCCTTTGGTGTACTCACTTCTAAAGCAATCATTCTTCACTCTCTAGATGACAGTCGCAAGAAAAACTTTGGTCTTGTGAATGTCTCTGCTACTGAGGCCATATTGAGAACATTGTCCAAGGTTGTCTACAGTGGCTCTGGTTCTTCAGAGCTTTCTTTAGTCTTTGACATTTCTGTGAAGTTGGTCGCCTCCACAATTGAAGCCGTTGGTTCCAGTGATGACATTGCGATCCCTGAGGTGAATGAAGAAGTCACTGATGAAATTGAGAAGCGCTGGAAGTACCACACCGCCATTGGTTTCTTAAGAATGATGTTGAGAAAATTCTCCGATGAATATGTAACTATGTCCGAAGTTTTGATTGAGAACTTGCAGAAAACCATCACACACAAGAGTACTTCTACCATGATTACCACTTGGATTCATGAGCTCTCTTCTTTGTAATTTATAAGTGTATTGCTACAGAAAAAGAATTTGCTACCATAGTTTCATTTCATAGAATATAATTCGGGCCATAGAGTATACATATCATATATGTATGTTCATCAAAAGTTACAGTAGATATATTGAATATCAAAGACCATGTCTGGCGCCAGCACCGTACTGAGATCTCTCTTGCTGAAAGATCTTTGAAATTTTGTTGTTTTTATAGTAGAATTCGTACATGAGATAAAAACCGGAACCAAAAAGCGCTGTCATGCCCAGCATGTATCCTGTAAAGTTTCTCATGTTTCCTTTACTAGCGGCGGAAGCAACATGCTTATTGAGTCTGGTCATTGAGCACTGCAGAGCTCTGGTAGCAGTAACAGATACCATTGTTGCGTTATAAGATTAATTAAATGTTTGTGTTGTTGTCTGGCTGAAAAATTCAACTACATAGCATATCTATTCAATAAGATGGGTAATTAATGGGCTCTTATACCCTCTTGTCCTCTCGCCTTCCCTTCCCCCCTGCCCCACCCCTTCACAGCAGCATACTGAAATATCGACTGATCACAGTGCCAAAAAATAGCATAAGAATAAAATCTCCCCACCTTCTGAGATAGACCATTCAATGGGGGTGGGGCAAAAATTCCGGCGGCACCCGTTCCCCGTAGACCTTAGCCTTTGTGTGTGACAAAGACACAAAACATGTCACAGAAATCAGTTGATCTGGAGACGTGTGTGGTGAGATTAATTGACTATAGATCGGCCCACACAGAGGGCATCGCTGGTTTCTGTACGTACAAATAACCGGCAAGAATCGGGAGAAGCTAATACCGTGATAACACTAACACTCTTCGTGATTGCGGTAAAAAGAGCGGAAAGACACGGCTTTTGTTTTTGAGGTCATAATATTCCAGTATAGTTGTGTTCATGTTGGACTGATATTGTATCGGGTAAGAACAATATTATGTAATGCTTGGCCGTACATAAAAATCCCACAGTTATTAAAATTCTCCAATGTATGCAGTCGTGTCTCCGAATTATACACACTGAAAGCATTTAAATACATACCGCTTATAGGTAATGTGTGTCTGATATACTTTTTGGGGTTACCAGGAGAAAGTATCCGTAAAAAATGCTTTATTTACCCTGTAAGGGTAGCGCCCACCTGGTGACCTTTTTAATTCAGACCTTTATCAAAGGACTTCTCTCAACGGAGTTTGTGGTTGTTTTTAAGAACTATCATTCACAAATCTAAAGGCAAGAGAATACATTCAAAGCATAAATGATAGATATATATATATATATATATTGTTTGTTTGTTTGTTTTTCGTGTGTGTGAGGAGAGAATGGACAAGAGTGTTCATTACAGAAAGGGTGTAGATTAATCAATTACTCATCCTCAGGAACAAGGACATCCTTCTCTTCAAGGAGCACTGTAAGCTCTCCGGTCTGAGCCATGGATGTCACAATGTCACAACCACCGATGAACTCCTTGTCTACGTAGAGCTGTGGAATAGTTGGCCATTCGCTGAACTCCTTGATTCCTTCACGAAGCTCTTGGTCTTCAAGAACGTTGTAGGCGGCAAATTTTTCTGGATCCACACCCACTTGACCCAGGAGATTAATGGTAGCTCTGGAGAAACCGCACATTGGCTGGTCTGGGGTTCCCTTCATGAATAGTACCACTGGGGCTGATTTCACGGCCGATTCGATGGCCTCCCTGGTTTCTGTGCTCATGAATCTCCCGAGGCCAGAGTATCTCGAGAAAGCTGGGGTAGTGCGGATGGCCTGTGAGTGTGTGCTGTTAGCGTACGGGTTTACGAATAGCGAAACTGGAGCAGTTAAGTCCAACTTACGAGCCTTGAGGACTGAAAAAGCAAGCTTCTGAACATTCTGGGCCGGCGTATTGCTGTTTGTTCTGGTGGTGGTCTATACAACTTCTGGCGTACAGATCCTGCTTACTACAAGTACTTTACCCTGGTTTGATTTGCAGTGATCACATCTATTGAACAGGCATTCGCGAAAAACCGGCAGCCTTTGAGGACCGATTGTCGGTGACGCCAGGGAGCCGTGAACCGGTCGGAAATCCAAGCCAGAGAAGAGAGCGCGCACAGGCTCCACAAACTGGAAAGAGGCCAAGCTGGGGATGAAAATGCGAGGCAGGCGGGAGGTGCTAATTGACAGAAAAAGCTACTCGAGCCCGAGGACTTTTGAGATGAACCCGGAGAGACACACGCAGAGGATAGAACAAAACTACATTGACACACTTCTGATACACAACGCAGAGCAACCACTGCCGGCGGATCATTAGCTATTATAACCCTTTAAATTCTCAGGAAGTATGACGTCATAAGATTCCGCTCGCTCTCGCTCTCACCAGCCGAATACGAATACTCTTGTTGAGAGAAAGGAATCGAAGCATGCTTAAGTGTGCAAAATGTGCAAAATGTGCACAAGAGCCCCCAATTTTTTTTTAAAAAAGGAAAAAAATTGTAAGCTTATAGAGAGACATGGGAAAGAAAAAAAAAGCCTGTAGGCATCGAATTCCCGCAAATTGCACTTCCCCCTTCCAGCAAAGTAGAAAGACTGCCACCAATATTTTCCGTTCCCTCTTTTCCATCACCAAGCATCAGCCCCCCAAAAACACCGAAAATAAATACCCATAGACTCAGGACCTCGTACTTGAGAACGTCTCTGGACAACTTAAAGGCGGACACACTGGTTCACGCCGCCCTCTCTCCCGAAACATCTACTTTAGCCGCCGACCGCACTCTCAAGTATGCCACAGCCAATTCTGAACAAAACGACGGTACAGCCTCAGCACCCGATCCAGCAGCAGCAGCAGCAACAGCTACCTCAGGTACCTCAGCTGTCACAGCAGCAAACATCACAGCAGCAACTACCACAGATCCACATGCTACAGCAACAAATTTCGCCGCTGGATGAGAAGCCGGCGTCTCCTCTCCCCATCGAACTCAGCGCCGTCAAGTTCTCAGTTCCCTCCAATGTGGAGAAACCTCACCGTGGCTCCATCAGCGCTAAACCGTCATCGGTGCAAATCAGCCAAATGGCGCCAAACTCTGCTGAGCCGACCATCCAGACCCGAGAGGCCGTCTCTGCCCACTCCTCAAGACAGAACTCTGCTACAACGAGCGACTACATTCAGTTCATACCCAGAAGAAGTCCATCCCCAGTGGAACCACAGAAGAAGGTTACAAAGGCCGTTATTACTGCTCCAACAACACAGGTACCCTTCTACGAGTTTTTCCAAAAGCAAGATGACGAGAAAGTGCATATCTTGATTGGCGCCACGGGATCTGTTGCTACAATCAAAGTTCCTATGATCATTGATAAGCTCTACAAAATATTTGGTCCATCCAAGGTTTCGATTCAGTTGGTTGTCACAAAATGTGCCGAGCACTTTTTGAAAGGCTTGAAAATTTCAACTGATGTCAAGATTTGGAGAGATGATGAGGAATGGTATGGTTATAAGAAGACTGGTGATGCCATTTTGCACCAAGAATTGAGAAAATGGGCCGATATTTTGTTGATTAGTCCCTTGAGTGCAAACACATTGGCCAAGATTGCTAATGGTATTTGCGATAACCTATTAACTGCTATTGTCAGAAGTTGGAACCCTCAATATCCAATGCTCGTTGCGCCTGCTATGAATACTTTTATGTACACACATCCGGTCACTAAGAAACACCTCAACTTCCTCTCTGAAGAATGTCCTTGGATTGAAGTCTTGAAACCAGTGGAAAAAGTTTTGGTTTGTGGTGACATCGGCATGGGAGGTATGCGTGAATGGAGTGATATCGTCGAAATCGTTGTCAAAAAGATGAAAGGTTTACAAGATCGTCTTGAAGAAGAAGATGAAGATGACGAGGAAGATGATGAAGATGACGATGAGAGGAGAGATGACGACGACGATGATGATGACGACGACGATGATGATGACGATGATGATGACGACGACGATGATGATGATGATGAAGAGGAGGAAGCTGAAAAGGTTGACGATCGATAATAACGACGCCACAAAGAACATGACGTTCCAAAAAGGAAAATGGAGTTTGCTCGTGATATATATATCTATATTTATGAAAAAAAAAAAGAGGATCAGGGTTTATTACTGGAAGTTTTTGGTTTGTTCATGTGTTTTTTTCCCTCTTTCTTTCTTGAACGTCACATCTGTTTTTGCATACTAATATCACATTAATTAATTTTCAATTTTCAATTTATCAGTCATAAGCTTCATATATATATGTATATGTATACGTTGCAATAACAAACGTTTAATGAGGATATCTTCAGAACCAGCCATCGTAATCATCACTTCGTAAGTAACCGCCTACATCCTTCATAAGACTCAGCCAGTGAGTCAAACCTTTAGAAGCTTCATCTTCCTCGAAACCTGCAAGATGTGGAGACTGGAAATCAAACTTGAGATGGTTATTCATCTCATCCATTTTGAATGGTTTCAAAAGACTAAGGTAATTGTTTAAGCTAATGACCTCGTTCAAAAGTTTTGAAAGTCGGGAGATAAGAACCTTATTGTTCTGTAATGAGTTGATGATAACTTTGTTGATGTTGAGAAGTTTTATGCTTTGTTTGAATATCAATGGCATGTATGGGGAAACCAACATGTTGTTGTCAATAGAGTTTGTGTAGTTTTTGATTGAAGATAAGAGTACTCCACCTGCCGTCAAGTTTTTCTTCACAAGCCGGGAACATTTCAATTGATAATCTTGTAGTAATTCTTCGTCATCGGAATTTTCCTTGACTAGTTCGTCCAAGAATGACATTAGCTCGTATTTACAACCAATCAGTTCCCAAAAATTGCAAGTTAAACCATCTTGATCCACTCCTTTGACAATTGGATTGATTTTCGGACACTTAACCGGTTGATATGGTACCGTGTAGTCCTTGGATTCGCATATCTTGGTCAATAGTAGCCCAAGCTTCATGTTGTTCTTTGTGAGTTCAAAATTAGCAAAATTTGGGAACATTGTGTCAACAATGGAAACATCAACTGGGAAGTTCATGCACTTTGGAAGTCCATAGGACAGAGATTGAATAGAGTCGAGGATGGAGAGTTGAATATATAATCTTTTCACCAATGAATTATAGTCATCATAGTTGGTATTTGTGACAACATGTGTGGGGTCCCAAAAAAGTTTGAAAAACTGACTTTTGTTAAATACAGCTACTGTAGAGTTGATATTGACATCTGTTGGAATCCCTAATAGCGTTACTGAATAACACAGAACCACTAGCGAGGATGTGAGTAAAATCACCACATTCTGCGAGTACAAGTTTGAAGAATGCATCTTAGAGAAGATTCGAAAGAGACTCGAGAAAAGATTGTGAATATCATCATTTCTTGGAGATGATCTTGAGCTAGCAGCAATCAGCACCTCTAAGCAGAGATAAAAATACTGTACCACTGTTGCGTTTGTTTCTGAAATTTCAGGGTTAGAAGTTGGTGGAATAGTGAGCAGGTTTGACAATGACTGCTTGTTCAAAGGGAGAATGGGAAAGGTTGGATGGAGACTTAAGTAATAAATATCAATAAGTTGGGGATCTAACATCATCTTTTTGGCAAATCCAGAGTTGAATGTCTTTAAGGAGCTTATAGAAAGAGAAGGACTCGCTGGCAGCTGGATATTACTAGAGTTTGAGCGGCTGCGTCTGTGAGAGCCTGCATCATCATCAGAATCAGATATAACAGAGGATTCATAGTTGACCCTATAACCAGTGGGTGCACCCTGTGTAGATGAAGAATTGATTGAATCGATTGACCCCCTTCTCTCAAAGGGACCTTGATATGGAACTTTCCAAAAGAGACCTTGTGGAACTGGATTATTCTCCCCAAACGTCATAGAAGCCCTTGGTGAGTTTGGTTGAGATTCTGAACCTCTAGTTAGTGATGTCAGAGGTGGTAATACAATGTTCTGTTGTTGGAAGCTGGAAGCTCTGGATCTCTCTGCGACAGCATCACTGATTGGATCACTTCTGACAAAACCCTTCGATGGTCCCCTCTTCAAAGGGACTCTTTCAAAGGAGCACATCTCGTTGTATTTTGAGCAGTTAGTGCAGGGTCTGATCACAGTACCTGAAGTCATACTGAAAGTAGCGTCACATTTGACTTTCTTCCTGCGACACTCGTCACACGCTCTAGATACTTTAGATCTCTTGCGATGTTGCTGCTTGTCATCCAGGTCCTGCTCCTCTCTTGGGGCCTCTGTCTTTGGATCGCCTTCTGGACGTGGTGCATCGTTAGGAACGAGCATATGGGCGATCGAAGACATTTCTAACTCCTGTTTGTATTCGTGCTTTGGAACGTCGAAATGCCACACCTAAAGTCAGGTCCAAGTCCGATTTTTCGGGAGATTTCTTTAATGGTGATGTACGAGGCCGGGGTGTGGCGACGTTGGTTTCCGGGGGGAGCGCAGGAGTGTTTCTTCCGTGGCCGCGAATTTCTCCGGACTGCAGTTCCCTAAGTCTCTCTTCCCCAGGTACTCTATCTGGAGGGAAAGAAAGAGTACGCAAGACTAAAAAATTTTGCAAAGTGCGGGGCGGGACGAGGGCGATTGTCGAGATTTTATTTAATACATTGATCTGGATGGTTCAACAGAAAAAATTAATTAAACCATAGCCCCCAGTACCCCACATTCTGGGAATCTCCCAAACAACTAACTACATTTCCAATTGGTCGTTCGTAGTATAGATATATATATATATGGATCATCTATAGTTCATCAATGTTCATAGTTTGGTGTAAACTCATCAACTGCGGTAATGTTTTCCACCGCCTCGTTGTATGAAGGAACATCTGACACTGGAGTGTTTTTTTTTCCAGAAATGCTAGATTCCTGATTATCAGTATTATTAGCAGGTGTGGTTCCAAAATAGTCCTCTTCTTCACCTTGTAAATCAGTAAACACCATCTTATCAAACACGTGTTCCTCATAATTCGGTGGTGCTGATGTGTCAGTATTGATCAAATCGGATGGCCTTTGCATCAGCACCCCAGTATTATCAAACAATTTCTCCTCCTCCTTACGGAAATGTATCTTACCATTCCGGTCCAATACGATCATACGCCCCGTCATCTCAACATTGGGGGAAATGAACAAAGTGATAGGTAAATTGGCACGTAATTCGCTGATATATCCAGATGCATTGATCAAATTTATTTGAAGCTTCAACTTGTGCCGTACCTTGATCATGTCATCCTTAAAGTCACAGTCCTGCGTGACTTTCTTTAAATTTGAAGGAATCTTGATGAATGAATCAATAGAAATCTTATCATCAAGTAATTTGTCCTCCATTTGTGACATTGTGCAATCCAATATCACTTGTTCGTCATCATAAATCTCACCGGCCATTCCTCTAAAAGCATAGTATTGAACCAGCTGAGCACGAATACGTCCCAGCTTCATACCTTTGCACAGAGGGACCAGTAGTATATTTATCGGAGTGACACCACCAATTGGTACCGCCCTCGAAGGAATACTCACTTCATATTGCACTTTATTAGACCAACTTTTACCAATAGATATTGTTTCGGATAAAGACATGTTATCACTGGACAACGTTCTCAGGATTCTGAAGTATCTATACTTGGTATAAGGTGATTTAAAAGCACCCCTATCGATGATGGCTTCAAATTTGTACAAAATAGAACCGGCCAGTAAGCCCTCAATAGTCTCTGGAACGTCACCTGGTAAGATACATTTGAAGGGCAGTTCGTAATTACCTCCAGGGAGTACAAAGGAAGTACCATTTGGAGTAGATAAGTTGTGAAATGGAGTGCCTGATACACCTCTATCGGGTAATTGTAAAGACAATGGTGCATTCGTTCTGATTAGTCTTCTGGCAGCCAACGACGTCGGAGTAGTGGTTCCAGATGGAGGCGTTACCTCACGCACGGATCCTCCTTTCACAATAACACCCTCTGGGTTCAAGAGTAGATTAGCCCATTGAATGTCAAATACAATGGTCTCCTCTTTGACCGGATTTGATACTGTCGTGTTGTCCTGCGACAGCACTTCTAGAAAATCAAGCTTGTATTTTCCCACAAGCCGTAGCCCAACCCTCTTAACGGTAACTTCACCTGGAAGTGAAAACACAATGTCTCCAGACACCATCACAGAAGGAGAGTCATAGTGCGACCCGCGCACAACAACCAAATTCTTGTAGGTAGACTTAATCCGTATATCAAAGTAGGAAGGCTGATTTGAGGAAGATGACTTCCCCAGGCCGAACATATCGGGTTCTTCTCGCTATGTTGGTTATGTATATGTATTACGGTAAAGAAACTACGCTGTATAAACTACTGTTGACCGGATTTTTGCTTTACTGGTCAATAAATAATCATGGGGATCGCGAGTTTAGCCAAAAAAAAGTTCCTTAAAACAGCCGATCACCAATAGAGAAACAAGACATTAAATCAGAATCGTTGGTTCACGGAACTAAATGGAAACGAGATTAAGCTGCCTTAAAAGGTGAAAAACCTCTAATAGGAGACAGTATATAGTGACTGATACTGTTCTCTGGCTTGAGCAGAATTTCGGAGAATTTCTTATGTTTGTCTTTTAACGAATCTGGACACTCCTGTGTATATGCACTAGACTCTTTCTTACAATGTTCAGTTCCTAACAAAATCTTACCCAATAAATTGAACTAAAGATCCTTAATATCAATCATTTTTAGATGTCAATAAACAACAACTATTGGCGTTCTACGATATTAGCCACCCGCTCAATGCATTTCAGTAAAGCATTAAATCCAGAAACGCTTAAACAGTGGGGAAATGGGAACCCATCGCTAATCTTACTAAAAATCCACCAAGAGCATATAAGTATTTGATAATAACGATGAGATTGCAGATTGACCATTCCCTTTTGCTCTTATCACTATTATATCTGAACCTTTGACGTCTCGGCTGGATGACGGACTTGTGATGTACAGGTGTTCCCTGGCATCTCTGAGTGATAGGATCCTACCTATATATGGCCGGCCGTACTGTGAATGTTAAATATATAGAAACATGTACATAGAATATATCACTATTTCTCTAGGGAGCAGTTCATTAATTCATATAAATATATACCGTTCTTTAAATGAATTATTCGTCTTCACAGAAAAAATGAACTGAATCAATCTGAACAGTGAATCTGAAGCGAATGTATTTTATGGCCATGAATTAGAAAATCACCCTGAACAATGGATCTAATACTTGTTGATATCCTTGATTAGCAGTCATACGTCTCAAAGTAACTAATAATACATCTAATCGACTAGCTCTAACAATAATGTGTAAATAAAGTTCCATAATTGGCACTTGAAATTAATAATTTGTCAATCATGCTAAAAAAACAATTGTTAAATGTTTTAATAGTTAACAAATATAATAATAATTATATTTTAGGGCTTTCCAGTTTAACGCATGCAATGAGGTATTTTCTCATATGACTATTTGTCCCCTTTCACAAAACAATGGATTATTTACCCTCTAAGACTTTTTTAAAGAATTTAATTTCTCATTGAATGAAAGAGGGGAGGACTAAGGTGTTCAGGTGTTTTTTGTTTTGATGGTAGGTCGTAATCACACTGCCAAAATGTCTCGCATTCAAGCATTGTAGGTATACGAGATTTACAGCGCACTTGAACTAAGGAAATATAGATGGCTTCGACTTTTGGTGTTAAGTCATACAGAAGGGTTTTTTATATGCTGCTTGCATATCAATATAGGCAAATTTTGGAGTAAAGTGATCAAGTGATAGTCACTAATAGATTGGTAATTCAAGTTTTAAGGGATTAACGGATGGAAGTTGCTGAATGTTTACTCATTATACTTTTAACCCTTGCATTCCATCTGCTGTGTTCCTTGTACCAGGTTGCATCTTTAATGTACGTTGAAATGTGTTGAGAAAATGCTGCACAGAAAATCTTTGTACTGAAATTTTTTATACCGCACTTGATTTGGTGGAAGAATAGGAGTTGGTACCTTGTCATACGAATAAACTCTAGATACCATTCATCTTCTGAATCAAAATTAAAATATATAATTAAAGTAGACTACCCACTGAAACTCCACAATTTAGAAATGTTGGTCTGAAAATTCCATTGTAAACTACAACAGCAACTAAAAGAAAACATGGACCTCATTTTATTGCTTCTTTTCGCAGTTTATTGGTTCAGTTCCTCTGCTTCTATATTGTACCTTTATACCTTGGATATTTATTCTTGTGTAGTCCCTTTTAACGTCCTGAAGATCATATTATATAAATTCGTTATCTTTGTTGAAAATCTTTTGAGGGCAGCAGAAGGTTTAAACTGTAATTCTTCAGTACAGAGAGGCTTTGAGATCCGAAATATGCGACTCCATATATATATATATATATGTATGTATGTATGTATACCCTGCACCATGAAGATTTCTAGACAACTCGCGAAATTGAAGGGCTATGTCTGTTGTTGAAATTGTTAAATTCCCAAACTTTTCAAAGGTTCTACCTTTCACTATCTGCTAAGAGAACCTGGTCATTCTATCTTACATCTAGAAGTAAAATAATGGAATTGGCAAATGAACTTATCCATTCACTCCATAAGCATTCATTAAATGCAACTGCTATTTCTCTGTTACTTACCAATGCCACAATAACGAACTACACTACCACCGACCGGAAATTAGGACTTGTTCTACTCTGCGCTGCGTTCGTGTGTGCATGTTTGGGATTAAGACCACTGTGGTATAGACTATGGAAGAAGTTTCCTGTGTTGTTTCTATCTTCTATTGCTACTGTTATTGGAATTATACTTCTGAGTGATTTGAGTTTTATAATGAATGGTGTGAATTTGCAGCTGAAATTTGACAAATCCCATTCCAGACTTATGAAAGGAGATAGGGCCTCTTTAGATGAGTTGATTCATGATATCTATGATGCTGGATTTACCTTAAAGAAGCTATCGTTTGATACTTTCAAAGCTGGTGAATTGTACAATTATTCAACACAATTGTCTGTAGGAAACTACAAAATTGCTAACAACTTATCAGGAAAGCTAGTAGTCGGGGTTAAAACATTAAAAGTGGACAACAAAGTGGTACATGTTATCAATTAGAATGGTTACGAAATAACAGAAAATACCTCTCACATTCAAGCATTGTAGGTATACGAGACTTACAGCACACTTGAACTAAGAAAGTATGAATGGTGTGCGGGTGTTTTTGTTTGGTGTGCGGGTGTTTTTGTTTGGTGTGCGGGTGTTTTTGTTTGGTGTGCGGGTGTTTTTGTTTGGTGTGCGGGTGTTTTTGTTTGGTGTGCGGGTGTTTTT